>OY740773.1:95341290-96541290 GCA_963513935.1 Aphrophora alni | reverse complement strand
GAATGTCACATTTCTTGAGAGATCCGGGATCGAAATTATTTTTTAAACAATAACATTGCTACTTGTTTTTTTTTTAAACTTTATTGTAATAGCAGATATTTCTTGTTGAAACTCCATATTAAAGGATAAATAAAGCAAAAGCTTAAAGTATCAAATATTTATTAGTATAAATGAGCTACAATTGTTTCGCCTTGCGGCATCGACGGGCTACTTAACAACATTAATTAAAATTTAAATAGTATATTTATTTTACAAAATTCCCTATTTCAATAGTCAATACTGTATCTAACAGAAACTTTAGATATCTAATATTGTAAGTGAGATTCTATTTCTGATTTTCTAATGATAACTAGTTTTTCAATACAGCTATTTAAATGTTTTACAGCGATTATTAATTCATTATTATAACTTAAAGCGGAACTTTTTCATGTAATATATCGTAAATAAACATTTAAGTTAGATGATTTATTTCTGTTTTTGGACTTAATCGACGCCTACGGGTTCGCGACCAATGAGTTGAGAATTCCTGTTCTACAAAAGTTCGTCTCCCTCCTACCTATCCAATTTAGAAATTGAAAAATAAAGTTTAAAATGTTTTTTTTTATAATTAAAAAAAAAAAAGTTTGAAATATACACCCTAACTGTATAATAATCAAATGTAATGTACCGTGATGTCTAGTGAATTGTATTAAATATCGATATGGTAAAGTTGATAAGATATATATTTTTAAGTTTGCTAAATTGAATTTCAGAGTTTACAATATTACGTGGGATATAAATTTTGTTTTTCTTTGTTGGCCATTTGTCAGATTAAATTGTTATATAGGGTGTTTCTGTAATACGCGGAGATAATTCATGGGGTCGTTATACGAGTTAAAATAAAGAAAAAGGTTCATAAACTTATGTCCGAAAACATTCATTTAATATTTTGAAAAGCTATCCACCTTTTTTTTACTTTTTTTTATATATAAATAATTCGTATCTATAGAACCGCTTAACCGATTGTGTTGAAATTTTTCACGATACTTATCAATATAAAGACCTAGTATGAAACAATTATTTTATTGTAATATTCTGCTTTATTATCAATAAAATAATTATTATTTATCTGCTTTATTGTAATAGCAGATATTTCTTGTTGAAACTCCATATTAAAGGATAAATAAATCAAAAGCTTAAAGTATCAAATATTTATTAGTATAAATGAGCTACAATTGTTTCGCTACTTAAGTAGCCCGTCGATGCCGCAAGGCGAAACAATTGTAGCTCATTTATACTAATAAATATTTGATACTTTAAGCTTTTGCTTTATTTATCCTTTGCTACTTGTTGTTGTACAGACATGGAGTTAGTACCATTACATACAGAATTAAAACGGCAAAATGTTATCTAACATAGTGCGTAATAAGTTGAAATACACAAGAGATGTGATCAAAAAACTGTTTAAAATGGACGCCATTTTCAATTAGATTTTTCTGAATTTCAATAGGGTTCTAAATGAGCACCTTATAGTCTCCTATACCAAATTTTTCTTTACTTTTTAATTTTTCATGCTTCTATACAAACGGCAACAACGACGAATGGACGGAAACTTCTTATTTTCTCAGGCCATAGAACGTGAAGATCAGCCCAAAAAACTTCTCTTGCATTACTTCTATTAGACTGAGAAAAAAAAAAGTATGTTCTTTTAAATCTAAACCACAATACGATTTTACTTAGCTGATTTAAAAATTGTTACTAATTTTGAGGTATAATAATTACACCGTTACTGGAAACAATTGTGCAAATATTCTGCAAGGCCAACTCGTAGTTTTAATATGCAATGATGGGGAAGGTTTCTTCCCGACAACAGTCATAGAATGTAATATTAGTTGAAAGTCCACGAGGTGTTATTTCCATGTATTATTCATAGTCGTGAAGGTGTCTCACCCACATTCAGTGTACGGTTATTGTACAACTGCCATAAAAAGACACAAAACGTAAAACGAACGCTTCTCATGTTGGATAAATAATTTTTAATTCCATTCGTGTATTTTTGTTTTTGGAATTACGAAATAAAACATATAAATACAATTCTGGTTTTTAATAATAAATTGTGCTCTATTGAAACTCACGTCTTATTAAAGTCCGTGGAAAGACAACTTTTACAAATTGATATCATTTTAAAGGATCTTCCAATAAAACTCCGTTATTTAAAATATTGCACAAAATGTTCTAACACATTCATCTCCAAAACCAAATAAAAACCAACCAAAATTTTACGTCACAAAATATGCTATTTTAGTAAATGAAAATGAAATATTGATGCTGTTTATATATATATATATATATATATATATATATATATATATATATATAAGGATCCAAATGTCTTTTGCTTGTTTTGCTTGAGAACTCAAACGTAACTCAGCGAAAAACTCAGTGTAAGTAGTGTCATATTATAATTGAGATTGTAATGGCGGCAGTCAAAATTAGGCATATTTAGGTTTGAACAATTATTTCTAAACAGTAATTATTTTTGACTGCAATTTTACACATGGGCTTAAGTCATTATAAGAAATTGAGTATTTTATAATAGCTTATTTGGCGATTAGTTGGTTTTTATCAATAACTCAGAATTTGACACTTTTGGAGGGGTGGCAACCAGTAAGTTTTGTTTGTGTTTTTAGAGGCTAACCTTTAGCATAATTTGGTTAAAATCGATATAGCCAATGTTAAGAAAATCTTTGTTGCTTAGTTACACCGATTTTTAGATATGATTATAACATATTTGATTAAAATCGGTTACGGTTTTACGTCAAAACACTAAACGCACGGCAGATAACACTTGAAAGACAAACATCAATAAATAAACTAGTTTTTTGTACTTGGCAGATCTTAGAAAATATATACCTAGCAAAAACCTTGACATCAACATTTTGGTCAATTACAATAATATATAGGCTTATACCTTATACAGCTTATAATATGCCAGACAATAAAAAGAAGAGAGGGAAATAGGAAGAGAGAGAGAGGGGGGAGTAAGAGGTGTTGTGTTCTACTAAAGGATAAACACAGGATATTGTGGCAATACTTACGGACCAGATTCCATTACTGCTCGAAGGCCTAAGTCAGTTACGGGAACAATTTCCTTGTTTATCTTCCTCTGGAATGTATTTATATCCATCTGAGTGAAGTCAAGTAGCAATGATATTGAAGTGTAAGAAAGAAGAAATTACGTGGTTTTGAGTAAATATAAGGAAAAATAACAATTATAGAAAAATGACCGATTAGTAATTAACATTGAATGAACTAAGATGTAAATAGTTATAACAAATAAAGTTCCATGAACTTTCTAACATTTAAACAGGTAAAACATCAAAATTAAAGAGGAGCACACACACACACACACACACAGGATAAATAAAACAGTGTTTGATGAAATCTCATTAATTTCATTTTACATAATTACTACTTACCAACATTAATTAAAATTTAAATAGTATATTTATTTTACAAAATTGCCTATTTCAATAGTCAATACTGTATCTAACAGAAACTTTAGATATCTAATATTGTAAGTGAGATTCTATTTCTGATTTTCTAATGATAACTAGTTTTTCAATACAGCTATTTAAATGTTTTACAGCGATTATTAATTCATTATTATAACTTAAAGCGGAACTTTTTCATGTAATATATCGTAAATAAACATTTAAGTTAGATGATTTATTTCTGTTTTTGGACTTAATCGACGCCTACGGGTTCGCGACCAATGAGTTGAGAATTCCTGTTCTACAAAAGTTCGTCTCCCTCCTACCTATCCAATTTAGAAATTGAAAAATAAAGTTTAAAATGTTTTTTTTTATAATTAAAAAAAAAAAAGTTTGAAATATACACCCTAACTGTATAATAATCAAATGTAATGTACCGTGATGTCTAGTGAATTGTATTAAATATCGATATGGTAAAGTTGATAAGATATATATTTTTAAGTTTGCTAAATTGAATTTCAGAGTTTACAATATTACGTGGGATATAAATTTTGTTTTTCTTTGTTGGCCATTTGTCAGATTAAATTGTTATATAGGGTGTTTCTGTAATACGCGGAGATAATTCATGGGGTCGTTATACGAGTTAAAATAAAGAAAAAGGTTCATAAACTTATGTCCGAAAATATTCATTTAATATTTTGAAAAGCTATCCACCTTTTTTTTTACTTTTTTTTATATATAAATAATTCGTATCTATAGAACCGCTTAACCGATTGTGTTGAAATTTTTCACGATACTTATCAATATAAAGACCTAGTATGAAACAATCAACTTGTTTCAATAATCAATTTAAAAATTTCAAATTAAAATAAATTTTAATGTGTTATCTCAATATAAAATGTATTAAATAACCGGTATTTTGAAACGGATTTCTTGGAAAAAGTTGATTATTTTTTGAGAACTGTCTATATATATATATATATATATATATATATATATATATATATATATATATATATATATATATATTGAAGAGTAGCGTGCAAAACTTCAATTCTATCGGTTGAGCCGTTCTAGAGATATAAATTATTTAGTACAGAAAAAAGGAACATAGATGGTAAAAAAACGTTTCCAGACACTTATTTATAGGAATTTTGTCTTTATTTTTACCCATATAACCACCCCCTGAATTATCTCCGTGCATTACAGAAACAATCTGTATACCTCACGTCGTAACGGGAAAGTTATGGTTATACAATAATTTTTTATAAAAAAACAAAATGTAATAACAATTTTTTAAATTTAGTTCATATGTTTTTAAAAAAATTGTAACGATCTTTGCAATCCCTAGATGAATTATTTTTTCATCAATAAATCTTCAACTTTTGTCATGTTGCCTTGGTTTAGATCGCTCCCTTTCATCTCTCTTATCGAGTCCCTTTTGTTCAAATCTTATTCTTTTCTGACCATAACGCTATTACACAATTTGAGTATAAGAGTAATTATTTTATACTCTTTTCTTCTTTTGACGATGATGATCGAGAGGTTTATTCCTTTATAGAACAAGATGAGTACGTTTTAATATTTTTTACGTCATTATATTGCACCATGTAAAGGAGTAAACACGTTCAAGTGATTTTTCTTTAAAATAATAAATGATATATACAAAAAGTACGCTTACTGTTTGAGAGATATTTTGTACGTGCAACTTCTGGAAACAAAAATATTACTAAATTAAAATTGTTAAGTGAACGGACAAATACACTAAAAAAACATATTCAGGCGACATAATATAAACAATGGAAGTATTTTGCAGTCTGTTTTTACATAAAACATAATCCCTCTCCATAGGCATGTTTGGTTTTCTAGAGAGCTTATTATAACAATCGACAATTTATGCGCTGCATGTGATCTCAAATCCTCATGAATAGTTGTAGATCGAAATGTATCGAATAGAGCATTGCAGTCGTGATTTGAAATCGGAAGTTTTATCAGGATGTGGGACAATTCAGTTACATTTGAGGATTAAGTGAATTACAGTTAGTATATTAACGTCTAGAACAGTTATTACAGTAAATTAACGTCTATTACAGTTAGAACACATATTAACGTCTAGTTTTTATAGTTAATTATTGGTATTGATATGATTTAACTAACCAAACATTTGCCACGTTTGAGTATGTAAACAAATTAATCCACGGCGTTTAGCCTAAAATAGATAAATCTAAATTTGTCAAACATATTTAGAAAAAGTCAATAATAAAGACGAGAAAATACACATAAACGCAAAATAATTGAATAATCATATAGACTAAAGAGACAATCCTATCAGCTAAACAAATATAGAAATAAAGCCATAATTGATTTAAAAAAAAATTATATAGTTGCAATTTATCTACTTTAAATAAAGTTGAAATTTCTTCCCTTAAATCGACAGTGGGAGTGATGACTTGATCACGAAAATAAACTTTTCAAACAGGTGACAAAAGGTTGTTCTCACAATAAACCTGGCATCCATCGGCACGTAACCGATATCAGTTATTAGTACGCAAATTGCGATTGTGTCTGATCATATTTGTATTTAATCCTAGATATTTTGACTGCTCAGACCTTCTTATCCTTAGTCTGATGTCCTTTACCAGGTTACCAGTTTTAGGTTTAGTTTTTAACATCTTTATAGGCGTTTTAAAATTTATATTATAATTTTACAGCTTGATACCTTTTTACATGCAGCATTTATTACACTATTACCAACTCCTTCTTCTTTTAATTTGAGAACTCTCTTGAACTTTTTCAACCCTGATGCTATTCGAGTAATTAAGGATTAGCGGATCAATCCCGCTTATGTGTTTTTATTATATTTTAATAAGACGATGATGACCTAATTGTTTCTCGCCTTTAAACTACAAAAATTTGAAAATGTGTTGAAGATAATACCGATTAAATTAGAGATATAAAGGTTTATTCAAAATACTCATGGTGATATAAAACGAATATCGGATTCTTTTCAAAACGATCCGTTGTGTGGCTAGGCCTGTTAGACGACATCTAATTGGGTGATATAGGTCAGGACATCGAGTTACTTTTGTCATAGTTCTAGTTATTGTGACAAGGATTGGCTACTCTTCGTAGCTCATTAATTTACCCCACGATGCTGTATCAACACCTAAACGGTTTTTAAACACCCACAGGGTATTAACTACCCACTAAACCAACCGGTATCTAAGCCAAATCTATTAACCCTAAGATATTTGATAAACTATTGAGATATATTATATATGTCCACATTTTGGTCTTGTTGTTTAAAGGGGAAAACTTCTCGAATTGAATTGTTTTATAAAATAAAGTAAGAAAAGAACCTAAAATGAAGACTCCTAGTCCTCGAATACTCTAACAGCTTGGATTGTAATTATATTTGTTCGTTTAATAGTTTTTTGTGTTCGGTTTTACAATTATTGTAAGTTCCGATGATGTCTGAGAAATAGGTGAAACAACTGTCAACTTAAAAAGTTTATCGATAGGTTTTCTCAGCCATGTAATACCTATAAAATATCTCAAAATAAAGTTTTGTTGTAAAATAAATAAATTAGAACAATAGGGTTTTTGTGTGAAATTAACTTCAGTTTCAACTAATACTGTTAAATTAACTACCGTTTATTTTGGGTAGGGCACCAATAATTTCCATCTCGTATACTGTAAAATGAGAAATATCAAAACCACATGAATAGAAAACTGTGTGTCGCAAGTGGTATTCGAACTCGGCAGGCTGAACTAGGTACATTATTCTTACATACTCCAAGAATATACAACTAAGTCTTAGAAATAATATGTATCTACATTGCCTATCCGACGCCGTATAAATGTAGCTGTTGTACATTTAGTATCAGAAATAAAGGGGCACCACTTGATATATGTTTATCTAAATAACAAATAGTATTTTTTAATAAATCTAATTTGGTTTTGAAATGTTGTACATTTAAGATTTATTAAACTAAACGTTAAAAAATGATTCTTTATTGATAATTCACCATAAAGTAATATACAATTACACTCAATTTGGTTTTATTTTTGAATTAAGTCCAGATTTAGAACTTAACCAAAGTAGCGTTGGAATTGACACAGAAGTATGAGAGGGGAATTTTGTTGTTGTAAATAAATAACACTTGCTTGATTAAAAATCCTTAGTTTTAATCTGAATAATCACTAAAAATGAGAAAAAGCTGTGGAAAAATTAATCACTTAAAGAAACTTGGACATTCTTAAATCAGACTTTTAAATCAAAAAGACGACATTAAATTGTTAATATATAAAGGATAATTGTATATCTATCTCAACACCGTGTAAATAAATGATTTATCGATTATATTATTAATAGTAAAAGGAATTTTTAATTGTTAACACTTTCCTATTATAGTTATTTTTAAATGACAAATTCATGATTATTGTCATATTAAATACAGAGTGTTTAAAACCAAACATTACAAATTTCGGGGAACTGTTTCTTGGGTAAAAAGAAGCCGAAAGCGGAATACAACCCTTGTCTATCCCGTTTCATTGTTTATCTGTGCGTACGTATGGATTTTTTACATAAAAAAATAGTTTAAAAAAACACTACATGATTGAACTAAATTTGAGTGAATTGTTATTATTCTAGTTACAGTTGGGTTAGTATCCTCAGATTCATTATTGTAACCCAACTAGGTTCAAATTGGTGGCCATTCATAGCTTTTACATTAAAATAACTCTAAAAATGAGCATTTTACGAAAATGATTTAAATAAGATTTGGTATTTCTTGTCCGGTCATGTTCTTACCTTCCTCACAATAGTCTAATGAAACAAACATAGGAATAAAAATCGAATTTTATTTTATTTTTATTTATTTATTTATTTTTTGTATAAATCTTAATTGAAGTTTTATTCACATTTGTCTGTTAACAGTAATTGCTTATTTACTGAAAGTTTTTTAGTTATACAAAAATGTCTTTTATAAAATTAAATAAGTATTATAATTAATGTAGTTACAAGTTGATAGCAGGAATTCAACAAATCACCTGTTATTATTACAAAATTTAATAATAGATCAGCAAATCAGTCTGGTCTTAATATATCAACAACAAAACCAGCTGTGTTTTGCAGTATATGTCAACAGTTTGAAATAAACACTTTGTAGGACAACACATAGCAAAATATTCAAAACACGTTTGTTTTTCACCCAATTATAAAAAGGAAAGCAAATGTAGATTTGTAAATACACATTGGGATGGATAAGCGGCAACGAAACGACATAGACTCCTGGTTGTATTACGTTTCTGGCTTCCATTTACCCAAGGATCAATATCCCGAAGTTTTCAAGGGGAGTTTGGAAACACCCGGTATAATTGGTTTTAATTAGTCATTATAAAAGTAATTGCTTAGCCTGTTTGATATTTTAATAATGATAAAATAACCACAAATAATTACGAGCATGAATTACAAACAAACATTGAAATTTCAACTTAACCTGACAATTTACAATTTATGAAATTTTGATCCTACTTAGCGCTTAAATTTTTCAACTCAATGCCACTTAATATTTGATATTGTAACTATAATTCCACCCTTTGTAAGGTTTTATGAGACTTTTTAATTGAAACAGACAACTTAAACTTTGAAACTGTTATATGTATTTGAATAATTTTAAAATATTGTTATTAATATCCTTAGTATGAATAGTGTTAATATATCTGTGAATGTGTTTCTATTTATTACAATGCTTAAATATTAAGTTTTTTTTATTTCATAACTATATAAGCTAACCATATAAAATTTTATTTATAAATTACGGTCTTTGTTGTTAATGTCAATAAAATATGTGTTGTTATTTTTCTTATAATATCAATTCTGAAGCCATTTTATGTTATTTTCAAGTGAACACAACTTTGGCGGATGGACAAGAGTCGGTCAGCTGCCACTTCCTGACTATTTAATGTGGATAATTATACTGCTACCCCAAATAGGTGTTTTGACAAAATTGTAACCCTTTCTTCCGATTTGTTCATCTAAGAATATTATTAGTTTATTTTATATTTAGGTTTATTGTTAATATCAGGAAGAGAATGTTTTATATGTATTTCAGTTTTATTCGGATTATTTTCTGAATTTTATGTACTTTATGTATAAAGCTATATTTAAAATAAATTTATTCATTCAATTCAGTATCTATTTAATAATATCTAATGAATTATTATTAGTCAAAAATTAAGATATAATTTATGATTTTCTATAATGAAAGAAATGTCATCATTATATACAAATTCACATCTTTAAAAAATAGAAGAGTGGAGTTTCCGAAATGTAATAAAATCTTTGAATTGTAGAATCGTACAAATAATTAATAATAAAATATAATTTAAGTAATTTAACGTGATTAATAGAACAGATTAAATACCTCCATTTAAAGTTTTGAAATTGTTTGTTTATTTTAGCTTACTAAAATTCAATTGAGTCAAGTATAGGTTTTGGAATTATGAGAGATATAAATTGATTGCGATAGTTATTTGTCTGATTAAAATGTTATATGTCTTGCATCGTATCGGAAAGTTATGGTGCTATAAAACAATTCTTAATTATGTTATTCGTTTATGGTCTTGTTTACGTATTAATATATTTATTAACGTTTAATGTATGTTATATTTTTTAATATAGTTGTCTTTTTAAGCGATTTGATTATATTACATTTTGATTATACTGTTGTAACGATATCAAACTAATCATTTGCAAATAAATATGATTAATGATATCAAAAGATAAATAGTTAAGTAATTCATGTACAAAGAATAATAAAATAAAATAAAAATAAATTAATATTGAAGAAAGTGTAATGAAGCCAGGTGCAGTTGGAGAGGTTGGAATGTAACGGTACCAAGGGAAGTGTACAATAAACACAAAGAAAAGGGGGACTTTAGCCTTGAAGGAGCAAACGCGCCTACACGCTTAAAAAAAGAAGTAACGGATAATTGGCCAAGGACGGATATGACTAAAAAATTGTATTAAAAAAAGGAGAAAACAAGGGGAAGTTAACTGTACTCCAGAAAGAAAAGTTTCCAACTGTTTCAAAAAATAACGACTTGCAGGAAGTAGGTCGACCAATCAGATGAGATCCCACTTTTAAAAATCAACGGACAGATTTTGAAACCCGCCACTAAAAAGACAGAAACGTATGTTTTGAAAGAATTATAGGATTTGAACGAATCAACGCGGAGCAAACCATCTCGAGTTTCAAAAGAGGGGATAATATTCAGTAAGAACCAAAATTGAAAATGGTAGTTAGTCGAGGACTGTTGAGCAAAGAGGCGAGACGTCTCTGCGTCACCTTGTTTAAAGGAGTTTGGTTTTCTAAGTCGAGTGGAAAGAAAAGTCTTAAACTGTTTGTTGACCAGAGGAGCTGGGCGTCTCTGAGTTCGTTAGCTGAAAGTCAATCAGAACAAATTTTAGTATCAACGTGAAGTTAGTGAGTTAGTATTCGTCGTCAGGAAGGAAGATTACCAGTTTGCAGTTAGGACCATCCGTCACCCAAGGAGTTCAAGAAGGAATTTGTGAGTGCTTTGTTTTTTTGTGAAATGAAAATCCAGTGAAGTTATAAAAGCAGTGTCAGTGAAAGTTAGTGAAGTGTTTATCGTGAAAAATCGACCAGTTGAAAGGGAGCTAGCTGTACCATTGATAAGTACAAAATTGTTAACCATTCTTTTAGTATTAATAGTAAATTTCACTTCAATTGAGCCAGCAAAGGATCCCCCCCGGAAATTAGAGTTAGTGCTAATAAAAAATTTAATTGTTTTTTTGTAAAAAAAGAGCACTCTTGGCAATAAAATGTATGTTCAATGTTAAAGTTTTCGATTGTTTTTTTGTAAAGAAAAAAAAAAGTTTCATTAGTCAAAACTAAAAATTATAATCTTGGTAAAATAAGTGTTCATGTCCAAAAAGGATTTAGAGAAAGTTTTGAATATTGTGTAAAATAAAAACTCATTGTAAGGAAGTTAAAATTAGGTTAAGGAATGTGTGAAGAGTGAATGCAGAATTAGTTAAGAACATTTTGAGTTAATAAATGTAATTGTTTTCTAATGTTTAAAATATTGTATTAAAGTATCATTTTATTGAAAGGTAAAAAGTTATGTTTTGCGTTTTATTATAATATATTATTTAAAAGTGTAAAATTGAAAAAGAGAGGTTAAAAGGTAAATCCCCGTACAGGAAGAGGGTTATGTTATAGTGTTTATATTATCAGATTTGATATCGTATCATGTTTTGTGTGTGGAAGACCAAGGTTTCGTCATTAGTGAGTGATGATTATTTTTTTGAAAATTTTTGCAATTAACATCACTATGAGAGTTGAAAATTCATTTTCGTTTTTTTTATTGTCTGAGAACCCTAGTAAATCTTAGCACACATTTTTTTTTTTTTTTTTTCGTGTGGAATTTTTCATGCACAATTTTCCACTCAATATTTTTGTCAATGACCTGAATATACTGTCAGTATATTAAATTAACGATTTTCTCGAAGAATCTGCCAATTTCTTTTCATATTTTCTCCTGTCATTGAGGTGGAAATTCGTCGTCATCTTCCATCTTCTGACTTCCTTCACTGAATCTTTCCTGTCACTCAAACACACGTCCACACGACATGCAGTAATAGTATCCCTTAGAAAACATCCTGTTGGTGTTACGTTCAAATATACTAAACATTACATTAAACGTTTCACAAGTTTTAAACTTATCAATATTCTGGTACATCACAGGAAATACAAATGCACTAAACTATGTGTCATCACCAACATGTAGGTTCAGAAATGTCCTGGATTTGAGAATACAGTGGTCCAAAGATCTCACAATCAGTCCTCTAAAAGGTAGATATCCAGTTTCATTATCCTCGTATATCATATATACATGTTTCTCTTATATTATGGATTATCGCTTTGTTAATGGTTGTTTGATTTTACAGTTGTTTTATTGTTACAGCCAACAATTTATATTAACCTACACGTGGTCTCATGTCCCCATGAATAGTAATAATTCCGGATATGTTATGTGCAAAATTGCACTGGTATGAATTAGAATAGAAAATGTAAACAAGCCTTGGGACAAATAATATTTATATATGGAACATATGAATTATCGTTTAGTTTTCCAGTTAATTACACATGTTTTGTATGATAATAGTAAAATGTGGTAGATAAAAATTATAAGCATAATACTCGGCATATATTTTATACTTGTCATTATTAGATGGATTTTATTGTAATTCTTTTATTACATTGAACATAAATAATATATTCTACATATTCAATGGTTTCAATTTCGGAATCATGTGTCGTTTTTCCTCACTTTAAATAATAAAACCCTAATTAGAGATACTGTAGTTATTATCATAATTTTTTTGGGTGATATTTCATCCTACAAAACACTTCTGAGTTGTCATTATTAATTCCGAAATTTAAAACTATTTTTCTAATAATAGAACTGAAATAGTTTTGCACGAGATATATTATAATCTGTAAATAACTATTCATAACCTATAAGTTCAGTATGAAAACTATTTTTTTTTGTTTTGTCTAACGATCTTGAGCCACTATTCATAAAACTGAGTAAACGTAGCAAATTTGCGCAAAATCCCCCCCAACAAAAAACAAAATTGCGACACCCTCAATGTGTATACTTACATAAATACAAACTCACATGTAACAAAATTTCTCCTGTGGTTAACATTAACAGATTATTTCTTAGTCCTCAATTAATTGTAGGTTCTATAAAAATACTTTCAATAAGTAGAGTTTCTCCAGTTAATTCAAGTTTCTAAGACTTAACTTAGACCTACTATCCTCTTGTTATATCGGACAATGGCTGAATTACCACTATCGTATAAAATCCCTTAGAAATCATCCTTAAAATATTATGATGTGGTATTTTGAAACTGAGAAAACAATTTATATGTATTAAATAAACATAGCAACCCATATAACTATGTAATTAATATTACTTTCTTTTCTTCATCTACCCTTTAATCACTGATTATAAGACGCATTTAATATCACTAGATTTTATTTAATTAAAAGATATCCATAGATTTTTGTTTTTAATATTCATACATAATATTAATTATATAATGGTGAATAGTTTTTGTTTTCGTTATATTAATATGTTGACGTCCTCTGAAGTTTGAAGAGGGAATAATGAAACATTTAATGAGGGAGCATATTCTCTGAAACGCGTCAATAGAGACGTACAAATTAAGTCGCGGAATTAAAAAAAGTAAATAACATATTTTGTTTTTAACTCAAACATTTCAATTTTTAAATTGGAAATCAATTAACTTTGGACATGTACGTATAGTGAAATGATTTCACTCCAATTTAGTCATAAATGTACACTCACACTATGTACTAATCGATTAGAATGTACCTTGATGACTAGTAAATCAGATTAAATATCGGTTGGTTAAAGTTTAAAACTCAATTTGCTTTTGTAAACTTACTAAATTGATTTTCAACCAAGGAGAAGTTATGAAGTTACTGTAGTTATAAAATGATTTGGAAAGTTGGTCATTTATCAGATTAGACCTTACTTAGAGGAGAATTGGAAACGCGTAATAATTTAAACATTATAGACTGCATTGCAAAATGGCATGAAGTATTTAATATAGTTTCAATACATTTCTTTTTTAATAGTTCAATCCGACTATCAATACTCTCAGCGGCTCATTACTGTATAGTGAGTACGTGCGCGACAATCCTGAGGTACCTAGCTGGATCTACACCTTCATTGATTAATTTTTGTTAATTATACATTTTACTAAAGATCTGTTTCTATAATATAATCAGCGCTCTGTTAAATTAGTTGGAACTATTCCTTATGTTTAGTGTAATGTGAATGAACCAAAGAATCAATCGTAAACTTATTTTTATTAATATAATTAAAACATAGCACCTCATAAACCTATGTACAAGGAGACAACTACATAAATTTAATTTTTTAAATAAGTCATGAGTCCTAGGCTTTGTATGAGAAATAATCAGTACAACTCTTAATGACCGAAAAGGTTTTTGCCTTTAAACAACATGTGAACAGTTTTAGTTAATCTCCTGCATTACATTAATAAAATATTTTAATTAACAACTCTTACAGTTAATAGTTATATTTACAATTATTTATGTTTGATCATTATTATGTTAGGGGTGGTTTGATTTTATAAAGGGCTTATGTTACAACAGTAAATGTATGTGCTGTATGTGTTCTCAAAACCTTATGAATAATGATAAGCACGGATGTGTCGAGTGCAATATTGTAGTTGTATGGTTTAGAATCAGAAGTGTAACCAGACATTGGGGACATTTATATTTCAGCTAAATTACGTTGTTACTAAATGTATAACGGTGGAAATAACAAATAAATTCCATTTAGATTGTCTTCGTAGTTGTAAAATGGTTTACGTTAGAATCACTTAGCTGTGTTAAAGAATTAAATCAAGACAAGCTTTTGTGTTGTTACATATGAAAGGGTATAAATGATCACAGGAGTGTTCAATCTTTTTAAATGAAATTAATCCATAAAGTGTCACTTTTTCCATCGTTTTTCAAAGGTGAAAAACTTCTCCATCAACCTCGCCTTATAAAAAAATAGAAGAAAATAAAATGAAATAAATACTCCTAATCTTCAGACACTATAATAGCGTCAGGGTTGGAATAGAACAATGGTTGGACAAGAGAGGTCTATAATGAAATATCGGGATCTAACTCAAGACTATTTGAAAAAATATATAGATTCAGTGTGGATTCCTGTTAATTCTCACGCTCTTATTCACTAGAGTTTGTGGTGCTAAAATGTTACATTGAGTTATTTTAAAACTGAGAAATTTTTCAAAAGTTTTAAACAAATAACGTAATGGAAATTTGTAATATCTGCATTACCTTCTTTAATCAAATGAATGAAAACACAAAAATCACTTTATTTTTTGCAAAACAAATACAAGACGACTTTTCAATGACTAAGTCATCAACCTCAGCTGTTACCTGCACACAAACCCTTCTGACATTGAACATGACCTTAGTCATTGAAACGTTGCCTTGTATTTGTTTCCACAAGTGTAGCTCATTACAATTAATTACTTTTTTACTCCATCTAATACCTATAACTCTAAGTACACATTTTATGTACGTTTGTAATTTTTAAATATTTAATTACATTGTGCTTAAGTGTTTATGTAATTTGTTTATGTAACTTTAAAAAAAAGAACTCCAAATGAAGCAATTATTGTACTGCAATATTAACATATATTTGTACTTTGACTTTCTTCTGATCTGAATACATATTAACATAAAACCGAATCCACATAAAGAAATTAGAGATTCGACGGATTAATTGAAGTACTCAATCTATAGTACCCATATCAAGTATATGCATATTCTTAAATTTGGATTTGAACGATTTCTGGCACAAATTAATTTTATATTTTGTAATTGTGCACAGAAAAAAATTACTTAAATTTATCATGAATGACTTATTTATTTTTTAATCCTTAAAGACTAAGGATGTTACTTACATAGTTTGAAATAAACGAAAACATTGTATTTAATATGATTATGCTATAAAAGTTCCGCTATTATTTCAATACATCTACAATATTCAGTTTAATATTAAGCTTTTCTTATATTTTTTATCATTCTTTATAGTACCTAATTTTTTTGTTCACTCTGTGAATTGGGGACGTTGACAACTTACTGCAGAAAACTTTTAATTCAAAACAGTTTGTGGTACTAAAAAGTTATTTATGGTTAGTTGTATGTTTAATTTGTGTAACAATATCTAATAATGTTTGTTCTAATTGTTATTTACAGCACCATTAAAGCATACATTTATAGAAATAGGAGTACAGTAGAGCATTATTTTGGGAGGAGTATACTACTCGGGTGAAGGACAATGTACACAGTAAGAGATACGAATATCACTCCAGTTTCAATCTTCTCATTTTTTTCTGCTTTTGTTATTATAAAATATTGGGAAGTTCTAAAACAATCGTTATTCTATTACTTTACTGTACACGATACTAAAATCCTTCGTTCAGAGTTTTTATGGGCTTGTATTTATATAAATGAGAACCTTCTAGATCGATTATACTTCTTTCAGAATGTTTGAAATTATATTTTATGAGTTGGAAAATTAAAATTTGACGCCTGTGTAAAATAATTTTACCTTTAGTTACCGTTTTACAGATTAAAATATTTTAATTTTCGATTATGAGTTGTTTAATTTTTATTTTCAGTTACAATAGTCATTAAAATGTCGAAATTATCCTATTTATATGTTGTGAATTCGAATTTGATATTTACTTTTGTATTTATATTAGTACCATTTATTCGCATTGTGTCGGATGTCAAAAAGTTTCTATTTTAAATTTAAATGGATGTTCTTGGAGAAAAACAAAACATAACAATACAATACAATATATATATATATATATATATATACATATATATATACTTTTTTTCAGTGCAATTATTATAGTTGAAATAAACATCGACAACTTCAAACCGTTTATTTTTATTTTGGGATGGCTTCGTACTCATTTATACCACGGGATGGAGACAAAACTAAAGCTAATTGCACAGAAAACACTTTATCTCGAGTGGGATTCCAACTGTAGCCATTGTGCCGCTCCTAATCTGACAGTAGGCCTTAAATCATTACGCCTCAGCAACACACAGGAAGAATAACAATTTGTTCTATAGAATAATGTGTAGTTATATTGCATATGCTACGCCGTGTAAACAGCAATTCCTTATGTCTGTTTAATATATTATAAATTGGATTTGATAGTAAATGGAAGTGTTGGTGTTACTTATCTGGGAGTGTGTGTGTATATACACAGTTTAATTAATATAACACCTTATTGGTCTTTTCCCATGTAGATTAAAAGTATAAAAACTCGTGGTAATATAATACATAACATTATTTAGTAAAAAATTAACATAACATAAAGACCCCCTTGTATAATCTAATATCATCAGAGTCGCAAAAAACAAGTATAAATTACTAAAGATATTAGTTTTGAGATATTTATTTCTATATAAAATAATTCTCATTTAATTTTATAGTTTATCCAACATTTTCCATCATGTGTGTAAATAAAATGACTTTTCGAGGTAACGACTCAACTGAAGTGTGTGTATATAATACGACTCGAGGCTATGCATAGGTTTACGTGTATATATGGGTACAATTTCCTATATGGTAAAATCTGTATTTTTTATTTGTAATTGTTTTTAAAGAAATTAATTCATTTTTTAAATTTTAATTTTGTTAAATAAATTAAAATTTAATTATTGCCTAATATTTGTAGCAGGTTTTATAAAACAACAAAAATAATATTATTTTTAAAGTGTTTCAATTGAATAAATCAAAGAATTGTTTCGTTTTCCAAAAGTTTTACAACCATCAAATAATGCACTGCAATAAAATCATAACCCTATATAAACTCCAGAAGTGTTGAGTGCAATAATGCAGTTGTAATCAGGTGCGTAAATAGACGTTCTGACCATTTACTTTTCAATATTAAAAACAAATTCCCTTCAGGGTGAGGGTCGTGGCAAACTTGACCTCAAGATGGATGTACATCTTTCTGCATGTAACCTTGGGCAACCTATCCATCCTCCTCATATCCTTCTCTTTTAATCTTCCTATCAGGTCTCTCATTACTTGTTCTCTTACCATCTTGACGTTATTACAGTATTCGATATCTAGGAAGAGACTAAATGAATATAATGTCGTTTAATAAGCGGTCAGAATAATATAAAGGTTCTTATTTACTAAAAACAACGTGTTTCGTTTAGAAACCGCAAAAATGGTTTGGATTAGAACGACAATGATTTTTGTGGTTACATTCTAGAAGAGTATATAAAACTTAAGCCATGACCCCAATCCTCTTTGTTATAGGTCGCCTGATAAATGACCACTATTGTCTTAAATACTTTTTAATACAAATAATCCTTAAAGAGCTATGATGTGGTATTACCTCACTCGGGAAAAAAACAACGGAATTAAAAACTCTATAATATATGTTACTTTTCTAAATTGTAAATATTCCTTTAGTAAGTTTGAAAGTAAACGTAATATATAAAAAGATATTAAAAACGATGTCTAGTTTCAATAGTTACACATATTTTAAGGTCCTCCTAATTCCATAGAAGTGTTTTATGGAGTGATATATCTATTTGTAAAGTGTGAAAACACTTTTTTAGCTATAGTACGAAAAATTATTTTAAAAACTCAAATTTACTTCCAATATTTTAAAAATTTTTAATGAAATGTAAAGATAAAAAACCCAATACTGTGTACAATATCGCAAATAAAAAATATTAAAAAAAAAAAATCCCAATAAACGAACTTTTAACAGCTGATTTTTAGCTTTTTTGGGTATGTGAAAATAAGAATACCATACTCACACTGGAGCAGTTGAGAAGAGATTCAAAGAAATACGTGACATAGTCCACGTACACTAAAAAATATATAGAATTTAAAAATATTTGTAATGTTTTCAATAAAAAATTAATGTTATTATTAAACAATTGATCTACTTCGATTAGTCGCTTCTTTTTATATTGGTGAAATAACACAAAATAATAAACATAATTCAGCTAGAGATATTTCATATTTCAGACTTTAAAAAAAGTTTGAAATTCAATTATCAGTAATATTATTCAATGATATATATTATATAGTGTAGTCTTAAAATTATGAGACATAATTAAACTGTGCAGATATTCTCCAGTAATCCTTCAATCTCTATTAGGTTGTTGCAATTTCACTACGATCATTTTATCACAAAATCTTCAAAAAGTTAAATAAAAAATACAGATAGGTAAACACAACACAAATTATTCCTAATAAGGAGGTCCTTTAAAACTATTAATAATCATAACAAATAAACTAAAATACATAATATAAATTATGTCGTAATTACGATGTTTGTGTAACACTTATAAATTGTTTTCCCAGTTTCAAAATATCACAAAGTAACATTTTTTGATTACTCCTATTTAAAGAGATGTACGGCATTAGTCGTCATATATTCATTGTCCTCTATCAAAATAAAATGTCTTATGGCTTAAGAATAAAAAACTGCTAGTGCCTATATAATATATTTATAATTAATTAACTAAATATATATAATAGTTTCGAAAACCTGAACCAAACGTGTATCCTAATTTGAACGTTTAACATAAATGTATTTACGAATTGTAAATAATCCCAGTGTCAATTTACACATCATTTTCTAAACCACACAACTGTATTACACTCAGCACTCAGCACATCGGAGTTTATCACACATTGGGTTTGAAACCACATCCAGCTTATAAATTGACGATTGTAACAATAACCCTTTTAGAAATTGTAACAACCCTGAACACTATAATATTCAATATATATGAATCAAACACTTATTTATTCTAACCACCGTTGGTAAATTGGTACATTGTTGGAATTTTATATCAAATCATTATTGCACTGTTTAACAATATTTATTCACTCTTACTCACCTACGTTTTGCCAGTTACACAATTCTCATAAGCAGATTAATGAATAACACGGACTAAGGTCGCAATATAGATACAAATTACAATAGATAAAGGAGTCCATTTACCTCTAGTTGGATAGAGGAGGGGAAGGGTTCAAGGACATGCTCAAAGGTTGAAGAAGTGGGGGCTGCTACAATTGTAACTTAGACTGCTGTAACTGGCGAAACGTTAGTGGACGAGGATCAATAAATATTGTAGAAAGTACCAAATTATATTGTTTATATTTATGTAAACCAAACACATGAATGTACTGTAAATATATATTACTTTAAGAGATTTTATGTAAATGTAGTAGACCATAGTTGAAGCTTAAAATATAGAACAAACTCAACTACCATTACACAAAAATTAAGAAAGAAAAACATGCGTACTGTCAACTAAAGACTACAGTATAAAAACTACGACAAACAAATAAACATATTAAGTGTGACTACAGTCGGTACTCGGTGAAATTCCATAATAAGGCAAAACAAAAATGAAAAAGCACTTATAATTTCACAAACAACAATTTATTGCTACAACTGTTTCGCCGTTAGGCATCGTCAGACAACTAAGAACTAAAAACTAAAATACAGGTCAACTTAACACTAACATCTAGGAATGAAAGTGGGGATGAAAGCAGAGGTGGGGCAATGACCTGGTATTACCTGAAAGGGACATGGATAACAGAAGGTTTTCAAACAATAGGTTTTAACAAAGGGGATGGGTTATTTACTTGTTCATTTAGGTTAGAAGCATGGCATTTCAAAACAGATCTGTTAATTTCTAAAATTTCCAAACTATTTAATTTCCTACTTTTCTGTTCTATGTGTAGAAATTTGACATTATCAATGGGATCAAATGTATGGCCTGAATCTAGTAAATGATTTGCAAAATTGGAATCTGTTTTACCATGCTTCCAACAATATACATGTTCCTTTAATCTAGTTTTGATAGATCTCCCAGTTTGACCGATATATTCACAATCACAGTCATGACAATTAATTTTGTAGACAGAACTATTATCAAATAAGTCTCTTTTATCCTTATTATTGACTAAGAATTTACCAAGATTATTATTACAATAGAAAGCTGGTTTTACATTATTTTTACTATTTATTAAATGTCCTACCTTATAACTAATATTGCCAACAAATTTTATCGTACAATATTTATTTAAAATCATAGCATCTTTTGTGAAAACTAAACTATAAGTGAGTTTCTTTTGTTTCTTAAATAAAATACTGTCTATAAGCTTAACTTGATAACCATTGTTAATCGCTATTTGCTTAATTACATTCAATTCAATGTGAAAGTCTTCTGGCGATAAAGGTATGGTTAAGAGCCTGTGAATCATACTGTGAAAAGCAGCATGTTTGTGACTAATGGGGTGTTTAGAATTAGCGGGTATAATCGTATCCGTGTAAGTAGGTTTTCTAAAAATTTTGAAACTATGAACCCCATCTGTGATTTTAATATTTAAGTCCAAGAAATTGATATTATCCGTACCGACTTCCATAGTAAATTGAATGGCTTTGTTGATACCATTTACAAGATTAAGTAAAGAATACAGTTGCTTAGTACTACCATCGAACACACACAAAACATCATCCACATATCTATACCAATAAACTATTTTCTTCAACAAAGGATTACTAACACTAAATAATTTCTTTTCAAAATGTTCCATGAAAATTTCTGCTATAAATCTTAAATTTGTTAAACATTTTTATTACAAACAAATAATTATTATATGTTTAATTTTAAAAAGTTTGTTTGGAATGTAATGGAAAAACTAGTATCTGTGTTAGTTTTGGTTAGAGAAAAGTACGTAATATTTTGCATATTAATAGCTGTAACAGTTTGTTCTTAAAATTTGTTATTTTGAATCTAAAACAATTTTTACGGCTGATAACAATCATTACTAAAATGTGCTTAAATAAACGACGTTTTAAAGTTTTACCATTCAAAATGTTTGTCTTGAAATATTAATAGCATACTTGATAGATCAGTAATTATAACAATTTAATCTATCAAAAGTAATCAGTTATATATTATCATTGAGTCTTCATCTATTAATTAATAATAGTGTGTTTCTCTTACATAGTTGTTAAAATTCAACATGGAACATAATAATGAATTAAATGTTTAATATTCAGGTCACTAATTGAATATAATAAAATGTCTTACCTTTTAATTACGTTACGTGATCTCTTTTGTTTTGTGCTTTTTTAAATATGAAGCGTTTCAGGACTTCTATCCCATCTTAGATGAATACCGTTTTGATGAATACCGAATCACTCAAATGAGGTCGTCACGACGTTAAAATAAATGAGATGTTGACGACCTCATTTGATTGCTACAGTATTCATGTGATGATGTCACAGAAGTCCTGAAACGTTCAATAATAATAATAAACAGACAAAATACTTAGTTCAGTAAACTGACAGTGTATATAAAACCACCATGAGCTAAAAAGAGAGTAAGTCATTATAGAAGAAACTGACGATGACAGCAGGAGGCTCTGCTCGACGATTGACCAAGAGCATTGGTCAGTTATAACTGAAGAAACCGACGATGACAGCAGGAGGCTCTGCTCGACGATTGACCAAGAGCATTGGTCAGTTATAACTGAAGATACCGACTGTGATAGCAGGAGGCTCTGCTCGACGATTGACCAAGAGCATTGGTCAGTGTTAACAGAAGAAACCGACTGTGATAGCAGGAGGCTATGCTCGACGATTGACCAAGAGCGTTGGTCAGTTATAACTGAAGAAACCGACTGTGATAGCAGGAGGCTATGCTCGACGATTGACCAAGAGCATTGGTCAGTTATAACTGAAGAAACCGACTGTGATAGCAGGAGGCTATGCTCGACGATTGACCAAGAGCATTGGTCAGTTATAACTGAAGAAACCGACTGTGATAGCAGGAGGCTATGCTCGACGATTGACCAAGAGCATTGGTCAGTTATAACTGAAGAAACCGACTGTGATAGCAGGAGGCTCTGCTCGACGATTGACCAAGAGCATTGGTCAGTGTTAACAGAAGAAACCGACTGTGATAGCAGGAGGCTATGCTCGACGATTGACCAAGAGCGTTGGTCAGTTATAACTGAAGAAACCGACTGTGATAGCAGGAGGCTATGCTCGACGATTGACCAAGAGCATTGGTCAGTTATAACTGAAGAAACCGACTGTGATAGCAGGAGGCTATGCTCGACGATTGACCAAGAGCATTGGTCAGTTATAACTGAAGAAACCGACTGTGATAGCAGGAGGCTCTGCTCGACGATTGACCAAGAGCATTGGTCAGTTATAACTGAAGATACCGACTGTGATAGCAGGAGGCTCTGCTCGACGATTGACCAAGAGCATTGGTCAGTTATAACAGAAGAAACTGACGATGACAGCAGGAGGCTCTGCTCGACGATTGACCAAGAGCATTAATCGGAACAATTAACGGAATTCATTATAATCAGCTTTGGGGATATTACGGTAAAAAACCCGTCAGTTGATACTTGCAGTAATAGAGGTGAGCAAACAGACACTGTATTCTTAAATATATTTAATAATAGATAAAAGAAAGTAGACTCATTTGAATATTTCATATTTCACAATAATATTCAGCTTCCTTTATCTTGGAAGTAATCGATATAGTTTACAATAAACTGGGTTAGATATCAATCATGTATTTTTTAGAATTATAAAGAAACTGTATCGCTGATTGCTATATGTATTTTATTTAACTACTAATCACTTTATCCTAAATAATCTGAAATAAATTGTACGAATTTCATTAGAACCGAAAATTTGGTATTAGATAAACTAATTCGTAACAAATAGTTTGAAGCCTAAATTAGGTCTTAGATGAAACTAATTCCATGCATGACCATTATGAGTAAAAATTAAATTGTATAATTTAATATTTTGGGAATTGGTAATAACAAAAAATGGGTAATAGCTTACAAAACATCTTAATAGATTTGCAACCGAAATACTATTTATTGAGACAGTTTGAATAGTTAACAAAATTAAGAATTAAAATGATAAAAATAAATATTTGCTTCTAGAATAAATCTAAAAAGCTAAAGTCTCACAACTTGCGTAGAAGAAGAGATTACATGATGGTTCGTTTTATATTACAACGAAACTTATATAAGATTTTTTTTTTTTTAACTCAAAAACCAACGTCTGATTACATTAATTTATCGAAAAAACCACTACTTTTTATCGTGCTTTTTACAAATTGAAATTAATTTTACCGTCATCAGCCATTTTTGAAAAAATGCAAAACAACACATTCTAACACTGCGATTATAGGTGTTGATTAATAACAATTAAAATACTTCTTCACTTGTATTTTTAAACAAGCTTGTTGTTTTATTCAGCAAATACGCACATAAATATACAATGTTTAAGTATTTGAAAGTGTTCATTATAAGCTTTTATTTCGGTTTTTGGATTGCTTGATTTACTAAAGAGCTTAATCGATAATTTATGTGGTTGAAACACCATGATTTATTATAGTGATAACCCCGGACGTATACAATAGAATAATGCACTCGTGTGGCTTCCAATAGGAAGTATGATCAGGATGTTAGAGAATTTACATTTTGAAAATAAATTTTCATTGAATGTGAACAGTAATAAGTAATGTTTTTAGTAACTGTGAACTTCTTTACATTAGAACTGGGAAGTACAATTCAAGTTATGCCGCACTGTTTGTTTTATTTACCCAAGGTTAAACGAATTCTAATTTCAAATATTATTTAGATACAAATGAAACTTGAGTTAATATGATGCTGAATTTGGCTACCGTGGTTAAATTTTAGAAGTGTTACATGAATAAATAAATATTTTTACAATCAATATGTTATATATAAACCTTTATACATCATATAAGCGGTTACACGACCCTTGTTCCTTATACCTTAACAAACTTTAAAACCGATGATTGAGGAACGAAACTTGATCTATGATCATAAGTTTTTTTAAAGTTCACGTGACCAAGTGCATCGTATAAAGAATGCATTGGAAAGGAAGCTATATAAATCGTGCTATATAGTATATTCTGGACACAGCTAATCTGTTAATAATGTCAAGGTACAAGATATAAATTCCCTGATATTCGCAAGGTAGATGTTTTTATTTTATTTTATCTATTTTTTTAAAAGGTGGTGATGACTGAAAAGTTTAACAGCTTTAAACAACAACAACAACAACAAATATAATTTAGAAAAACAGATTAAGAAACATCAGAAAGCGTTAGTATTTACATCAAGAATTAGAGATTAAAACTGATACAACAAAAGTAAATTTTTATAATGTCGTATCCCAATATCTCAGAGTTTCTAACTTAAAATGGATGAAGAAATAAATTGAGTTGGATATTAAATTCTGGCGTTCAGAAGTAACTCCTTGTTCTACCTAAGTAATAAATTGTCACACTTTAAATAAATACTGAATTCAACTAGCTTTACAAATTCAGTCGGTGGGGGTGTGTCATGAAAACCAATATTAAAGTCATTCAAATATTTCAGAAAAAGGTTTTAGGGAGATTTGCCATTGTAAGGATGTTCATCTGCACTGATATTGTGTTCTTACTTGACACAAGGACACTGATTTTGAACAAATAACAGATAAGAAGGTGAAGATTTCTCAAGCATAACAACAGAGAAATGATTTATTATCGATACAGCTGTGAAGAAACGCCCAGCAGTTAAAGAACGAGACACTTAACCTTCTTTTGTAATCAGTGCCATAATCCCACACAAGTATGTTTACTACTTTTAAATGGCCACTATAACTAATGAAATTCAAGGAAAAGTATTAAATATGCTATCAACTAAATTAATCGATTTTTTTTAACGTAGAGTATGACACAAATTCATAATTTTGTATAGAAAAATCGAATTAAAAATTTAGATTTGAGTAATTAGAACAATTTTTATTTTAGTTTACATTTTCCAGTAAGATTAATTTCACGTTTTTAATTTTAAATTTATTATGATTGGTTATAAAAAGTCGAAATTAATGTTTGTTTTTTACAGGCCTCTAAAACGGCTTTTTCCAAGGCGGTACAGAAATCAATTATTTTAATTTTTGTTCATAATGAATATTCTGTATTGGAATACATGTTTTTAAAAGGTGAAAAATCATTATTAGATGACGTGCTATTAACCATATTCAATGTTATCATAATTTTCCAAGATGTCTGATGTAAAAATTATAATGTTTACCTTGGTTTATTAATAATAGTTTTTGTTTGTAAGTTAGTAATATTAGAATTTGGAGGTATATTTTATACATACAACTTATTTACATAAACTGAACTATTGAGCGACCAGTACGAAAATTATTTAAAAATTAATGATATGAAAAGTATTATGGGGCACTTATAGAGAGTATTGACCAGGCAATCCCGAGGCATCCTAGCTCGATATACACCTTTCTTTGTGTATTTTTATATTATATCCCTTTTCATCATTTTTGAGATAAGATCTGCCTTGACCAACTCTTGGTCTCCTTCAACCCTGACGCTAGAATAATATTCGATAGCTTGAGGGATTCCTTTTATAACTTTTTATTTATAAAACTATGATGATCGTTAAGTTTTATGAATATAAACAGTAATAACCAAAACAACACAAATCCTAAGACATTTTATAGAGTTAAAGGTAAATAAAGTCTGTAAATTCAAATGATATTACAATTTTATTTATTATTATACTTTTGTGTTTATTAAATACTATTAATATTTAAAAATTTAATACTATAAAATAATATCTAGTACGAAAATTCAATATTACATAATATACACTTAAAATCTTAAATACAGATAGATCAGCTTAAAAAAGTCCGGAACTAATGTATTAAAATTAGGTCATACCTTTATGTAAAATGATTTAAATATTTTCACCCATTGTTTTACACTATCTTGTATTTACTAGTGTGGATCAGCTGATTTTAATTGATTATTTTTGATAACTTTTATAATCAAATTAATCAAATGATGAATTTTCCTTCACTTGTGAAGACTTTTATAATCCAAGAAAACGATCACACACGAAATTGTATTATTCAACAAAACCAAATTATTTCCAACACTTGCATATAAAGTATTGAGAACAATTTGCTTCATAATGAGAGTTTGAGAAGCATAATTTGCATGTAGTTACCCTTAGCACAGGTCTTTCTATTCACATCCGCTGACCTTAATAAATGACGAGAGAGAGAATGCAAGGCAGGAAGAGACGTCCATTATTGTGGCTTTGTTTTATCGCTGAAGGAGCTTCTATTTACTGAAGCACAGGTGTCAACTAACTCAGGAAGTCTCCACCAGGGAGAGCGTAAGTGGTTGACTTAAGAGTTTACTTAAACAAGAGGGAGTGCTTGGCAAAGAAAGATTATATTCAATACTCTTTGTTTTGTTTATTCCTTCGATCACTCAAATATTTACGTCGTTTAGGCTAAGTGCTAAATATTGCACACTACCACATTCGTTTAAAAAATACGTAGAAAGGATATTTTTACTGTCAGGAAATTACATTAATAGACGCTTTGTTCATAATATTTTGCATAATATAAAACGCCCTCCCCCCTTATTTGAAGAGCATGGATTGAAACTCAACAAAACAAAAACACTGCTGATTACTGTCTAAATTTCATTACAATAACCATTGCAGTTATTGAAATTGTAATCCTTTTTAGTAAATACATGAAAGTAGTATTACCTTTAATATTGCGTTGGGCAGACGGACGAGCCCTCATGTTTAAATATTTAAAAAACATTTCGCCCACAAGAATTTGCACAAAATAAAATCAAATTTTATAGAACAACTGATACATAATAACCACACATACTCAGATTTCCATACCAATCTGACACTTCAGCATATTTGTAAATAAAAGAATCAGCGTGTGCTAAAACTACACGATTTAGAGTAAGTTATTTTTATAAAGTCGAAATCTCTTAAGCCACAGTTTAAATTGTATATAGCCAGACAGACATGAGAGAGAAATAATACGAGTCTTTTGTTTTACCTGCGGTTGTTAATAAAGAGAAACCAATTGAAAATGCAATTTTTTTATTGGTAATTGAATTTTTTGTCTCACAAAAGCTGCTTTTAAAATGTATACGCTACGTATTTCTTTTTGTGAGGTTAAATTAAGTTTTATTCGTAGTACAAGAAACTATAATAAATGGTGTTACACTACAATTTAATTTGAAAACCAAATTAATTTGTTTTTCTTCTAATTTGTAAGTCACGCAGTGTTCATGTTATAAGGGGCGGGGGGGGGGGGTTATGACATCTAACAGTTTAGATTTAGTCTAGCGCCATCATATTAATTTTTTCATATTAATATTATATTTGTAATCAGAATAATTTATTAGTTTTATTGATATAACACACATAACATAAAAAAATAAAACTTGATAACTTTTCCCTTTACTACACCAAAGTCGTTTAGTTACCCCTATATATATATATATATATATATATATATATATATATATATATATATATATATATATATATATATTTTTTTTTTTTTTTTTTTTTTTCTTGGGGAAGTACAAAGAATGTAAATGCAAAGTTTGAAACATATAGGATTTATTTTCTTGTCTATAATGGTCCTTTGTTTCATCTACTGATCCAAAAAGGTGGATTTATGGACGCTCTTGAGTAGGTCGAGATACACAGAGCATTCAAGAGCAACCCGGAAAACTTATTAAATCGCCCTAACCTAATCTAACCTAACATAACCTAACCTTACCTAACGTAACCAATTGTAATTTCGGACAAATAATCTTCCTGACATTACAATTGAAATAGCTAATTAATCAAAATGATTGTATTTAGTTTCTCTAATTTAAATAGTTGATTTATATTGTAAAAAAAAATAAGACTATTGAAACTTTGTGATTTAAGATAGTATCATATTTAACGTTATATACAGCAAATTGGAGTGTCTACTTCTTTAGCAAAAGGGTTTGTCTTAATCTCAAATGTAATCACGAAAAGTACTTGAAAAAGTTACGCTTATTATTTCAAACAATAGAAACGATCATATTTAACATCGCTTTTCTCTTATGTGTTTCTAGTGGAAATCGCTGTCAAATCCATTCAACGCCACACCCAATACATAATTGCATCATTTCCTTCGAGGCTCACATATAATGAATACGAGCATGGCAATCCTGATGGATTCTAGCTGGTTCTACACATTTTTTCATGTAGTCTTAGGTTAGTCTCTTTCATATTTCCTATCAGATCACTCTCTACCAACTCTTATTCACTTCCAAACTTGCCGCTTTTAAAATATTCTAGGCTAAGGATCATTTCTTATGAGAGGATTTGGGTCTTTAAAAATCAAGAATAAAAAACCGTCTTATTTCATGGATCTAGAGGCGTTGACTGATTTTACTTAGATTACTGTTTGTTAAATGATTGTTCATTGAAAGAGTAAATAATGAATAACGGATTTGAGAGAGAATGTGATTATATGTTTGTTTAGCTGTTAAACCAAATAAAGTACTTATTTTACTACCCTCAGGTGGTCATTTACGGGCTTGAATACCCTAGGGGGTTGAATGCGGGCTTGGGAAATGTTGACGGACCCTCCTAGTTAGATCTACACCTTTTTTTCTTGTAGTATTGAATTATTTCTTTCTCTTTCATCTTTCCTATTAGATTTCTCTTGACGTTATATTCCAATCTAGATACCATTAGGTTATTTAAAGGGTAGGGGATTTATTTCAGGTAATTTTCTTCCTTTTTTTATAAGATAATAATGGCCGAGAGGCTTTTAAACGACAAGAAAAATGTTTTTATTATTATGGTATTAGTTTTAGTTATTATTATTTATTTTCTTTATATCAATGTTTTTTTTTTGAATATATTTGTATATGTTTTTGTCTAAATGATTATTAATAATCCTTATTAACGTACATTATTTTATTTGTCTATATTCATTTAGTTTATATTTTATTGTAATGTATATGTGGTTTCGTGGAAGAAGGACGTGATGATCCTTACTTTGTTCTTAGAAATAAGTTAAATATCTATATGTTTATCTCTAATTAAACACAGAGAACAGAGTGAGATTTAAATACAGAAATATTTGCATTCAAAGGACGAAGGGTTATAAAGTTAAATTACTTTGAAACTATTTATTTAAAATGACAGTAAAAAAAATAAAAATTTACAAATATAAAAAACATAAAATAAAATCATAATTTATTATTAAAGATTACTATATCTCTAATAAAATAATAACTGTATCAGTTGAAAATTATTTTTTGAGATAAATAAATAAAATAAAATAAAACTTTGAATCACCTGCCGTACACTCTTTACAACCAAGTCATTTTAGTCACGCCTCGTCGATCCATATAACAAGCCTTAAGAGTTTTCACAAATTGAGCTTTAACAAAGTTTGGCAGTGAGTTTCACAAGCAACACTCGAATATTCAAAAGGATTTGTTAATTAAACATTACCGTAGTATGTTTTGGATATGATAATTATTAGTCGATACATTCTTGTACTTTTCGTAATTATATTTGAGACAATGATAAACTTTCTTGAAAAGTTCAAGAAGTGAAATGGATATTACTTTATGAATAATAGAATGTTGTCATATGATATCATCTTAAATCACAAAGAGAGAGGAGAGAGAGAGAGAGAGAGAGGAGAGAGAGAGAGAGAGAGAGAGAGAGAGAGAGAAGAGAGAGAGAGAGAGAGAGAGAGAGAGAGAGAGAGAGAGAGAGAGAGAGAGAGAGAGAGAGAGAGAGAGAGAGAGAGAGAGAGAGAGAGAGAGAGAGAGAGAGAGAGAGAGAGAGAGAGAGAGAGAGAGAGAGAGAGAGAGAGAGAGAGGGGGGGTATGAACAGAAAAGATAGGAAGAATAAGAGAGATTGAGAAAGTAATACAATTGAGATTGAGAGATTGAAAGAACAATATAAATTACGTTCTCTGTTTAAAATTTAACTGTAATTAATTGTCCTACCTTCTAACATTACTTTAAACGTCTAAGTAGCTTCTACTAATTATAAAATTATAAGAAACGTGCAAGTCTATACTGAGGTAATATAAATTTATCATTTTATACTTTGTTTAATAAGGAAAAAGAATGCACCAAAAACTAAATAAATACAATAAAATATCATTTTTATATTAGAAATTAAAACGCAATCGTTTATCATTGTTGCTTAAACAAAAAAAAAAGTAAACCTCAGATATTTCTCAATGAAGGCTTTGTCATGTTTCCATTCCTATTAAAGTACACGTAAACGCTTTGCAATACAAACAGCTGTGCATTTCCGATGTGAATACGATGGTTTACATACAACGTGTCACGACGTATAATCAGTGGTGTTTACATGATCTCTCTCACGAGAGGGTTGTTTGATCAGAGTCGTGTAAAGGGCTTTCCAACAAAACAGTTATGGTGGTTTAATAATCTACAAACTGACTAAGTGCATATCATTTAGTTAAACCAAACTAAACTGTAGCAATTGAAATAAGTTAATGTTGTAAATTTAAGGGAAAAAAAAAAAATAAAACTGGAACTTGTTTTATATTCTTTATTATCTTAAATTGTATTAACTAACATGCTAAAAAATTGTTCATAAAATTGTTCATTAGTTTAGTTATTTTTTAGTAAATATTAATATATGAACTCTAGGTTGTATGACTATATAAAGTCAACTTGAGTTTGAAGTAAAAGGTTAAATAAAACTTTGAAGTATGAGCATTTTCTTTTTTTTACTAAACCATTATTCCAAGCACCGGAGTAGGTTTGGTGATCGCAAAAAATTGTCGACTAGAGTTTTGAATTATTTTCATGTTTCATAGCCACGAAAAATCGATAAAATGATTTTCAAAAAGCCGCCCGTTTATCGTCGTTGCCGTTGACGTAAGCATGATAGCTGCACAAATATTATAAAATTTGGTTTCAGGGCCTATAATAGCGCGCTCAGGAGATTGTATCTTCTGCTCTGCTTTACCTACAACATTAACCAATATCAACTGACTAATATTTCCTATAGGGACTCAAAAGGAAGCTACCCTTTGAGTCGCACTGTCTTTATGTCGTTTAGAGCTGTACACACTGAGTCACTCCTACTTCTCAGTAAGTTAATTGTTTCTCTTAAATAGTTTAATAATATTATTAGATAATTACAAATGTTGCAGGAAAATAACTATCCTACAGTACCGGTTCCATATATCTTATATATATATACTTCATACAATTAAATATATTGTTATTATATAAACGGTAAAATTTATTTAATTTATGTGAAGTTCTGTAATAAATTTATCAGGTGTTTGAGAAGACACGTAATATGACATCCATTTTACTAAAATCTAAAAAAAGAAAAAGAATGTAACATATTGATATTTGATTGTCTAGCACTGAGTGACGCTTGGAGCCTGGGTAAATAATTGAAGGAGGGTAAGCGAGAGGAGAGAAGAATGACATAGATTACTTTCAGACTGTTGGCTCTGCTTGCTTTCCACTATAAAGTTTTAATTATGTTAAATTTAATTTAGTTTAAAATGTAATAACAACTCATAACTCATGTGTATTAGTTTATTGTAGCACCCAGTCTAAAAATATTTTATGAAAGTATTTTACGTGTAACAAACCATAAATCCAAACATTGTTCCTAACTTATAAATATCGCTTGACTCGACTATAATTTGATAAAACCTTGATCAATCACATAGGTTTTTGAGGTTAGGGCCAACCTCACCATTCTTCATAATCTCAGAAAGTGACCACTTATAAAAACCACACTTTAAAAAGTTAGTGTCTTCAGATATTCTGTATCTGTACTTCTTTTTATGCTTATTTGTGCCATCTTAAAATTTAGGTCTGCTATTGATAAGAAACAAATTGTTGTAACATTTGTTAATTTTTATTCATACATCTAAAGAACGTTAATACCTTAGCAGATGCCCAAATTATTTTCGAATGGGCATGGGCTAGAGTTCTTTTTCACTCATTTACATTTAAGGATATAAATAATAAAGTGAATTGTAAACACAGTGTTAATGTTATTCACAAGACCATTTTATGTTAACTAGTTTGTGAATACAAATATATATCATTATTAAATAGATGACTATAAACATATTAGTTAAGAAATAGAGATATTGGATTAACAAAAACATGATGTATTTACTTAATTGATAGATTCACCCTTACATATATATATATATATATATATATATATATATATATATATATATATATATATATATATATATATATATATATATATATATATATATATATGTGTGTGTGTATCTGAACGTTAATGAGGAACTTGTACGAATGACAATTTATTGAAATACGTGTGTTACATAATAATTTCGACATTTTGTACACACGTAAACAATTTTAAACTTCACTGAGTTTGTAAATCTAATAACATTACTTTAATTTGAAATTGCATTTCATGAAAGCATCAAACGTAACTCCCAATTAGTTTAGTTCGAGCTCTAAATATACATGATTAATATTTTCGTGATAGTAATTCGTGGTACAAATTGTGTACTTAATTTTACCTTGATTATCGGATTTACAATGTGATCATACAGTTCCGCATATATTTTGTTAAATAACTGGAATAGAAGATTTAAACTTTTAAAACCTTAGTTTGTATAGTAATTGTATTTTGTGTGTGTTTATAATTAAGCACTAATTTGTGAAGACCATTCAAATATTTTAAAACATTAAGAATAGTTATGTATGTTAATATGTTAAATAGTGACATAATTGTAAAGGTCTGGAGTAGATGAAAGTGGCGACAATAAAATATTATTACGTTAAGCCAATTAAAATGGCGACTGATGAAATTTTAAAATGGATCTCTGTATCACGTTATCCTAATACGGTGTAAAATTTTTTAAAGTACAGCTGTAATTTCAAATTCAAAATATTTTAGGAATTTTAAAATGGAAAGAATTTTTGAAATAAATTATTTTAATTGTAACAAATAAGGTTTTATTTAGTTAAAGAAGAAATGTTTGAGTTATATGTTAAATAAGTTAATATATAATAAGGGTGTAAAACGTGCTTTTTATATACCATTCTTGTTATTTTTTAGCTAAATACATTGAAATTTATCAAAATATACGAATGGTATAACAAATTACATTTGAATTCATCAAAATATAACAAGTAAGTCGAAATATATTAAAATTTATCTATATACATTGAAATGTATCGAAGTATATCGAGTTTAGTAATTAAATCGTAATATAACAAATACATACAAATATATCGAGATATATAAAAGTAACAACGGTAAATTTTATTGTCAACTGACTTACGTCCGTTTCATTTTTTATGACGATTGGAGTGAGTTAAATTAAGTATGAAAGATTTAATAACAAACATGCATGGTAGTGTGAAAAAATAAAAGTATGTAAAACAGTTTATGTTTCAAGATTATTTAGGATGAATCTTTGCTTTATGTCTTAGACAAGAAGAGTGATGTAATCGAGCAAAATTTTCGTTTACTGTACGTACTGCATTCTCTTTGATCAGAACAATCTCTATATTTATAGGGAGAGAATGAGAGAGTCTATAAACAAAGAAAATTATTAAAAATTGGATTTGAGCTCTAAATACTAACAACAATAGAGTCTAGGAGCCTGCGACCTTATAGTTAGTTACACTCAGTATCTGAATGTGAAATTTTCAAATATATGTTGGAGACATTTTTTTTTCATGTAGTTTTATCAATACTATAGGAATACAAAAACATAAACAGTTATTATGACCATTCGGGGTAGAGTTATTGTGCCTTTTTATTACGAAAAAATATGTAATTTATTAACTCTTGTATCGTATTAAAAAGAGCTTTAAAAATTACATATTAGTGATATTACGTTCTTTAAATTAATTAATCTTAATAATATATATATATATATATATATATATATATATATATATATATATATATATTAGACTTTTTTCCTCTTTTTTTGGCGGTTACAAGACCTTCAGACGTAAAGTCACACACTATTTTCTACAATTTTGCAACTTACAGACTTTTCCATTTCTGCACACACACCATATTCACCCATACAAACAGTTGGAATTGTCAGTTAGGAAGATAATTTGCCTGATAGATTTCAAATTAGAGCCTAATTACTGTAATTAGTAGAAGTGATAAGCCTGTCATAGTCTGTGACGTCAGACATTTCAAAGGTGAGATTGTAATATAATTTCTGTAATAGTAATTTATTATTAATCTTGACAGAAACATGTTGATATAATTCAGCAAATAATTATAATGATAGGGGTATATTTTGTGGGGATGGAGAACCTCAATTAATTATGTTGTAAGCGAAAACCCAATATTTACTTAGTGTACAATTTTTTTTAGTTAAAATATTACAGTGTCTTTGGCTTTATTATAGTTTTATTATTCACTATAATATTTCAAATACTTGTGAAGTAATGGAACTTTGCGAATTCTCGTTTATTAGGCTTATTCAGAGAGTAATGACTGTTTACAATTTTTTTATGAGGCTGCGTGACTGCTTCGGTTGTTTCAGCCCGCCATTCTGATATTATTATCTGCACTACTTCTTATATTATCAGATACAGACGCGATTGAGGTAGAAGTAGTTGTTGGTGTTATAGTTTCATAAGAGTAAAATATTTGCGACCATTGAGTGTAGATGACTAACTGTTATAGTGCTCATCCCTAGATTAATCAATTGTACGGTGAAAATCCAATGAGTGATGGAATGGTGAGAAAATGGGTTAGACAGTGTAACAAAAGTGGGTCAATTTTAGTGATTACGGGTTTTACAATCTCAAGGGACTTGGATTCCGTATTTGCTCAGGTAGATTCCGCTCTTTCATCTAACCTATCAGGTTTCTTTGGCTTAACTCTTGTTCACTTTCGATCTTGGTAATATTAGAGTATCCCAGGTTGTTGACCGAGAGGTTTTTCGTTTTTAAACAACAGGAAAAGAAAATGAAGGAAGAGCCCGAAACGTGCATTTTTATAAATGCAATGTCCTCTGTCATGAATGATGAGTTAATGACATCATTTAATTACGAGTGGAGCTCATAAGTGAAAAACATCTTAAGAAATATGGTTTTCAATTTTGTAACTTTCTTGTGAATTTCCACAATATTCAACAACCGTTTTGTATGAAGTTGTGTCAAAAAGTTTATAATATTGGAAGTTTTGTTTACAACGTCACAAATCTACAAAACTTTCCACGGCTTTAGAGACAAACTAGATCTCCGATAAAGCAAAATTAAGTAAATTATTTCTACCTGAAGGAATATGTATACTTTTGTTGGGGCAGTAAGAGAGTTTGTGGTTGATTTTTTGCCACAAGGTACAACAATAAATACTTTAATCATTTTGTATGATCTTTAATAAAGATGCGTTTTGTCATTCAAAGCAAAAAGCCCATCTTTGTATGATCATGGTGGTGTTACTTAATGATAATGCCCGGTCAAACTCTGTTTCTCAAACCTAAAAGTTCATCAGGTTATTTACCTGTGATTAAATGGATAAGTTTATGTAAATAGTGGACTTACACCCGATGTGACTTTCAATTTCGTAACGAGTTTTTTTTGACGATCAGGGCTATAATGATCATGAATGATAATTTAAAAAAGCTGCGAAACGTTGACTGTTTTCATAGGCCGCAACATGCTATATATTCATAAATAGATTCTATGCCATAAAAATATCTTATGGAGGACATTACATAGAAAGGAGACTAAAACGTGGCCTTTTTTATTTGGATTTTAAAAAAATGTAATTTTCGTTTACTTTCTAAAGTATTGAGAAAATTCCGTGATAATTAATAAATTGTATATTTTTGTGCATATATATATATATATATATATATATATATATATATATATATATATATATATATATATATATATATATATAGTTTTGAGACACCCCGAGTCCAAAGATGTCTGTATGTCGTATGTGTACCGTTCCTACAGGACGAACGAGTGGACAGATTTTAATTAAATTTGGTATGTCGGTTTATCTTAACCATATCTCGGGACATATTCAATTTTTTAATAACTAAATCTTGAAGATAGTTGCCATAAGAAAAAATCTAAAGAATTACGATTTTATCAAAGTCAGCTATACGATTTCAATGAATTTTTCTAAAGTTTTGCCTCTAAGGACCTAAATAAATATTGCTCAGGAATATGGGTTTGCAAGATATCGATAATAAACAACAAAATCAGGTTTTACGACTTTTTTGAAACACGTAATTTCTCTAAATTGACTCTACCGATTTTGTTCAAATTTTATTTAAAAGAAAAGATTACAAACCAAAGCAGCTTGCAATATCACAAGTAGAAAATTATTACTGTTTAGAAATAAGTGACGGAAAACAAATACAAATCTTGACTCTAGTAATTAAAAGGTAAGTTTTGGTAAAATATGTTTGTTGCACAAGTGAAGTTAAGTTGAGACTCGTATATAAATATGTTTTCAAAGACAGGGTTCATGAATCATTTACACTTTTTGACGGAAATCTACTAAACTAACACTTTTTTGATGATTAGTTTTGGTTAAGTTAGGTTACGTTACCTTAAGTTAGGTTAGGTTAGGGGGTTTCGTTGGGTTTTGGGAATGGATAGTTAAGAATTTCTGTGCAATGCTTTTACGCCGTTTATTAATATTACAACAGTACTTAATTTTGAACACGCCTCTTATTTTACATAAATAACGTGTTTTAAAAATAAATACTATTTTTAATATTACCTACAGCGTAAATTCGCTGTGAAAAAACTTATGTATTACATTGATGATGGGCAAAAATATGAGTATCTAAATGTAATATATTTACACATTCAAATTCATAAAATCAAATGTAAAAATTTTAATGTGAATAATATATTTTGTTTAAATTAATCTTGTTTAATAAAATGTATATGGCATATCCAATAAAATATAATTAATGTTCTTTACCTGTGGGAATCAAATTACAATCAAGAGTAATGCGAGTCTGACTCTCAGCAAGACTGCAGCTTACCTGAAAACAAAGAGAAGATTTCAATGAAAACTTTCCTCATTGTTGAAGGACTCTCTACAATATCATGTTTTCTTTAACATTCCAACTTCTGAATTTAAATTGAAAATTTTTAATTAAAATTCCCAACTACATTGATACTTTCCCAATCTCCTTGTGGACGGAATGTACAACATTTAGTTAGTCCCCCCCCCCCATTGAGGATAAGATTAAGGAGGAATATTAATTTTAAAGAAACAATAAGTTCATGATTAGCTTTTTTATGTTGAATAAGAAATATTTGAAAATTGTGATGTATCTTATTGAAAACGCTTTAACTAGAGATCGTGCATTGTTGTCCATTGATCCTACCATAAAAGTAAAGGCACGAGAAGGTCAAAATTGATATCTCGTTTTGCTCACATTTTGAAGAAATAGTACATTTGTGAAATCATTTTTATATAATGCATATACAAATAAAAACACGACGTTTTGAGAGTGTAAATCAACATCCTCTATCAAGTGATAGAACATACGATAAGTTTAAATCACCAATGTAGCCTAGACAGTTGTTTGCCATTCTGTGTAGGACAGTCCTAAGTATTGTGAGCTTTTATGATCACGTTTGTACTTTGTCATATTTTGGACTGATCAGATCTAGCTTTAGACCTGGGTTTCTTTCTTAGGTTATAGTTTTAGTTTACAACATGGTCCAAAGCTTCTACGCTATATTGGTGTGTTTAACTTTTTTTATGAACTAGTTTTATCACTTGATAACGGAGTTGATTTGTACTTTCGAAACGTCGTGTATTAGTATTTGTACACGAATGATGGAAAATGTTCGACAAAACCATAGTAATAATATGAACAATCCAACATTATGGACTTGTGGAAACTTCAATTAACACACAGATTCAATAATATACCTTTTATTTTCATAACACGCGTTTCAATGACTACGTCATCATCTTCAGTTGATAGATTTACACAAACCTTCTTGAACATTACCAAGGAAAAAGTGAAAAGTATGAAAAATTATGTTTCTTTCATTTAGTGAGAACAATTGTTAGGAATGTAAATATTTAGGACAAATTGTATAAAATTTTTGGTTTAAAAAAATGTATATATTTTTTAATATTATTCATACAAAAGTTTCATAGAACGTGTCCTTAATATTTACATTTATCCAGCTTTAAATGATGTTCACACGTGTTTTCCACCCTTAGAGTTAAACATACTATAAAACTAAATTGTTAAAAAATAACCACAAAATTATTTAAAAAAAAAAACTAAAACAACAACAACAACACTAGGTTTATTTTTCGTTCTTATGTCTAATAAACTATATATAAAACTTCAAAATGGCGGTCTATTACTAAACTTTTTGATAGTTCCTTCCTATTTAGGATCTACGTGATCTTTAAATACTTTTGTAAAACTTACTAACATCATAGTTATGCTAAACTAGAGGTAGGTAAAACAAGCGGATATACACACAAAACAGCAAAAACAAATCAATAAAAAACGATTCCAGCTTAATCACTAAAAGTCAATACTTAAAATACATTTTTGTCATGTTATTAAATCAGTACAAGAGTGATTGTAGGTTTAGTCAAATGAATAAGTGGAGTTCAGGTTTAGTAGTGAGTTCAGTTGTGGTTTGGTTGGTGTAGCTGGTGTATCACTAAAGAGGACGACCTTGTCTTTGAAACGCGTCTAATACTTAGGCGTATTTTTTTTATGAGAATTGTGTTCTGTGTGTCTGTTATACTGTAAGTGGAAACTGGTAAATCTAATTGTTAATTATTATAACATTACTAGTAAGTAACCACTAATATTTAGTCGGATTGATAAGTATTATTATATCAAAATTTGATTTAGTTTTAACTATAATTTTTCTTTCGAGTGTAGCCAACATTCTGCTTGTTTTATAACCCTGAAATTCAGCTTTTAATTTATAAACTTATATTAACCAGTTGTATACTTATAAAGAAGTTTAGACAGTTTGTATAAGATATCTAGGAAGTGTACAGTTACAGAACAAATTTCCCAGCGTCTTAAATGATTGATTAAATACATTTGGCTGGATATGGTAAAAAAACTAAACGCTGTAACTTTTTTTAACTGGTATAATAAATAAAAGCAAAATATTTAATTTTGTAATGGAGCAATAAAAATAACAAATAGATATATGTTGTTTTAATACTGAGCTAAAGCCATGCAGTAAATGTATTTGACTTCATCGTGGTTGGTTTAGTGCTTCTCTTTTATTGTGGAACACGCTTCGTTAAATTTAATATAGAACGAAAAATGTATACCTTTACATGCTTCATGATTGAAGTCTCGATTTTATTACTGTAGCCAGGAGATATTTTTAACATGTAAAATATCAAAGTCAACATGTATAACGTTCTATTAAAAAGTTGGTTTTCATTTTCAAACAATAAATTGTATTCAATTATTAAATTGTTCGGCCAGAAATTTATTTACTTATATTAAATAAATCAATTTCTAGCATACACTAAAAAGTACTGTATTGTTATACTGAAAAAAATAAATAGATACTTGTTTTTTTAAAAAACGTTGCTCGTATTTTCTTCCACTTAATGTTCGCTTCAAACAAAAGTTTTGTCAGTGCTTTTAGTCTATCAACATTTATGGAAACGAAAATCATCTTTTTTGGTAAATATATTGTAGAAAATGTTATATTTTCTTCAACCCTAAGTTAAATATACAATATGTGGTTGCATAGTTTTATATATTTTCAATAGTTATGAAATTTTAATTTTTACTTTTAGAAGATGTGCTACATAGTTTTTACAAATTAACTGTAAAATTTGTTGAAGACTTTAAACATATTTGAGACAACATGAATCTGAAATAGTAATAGGTTAGAGAATAATGGGAAAAGTGTAAAATCTGTCAATATAGACGGCAGACAAGAAATAACCCTGGGAAAGTGATTCAATCGAAATAAACAAGCACTATTAAAAGCAAGGAAATTTTTATATCCATGTGACGGGGTCACAGTCTCAATCGAGATTTCGGTTTAATCGCCGAGTAGTATCGTATTACTTGGCACACCATACTTGACTTGTCATGATTCTCCTTTCAACTTACGACACGAATGGGTGCACTGAACATAAGCGGAAATTAATTTTGATTATTCAGTTGCATGTGCTAAATTGATTAAGACCAGTTGAATTTAGTGACAGTGGCAACTGGTTATCTTACTGGAGCAGTTCGTAATGTGGTTGGGGCACACCAGTACCTATTTAACGCTGGACTAAGATTATGAGTGACGAGTGATAAATTCAATCTCCCAGGTTATTAATTTTGAAGTTAAATTTTACCCGTTTGTTGGTTGGTTAAACTTTGTTTTCGGGGATATTCACTAAATATGGAATGTCAGACATTCACTGCCGGTTACTTAAAATGATGAACGATTAGTTAATAAGGTGCACATTACTCATTTAAAACACATGCGTTTCATACAAATACAATTACATCTCAGGTCGTTTGTTGTTTAACTAGAGCAAAGACCACATGTGGGTAGAAAATCTGATGGAATGAAAGTAATCAAACGACCATCAAAAACTCAAACAAGTTACAAACAAGATTCAAATAAAGTACTAAATTGAATAATATATAAAATGATTAATAAAGATATTGTGTTTATCTGACACCCCCCTGTTGCATTCCATCTAAGGAATCAACAAGAAGAGGGTCCTGAAATATAATTTTGAGATTGTGAGTTCAATACTGGTTGAGCATTTCAATTGTCATTCAAAATTCGAATTCCTTAATTTAAATGACTGCTGGTTTTATCTACAATATAAAACGTCTTCTTTATATAAAAAAACGGGAAAAAACAGTATATTGTGAAAATAAATCTGTACTTGTGTTACTATGGACGAAAACCAAATGGACTAAATTGAAGTAGGACATAACCAAACTGTAGATGATTTCCTACGACACAGAATGTTCTTATACCGGTTTTAATTATGATGCCATGTAATATGAGTACAGTATATATATTCCATTTATCACCACTGATTAGTCCAGATTTGCTATAATTAAATCCTGAAATTATCCATTAGTGTTCATAACAACTATTTGATCAAATATAACGATATAATTGTAGCATCGGTGACAATAAACAAGAAACGATGAAATATTTACTTGGCTAGAATAAACTGAGCCACTCAACAGGATAATCAAATTGCTGAACATAGAAAAGAAACACGTTCTAAAAACGATAGGTATAAAATCCTTTCACTTTGTAGGTTATCGTTTTTCTCCATGTTTTCTTCCGCTGTGATAGGTAACGTGGTTTAGAGAATGGTATCCCGTAGGAGAAGTGAGTATGCGTCCTGAGCCCGTCTTCAGCCGCACCTCTACTCGTCGGTGAATGCAGTTGATTGCGCTCATTCATTTCTATTTTTTCCACAGAGTGATTTTATTCATTGTGCTATGAACAACTTGTGTTATGAACAACGAAGCACAAGCTTAAATATTCCGTATATTCTTCCGTTTAGTCAAAAACAAACTTTAGGGTACAGGCCTTTCGGATTACTACATAAACGATACAATATTAGTTTATTGTCATTCTCAAATATCCAAATACAAAACAAATATTCGTCATTGTCTTTCCAAATATTTTTATAATTTATTTATGCGCAAGAAAGAAAACTTTTTTTAATTGTACACAACTGAGTTTCTACACATGCATTTATTTTGAAACTTTTGTATAGTCTAAGTTTGCTTCTAAACTTTGTAAGTCTCAAACTCGTTGGAAGTCTAAATGGTATTTCTTTGATTTCGGTTTAGACTTAGACAAATGAATGTCATTAATTTATAATTTGTGTACTAGGATGGATCATTATTTTTTATTTTTCACCAAAAGGTAAATAAAATCTGTAACAGAATTTAAAAAATTAAATCTTTTATAACACTAAACAAATCCTTTCTTTTCATTTCTTCTTCTTGTTAATAACATCAAAATGAAGAAGTATCATCGATAATAAGAATAATAATAAAGATATCAATAAATACAACAATGATGACAATGATAAGGACAACCTTCTCAACAAAGATAATAATAATAACAACAAAGGTAACGATATAGTTAATCATAAGTATCATAATATCGATAACAATAAGTACAACAATTCCTATAACAATTTTATGAATGATATTTGGATTCTTTTTACCCGTAATATTTGGAAAGATGGCGATCAATTCGTTTAGAGGAAATATGCTTAGGAAAAACATGTTAGCATTTTAATTTTTTAAATTTATTTGTTTGCTTTAAAAACATTTGTAGTGATTTTAGCGAGATAGTTGTTTTGAGTTATTGTCTTATAACAACTACACATTAATTTTTCGTTATTGAAAAGTAACAAAAATAGAAATATAGAGAGAGAGGGGGAAAAAAAAAAGAGAGAGAGAGAGAGAGAGAGAGAGAGAGAGAGAGAGATGTTACCAAAATATACCAACATATTAAATTGAGATGAAAATCAGTCCAAACTTTTGAATTCTATAGCACCGCATAGACAAAAAGTCGATATAACAAAACAAAAAAAATATAATAATAAATCAAAACGTATAAATAAAACACTTTTCAGAACAAAACGGATTTTCGAATAACTCAACGTATTTCTATTTAACTCAACATATATCTTTTTATATAATTAATATTAACAGAAAAAGTAAAAAAGAATGACATATAGGAAACAACAATATTACTAACACTATCACAAACTGCCCTTAAGCCAAAATCTATTCCTGCCTTTGAAAATATTTTTCTTATTCAAAATTTTATTTAAACATCAGGTATAAAAAGGGACCATGGCAGAGATATCTCTCTCTGGGATGGCAATAAATATGGCTAAACCTAAATTAACATTGAACAGACATTTTGAGGCCAGAGGTGATGAATGCTTGTGAAGTATGGGCTATTACAAACGCTAATTAGGAAACACTGAATTTACGGCAGTGAGGGGTTGCGAAATATAAGGGAAACCCTTGTGCACAAAACGTGTTGTACTATACAGGATTACAAAAAATTGATCAGTTTTTAGTTTATTTATTAGCTATGGAAGGATATAAATATTTTTGAAATTTAAATGTTTTTGTTTTAATGTCATTTTACATAAAACATTGGTCATTATAAATAAATCTTAGGGATATCAATGATGAATCGTTTCTCTTTGTATTATAACAATAATAAAGACGATAGTAATATCGATAGTAAGAATTTCAATAGCGATATCGATATAGATAATACTAAATATAATAATAACGATAACCATTAGTATAAAGGGCAATGATAACAACAAAGATGATAATAATAACAAAAAAGATAATTATATAGATAACCATAAATATTAAATATCTGTCTTAAGTATAATAATATCTATAATGATATTTAGAACAAAAAGATCAATGATAAAGTCAACAATAACAACAAATATAATAATAATAATAATAATAATTCTCCAGGGAAAGGTATTTTCCAGTTTCGTATGAAAGACTATCATACTTAAGCTTTACAAATTCTTCTCCATTGTTTGAGGTTTTGCATGAGATTTTGTTTATGTCTCCGTTGCAAATATCTTAAATAGTTAACACCGATCTTTGATATTTAGCAACATCTACGACATACACAGCTTGTTGAACTCGTTAATTGAAAGTACCAACAACAGCACTGCACTTTCTCTTGAAGGTTAACTACTTTACTGATGAATGACGCTAGTTGCTATCTCTGACACAGGATTGTACATTTCAAGGCCACTTTTTCCATACAGTCATATATTAGCAAAGCTTGATAAATTACTATACACTCTACTTGTATTTTTTGTCGTTTAAAACGAAAAACATTTCAGTCATCAACGCCTAATATAAACAAAAGAAATAAATAAGTAAAAGCCTTCGAATACTCTAATAACGTCAGGGTTGAAAAAAAACAAGAGTTGGTCAAGGGAGACCCAATTGAAAATATGAAAGAGAGAGAGAGAGAGAGAGAGAGAGAGAGAGAGAGAGAGAGAGAGAGAGAGAGAGAGAGAGAGAGAGAGAGAGAGAGAGAGAGAGAGAGAGAGAGAGAGAGAGAGAGAGAGAGAGAGAGAGAGAGAGAGAGAGAGAGAGAGAGAGATCTAAACCAACATTATAAGAAAAAAAGGTGCAGCTAGGTACCTCAGGATTAATTTTGAAACTTTTTCGACGAACCAGTGTATAACCAACTTATATTGAATGTATAATTATATTTTATAAAATGAAATAACTACAGTTTTTTGATTCGTTTAAAAGTTTATGATACAATATATATATATATATATATATATACATATATATATATATATATATATATATATATATATATATATTTTACACAATACATTATATAGTTCAAATCATTAACAGTTGAATACATAAAAAATTAGGCAACTAAACGATACATACATTTGAAACTAATGAATTAAACAATTAATAGTATCATTCACTGTTTTAATTGTATCTCAGTAGGAAACTGTTGTGTCACTTTGCCTTGTGGAAAGTGAATTTCAATACAAATTGAGGGCAAAATATTTGTGTTTTAATTCTATGCATTAACTGAATTATATTTCAGTGTGAAAGAATTCAGTGGATTGTAAATACGTTATGTGAATCTAATTAATTCTGTTTTGTAGAGTATATATTTATATATTGACTTTTGCATATTTGCATGCTTTAATTCAAACAAAAATGAATAAATAATTATTAGGGAGAGAGAGAGGAAATGCTGTCATGTGTAATTTTTACTTGTAAATCCCTGTACCCGTTCGTTTGTGATAACTTAAATAAAAGAAATGAAAGAAAAAAATATTGATAATATCATGAAACATAATCCATCATTTGAGAATCAACATTTACATTATTAATATTGTTTAAATTGACATTTGCCATCATTTTAATATAAACAAGTAATTTTATTACAAACTTTGCTGTAGTCAAAAATAGTACATGTAAACATTTATTTAACCAGCATCATCAGGTTAGCTAAATACTTTAAAACTGTTCACATATCATTAAATCATATAATTTAAAACATTAAAAACATATATCGTCCTTGTGAAAACTACATTTGTCTTAAAAATATAAAGTTTAAAAAAGTTTTAGTAATGTGACCACATGCTACTGGCTGGATTAACTTATCATGATAAGGTAACAAGATGAAAAGGTAATGCAGCCAGTACCATGTGACCACATTATTTAGTGATATGGGAACAGTTTAAAAGTAGTTAGCCTGATGATGCTGCCTGTGGCAGCGAAATATGGAGCTTCATAAATAAATATATATGTACTACTTTTGACTACAACAAGGTTTTTAATCAATTTATAAGTAGTTATAATGCTACAACAATGATAACAGATAAAAACAAAGTCATACATGACGTTTCGAAAATATAAATCAACTTTCGTTACCAAGTGATTAGGCTAGAGCATAAAAATAGTGAAAAACGCACAACATATCCTAGAAACCCAGGGGCATGTTGGGAGCTAAAAATAAAACTAAATTATAATGTGGTTAGAATAAAACCACCACACACAAGACTCCCTTACATAAAGAACTGTAAACAACGGACTATTAGAGGATATAGGAGCCAAGAGAATATGTCCTAACTGTTTTCTAATTTAGAAATATAGTTATAAATTATAGGAAAAGGTGCCCTCAATGGTCTGTGTGTGAGCATGAGTCGTATAAAATATATTTAAAAAAGAGGAAAAATTAAAAAAATACGCTATACATACAAACATTATATACATTTTACTCACAGACATACCAAAAACTATTATAATAAAATAAATTATACGAGTAATGAACATAAAAAAGAGTCATAAGACGTGTGGAACTGAGAGAAAGATTGAAAGCTAAACAGATATTCAGTTCAAACGTCAAAAAGGTAAATTGAAAAGAGATAAGATATGTCGGCTGTAGGAACAATTAAATTAGCTTCCTTAATAAAATAACATCTTATGATACAAAATTAATAAAATAACATCTTCCTTTTCGAAATCAATAACCAAATTATTTAAAAGTTTTTTACGTTTATTGTCATTAAACGTATCGGGGGTAAACAAGCGTTTGCTACCTCATTCAAAAGTTTAGTGTGCGATTTAGTCATTGTTCCCACTTGGGATATATGCTACAAAATTTCAACCTAACTTAAAATGAAGCGTATTTATTTCCGATATTTTATTCGTTTTATATTAACGGAAGTCATAATGACTTTATGTCTACACTATTTCGTCTGATAGGATTATCCGATAGCTTTATCCATGAGTCTTTTATTAGTTCTCGTTTATGCAAGTTGTTTTATCGGTGTAATATCTTCGCTTCTTCACAATTAAATTCATAAATTTGTAGAGCAAATATGTTCCGCTAGTTTAGGTCTAATCGCATGTTGTTTTGTAATAAATCAAAGTAAAATAGTGGTATGGTCGAGATGGCCTTTTAATACAAAAACGTTAATAGACAGAAATTTGACAGCAATTATTATTTTTTTCCTTGTTATTAAAAAAAAAAAACCAGCCTATTTAATATAACTAAAGAATATTTATTGGTCGAATTAAAAAGGGCGGAGAGACTTGAAATAACAACGCATTACCTGTTTGAAAGTTTACTACTTATTAAACCAATAATTGAATTGCCATGTTTTGGCATTTCTATTGTTGTATTAAATGTTTAAAGCATTAGAGCCACACAATTTTACCAACCTTAAAAAAAAAATTAAGTGTCAAAGTCAAAAATTCTAAACAATTAGGTAATATATCCACTTGATAAATAATTACTAATAAAATAAATGAAATTATAAACATTTTACAACGTAACATTTTTGTAAAATAAATAAACAACTTAATATATTTGATCACAGTTGAATTTATACTGAAATTATTTTCATACTTTTTTAAACTTTTCTTTTAAAGAGCTCCCAACAGAGCGTATTAGAGTGTATTATACTTCAAACTAAGGAGCTTTGTGAAAATAATTAGTTGATTTAAAAGAAGATTTAAATAACTAAATTAACATTTCTTTTGCTTATGAAATTAAAATAAATTTAATTTTAAAATTGTATTTTAAGATTTAGACAGATCTTTTACAGAAAAGTAGCTTTCGCACTTTTTAAAAATGTAGTTTGTTTTAAGAAAGTTTATTTTCAACCTACAGCGTCTCCTCTTTTGCAATAGAACGCTTTGGATGTCAATTTTATAAATTAATTCTGAAACATTTGCGATTTTAAAACTTAATTTAATAATAATTTTTTTATGTATACAAAAATGCTCAAGGAACACAACGCCCATATTCACAATAAGGAAAACAAGGATTTGATGAACTACAAAAACAAGAAAAAAAAATCTAGCGTTTTTATAATAACACTTTTATGTAAATATCATAAGGTTTAGTTATAACCTCTGAGGATGATATTTATGTCATCGAAATGTACATAACGCTATTAATACATACTAGATATATTATAATCTTAGTTTGTGTATTATTTTTTTAGTCTGGAAAACCCTCGTTTTCCTTAACATATAATATCGACAATGTGAGTCTGATTGTTTAATTTGTATATTCTTGTAGGTTTTTAACATATGCTTTTAACAATACAATTTTTTGAATCTAGTTATTTAAAACATATTAACCCTTTGTGTCGGCTTTGCACAAACTGTTGTGTTCTTAATAATGTGAACCATATGTTCATTACTTACCCGTAATAGGAAGTATAGGGTGAGTTTGGTAATGGAACAAAATTTAGACCTCTGAGTTTTGACTCATCTTTACGTTCAGAAGGGGTTATTGGGGGGCAACTCAATAATCTTAAAAGGAAACCCCTATCGAGTGACCTCTCACGTTAAAGGGTTTATTCAGTAAAATACAACTGCCCAAACTAGAAGTCGATATCTTGCTCCTAATCTAAAATGGCTGCCGTTTCTATATTTGAAACGGCTATTTTATTTTATTTATTTCATTCCAAATTAATTAGAAAGCGAAAATATGAGATCAAAATGTACTAAAAAATGTAATGATGTAATCATAATTTACTAATGATTGATTGTATTAAATACCAATCCATTATGATTTAGAAAGCTCATAATTCCCAACAAAATGTCGAGATAAGTCGTTAATTCTTTAAAAAAATAACCTTTAAATAATATTTTAATGTAGAAGGCCCATTAAAACCTACACTACTAAAAATCTATTGTATTTTTTGATATGTTGAACAACTGGGAAAATCCGCTTTGCAAAATAAATATTAAAATTACATCAACTAACATAGGCTGTCACTTTTGTACACCCTGTAATAAGAATTCATACTATATTTAAAATGAAAATATAGTAATTATTATTAAATCATCCGGCACATATATTTTAATACATTTTTATCCTGTATTCGTCATCTAAATGTAAATGAAATAAATAATAGTAAAATAGCGGTTTCAAATGTTTGACAGTCAGCCAGTTTGGATAGGAGCAAGATATCGACCTCTAGTTCACGCAGTATTATTTTACTTCAACATGAGTGGTTAATCGATGGGGGTTTCATTTAAGATTTGTGCATTGCTCCCTAAAACCCCCATTTTCAGGGGACAAGTAAAAATGTCTCATTTACTAAAGAGTAGTTTTTATCACCAGAAGTCACACATAAAATATCTTGTTTCTATCTTTTCGGTGTTCCAGGACTTTAGGGACACACGGTATAAATCACTTTAAATAACTAATGTGTGAGTATTAACTATTATTTATACGACATTTTATGTATGATATTTGTGTCTCTTAAAAGCGCAATATGTATTACTTATAATAATGACCATAGAGATTTATTTAATATATATATATATATATATATATATATATATATATATATATATATAATGATAAAATATTGGGTTATGTATATATTGTTCTTTTACATACAACATATAAATTTGTACCGTACTTATTCCAAAAGAAGATGCGTTAAATCTATAAAAGGTATGTTCTTAAATCTCATTTTAAGAACTAACATAAACATTTTGTTGGAGCAAAATATTATATTTTATCTCCTAATCCAAGGTAGAATGTTTTTTTACCACATAAACTTGAGGCTAAAATGGAACCCATTTGTTCATTAATTTATGTTTGTAGAATTTTAAAATAAGTTTCGCAACAAAACCTACCATTAACTAAGTTCCCTATTTAATATGTCCTTCATATAACTATTTTAAACCGTTAAAAAGAAATCAGGTGTTTGTTTCATCCAGCCCCTTCTTTTAAACCCAATGACAATAAAAGTAAGACAATTTTATTTCTCTCAATTGTTTGGATTCATCTTTCATTCGGTGCTGAAGCTTTTGTATAAGTTGTAGTTATACGTAACGGAGCTTCAAGTACTGCAGTCGCAGCTTTTTATCGTCTTACTGTGTTATAAAAATGTAAAGAAACAATATTGTCTGAAAATGTTCTTTGTCGTGTTCTTACAATAGATGAAGTAGGAAGAGGTTACTCACTGAAGTTTCTTTAAAAATCAAAACAAAAACAGAAATGTAGTCTTTTAGCAAGGTAGTTTCAACATTATGATACTTTAAAGTATGACTCAAGTAATCCAACGAGACAAAAATAAGAACAGTGACGGCTTAACATAAAAAGTAATTAGTTATATAATAAGTGTATATATAATAGTTGATGAATGTATTTCAAAATGATTAATACTTTTTAGTGATCAAATTACAAAATAATTGTAGCAATTATTTACTTTAGAATAATTACAAAGTAAGATTACAAGTTAATTTGAAACTGTAAAAACAAATTTGTGCACATTTTGTCATTCACCCTTCACCAAAATCACCTTGACCTAATCGTCAATAAAAATGTCAGTTAGGTATTTGGCAATCAAAAAGGGAAAGTAAACCATGAAACCGTCTTAAAAAAATAAATAAGGGCTTACTTCGCTTGTGTCCTTTGTATAAATTGTACATGATTTAAATTCAGTTTTTATGAAAGCGGTGGAAGTCTTTTTTTTTTGTTTTTGGCCAATTATCCCAGAACTGTAAAATTTTTTTACTTGTTTATTGCACACGTGTTTGGGTCATTAATCATAATATTTTGTATTAATCTTAGTAGCAATAAAACTCGAACAATATCCGTAGAACCGTTTCTGAAAACTATGTATTTTATAACAGCCCATGTTGTTTTTGTAAACCGATAATTTACGAACGGGCATTTACCTAGAGTTAGCGACGAAAAAAAAAGTTTGAATGCAATTTGAACAAAATTTGATCAAAATAGAATATTTCATCCTTCTCATTGTTGAATCAAGAAATGTAAGTAGGCATACTGCAAATAAAAATAATAACTTTTGTTAGCTTTTTTAATTCCTTACTCAACTTATTCTACACTAGTTTAGATTACACTAGATTCTAGCAATTTTTTTCCAACAAACTATTTCATTTAAAAGTATAGCATTTACAATGACAATTATTTCCGAAGATACATTTTTTTGGGCATGATCAATCTTAGAATTTGCTCAAGATCTTTATAGAGATACAAATTTTGACAGGATTTTTAAAAATTGAAATTATTTAGCAGCTTTAATCAATTTTTATTTTCTTGGTTACAAAAAAAAATTATATTATTTTATCTTTATATATATATATTAGAAACTTAATTGTTCTGCGGTTTTTCATTTCATAACTAATTTTAGATTATTTTGTTAAATTAAAACTTTTTTTCATTGTTTCGACAAAACGACTGTACTGTGATATTGAAGGAACATAGATTGGAATGAAATATTGGCTGACCATAACAAAAACTAGTGAAATGTTTTTCTTAGTGAAACCTAAGAAACATGTGAATAAAATAAAAACTTGCGTATAGCAGAGAATCACATTTCCTGTATATTACAATTTTTAACATTTAATTTAGTGATAATTATATGAATCAACTTCTTCTCCTCTACTTTTATAAATACATGTTTCGCTTGAATTATGGGATTTTTAAATTAAAATTAAAATTGAAGTTTGTTTTAGTTTAGGAGTTTTTTCTTCTAACTTTTATTTATATCAGTTCTGAAACTTGGTTTTACAACAAAGTTTGTGAATCTTAAAGCAGATTCGATTCTACTATCTTCACTTTTTTAATTAAACTTAAAGCCATGATTAATTCTTCTCGATTGAATTCCTCATTACTGCAAGTAAGAACTAATTTTTGTTATCTCTACATTTTTTCTTCACTCACTTCTTTAATTACTTTTTCTTTTTACACGATGATATAGTTTATTATTTAAATCATTGAACTTTCTTATTATGTTTATGTTTTATTACGACAACATTTTCTCAAATTTTTCATTCAATTTTACATAACTATAACACTACATATTTTTTGGTAGAGTTAAAGTGTTTGAAGTTATAATTTGCTTGCTTAGAGTACAAAAGTTTTATTTGTAAATTTAACTAATGTATATTTTGATTTTCTTGATACGTTTAGTGAACCTAGTTAGTTATAGCTTGATTATCCTAGTTTATGCATCACTGGAGATGACACAATTTTCGTTGAAACGAGGTTGATTTTAAAAACGTATATTTTGTCCAATTTTCATTTTAATCTTCACATTTATTTTAATATACCAACTACAGAAAAATTAGCATACAATGAAATTTTAATTTAAAGTTTAACATTTTATTGGAACAAAATATCTAATTTTAATTTACATTTCAAAATGGCTACCAGTAAAAGTTGACAGTTCATTGCTCTAACTGAAGGCTAAAATGAAAAACACTTTCATTCTTTATTTCGTATTTATAGTAATTAAAAATTAAGTTTTAAAACAAAAACTTTCATATTGCTGTTAAGCAGAGGAGAAACTTCTAAAAATATATTGTGTTTTGTTTAAGTTTCACTACTTTTATAATGTTTTATACATAACTATTTAAAAACATTAAAGAGAAACAAGTTGTTATTTCATTCTGTTGTTCTTTTTAATATAATAATAAAAAAGTAAGAGAGTTTTTTGTCAATCGAGCTTGTTTGGATTAGTCTTTCATTCGAAGCTAAAACCTTTTTATAAGTTGTAGTCATTAAACGCATCGGAGCTTTAACTACTCTAACCGCAGCCTTCTATCATCTTATTCCTTTATAGAAAAGATAAAGAGGTCTTTGTTTTCTGAACTTCTTTCTTAGTTGCGTTCAGACAACAGTTAAAGTGAGAACATTAGGGATAGTGTCTTATCGATTTTTAATATTTTTAATGCTAGCAATAAGTAGTTGTCTTTAATGAGCTAGTTTCTTACGAAGATATGAAGTATACATTTAATTGTATAAGGTAATTTTAAAACAATATGACATGTACCCATATTTAATGAAAAATTGTAAAGTTTCTTGTGACAATCTTAAATCAAAACAAAATATTCGACTTAATATTCAGTTGTCTTTTTATTACGTTTACACTTTGTTTAAATTTTATTAAACAAGTCTGCGTTTTTAAACCTTCCTCAATTGGGAAATGTAAATTACAAAAACTAAACCAAATTAGGTCTAGGCAAAAGTTTGGCAATATTTGAAAAGTTGGAGAAAAAAGTCATTATAAATTTCTAAAAATGAAGGATAAATGAAAATAATGATTTTTGACCAATATAATATGCATACTGTATAAGCTCGTACTATTTAAATACTTTTTCTAGACTAGAAAAATGAGCAATCTATTATGAAATTGTAGGTTGACCTTACCTGCTTGCTATAGGACTAAAAGGAAATGTTGATAAACCAATAATAAAAACAATACATTTTCAAAGTATATTATTAACGGACGATATCGGTAGAAATTTTGATATATTTATATCTGAGCTTTATACTTTTTTCAAGCATATAATTTGCTTAATATAAAATGTATATTCTACATTTCAAAAGTCAAACTAATTTAGGTGCTATGGTATTTTGTCTTTTAAAATATTAATTTTTCCTAAATTTGGTGATTAGTAAGATAGTATATTATAATACTATATAATACTATAACTTTAGTTAAGGATAAAATAAAGCAATAAAGCTTAAAGTTTCAAAATATTTTAATAATACAAATGAGCTATATTTTTTTCCCTTGCTTCATCATCTTGCAACTTTTCATTGGATAACTTTATTATTTGAATTTGTATGTCTTCTTACAACGTTATAGTTATAGCTAGGATGTTGTATACAATTATAAGCTTGTATTTTGTAAATCAAATTTGTGCGTTAGTCTATATCGTGTTTTATTTATTTATTTATTTTTTTTGTTATATTTTTTCCCTTTTTTCCCCTTCTTCTCTCTTTTTTTTACATTCCCTCAGTATACAAGATTTTGTTTAAGATAAGATATTATGCATAATTTTAAAATCAAGATTATACATTAACCTATACCGTATCTTTCTTAAGTATGCTTTATACATCTTCTCGTAAAACAAACGAAATTCTTTAGAAATAAAAATTATTTGAAATCAAATTTGTTTGATTAGTTGTCACTCTTTGAAATCTATAATAATATATATATATATATATATATATATATATATATATATATATATATATATATATATTCTTCCTGCATTTATAAATCATAGAAAAATTTAACTAAAAGAGTATACTGAATGTTTTTGACTATAATTTATACATATCCGAAAGAAAACAAATCAATTTATAAAAAACTATAAATGAATGACGTATTATTGTGATCAGCGATGTTTGAAAATCAATATTCATTTGATATAAAGTTTACAAATCTATAATTTAGATTTTAAAACCATCTAATGTGCTAGTTCACATATTTTCAAATTCAATATATTTTATTATATATTTAAGGTAATATTTAGAACCTGTTGATATATCCCAAGAAGAAATGTACATATATAAAAAAGTGTGTAGTTGTCAGCTCTATCTAGTAAAACGTTTTAATTCCGTGATAATTGATTAAAGTTTTTCTTCAGGGGTAAAATTAAACAACTTTGTTGTAAAAAACTAATGATTGGTTGTCTTCACTAAACATCAAATAAAATAGCATGCATTTAGATGAGGTGTAAGAAGTCGTTGATTCGTTGAGATAATTTCAAAACAGACGGAAAGTTTGTCCCTAAAGAATGCTTCCGTAAGCATAATAGGGTGTTAATAATTGTTCCTTGTCAAGAATTTACCCAGGACTGATTATCACCCTAAGGGATAAATGGGAAGAAGAATGTTTAAAAATAAGTTTCAAATTTATTAATCAGCGTTCAATAACTTATTTATAAACAGTAATAACAAAACAAGTTTTATCACCATATCTGTTCAAAGTCTAGTAGGAAACCATTCTACATATTTGATCAAACTCGGTGAAGGCTGTTTATAGAGTGGATACAAAGCAGGTGGATCTATCCTTTTTTAATTTTCCCACTATACGTAGTCTAAAGGAAGTTATGTGGTGGGTCAAAAATAAGAAAGTAAATTTTTGTGCGGATATATCCGTTTATAGTAAGTAATGTCTGCCAATAATTGTCGTATGTGGAAATATTTTGGCAACATCTCAGGAACTTTTGTATTACTTTTTTATAACTAAAAAAATGGCAGCTGCCAAAATAAAAAATATAAAAAGTTTTTTTTTACAAAATTGTTTTAACGATTTTGATCAAATTTTACTTATGTGTAGCCTTTAAGAACCAAAATTAAACTTACTGGTCTCTCAAGTTATTACACGAGTAAATATGAGAGTATATTAAACATGAGTATATTAGTAAAAACCAAAAATACGTAATTGAAATTTTTAAAATACGCCATTTCTCAAAATGAATGCTTCCGGTGCAGATGAAATTTTAGTGAAATGTTGAGATTAATGTCCGTGTGGAAAATCGAAATAAAAAAAGTAACGATTCTGGAAAAATTATTACAAAAAAAGTTGACTGCTATCATTAAAAGCTAGATTTTAATCAAATGCAAATTACGATGAGAAACTTTTTAAACGAGGAGCAAGTTATACCCTGATTGAAACAAATAATTTTTTTTCCTTCAAATCGGCGTCTATGATTAATTTAAATTTTTTGTGTGATAGCTACCAAAATTAAATTTTTGTGACAAATGGTTTTGGTTTGTATTTTGGAATGGGTGATGTGCAATGTTTTTCCTCCTTGTTGTTTAATGACGTAAAACCTCTCGGTCATCATAGCTTTATAAAAAATAAAAGAACAATAAATAAAAAACGTTTAAAAGAGTAAAGTAAACTGCTTATGTGGACTGAATGAAGTATTTAACATTGAGTATCATAATATTTTAACTTCACAAAAAGTACCTACTAGATATATTGACTTTTATTTGTTGTCTAGACAAGTGTAGTTATTGATCAATCAATTAAAAACAAATATTAAACAAGTGTTCTATAATCTGTGCATTTTCCTGACGCCCTTTTCATTCTTGTTTTTAATAGTTTGCACATTTGTGGTTTGATTAAAACAAAAACATTTTCACCACAAAAGTTATTCCTTGTAAATGTTTTCGGTACCATAATGCAAAAAACACTTTTGCACATGTTTACAACATGATTTATTATGACTTAACATTTTGTATACAAGTTTGTATTGATAATACATGTATTAATTTTATTACATTTTAAAGTTAAATTTTACATTCAAGATAGATTGGTGTTTAAAAAAGTATGCTTTGTGGCCATACTGTTATTGTTTTAAAATATTTAAGCTACAACAGAATTACGCTGAGATGATTGTTTTAATATTTTCTTCACTGGTAAATTTAAACCACTTTCATATAATCCTATTTAAAACTCATTATTTTTAACGACGCCTCAACACACAACAAAGAACCTTACAGGCATTTAGAACAGTGCTAAGCCGCCACCGTCCTTGAAATTATATCGTGTAACAAAAAAGGATCAATTAAAATACCTTAGACCTAACGCCTGGTCAGGAGTTCACTCAGGACTTGATGTGTCGGAAGGACGTTGAAGCCACGACCCTGAGGTAATTCGGAGGATGTAATCTAACAATTACTTTACATAAATTTATTATCAGTCAATGATGTATAATTAGTCAGTTAATTTGCATTTTACTTTTTCACATATCAGAGATATAAAGAAATTTTATCTATGGGAAATACGTGTATATATTCAAATTTTTATTGAATATTTTAGTTTTTGTGAATTCCTGAGTTAAAATAAAATTAATGATGTCTTTATTTCTCGAATGCCTTGAATCCAGTGGACTAATTTTCAATCAAATTTGTTACTCAGGGATATTTCGGAATAAACGGTTTATTTATAAATCGCATTATTTATCATTTGTTATTAATAACTCATATTTTGGACGTAGCTGCCCAAAAATGAATGCTCAAAACTTACAGTTTATATAAAATAGACAGAACAATTTTCATACAATATAGCGTGTAAGGACTATACATATGTGCCATCATCTTTCCAAAAATGATGTTTTACAAGTTATAAAGTGGGAAATTCGATATGACCACCTCAAATTCCACCTAATCAATTTTATCTAATTAAATGATATTTATTACACACTCTAGAAAATGTGTTGAAAACTGTTAGTTTTGTGTTACACTCAGTTTATGACTTGTTCTTAATAAATATTATGTTACTTATGTCCATATTTGTTCATCTTTTAAAATATTAAAGAATATATTATAATGGTATTTTACTATAAATATTTTGGATTGTTAATGTAGCAACGTCATTGAATTTGAAGGGCTACATTATTCAATCGTTGTGTTCTTCATTAAATATTTAATGATTGAATAGTCGTCTTGTTACAAACGCAATTGTTTATAAGAGAAAATTGTGTTTTTCTTAGGTTTGATCTGAACTCTTCATCGTACGTTCATTTGTAACAACCGAGTTTAGAGTTTAGAGTTTAGAGTTTAGAACATTGAAAAAAACTATAAAACACAAACAAAATTTATATAAATTCAGGGAAATAGAAATACTAGAAAGAGAAAAATTAGTAAAACTATGATTTGTTCGTCAATTATATATAAGTCTACAAAATAACTAAAGCAACCTGTCAAACTAAAAATTAATTAATTATCCTTTATTAATATTTTTACAATATAAAATTAATTAATTTTGTATATATTGTATTGAAAAATAGTCTAGATTTGATGTAGCTGTTTCAGTTACATCATAGCACAGACTGAGTACTTATCACTTAACAAATATCACTTGTAGGCTATCTGATACAAAACATGTTGTGTTAAAATCTTAAGTTTGACGTGCACAGTGTACAAAACTGGAATCTTGTTTTTCATGTTATTATTTTATTATTTGTTTTGTGGTATCTGTCAACAACCTGAATGTGTCATCTGTATTATGGCAAAACAGCTGTAGTTATACAAAATGGTGACTTACTCTCTACAAAATAAAATATATTAGTAGAAAACTTCCTGAGCTGGTATAATAATAGAAAATTATAATAATAAAAATGTCAATATATTCAATAAAAATAAGTTTCACTGATACATTCCTGTTTATATGTTTATATATAAAAATCCGTTGTAGAATATTAATACAGGTAAGTATAAAAAAAATATGGAATTTAAGTAAAGGTGAATATATACTAAAACTTTTACTGTTATTTTCAGTAACCCTTCCTTACTCGGTAAAAGAGAATTAAAAAAAAAAAAAAAGACTTTACGATAATTCCAACCAAACAGCTTTTAAAATATAAGTAATTCATCCATTAATAAGGAGATTGTTTATCTAACAGTTTTTTTTCTTCTTTAATTTTAATTGTATTAATTTTATTCACATTTTAATCAGCTTCTTCAAAGTTTATGTTACAAAAAGTTATGTTCATTGTTATAAAAGAAAGTCTATTCTCAATCAAAATCTTTACTCTTTCTCTCCCAGAACACCAGGGGAAAAGATACATATCAAATTTTAAATACTGCACATATATTTTTTAGAATATAACGCGAACACAAGATCTCAAAAAATAAGTTTATTTAATCAAACGCGTTACAATAACAAAGTCGCCATCCTCAATGATACATGAGCTACAATAACTAAACTCCTTCAGTTATAGTTTAGTTATTGTAGTTCATGTAACGCTGAGGATGGCGACTTTGTCGTTGAAACGCGTTTAATTAAGTAATCGTAATTTTTGTGAAATCTTGTGTTCGAGTTTTATTCTATTTGATATTATCTCACAAGTAAAGCACAATATTTATTAACATATATTTGTGTTTTTAAATTAATTTCACAATTTTATTGAGTACAACCAGAAAATTGATTACTAAACGGAGTTAATATACTAGTTGTATATACACTTTTATTTATCAAATCTTAAAACTTCTTATTCATCTTTTAAATCAGAGCTATTGTGCTGTTTTCCCACACTGATGCTATTGTCATATTCTAAGGCTAATAGTATGTTTTATGCATTGTTTACTAACTCATTACACAAAGTTTAGGGAAAGTTCTGTAATACGAAAATATGTCGACCTCCATTTTTAGATTGATCATCCACCCCTTACGAAACCGAAAAAAGTTTTTTCTACCATTCATCCATCGTCATTGGGGTGCTTGTTTGTATGGAAGAACGAAAGCGGCCACAAAAAATTATGTTCAAAATATAACATTTTGTAAAGACGACTAAATTGTCTTCATATAGAACCCTATTGAAAATGTAAAAATTTCCGTTTTTAAATGTTATTTATACATACCTGTTTTATTCCATTTATAAAAATAAATTAGATAAAAAATGTACAGATTTAAATTCGGTAGTTATTTTCAAAAATGTAATTTGGAACTATAACATTGCAAATAAATGTAATATTGGTATAGTAACGAAATCCTGTAGGGCCGAGTCACCTACAAGACTCGAAACATCACCAGAAAACCCACGTAGCTGTACACATGTATTGTAGAGTAACTTCCACGGACGCTCGTGTCGGTCTTTAAAGCATTAATAACATCAACTGTAATGAACTACACTTGTGGCAACTTCAATGACCTAATGAACAAAAACACAATTTGTCACAATAACTCTTTTTGCAATACAAATACAAGACGACATTTCGATGACTATGTCATCATCCTTAGTTGGACTGTGACTGTAAGAGTAACAGTGCCGACTAAGTCATCATCCCCAGTTGGACTGTGACTGTACGAGTAACAGTGCCGACTAAGTCATCGTCCTCAGTTGGACTGTGACTGTACGAGTAACAGTACCGACTAAGTCATCATATTCAGTTGGACTGTGTTTGTACGAGTGACAGCGCCGACTAAGTCATCATCCTCAGTTGGACTGTGACTGTACGAGTAACAGTACCGAGTAAGTCATCATATTCAGTTGGACTGTGACTGTACGAGTAACAGTGCCGACTAAGTCATCATCCTCAGTTGGACTGTGACTGTACGAGTAACAGTGCCGACTAAGTCATCATCCTCAGTTGGACTGTGACTGTACGAGTAACAGTGCCGACTAAGTCATCATATTCAGTTGGACTGTGTTTGTACGAGTGACAGCGCCGACTAAGTCATCATCCTCAGTTGGACTGTGACTGTGCGAGTAACAGTGCCGACTAAGTCATCATCTTCAGTTGGACTGTGACTGTACGAGTAACAGTGCCGACTAAGTCATCATCCTCAGTGGGACTGTGACTGTACGAGTAACAGTGCCGACTAAGTCATCATCCTCAGTGGGACTGTGACTGTACGAGTAACAGTGCAGACTAAGTCATCATCCTCAGTGGGACTGTGACTGTACGAGTAACAGTGCAGACTAAGTCATCATCCTCAGTGGGACTGTGACTGTACGAGTAACAGTGCAGACTAAGTCATCATCCTCAGTGGGACTGTGACTGTACGAGTAACAGTGCCGACTAAGTCATCATCCTCAGTGGGACTGTGACTGTACGAGTAACAGTGCCGACTAAGTCATCGTCCTCAGTGGGACTGTGACTGTACGAGTAACAGTGCCGACTAAGTCATCATCCTCAGTGGGACTGTGGCTGTACGAGTAACAGTGCCGACTAAGTCATCATCCTCAGTGGGACTGTGACTGTACGAGTAACAGTGCAGACTAAGTCATCATCCTCAGTGGGACTGTGACTGTACGAGTAACAGTGCAGACTAAGTCATCATCCTCAGTGGGACTGTGACTGTACGAGTAACAGTGCCGACTAAGTCATCATCCTCAGTGGGACTGTGACTGTACGAGTAACAGTGCCGACTAAGTCATCATCCTCAGTGGGACTGTGACTGTACGAGTAACAGTGCCGACTAAGTCATTATCCTCAGTGGGACTGTGACTGTACGAGTAACAGTGCCAGTAGGGTTTGTGTTCATGTATCACCTGAGGATGATGAACGTTCCGATGTCGTTGATTTGGTCATTAAAAACACTCTTGTTATGTTCTATTTTCGAATCTAATAACTATAATAGTAAGGCAGTTTTATGTCTCGATTGTTTATATTCGTCTTTCATTCCAAGCTAAAACCTTTTTACAAGTTATCCTTAAACGCAACTGAGCTTTAAGTACTGCAGGCACAGTTTTTCATCATCTTACACTTTTATTGAAAAGAAGAAAAAATTCCTTAATTGCGTAAAATAAGTAAAGTGGGGAGAGGATAGAGTAGCTTTTCACTGATATTTTAAAAAGAAGAAACAGAATGGACTGGGTTCGGTACACCAAGATAATTTAACATTACGATGGTTTTAAGCTGTTAATTCTAGGTGCTCATTTTGAAATAACTTATTTCTATTGCATGATTTTATCAAGTGAAACTTTTTTTTAAATATTGGAACTTTATTGGAAGTTACTTTGTATTATCCTCGTTTGAGTTTACTTAACCATAAACGCTTTTAGATAACTTTCTCAATAAGATGCTGTAAATAAGCTACTCAAAGTAAGTTTAGGTAACTGTTTTGAGAGACAGGTCTTAATTTAAATCAATATTCATCAGTTGGATTATTTTGACTTAAAGAAATCTTTAAATTTCTCACATTGATTAGAGAAAGTTATGTGATGGATAAGTAAAGTCAATGTCCAGTTTTTCACCATAGACCATTTTGATATTTTTGTTAAATATAGGAACTTTAAAAAAAAATTATTTTCATAAATCAATATTTGGAGGTAACTGTCACAAGTAAAACACAAAATTACGGTTTATTTTGCTATTGGTGTAACGGTTTAATAAAATTTTGTTCATGTATAGTCTCTAAGTATTCAAAGAAAACATGAGGGGTTGAGAACCAAAGAGGTACAAGTAACTTTTACATAGAATAGATTATATTAAACATCATAATAATATTTAATATTACTTCTAGCTAAATAAAAGTACATAACAAAGTACATAATTAATGCTATCCTCCACTGGTACAGTCAAATTCAATCGAAATGATTCTCAGAATTTACAATAAACAACAAAATTGAGAGCTGTTTTCTTAAACCCTCACATATTGTTTTCTATCTCTCCACGAATGCCGTCGTGTGAGTTTATACATAAACAACAAAACATATGATACGAAACTCTTATAAAAGACGTAATTTCAAAATAGGCTTCTTGAAATTTTAGTGAATTGTGAATATTAACTCCCTAAACCCGAATGCAAAATTGTAAGTAATAAATATTTCTGTTCAGGGATAATTAATTGGCAACAACAATATGAAACGTGTGGTTACATCTGTTTCCATCTGTGGTGAATTACGTTTTTGGCAGCAGTAACTCCACTTAACACCTGGGGGGGGGGGGGGTACCTTAAATAACATAGCCCTAAACAAGAGTAATGTGCTTACTCCTATCCTTTGAGGTCTAAATTTCCCTATCCCTGTCAGACTAAACACCTCTCTAAGTAACCAGATCCTAATGAGTTAATTACAATAAACTAATTTGTAGGACTTGCTTTATAATTAAAATTGTAACTTTCCACCACATGGACAGTCAAGGCTATAATCCCATTTTAATAATATATTATGTCTCGAATCTCTCTGGAATGACAACTGCACAAAAAAGGTCAGAAGCTAAACTCCAAAGAGCTTACTCATATCCGTGGCAGATTGCTACTCTAACAGTTCTGAACTGAGAAAAAAGTTCCAATCATCTATGTCGTACTCTTACCACAGACGCTGGAACCAAAATGAACTCAGTTGTTGGTTCCAGTCCCGAGCGATGTGACCCGATTATTGAAAGCCAAATATGATTTATGCTGAGGATTCACTTATGGTACAAAGTTTAGATCCTTTATACATATTTTCATAAAGATGGTATTCATTGCCCATTTTCACTTTTTTACTTGCAACTGCCGAACTGAAACTTTCGATGATTAGATTTTATGTGAATGAGAATATTTTTACAACGTTTGTTAGATGAGAAAGACAAAGTATTTTGTTGGCAAAGATTGTAGATTTGGAAGGAAAACAATCATTTCACACTTCATTGACTCAGCAAAAAAGTAATTTGTACAGAATATCTGTCTAAATAGGCATTTGTTGAGTGAATGGAGTTAAAAATAAATTTAGCCTTTAAAATTTTGGCAACACTAGAGAATAATAAAAACTGTGTTTTACACACTTTGATATTTAGCCTTCGTTTAAAACTGTGAAAATCACTGTATTATGAAATTTAGAACAGGTAATTAGAAAAAGAAACTTTTTAATGTAACAATTCTGATCAAAAGTAGCTAATTACTCCAAATGTAAGGACAATTTAATGCCACTTTTGTAAAAGTTAACATGACAACACTAAGAAATTATTTAAAAATCATTACAAATTCACGTTAGAAAAGCATTATTTTGGTTTCTGATTTATTTTGACTGATCTGAACGAGTATGGTCCATTAAGGCTAAAAGAAAATATTTATTTCGACCTCAAAAAGTATACATAAGTAAGTGGACGTTTCATTTTATAAATCTGAATAAATTTTTTTCATTTTATTTATTGAAGTAAATTTCGTAATAATTCATGTTATTTCATGAATATTCCACGAAACAATTATGTTTTAAAAACCTAAATTATTAAGTACTATTCACAATTAAAACTTTCATCCGAATTATATATTTTTATATTCGTTATTTTTATATAAGTTATTAAATTCAATGAATGATTAAGGTTGTTGAATTCATTTTTAGATATAACAGAATAAATGGCGATATTACGTAGAATAACTTGAATGAATTTAAAGCTTTGAAAATATTAAATTGAAAAACATTTGAGGAGAAAAATTACTTGGAGTAGTATTTATTCTATGATGTGAAAACACAAATCCATGTTTTAAAAATATAAAGTAATGTAAGAAACAATACTTTATGCAGATAAATTATTTTTAGTATTATTAAATTTTCAAATATTAAACAAAGAAAAATAATACTAAAATTAAAAACTTGATTTCAGAGACACAATTTTAGAAAAGATATGTTCGTGTTAAATATAGTTAAAATGTGAATAACGTTATTTTATATTATGTGGTAATAAATTCAAATTGCTCTTTTTTGTCAAAATCAAAATATTAGCAATGAATGAATTCAAAATGTTTCCATTAAAACTATAACATAAGTTATGAATTCCTAACTAGGTTCATTTTAATCCTATTTGTGATGAACGTGCAAGATCTAAACGTTAAATCTAAAACTCGCACAAAAACGGAAATAAAATGTTTTTTAGAGGTTTCTCATGTTTCCGACTATCTTGTTTGTTTGATCAGTGCACAATCTCGGTTCAACGAAGTGTTTCTTTTGTGATAGTGTTTAATTCTGTTGACTTGTGGTTTTTATGACCACGTTTGTTACTTGTTTTGACTGATTTTAGTCCTGAGTTCCATTCATAGGTTATTGTTTTTTAGTTTCAGTTTTAAAATAGTCCAAGATTACTATATATGTTATTACTTTTCGTAATATGGTAAATTACCAGAAGACAGAACCAAACGAGGTAGAAAATATGGTTGTACAATGATGTAAGGAACCATCAATATAGAACTATTCAAGAAAACTGTACAAGATGTCTCTATTCAAAGAAAACGAAAAATACTTAACATATAGTTAAATACCTGTATACATTAAAAAAAAACAGTCTTTTCACACCATTTTCTGTAAGTTTTTATCATTGATTTACAAGTTTTTGGTTTACAATAGTCAATTACAATTGACTTAGTTTACAAGTTTTGATGTACATTAGTTCTATAAACATATTAATTATGTTTTATTTGACACGACTATATTTTGGTCTGAAAAGTGATCGTACATTAAGTTGTTTATAGATTTAATTATATTTACGATGACATTAATTTTTGTGAAATTAAATGACTTTTAACTTAATCCTGTAGAAATCTCCCATTATTTTATTTCAACAAATCCTTTACAAAACGAATATAAGACGTTGTATAAGAGTGCTGAGCAGTCATCAATTCTCGGTTCTATTTTGTACACAGTTCGAAAATATGTCCGTATCAAATTCTACCCTAGGCAATATAGGAGGTTAATTGTATTCTTTCAGGAATTCACTCAGAACTGAATTTTCTACATCTAGATATTCTGTCTTCTTATTCGACATTTATATAAATTGGAAGCAGAGGATTTAACAATAATTGTATCGTAAGTGTTATAACAGTCAGTCAAGATACTTAATAACAGATTCTTAATGAACCATTCTCGGCGTTAATCGTTATTGATAAATATTAATTTTTGTATTTTTGACATTTATTTTATCCCAGAACCGTAATATATTCATACTGGCAACTTTGGAGACAGGTTTGGGTTATTAACCTTCACATTTTATTAAAATTTTGAAGAGCTGATTTTAAGTTTTTACCCATAACTCACAAAATGTCATTTATAGATACGGCGGCAAGACGTTCTGTTTTAGTCCTAAGAGGCTATATTTGAGCAAAATTTAATCAAAGTCGTTAAATATGATTTTGAGAAAGTTGAAATTATGTGTTTTTTTCTTACGTTTACTTCCACATTTTCAGCTATCAAACAAAATTCAAAAAATGTTCCCACCTACTAAATTTGATTAACATATATCCATGTTTTTGACGCTTTCACCCATTTTTTAAACCCAGGAGATTTCAAAACAGGCATGTCCGCAAAAAACTTAGATATTTATTCTCATTACAACGTAACTGTAAGAAAAGAAACTTCCTTCACTTATAATATGTTTTAGTATTAAAATAACCATAGTTATTAACAACTATGGATAAAAACCATTGACAACTATTAGTTGGTCTAAAATCAATATAATAGAATTTTAACAATGACTCAACTTAACCAAGCTATCTTTTAACTTTTTTAAAATTGAAAAGTCTTGTTTTATTTGAAATAATGTAATTCACTTCTAACAAATATATTCAAAAAAGTTTTTAATAATTAATTCCCTTAGTTGAGTTAAATAGTTAGATGATACTTTTAGACTTATCGTTTTATAGTTTCTTCTCTTAATATTGTACGTTTTATTTTAACCTGATAAAGTTTCAAAAGAAAATATTTGTGTTAGGAGAATATTTTCTTTGTTGTTTAAAGGAGAAAAACTTTTTTATCGTCATTACACAAAAAATAACATGAAATAAAGACCTTTAATTCTGGGATACTTTAATAGCGTCCGGGTTGAACAAGAGTGGGTCAATAGGGATCTGATATGAAAGATGACATAGAGTGATCTAATCAAAGACTACATGGAAAAAACATAGATGCAGCTAGGATCCCTTGGGATTGCTATTCCCATGAGAAGCAATAAATTACGAAATTTAAAGTTGCGACAGACTTTTAATAATATACAATTCAGATGGTTTTATGTCTTTAATCTCTCTAATTATTTATGAACTGTGTAGAGGAAGTTGTGTAATCATAAAAAAAAACAATTAAAAAAAATCAATTGGAAATTACATTTTTGACAATAACTTCGCTATTTGTAATCGTACCGAGAAAAGTCAATATTACATTAATTGAAATCTGCGAATTTTTTTATCAAATTTAGATTAAATAACACTTGAGATATGAACAGATAAAAGTTTAAAATCCTACTTTGACATTTTTAATTCGATTTTTATCAATTTGAAAGTATGGTTCTATGTAAGCACATGATACTATTTTCTACCAAATTTCAAGTACTTAAATTTTGTGGCCTGTGTTTGGATAAAGACAACAACGTCGGATAGACGGCATGTTGAAAATAACTTTTTCAATTTTCTGATGTCATAAAGCATGCAGATCAATAACAAAATAGAGGTCTACATTTTTTTTTGCGATTTACAAACTTACCTTATACGTTACCAACTGGGTAAGCAAATAAAAACATAACTTTAATAATACAAAATATAAGTTAAGTAGAATATGTGTTAGTCGTCTCTAAACAGAATATTCTACTGTATAAAAAATATTTTATTATTTGGAGACGAAATTACACCTCATTAACAATTGAATTAAATAACATTAAATCATAAGATACTATTCTAACTAAAAAAGAATTCTAATAGTTTTTTTTGACTGAAATACAAAAATAAATTGATTAGATTCGAGAAACGAGTTGCTCTGCTGGTGACGTCATATCACTTTATGTCTCTCTATTAAATTGGACAAATGAGACCACGACAGACACATCTAATGGAATATATATCTCTTGTGATTCATATTATTGAATCGAATATTAGAAATAAGGATTGGTAAATTGTAAGTCATGGAAATTAATATGTAAAATATTTCAGTATTTAGGGGATGTTGTTTTAAGAAATTGTCAAACTAATGTAATTCTTAGCAAAGGAATACGTAAGAATTTTAATAAAAGTTACAACTTGATATGGCCACTTGAATACTGATAACAATTTATTAGCCACACCCCAATATTGATCCAACAAATTTCATATAAAATGTTTTATTATTATAATAATTTTTCATATTTATAATTATTATCCCCAATGATTTATTGATAGACTTTAATGAAATTATTTTGTTTTCTATTTATTACTAAATAACATAATTTTTCGCTGTAAATTTACTGTACTAGAGTTATATTAGGAGTTTTAATTTTTCAAGAAACATCGAAAACTATAGGGCCTACAAAATGGCTGCTTTAACAGCTGACGTAATATAATTAAATAGATTTATACACAGCTTTTGTAATTGAAAGGTTTTCTTTTAATGAAAAAACTTTCAAACCATAATAGGTCAAATAAAACCTATTAGGTCTTTTTATTATATGTATATAAAATCCAGAGTTGTATTTAACTTATTTTTAATTAATTTAATATACTAACAAATATAAGTGATTTGGTTTATATATATATATATATTTTATATATATATTTATATATATATATATATATATATATATATATATATATATATATATGAAAGACAAATAGAGAGAAAGTACATAGTATGGAACACTATTGTATTCTAATAAATTAATAGGTAACATAAAACGTTATGTTTGTGCGTATAAGTTCATGCAAACGAGAGAGAAAGATAAGTAGGGAAGTAATAATTGCAAACTAGTTATTACAATTTGTCATATCTTCTAGAAATTTTTCACAAATTGTGTACATATAACAAATGTTATTTACTATTTTTTCTTTATCTTTTAAAAATACTTAATAAATATAAATTAAAATATAGTTAGAAAAAATCAAGTTACTCCATTTCAACATATCACAATTTTACTTTATACAACATATTTTTTATGGCGTAAATATTGCCTTTGAACTTGTTCATTTGTTTTAATGTCAGATTTTAAAACAAATTATCTTCAAAATTTCTATAATAAAGTGTTTATGCAATATACTCTTATTATCTTTTGAGTAATACGTGTTTGTGAAAAGAAATATTATAATGAATGTTTTGGTTGAAACCAATAGTTCTATTTCCATCAACGATTTCATATGAATTAGAAAACGTCACAAATAATTTATTACTTACTATAGGTTCTATTACATTACAATTAATTATCATAACAAATGTTTTGCATAAAGTTTGATACGTTTTGGGGTGTGTCCTAATGTATGATTTCTATTTCGAACAAATGTGGAATAGGTTTGGTAGGTGACAATTATTAAAAACAAAAAATAATCTGAGTATTCAAAAAATTTTATTTTTCTTTGTTTTTGTTCATAATTGATCTACGAAATGATTAAATTTTCATCACACACATTATTGACCCCAAATTTATGAACCTTTATGAGACTTGGTATATTTATACATTTCTCTGGAGTTACGTTCGAAACATAGTTACGTATGATTCTGGTCTCCGTACACGACAAAAATGCAAAATAAAGTTATTTATTTAATAGTTTTGTTATTAACAAAATTTCATAAAACACAATATGTCTATGAATTCTAACATTTGGAGTTAAAACAGGACAACTTTCTATTCGTATAAATAAACAAAGTAAGGTAAACATAAACATAAAAAAGATATTATTTACTGAACTTTCAATTTATATTTTTAAGGTTACGAGTTTTCAATAAGTATAATATATTTTAGAATAATAATTAGAACTTTATCTCGTGATTGTTTTAAAAATGTGTTATTCTAGTTTATTTACGTTGGTTTAATAGTCGTGAATTAACATAAAGTTCGTTAAACCTTCCCTAAAATACACTTTAGGAGAAAAAAGAAAGAAACAAATGTTTTGCTGTTTGTCATGATATTAGTATTTTAATTTAACTTAGTAGATAGATATGTATTGGTTGTTTGTATAGAAAATGTATATAAATTTATACACACGCGCGCGCGCGCACACACACACACACACACACACACCACATAAACATCAAATTCAATCACAAATGACGTCATATTGGTTACTTCATAAACTTGAATCTTACCTGTTGGACTAGGCGTCAAGGACATCATCTGGCTGTTGACATTGGCTGAAGGGAAATTATATTTTTTGAGGAAATTAAATTTAGGACCTTTGGATCTGTGCAAACCTGTAACCGCTTCTTTCACAGTTTTATTATAATTTCGGACATTGAAACTAGTCCTTGGCAGGATTAGACCAATAGTTAGATTTAGTTGTGATGACGTTCGAGGAAATGGGTGACCAAAAATATTTTTTGGAGGCCTTGTTGTTCCCCCTGACACGCCCAACAAAGATACTACCGTAACTATAGCAACCGTTAGTTCCATCTTTATCTACTAGGGCATGGTGCGCTATTAGCAATCCCTGGGTACTTTAAGTAAAACGAAAACAATCCCTAAATCAAATACTCCGACTTTTGTTTTTGAAGTCGTTTTATTTTATAAATGACAATTTTATATTTTTTAAATTTCAAACAACTGTATTTAAATATATTTCTAAGCATAATGTCCAGTTGTAATTAATTAAATTGACGAGATAAAAATAATTCTTTGATACAAAAAATATATTATTTGAACAGATAATGAAACTTTAATTAATTTTTAAAGAATACAGTTTCTTAAACGTTTTGTGATATAACAATAACATATTATATGTTAAAAGTTAGTTACTATTTACAATACGTTTATTATAATTCGATCCAGATATTTCTTATCTTAAATTAAATTTAACTTCTAAAATTATTTTTGAGCTTTAAAATAGTATCCCGTATAATATTTCCTTTAAGGCACAGTCCTACCGTCGATTTGTTTAGATTTCACCTGAATATACGTCAGCACGAAAACACATTATTTTTATAACTGTCACATCTTTCCGTCTTTCCCTCCCCTTTTTTAGTTATAAATTTAATCACTTGTCACTTGAAATAAAAATCACTTCGTATATCTTAACTACCGAAGGAGCATTCGATGCTGCTCCGTATAGAGCTATGTGGAAGAGTGAGCAGGATGCGCGCGCATGTTATCTCCTCGGTTACTATGACTACTGGCCCAGCTAACCATCCCTACCCTCCAGCTACAGCATATGACAATTATTTCATTTTCCCATTATGTTCACCATACCAATTTCAATTTCAAACAAGATTTTGAGGACACGGGGAAAGTATATAGTTTAATGACCGAAATGATACGACTGTAACCACTTCAAGAGGGAGGGAAGATCAAATAAATACGTTAGATTCTGTCTTTTATGAATAAAACTTTTGTCAAAACTTCAAACAAAAATAGTGCCGTTATTAATTTTTGCTGGCGAATTTTATTACATTCCAAAAAATCCTTGTAGAGTTTTAACAAAGGGTTTTGAGAAAGCTACACCACTCCGATTTTAGTTTTATTACGCTCATTATAAACAAAATTAATGTAGAAAAAAAATTACAATTTTACTAAAAATAAAATATACTTTGTCTCTTGTCGTCACAAATAAATTTGTATTTATTTTCATAGAAAATATGTTTTCAAATATTTGATATTTAAAAAAATTTATTTTTACAATTCTTTACTCAAGTTAATTTTTTTATTCTGTTAACTTTATGTTCCATTTTTGTTTGTTTGTTCATTACGTATATTAGTGAAAATCATCTTAATTTTTATTTTTATTTTTATAAAGGTTGTACTTTATAATTGAAGTTAGTGTTCATGGTAATCAATTGAAATTTGTTCCAGTAAAGTAAGATAAATTGTTTTTGTATTGTGTATGTTATTAATTGCTTTATCTTCTTCTGTAAACAGAGTGTAAAGATAACTAAGAAATGCGTAATTTTTTCCCATCTAGATATACCATATTCTGTGTTTTACAAAAAATGATATGTATTGAGTTTTCGTTTTGTGTTAACGTCAAACCAAATTCTGAGATTTTGAACCAATTTTTACATCTGTTTGTTTTCTAATGAATACGTGATAAAGCACAGTTTTTTCTTCTTTTTTTCATGTCTATAGCTTTCAACGATTATGAAATTTGCTACCTCTAAATTGCAACTTTATTTTATCCAATTGAGTTAGCTTTGAAATTGGTTAAATAGTTCATAGATTTTAAATTTGTTTACCTTCTATTCTTTCAAAGCCATTATTGTTTTATAGTTTATTAATTGAGTTAAAGTTAGAGAATAGGTATTGCTCGAGCATAGGTTCGAATTAGTAGGTGTCTAATTTTTTTTCAATGATTATAATTTTATTTGGGTTGAAATTGTGAACCTAGGTTTTCTAGATCAATCCTCTGTTCTTGTTAATAACTAGAATAAAAAATATCAAAACTTAACTTTAAAAAATGAAAATATAAACTCATATTGGTGTAATAATATTTTTTACATCTCCTTTGTTGGGGTGGGGGGGAGGGGGTCAACTCAAATACCTAACTAAGGGTATCTTGTGACAAATTTTAAAATTTTTGATTAGTAGATGAAAAAAATTTATAGGCAATGTAATTCCGTCAAGTCAATTAAAAATGTGTGTGCAAATTTTAAAACAGTCTTTTTCATTTAAGGCACATTGCAGTTTAAAAAATATATATAACTGTATTCATCAGGACTATTTTACAATCTGAGATGTTTGAAGATCAACCATAATTGCATGGTCTTATGAAAGATAAACATGCGTAGATTCTCTACGTTGTTCATAAGTGTTCATTAGGTACAGGAAAATAAAATAAATTTTATTTAAATAATCCACATTCCATTAGAACTTACTATGGTCCAGACGCTAATTATTTACCAGAACAGTTTTTTATCTATACTTTAAGAATTCAATTTCCTTTTCCTTTCTGAAATAATTCTTAAGATTTACAATTAAAATTATTGAGTTTCAAAATTCTTCATATTTTACCATATCCAAAATATTATTATGGTTTCCATATTACTACTGCATATGTTGATTATTCGAAAAATAGTGTAAATGATATGTTTGTTAAAAATTGATATGGGTTTAATGTAAAAAAAAAAAAAAAAAAATCTTTTGCTATTTCAAAATGTTCAGACTCTTGCTTCAGATGGTCGAGATTGTTCTAACCGGTTGTACGAAGTGATGTTTTCAAAATCACATAACAGGCATTTGACTATCTGAAGGTAAAAATGTTGTCTATTCTTGTTACTTAACCTATTGAGTATTTTAACTATTAATCTAGGATTATGTTTTACTATGTTATGACAGTTGTGACAACTGGCCAATAATACAAAGGTTTGAAGAGGCTTATATACATATATTAATTTACACATAGTGGCTGTAAGCAAACTTCCACCCTCTTTAACTAACAATAAAGAAACTTTCTCCCCCTTATTAACTAACAATAAAGAAACTTTACCCCCCCTTATTAACTAACAATAAAGAAATTTTCACCCCCTTTAACTAAAAATAAAGACATTTTCATCCTCTTTAACTAACAATAAAGAAACCTTCATCCCCTTTAATTAACAATAAAGAAACTTTCATCCCTATTAACTAACAATAAATAAACTTTTATCCCCTTTAAATAACAATAAAGCAACTTTCGCTCCCTTTAACTAACAAGAAAGCAAATAACGTGAAAACGTAAGGAGAATTTTTAAATATCTTTGTACAATCACGGTTTTCATTGTAATTTTGGTTTGAAGGGTAAGATTTTCGTTTTAACTAATTTCGTCCCATTAAAACCTTTAAAATAATGTATCACGTGGCTATACATCTTTTTTTTAAATCCCCCCCCCCCGAAGGGTCAAACGTAAAAAAATAAGCCTTATTGAGGTAACGTTTCTGACCATATACGATTATGAAATAACAATAAATTTCATGATATAATGATACCATTTCCTTTACAACTATCTTAAGTTAACGGCCGCAGTTTTAGTTACCGTGGTACTACAAAATTATGTTAATGTTCTTTTTTTCTCTCTCAACGAGTCGTCTAAAATGATATATCACTCTACCATATGCAATATTGGAAATTGTGTATTTATTAGTTCCCCTCCCACCACCTGAAGTCCAAAATTTAAAAAAAAGGACTCAGAACATATTTTATTTTCATTCTTTTAAAAAAAAAATTCAGCTTTAATTATTAAACGACCTCTTACCCATGTACACTTTCAAACAATCATTTAACTCAAATGTTATCATTTTTCAAAAAATGGAAATTTTTATAGTAAAAAAAAAAAATTAAACATCTTAAATTCCTAATAACTAATTGAAGATACCAATTTCCGAATGAAGCAAACAAATCAACAAGGCGATGTGTTAGCGACTTAGTTATCCTGACATAATCAGGACACAGACTCCTAGAAAACATAGTACTAAGCTAGACTAGAGAAGAACCTTATAGAGAATGGTGATAAATTGAAGAGGCAAGTTTAATTTGCTTCCATCAATTTGTCACTGTTTCTAAAACGTTCTCGTTTTGTCTACCTTAGTTTTAAAGTAGTTTTGTGCTAATTGCAACTGCGAATGACAACTTCGTCCTTGAACATTGTTCTTTGATGCAGTTTCTTTTTGTGAAAATTTAAGTATTCATTTACTATTGTATTAATTAATTTATTAGAAATCTTAATGGAACTTGGCATTTCTTTCGGAATTTTTACTTTTCTACATACATATTACTGAATAGGTTATATAGTACCAGGTACATCAAAAAATCAATGTCGAGTGTGTGTGTGTGTTTTGAGATCCACTTAGTAGAACAAAGTGTTTTATGAATGATGTCGGTCTCTCTGTTGTCTGTGGTAAATGTGAAGTGCTTTACAGCCTAAATGCGTCTACAGATTTTAATAAAATTTGTTACGTGGAAATATTTTGACTATATCTTTAAATGTTTACTTCATTTTTTGATCACTTAAAATTTAAGAATAGCCGCTATACAAAGGAAATTAAAACACAATATCAGCTATGACGATTTTAATAAAATTTTGCTCAAGTCTCATAGAAAATCATAATATCGGTCATGGTTCTGTTATAAAATACTTATCTTATAATTTACGACTTGAGTCTTTATTTTCTATTTCTACTTGACTTGTGGGTTAAGGCCTAGGTGTTACTAAACTTGTTGATGGTTCATTTGTATGATCGCAAATAGGGTTAGATCTGGATGTCAAAGTACTTGTAGAAGGTGTAGTAATATTATCACTAGCATTAGTAATCAAACTTCTTCTTACAACACTTTCTTCTTGAACCAACTTTCTGTATCTTGACACGAACATAAACAAAACAAACACAGCTCTAGCAGACTGCAATTGAGCAATAGTTCATCTGTTGATCAGCATAACCAACTTATAAAACTAAACACTAAACCTTTCCCTTTGGGATTTATTTGAAAAGACAGCAAGCCTAAGATGCTAGATGTCCTGTTAATGTTGTCTGGCAGAGCTTTAAAATGTTGTGCAAGACTTTAGTTTTACTATATTAAAATTAGTTATATCATTCTAAAGAGGAGATTCTAAATTATAATTTACAATAATTAAAAAATATACATATTTTGAGTTTCCCCTTAAGCTTAGTTTTAAAACAAATAATGTAAATAAAAAGATAATTTTTTTTAGAACGTTACCTATTTCATTGACAAGGGTTAAGAAAAATATGGTATTATGAATGATTAGATAAAATGAATCACCTAAAAGTAGCACAACATAACGACAGCAAGAGTACAAATGTTCAGTCGTGATTACTTTACCTTAAACGTGTTTTATGTAGGCTTCATAAAAAGTTAAATATTGAACACTAAAGGGATAATCTATTCTGTTACTTGCAACATAATTATTTAATAACCATCATTACGACGGATTCAGACAAAGACTCTGACTTATTCGTATAAATTATTCAGCCATGTGATTTGTTAAATTATTTAATAATTGTTTCACAAATTTCACGTTTCTAATTGCAATCACAACGATCATTAAGACAGGAAATCTCTGCTTCGTTTAAATTAGATTCTGCTAATTACCACCTTTCATTTCATATCTTCCTCGACTTGTTATAAAGTTGCTTAATTGAATTTATTGATTTATATACCAATCAATGCAGTAAATGTTTTGAGCAGGTTATAATAACAGAAAAACACTTTAAATATTACATTTTTATTATGTATGTAGCCCAACTGGATTGTAAATAATTAATAACTATTAATTACCTTATTTAGAGGTGATGAGGTCGAACAATCCTTATGTAGATATGATTACTATATCTTCTTCATATGACGCGTTTCGACTATTATTCAGTCATTATCAAATAAATATACAAAAACAAACTCATAAACAACACAAAACACACGTTCAAGATTTTCACATTTAAAATCACTTTACACAATTTAAAAAAAAAACTTTATACATGTGCACACGGATGACGCGCGTTGCCGGTGACCGTTCTCGATAACGTTCGATCGTCAATTGAATTAATAGGTAGTCGCGCGATAAGGGTCTCCGTTGTTGAGAAGGGGTACACAGTTCTATACGTCATGAACCGCAATTATTGTTCTTAACACTATCGATTAGGTCAAAAATGGTGTGAGAATGAAACTGTAGTTTATTATTGAGTAAGTGGTCAGGGTTGTTTTTTTGCATTTTATAAATATTGGACTCCTCTAACGTGTTCATTAACGGACCTTTATTGCAGTGGTGTAGTATTCTTAGATTAGTGTTAATGTCCGTGTAATTATGATTAGTATCTATTAAATGTTCAGTGAATTTGGAGTCAATTTTTTTGGTGGTGGGTCTTTTGGAAGAAGGAATGTGTTCTTTAAAACGGGTTTTAAACGTGCGTCCGGTTTGGCCTATGTATTTTTTCGGACAATCGTTGCACGATAGCTGGTAAACACCGCTGCTGTTGAACTGGTCTGGGTCTCTTGTTTTTTTCGGTTTTAAAATGTTTTCTAAATTGTTGGAAGTCCTGTATGCTATGTGGTAACCTTGTTTTCGAAAAATGTTATTTGCAATATGTTCAACGGCTTTGTTGAAGTCTACAGCAATGTATTTTGGTTTTGGGTGATTGGCTTTTATAGTTTTCCTTCTTTTTAGTTGTTTCTTTATTATTTTATCCACTATTGAGGTGTTGTAGTGGTTAGAAGCAGCTATATGTTTTATGGTGTTGATCTCCTGCTTGAAGTCTTCTGCATTCATGGGAATGTTCAGTAGTTTGTTCACAAAACTGTTGTACGCTGCAAATTTATGTGATATGGGGTGGTTAGAAGAGGCGTGAATGGTGTGGCTAGTCTGTGTGGGCTTTCTATATATTTTAAACGTGTGTTTTCGTTCTGACTTAGTGATGGAGATATCTAAGAAGTTCAGTCTCTGTTCACATTCTATTTCACTGGTGAATTCTAGGTTGGGGTGAATTTTGTTGAGATAGTTCAATAAAAGACCGGTTTGTCGTGTATTGCCGTTGTACAAGCAAATGATATCATCCACATATCTGAAATAATAAATTATCTTGTTGTGGTGCTTGTTGATGTCATTCATGATGTAGGTGGTTTCAACATGATTTAGAAAAATCTCGGCCATAATGCTAGACAGCGGTGAACCCATAGCTAAACCTTGATTTTGGATATAGAATTTTTCATTGAATGCGAAATAGTTCTGTGCTAGGCAAACGTTCAGTAGGTTGATTAATTCGTTTATCGATTCATTTTTTAACTTCTTATTTAGGCGTAAATTGTTCTCCAGTATTGACACTGTTTCACTCACTGGAACATTGGTGTATAGATTCACAATGTCGAACGAAACTAACGTAGATCTATCTGGGATGATGACTTTGTTTATTTTATTGATTAATAGCAATAAATATAAATAGCAATAAAATCGATGAAATAAGTAAGGATCCCACAAAAACATTTAACAATAATATTAAATCAGAAATTAATAAGAGTAGCCACCTATTATCAGAACCACAGAAGAGATTTGCCAAAATGATCAAACCCGCCATTCCACACCTCAAAGGTTTACCTAAAATACATAAATTAGGTTACCCCATAAGACCTCTCGTGAATTTTATGCATGCACCGTCTTACAGAATATCAAGAACTTTGGACAAAATAATAAGAAGATATGTCACCTTTGACGGTACATTTAGCGTTAAGAATAACTTGGACCTAATCAATAAAATAAACAAAGTCATCATCCCAGATAGATCTACGTTAGTTTCGTTCGACATTGTGAATCTATACACCAATGTTCCAGTGAGTGAAACAGTGTCAATACTGGAGAACAATTTACGCCTAAATAAGAAGTTAAAAAATGAATCGATAAACGAATTAATCAACCTACTGAACGTTTGCCTAGCACAGAACTATTTCGCATTCAATGAAAAATTCTATATCCAAAATCAAGGTTTAGCTATGGGTTCACCGCTGTCTAGCATTATGGCCGAGATTTTTCTAAATCATGTTGAAACCACCTACATCATGAATGACATCAACAAGCACCACAACAAGATAATTTATTATTTCAGATATGTGGATGATATCATTTGCTTGTACAACGGCAATACACGACAAACCGGTCTTTTATTGAACTATCTCAACAAAATTCACCCCAACCTAGAATTCACCAGTGAAATAGAATGTGAACAGAGACTGAACTTCTTAGATATCTCCATCACTAAGTCAGAACGAAAACACACGTTTAAAATATATAGAAAGCCCACACAGACTAGCCACACCATTCACGCCTCTTCTAACCACCCCATATCACATAAATTTGCAGCGTACAACAGTTTTGTGAACAAACTACTGAACATTCCCATGAATGCAGAAGACTTCAAGCAGGAGATCAACACCATAAAACATATAGCTGCTTCTAACCACTACAACACCTCAATAGTGGATAAAATAATAAAGAAACAACTAAAAAGAAGGAAAACTAAAAAAGCCAATCACCCAAAACCAAAATACATTGCTGTAGACTTCAACAAAGCCGTTGAACATATTGCAAATAACATTTTTCGAAAACAAGGTTACCACATAGCATACAGGACTTCCAACAATTTAGAAAACATTTTAAAACCGAAAAAAACAAGAGACCCAGACCAGTTCAACAGCAGCGGTGTTTACCAGCTATCGTGCAACGATTGTCCGAAAAAATACATAGGCCAAACCGGACGCACGTTTAAAACCCGTTTTAAAGAACACATTCCTTCTTCCAAAAGACCCACCACCAAAAAAATTGACTCCAAATTCACTGAACATTTAATAGATACTAATCATAATTACACGGACATTAACACTAATCTAAGAATACTACACCACTGCAATAAAGGTCCGTTAATGAACACGTTAGAGGAGTTCAATATTTATAAAATGCAAAAAAACAACCCTGACCACTTACTCAATAATAAACTACAGTTTCATTCTCACACCATTTTTGACCTAATCGATAGTGTTAAGAACAATAATTGCGGTTCATGACGTATAGAACTGTGTACCCCTTCTCAACAACGGAGACCCTTATCGCGCGACTACCTATTAATTCAATTGACGATCGAACGTTATCGAGAACGGTCACCGGCAACGCGCGTCATCCGTGTGCACATGTATAAAGTTTTTTTTAAATTGTGTAAAGTGATTTTAAATGTGAAAATCTTGAACGTGTGTTTTGTGTTGTTTATGAGTTTGTTTTTGTATATTTATTTGATAATGACTGAATAATAGTCGAAACGCGTCATATGAAGAAGATATAGTAATCATATCTACATAAGGATTGTTCGACCTCATCACCTCTAAATAAGGTAATTAATAGTTATTATTATTTAAATATTAGGTGAGGGAGTCAATCGTGGTGCTTATACATCCCATCATACAATGTAATACAAAAGTTGGGCCTTACAGGATATTTAAATTGGTATTGTGGTAGATCAAGGAGTCTTACCCAGTATGGGGCAAGTTTGTTTAAAACAGGGTTGTTACACGAATGTTTTCTGAACCTCGTAATTGTGTATGTCAATTACTTCACGTCAGCTAAAAAGTAACGTGCCTTTGTGAAATGTATATATAAAACAGTCTAAATTCGATTAGCTCGTGTAATTGTATCGGTACTATCGGGTTTTAAAGCTTGGTGAATAGCACAAGTCTTCCACTCGCTAAGCTTGTCGATTACTCGGCCCTGTTGGCACTCATAACTGTATAAATATTAATTTTCTAGGGAGGGTTCGAAATTAAATTTTAGACAATATCTTCACTATTTCTCATCACAGATTGGTGCAATTAGATCTCAAATTAAAATGTCATTTGTATTAAATTTAAAGTGTTATAAGTTGAATAACACACGAAATATAAACAAAAATCAGTTTAATAGCCACCATTTTGAAATTTTAAAATTATTTTTCTGAATTTCAATGAGTCCAGTCCCCTAAAACACATTTAATGTTTTTATCTTAGTTTTTGTGGTCGCTGGTGTGTACGACAACAACCATCCAACGAGTTGTTTATGTCCATTCAACGAAGAAGGAGGGAAAACAATAATTTCTTTTTCCTGAAGGGATAAAGTCAAACAACTGATGTCGATTTGTTTAACAAACCTGCCCTATACTTAGTGTACTGTGTAAGTATTATATTTAATTTGAATTAATAAAAGTCCGTGAAAACAATTTCAAAACGAGTCCATAGTCTTTAAGGAATAATATCATAATAATAAATTATTTATTATTTTACTACATTTTTTTTTTGTCGTGTAAACTTTCCTTGATTTTTGAGAATGTCTTTTCATTTAGCTCGAAATACCATGTCTAACAATGACCTAAAATATTATTTCTTGTATTTCTCCAACAATAAACGGAGATATTTCCTACTCATTTTTATCAAAAAAAAAAAAAAAAAAAAAAAAAAAAAAACTAACGACATAATGTTTTTGAGAATAGCGATCGACTGCGTTTGACAGATTTTCATTTCCTTACAATATAAATTAATGGTTTTGAAAGGGCATTAATTTGAGTTCCTTTTTGAGATGGAGTGGTGGGAGGAGAGAGGGTTTTTTGATTTTTGAAATAGGTATTCTAAGGATACCACTAAAAGTTAATAACTATCCGACAACATATTATGCACACCCCTTTCCGTTTTTTAAATAAGAGATTTGTCAGTTTTCAAAAATCACTCTATATATTGTAAACAAATTAAAACTAAAATTGTATTATTTCCTATAACAACTTAAATTCCTATAGCAAAATGTTGAACTACAGTAAATAATTCTATTTCTAAGCATTGGTTTACATACTACTTAAATAGATTGCTCTTCTCCATGATATAGTGTGAAGCCTAATTATTAGATACTCTAGTGCTGCCATCTAAAGGACAGCATGCTTTGACTCCTACAACACTAGGGCATTCTAAACCTGAACTCACAAAACTATAACTATTCAACCCACATAGTGAGAGTCGCATTATTGTATTCTCTTACACTCAATGTTTTCCGTCAATAGATCGTTAAGAGTTTTAGAAAGACATGAATAGTAATTCAACTGTATCATAAAATATAAATATCTTATTTCAATTCCGCCCAATATTGATTAAAACAACCCAATCAGAAGTGTAGGGTTGTATTTGAAATAGTAAGACAAACGTTCCATTTAAAAATACAGCATTTCCTTGGGTAAGTGGAGGGTGGAGTAGGGGATTGTAATGTCCTATCAAAACTGATTTATGTTTTCAATATTGGAATGAGAAACAATGCGTCATTAACTTGGCAACGTTGTTGTATAGGGGGTAGCGCCAATATTTATAAATCCATCAGAAATAACAAGGTTCAAGTGTGTTCTGAACAAACGGTTTTTTTAATATTCATTACTCAGTTATAGGGTATTTTAAATTTAGTTAATAACATGCCTTCTATTGGTTTTGTCGTATATTTAAATTATGAACAGCGAAATATAATTTTAAAGAATACAATCCTACCCCAAAATAGACAAATATTAATTGAAATATACAAATCAAAACATTAAATTTTCTTCTAAGTATCATATGCAACATAACAGGAATCTTTATTGTAATTCTAAGATTGGTTTAATAGAGTATTGACAATATAGTGAAAACATGGGATGCTAGGGAGAACGTACTGTAATGATAATAGTAGACCACGACACACCTCCAGCTACGCTTCAAAACAAATTTTGTACTAAATAATTTAAATCAAATCCACAACATAACTTAATTAAATATAAATATGGTAAGTTTGAATATTGTCGAAATTGTCGCTCTTAATTTTTTAAAGTTTTATGAATTAATTGAATACACTATATACAGAGTGTCTATTTTAACTGAGTCACCATTGTGATCCCTAAAACTACAAGATTTACAGAAAACTTTAAATCGGGGACTTGACTTAGTTTTTAGTGACCATTACAAATATGAAATTAAAATTCGTCCGTCATTTTTCAACTCTAAAATTTTTTTCGAATTCCCCATATTTTATGATTGCATATTTGAAGACTTTTTTACTTTGAAATCATTTTCGAAAACCCAACCGTTTATGAGCTAGAAGACCGCAAAATATTGATAAATTTAACGTTTTGTTTATTTAAACAACATTTTATAGTTATTTAAAATTGCATTTAACAATTAAATGATATTATTGTGAAGTCGTCAAATATTCAAACAATTTTATATCAATAAAATAATTTTATTGTTTTACTTGTAGATATCACAATAATGCCATTTAGTAAAATTAAAACAACAATTTTTTTTTTTTTTTTTTTTTTTTTTTTTAGTATCAACTACAATGTTTTAATAGAAACTTGCCGACCATGGTTTCTCTAGTTAAAGCATTGTCAAGGACTTATACAAGAATGAAACAATAAGGTATAGTATTGTTCATTCTTGTACAAGTCCTTGACAATGCTTTAACTAGCGAAACCATGGTCGGCAAGTTTCTATAAAACATTGTGGTTGATACTAAAAAAAAAAAAAAAAATTGTTGTTTTAATTTTATTTAAAATGGAATACCACCAAGTACCTACGGTCTCTAGCATAAATAGTTTAAAAGATGCCATTTAGTTGTTAAATAATTTTAAATAATTGCTAAATGGCACTTAAACATGAGCAAAACATTAAATTTTTTGACTTCTATCTCATAAACTGTTTGGTTTACAAACATTATCTCAAGAATAAAAAAAATCTTAAAATATTATGTAGAATCCAAAAACATCATACAAGGTTGGAAGTGTATTGGAAAATGGAGGACGAATTTTGAATTTCAAATTTTTATATTTTTCATGACCACTAAAATTAAGTGAAATTACCCCTTTAAAGTTTGCTGTAAATCTTGTAGTTTTAGATATCGCAATGGTGACCCGGTTAAAATGGACACAAGGTATATTGTGCTTTAAATTCATAAAAGTCAAAAAATTATGTCGATAATTGTAAAACTTACCATAGTTTATTTGGTAAGTAATACTATGGGTTTGATTTAGAATAATTAGTAGAACATTTATTTTCTTGCGTCACTGAAAGCGGTATCATTACTATTTTTATTAAAGTATGGTCTCACTAGCACTCTATGTTTTCAATATATTGTCTATAATCTATTAAACCAATCTTAGAATTACAGTAACAATTCTTGTGATGTTGCATGTAATACTTAGATGAAAATTTAATGTTTTGATTTTAATATTTCAATTAATATTTCGCTGTTCATAGGTGACTCGCTTAAAATGGGCACCTGGTAAAATTGTATAGGACTCAAAATGTAACGTAATTAAAAATTAATATAATAGAACCAACACAAAATAATATATTAGTTAAACTTAATGATTATAAGTTAACATAACTTTAATTACTTAATATTAATTACAAGCACAACGAACATAAAGGCAGTTATAAATAATTATACTCATTTTAGTAAACAAGCTCAATTATAAAGGGTGTCTAGAAAATATTATCCCAAATCCCACCAGGCTATTTTATAGGTGAAAATAAATAAAAAAGTTCCAATAAACATAAGTCAGGATATGCTTAACTTTCGAATTATCCGTCATTTTGTTTTTTAAGTAACACTTAATAACTTTGTCTATAGAAGAAGATATTGAGCTCAAATGTTTTGTACATATTTGTTATCTAACCTTTTACCAATGTACAAAACATCATAGCTGATTTTTTATATTTTTATAAAACGGCGGACATTAAAAAAAATTTAATTTCAAATATCTCAAAAACAGCTAACTTTAGAAAAAAAATTCAGGAAACAAAAAAGTTACATTTTTAATGACAAATAAAATAGGTTTTTATTTTTCCGTAGCTTAAAAGATAACCCATTTATCGGATAAGAACTAAAAACATAATTTGTTGGTAGATGTCTATAATACAAAGATTTACTGTAGAACCATTATTAATAATAAAGTCGTTAAAATTGCTATAAAACGCTAAATTTTACAAGAAATTCGTAAGTAATAAAAAATTTGAAGAATGTAATAAATCTAACTAGTTCTTGATTATAAATATCTGTTCATATATACGGAGAAACACATATTTTACCACATGTTCTGTTAATAATTAACATTATTTTGATACTAAAAATAAATACTTCAAAGAGTAAACCTCACTATTCCGATGTGACAAGTGCCAATATTCCTTGACTGAAACGTAACAATAAATGATACCACAGCTAGTGTACAAATGGACAAAACACTTGTCCTGGAAAATATAAAGGTATACGATTTATAGGTGGCTTCCTTCTTGCTTTGGTGGTTGTGAATGTTCCTTCGGATCAAAGTGGCAGTGCTGTACCCATTTCTCTCTCTCTCTCTCTCTCTCTCTCTCTCTCTCTCTCTCTCTCTCTCTCTCTCTCTCTCTCTCTCTCTCGTCTTGGATTGGAACGTTCTCTTACATCTTTCCTACATCAATTCAATTCCTCTTCCGACCCTGGCGTTATTAGAGTTTTCCAGGGCTAAGGGTCAGTATTTTACGGTCTTTCTTCCTTTTTTTTATAATCTGATGGGGACCAAGATGTTATATATATATATATATATTATATATATTATATATATATATAGGGTATCCCGAATATGCGCGGACACATGTTGGGTGGTTGTTCCTTAGGTAAAAATAAGATAAAACGTTCCAGTAAACATACATTAAAAAACTAATCGTTTTCTATCTAGCCGACATTGTGTACTTTAAAAAAATAATATCTTGAGAACGGTTAAACATACAATGTACACATGTATCTACCACCGTTATTTACTGTTGAAATAAATTTAAGAATTTCACAAAATCATTTTAATTGTTAGTAATTATTTAATTATAAGTTTTATCGAACTCCTTTTATAGATTTAACATGTTAAGCATTATCTCGTGAACGAAATGATATCTTAAGTTTTAAATCCGATATAAACGAATAATTTATGCCGGAAATAGTTATATTTAGCCATCCTGATTTTTGGCAGAGTTTAAACATTACATGACAGTAAGTTTTTAGAGTGGGTGCGATTTAAAATTGAAAATATAATTTAAATCTTTGTAAATACATATATTGGCATAGTTCTTAAGAACCTTACAACAATTATTACACAAGTTTAGTAACTTCGTAACAAATACAAAATTTTTTATTTTTATTTATTTTTTTATTACAACTGAGAGTACAAACCCATCTAGTAATTTACATTTAATAATATATACACTTTGAGGGAAAATAACCCATTGGTCATTACTCCCTTAAAGTCCAAAGTCCATTAAGTCCAATGGTTTTATTCGTTTCAGTCTTCTATTTAAACCAGTTGTATCCAACAATCTGCGTATCTCCGGATGCTCAAGTTGTTCAATGCGTTGTCTGTGCTTGCTTGCTTGCTTTTTTATTTCTTCTCTAACCGTATCTATTTTCAAATCCCGATGCAAGTTGTCATTTCTTATATACCATGGTGCATCAACAATACATCGGAGCACCTTATTTTGAAAGTTTTGTATGTTTTTTTATGTTAGACTTCTTTGTACAACCCCATAGCTGTAATCCGTAGGTCCACACCGGCTTTAAGACTTGCTTGTATATGAGCATTTTGTTATGGATTGATAGTTGGGAATTCCTTCCCAGAAGCCAATACATATTTCTGAATTTAAATTTTAACTCTTGAACTTTCTTTTTAACGTGTTCCTTCCATTTCAATTTCACGTCCAAAGTGCATTGATGACCAAGATTTGTTTGCCTTTATGTAACAAAAGAAAAAGTATCTTATTTTCTATTTTAGAAAATTTTATAATTTACTGTTATATATTTATGTTTGTTAAACTAAAATCAATTTTATTATAAACTTTCTTCTTTGCAAAAAGACAAAGACATATGGTCTACAATTTTATTTTCTTTCTTTGTCTCTGAAAATATTTTAATAAATTATTTAGTCTTCAGTCTAGTTTTTATGACTTCAAATGTGTTGATAAAAGAGCTTTTGTATTCAGTAGCAACACTTTGATAAAGTGTTGCTTCCTTCACCTCCAATATAAATCACCTCCGTGAGTGCACCTTGATTTGGTTAAAGTTGTTTTGATTAGTGAAGTAATTTTATTAAAATGAGCGAATCTGGTTGTTTTTCAATGGAACATGTTTGTTTGTTTTGTGGGAATAAAAAGTGTTTTACATAATTAGATATACTATTTACTGCACTAATATAAATCTCAAATATAATTGACTCAATTCAGTTACAAGTTTTAATTTTTGATTTTAACGTTTATACGCTATTTTATACCAGCTAGTATTATAATTAAAGTAATAAAGTAGATAAATTAAAGTAAATAAATTCCAAGTGAAAAATATACGATCAAGACTGGGAATGGAACCCAGGACCATACCCACCTCCCCGCGTACAACCGATGCGGTATAACTACAATTAATTGGTTTCAGACTGCTTAAACAGTATTCAATCATCACAAAATTAAATGTATCACTTGTTTATAAAATTTTATATTTTATTTTTCCTCCATTACTTACATTAGGCCTATAGCCTACTTACAAAATAACGTAATATTTTTAAGAATTAAAACAAAACAACACGACATTTTTTAAATTGTGTTACAAATATTAGTTTAAACAAGTGGAAGAATAATAGAACACACTGAGGTTATAAAACCTGTATGGGGTTGTTTTACTATTTGTAAAATATAAAAATAGTTCCATAAAATGTGAAATGAGCTGCATTTTCCCAACAAATACACGCTACTATATACAGTAAATATCAAAATAACAGTTCAATTCGATTTCTAGTCCTCTTATACACATTCAAGCTTACCAACAATTTATATACATAAAAATACATACACTCATACGTCCATATACAACACTTAAACTACATACCCCAAAACAATTTACTTTGCATCTTAAAAAGACAGACATTCTTTTATTCAGTGTAAAATTTGTACAAACGGCTAGCACACTGCTAAACTACCGAAGGTCACCAATTCAAGTACTTATTACTTTATAACAGTTAAGAGATACACAAGTTAATCATAACAAACTTTTTCATGTAACTTTTGCCAGAGATGTAGTAGAAACCTTTTGGAGGTGCCATTATTTTATTATTTCATAGAATTTTCCAATGATATATCACAAGATAGGGGTTTCTATTTAAAACCATTTAGGTTGCCCCATTTACCCCCTTTAAAAAAGGGACAACAATTTGAACCCCCTGAACACCAGAAAAGTGTGATATTAGGTATGGTAGGTTTTACTTTGATATAGCAACCCATATCGAGGTGTATCACGATTTATTTTACACTCTGTATACTGTAAGCGATTGGAAATATCATTAGGGCGTAAAAAGTACAATCAAGTAAAACAACATCTCCAAAACAGTAATTTCCGACAAAGTCAAGGTTTGATATATCAGATATCAAGAAATTGGTCTCACACAACTGCGCATTATTAATGCAAATTAAAACTAAAATAATCATAAACTCTGAGATTAATAAAGGAGAGAGTAGCATTGGTTAGTGATGGGACCTAATTAATTCAAGCCCAGAGAACTAAACTATAAACATTTAAATAATAAAATGTAGTATATATTTAATTAAAATAAAAGTAACATTAAACTATAATTCGTTTAGAATCAAAAGTAAAAAGGTGTTTATAAATTTAATCTCATATGTTTTTAACAATAGTAATAAACTTAAAGTAAATAATTTAAAACGTGATTTTTAAAGACTTGAGTGTAGAAAGTCATATTAAAATTGTAGTAGACTAATAAATAAATCATAATAAATGTAGGGCACAATTTAATAAAAAAACACTTTATAGTTCAGAATTTGGAAATGCACGTGTTTTCAAGGAGTAGTTCATTCTCAAAAAATAAATTGGATATCTAAGGCAGGCAGCATTTTATGAGGGTTTTATAATTGCTTCTTTCTAAGATAAAATTTAACAAACAATTTATGAAATTATATTTAACAAATACAAAACCTAAATTTTACAGAACAATATTTAAACAAGATTAAAAAATAAAAAAACAAATTATGATTAGTTTTGATTTTGATAAATGTATGTGTGTGTGTGAATGTTAAAACTAGTTTTAAAATGATGACAGTGTTAGAGGAAAATGATATGTAGATCAATTTACAAAAGAAAATTTAACATTTTTAAAACGCAAGATTATCTCTGTAATTATTAGGCCTACGCCTTATTCAATTGGTAATACCTTAAATGTTTAAAAATCATACAAAATCTTACTATGTTAAAGTAATCCTTACAGGCCTTAAAGTACATTACAATATTCATATTATGTTAAACACTCTAGATCGTAGATGTACACTAAGTACATTCACTCAATATTCACATAAATTCTTACTAAAATACAATACAAAATTTGTACACACTGCCAATTGTTATCAATTTTATGGTAATAGAGATTGTTAAATTGTTTCAATAAAAGTAAAATAAAAACATACTTGTTCTAATAAAATATTAGGTAATAATTTAGAATATTTACATCTGCTTATACATGTTTCTATACTTTCTAGTATACAATTGAAAGTTTTAGGTAGTACATATATATTAGATTGGGTTTGAGTGCAAAATACGTTAAGTTCATTTCGCAACGTTGGAGTTTTTTGGTGTCAGAGTTCAATTTTTATTCTCCTGTCTGCCAAATTAGGTTCTTAACATTGTATAAATCAATATATTAAAAAAAATAAAACTTTCAATTTAAAGAGAGAAAAAAACGTGGAATGAATTCAGTTTTGGATATGTGTGACTAAATAGGAATGAAATTCTTCTGCAGGGTAATTATTGGCTTAAACGTTGTCAAGTATCTTCCTCCTTAAACTGTGAGCCCATATTCCAACTTTGAACCAATAAGAGATAAGTAAATCATTTTCAATATTTTAATGTTACATACATATTTGAATACATAAAATAACCTAACATATTGTATTACTTTATTTTTTAGACAGCTTGTGTGTTTCATTAAAGTTTCTTTGGAGTCAACAAATAATCCAAATCCTTTATTAATTGAACTTACACATTGGAAGTACACTAACTAAATTTCAATGTATCTTTTGGTGATATTTTAGTGATATTTGTAAACGAAAAATTCATGTAATACTAAGAATAACATACTTCGATTGCAACTCATAACTATAAAAATATAAACTTTAATGTAATAGCAGATATTTCTTGTTGAAACTCCATATTCAAGGATAAAATAAAGCAAAAGCTTAAAGTTTCAAATATTTAATAGTATAAATGAGCTACAATTGTTTCGCCTTGCGGCATCGTCGGGCAACTGATAATTCACAGGTATAGACAACTATTTAAACATAAGTACAGGAAACTGAAATACAATAGAGAAATCGGGAAAGGTAAGGGGATGACCTGGCAGGTAGGTAAAGGTTAATGAACTATGGTACGAATGGGTTTTAGAAGAGGTGACGAATTTAATACAATTTGGTCATTTAAGTTAAGAATAGGCTTAAGTGAAATAGATCTATTTATTTCTAAACATTCTAAATTATTTAATCTATTGCTCTTATTTTCTATATGTAAGAGTTTAACATTAAATTTCGGATCAAAACTATGACCTGAGTCCAAAAGGTGGTTAGCAAAGTTAGAGTTTCTATAGCCATGTTTCCAGATATTTACATGTTCTTTAATTCTAACTTTTATAGATCTACCTGTTTGACCTATATACTCAGAGTCACAATCTTGACAAGATATTTTATAAACTCCACTATTTTCTAACATTTCTTTTTTATCTTTATTATTAACCAACATTTTCCCTAGATTTTTTGTACAATAAAAGGCAACTTTACGATTACATTTAGTAAGTAATAAGTATGAGGTTAGTTCAATAGATAATATTTTAAGAAAAAATGTTAAAGCGTAGAGCTGAAAATTTAGCCTACTCTTCCCATAACGAGAACATTGAAATAGTTAGATATTGTAAATTATCTTATATCAACAGAACTAGTTATAAAATCAGTAACCTTATTTCACTAAATGTAATCGTAAAGTTGCCTTTTATATTACTTTTAATATATCTTAACAACTTGTCTAAGTGGTTCATTTAAAAGTGGGATGGTCACCCTTAAATAAAACATTACACAAGCTTTTAAGATATTGAATAGAGAGATGCAATATAATTACCTGAAAACACGGTCTTGTGACTTTTGCTGTTTCAATTAAACGTTTATGTACAGTTTATATCGTGACGTGCATACTATATATTAAAAATAAAGTGTCGTAGGAAAAAGTTTCTAACTCACTGAAAGTTTGATTGTCTCCTGTCAGTTATACACAAGCTAAACCGTTGGAGGACGCCCCCTCTGATCCTACATCCTAGATAAAAGTATATTTATAAAAAACATAATGTAGACTTATTTTTTATATCACAAAATAAAATGCTTTAAACACTTTTGTTTATATTTTAATTTACTTTTGGTCACCGTAGTGATTTTTCGCCGCAACTAATGTCTATAATTTAAGCCAGACTTGTTAGGCATTAGTTAAGTGGACTTGAATGTGTTTACATATAGGAGCAAACTACAATTTGTGATAATATACTATCATTAAAATAAGTACAGTGCGACGATTCATAGGGCGTATGTAGCAAAGATATATTTAATAGGGTACCAGATTGTTTTGATAAGGTTGTGTTATATAAGCGTTTAAAGGAAAATATATTAAGAATCTGTTTGAAGAAAATATTTAAATCAATTTAATATGATAAGTTTATAACGTGTATTTCTTTTAGTTTTATTGCTTATTTGTATTTTGTTTACTTATGTTTACTCCTTTCCGTTGGTTCTAATAATAGTTTTTTATGCATTATGTGTTAAATTTTATATTCTGTGTAGTTAAAATTCATTTTATATTTAGATTATATTTAATACTTAAAATAATCAAACTTGAACTCATTTAATCAAACGCATCTCAACGACAATCTCCACATCTTTAGGTGATGCTAATATCGCTAAATATTTTGTGGAATATTTGATATAGAATAAACCTTATTGTAAACAAACCAATTCAGTAAAATACCACAGCATATTGGGGATTATGCTATATGATGAGCTACCTATTTTTATCATTGGTAGTTAGATGTTTTAACTAGTTACTATTAGGTATAATAAGATGAAGCTTATTGTATTTTTACATATTAATAGCTAAAATATAAATCTAATCTAACTGATGATGGCGAAATTGTAGCTAAAACGCGTTTCATTTAATAAATGCATTTGTAAGAAATTGTGTTAATTTTTAATTTTAAAACATCTCATAAATCAAGTTTCATAATTATATATTTATTTATCATTATTATAATTATATTATAAGTAATGTTCAATATGTACCTATGTTCATTAAATAAGGTTATTTTAGGTAATTATTAACTTTAATTATGTCTATCCTCATTTCATTATATATATATATATCTTAAGAAATAACTAGTAAGAGACCTTTCTTTTGCAATGTCACTTAATTGTCGTTCAAAAAAATTTTAAACCATCTTTTTACATATGAGCTGCAGACACACTGTCTACAAAATTAGTGTCTTATCACATTAATTTTTGTCCATGAGTAATATTTTTGGTGTAAAATTGGGTAGAATAATTAAAAAACTGTTATTTCACATTATTATTTTACTGCGAAACGTCTCAACTGTAGAATTTTTTTATGTAATATATAGATTCTCAAAATTAGATTGCAGTATTCAAAAATGAGATGTGAGTCACATATCTTACGTACATTCTACAAATTAAGGTCAGGTATTATATTTTAGCTGTCGTGGGTTGGACAGAACCTCAAAGATAAAATAGTTAACAATGAGACCTTTCCATGTTATAGTGCTTACAAATAATATTTTAAAATACAGTAACAATTTTCCTAAAACTCCAATGTTAAATTCGTATCATTATTACGGATGAACTTTTCAAATATTTTAGCTCAATTTTTTTCCACTTTTCTATTAGGAAAGATCATTAGATAATATAGAGGGGATATCTATAGTCCTTTCCTAACAATCGAGTAGAAAAATTCATAGGTTTCTATTTTATAAATACATAGTATTAAATATAACTATTAACAAACGAAAAACCTTTTAGATTACTACACTTTCTCTTTCTCCTTATACTCACTATTAAGGCAGTACTGGGCTACAAATATGTGTAATGCAAAAAAAAGATAGTTTTAATTTTCATCAAAGGAAATGTGTTTATTTAGAATAAATCGAAAACTAGGTTAAAATGATTTGTAAGAAATCTGAAGTAATGAGATGAATAAAGTAGTCAGAATATATTAAAAAGACAATGGAAATGAATCGAAAATAATTCCTTGTGTAAATTCTACGTAATAAAACTAAAAGATTTGATCTCCGAAAAATAGCTAATAGTCAGTGCTTAAATATCTCATGAATTTATTCATTCTCTTTTATTCCTTCAGTGCATAAATCTCCACTATAAATTCAATTAAATGCAGTTTTAGTGGCTTTTATTTATATTGGGAAAGTTTTAAATGCATTATATTTCTAAAACACTTATTATTAATGCTAAGACATTTTAATATTAGGAGTAATTATCAGAAAACAATAAATAAGAACATAAAAAAATACGATAATTATTTTAATGACTATAAAACACACACACACACACACACACACACACACACACACACACACACACACACACACACACACACACACACACACACACACACACACAGATTCATCTGCAAGTGTTTAAAGGTGTAGAAAAATTGTGCAAATAAACTAAACGCCTAGGTAAAAATCGATGACGTAATTACTGAAACGTTGACTTGTGATAAAAAGTGGTTTTTTCCCGAAGTTTGTGTCATTATTTCTTTGTGATTGAATGTTCCTCAACTTTTGCTCGTTATATTTACTTAGTTTAGAAAGTAGCCTTCATGGGCTCTCTGTAATTAGTACGGGCGATATATCTCCAAGGGAACTGAGTTGGATCTACACCATGGAGAATATGGTTAGATCCCTCTTTTTTATCTTTACTATCAGGTTTTCTTGACCAACTCTCGTTCTCTTGAAACCCTAAGCCTATTAGTGTATCCGAGTTCTATTGCTTTTTATTTTATGTTTTTTTCTTCCTTTTTTGCTTAAGGGAGTGATGAGTAAGATGCTTTTTTTAAAAACGTAACTTTAAAAGTATAAAAACATGAAGCATGCGTTCATTGTAAGTCCCAAATGTAATATTCGATGAAAAGGGGTAATTTTTACGTAAAGAGAAAATGTGTTCAATTCTTTAAATAATTGTTCCTTTTTATTACTTAGCCTTATTCTGGGTATGATATTTGATAGGAGATTTCCGAAATACAAAATTAATGAAATCATTATTAATTATTTCTTTACTCCTGTTTCGGTTGCAAAAAGAATATCCAAATAAAAACATATTGTAATCGTAAATCCATTTTTTTCTAAAATACAATTATTATCATTATATAAAGACATAATCACAAAGCAATGAAATGTAATTATAATTTATTAAAATTATTAAAGTATTACAAATTTAAATTCTCACTGAAACCAATTAATTTATTTTATTTTCTATTGCCAAAAAAATAAGTATCACATCGAACAGTTTTTAATTCTGGAATGTAGTGTTAGATATATTACAGCACTATAAGTATACGAACAGCATATTTAGTTATTACTTAACTTAGTTATAAAAACTTTATATCACAGTTCTGAAATTTCCGCCAAACATTCTACATCTGGACAAACTTTTGATGTATAACTGGTGTATCTTCTGTGTTTATTATGGCACATCTGCTGTTTCGGGACACAGTCCCATCATTAGGTGCTTGTCAAATGTTAAAAATTAAAACACAATATACTTAACACTACACAACACAAAAACACTGTCTACATTCATGTTTTAGATTCTTCTGCATTTATTATGTTCACTGAAAAATGTTGATAGCTAGAGGTTAAATGTCAACTGAGAGATTTATGAATAATTCTGCTCAGGTTTTTTAAATGTCTATTTTCCTTTATTTGTTCGGTTGATGTCAATCTTAATATGGAGTAATGAGTAATGTTAGAAGTATAATTTAGTTTATACTTAAATATTATTGTGCGGGTTTGTTAAATTGTTTATATATTTGATATTCATTTTGTACGTTTAGTTTTCGTCCTATATTATTATGATATAAAGACTCCATGCTTACCTACATATATGTAGTATATGTTTATTATATGGGGTGGACATTTAGTTGAGTTTTTGTTAATGATACTATTTGAGGCATATTTTTTAAATCGTTTCATACACGATCTTCCAGTTTAATATACTAATATATAATACAGTTTATTATAGTACTATATAATACAGTTTAATATAGTACTATATAATACAGTTTATTATAGTACTATATAATACAGTTTATTATAGTACTATATAATACAGTTTAATTACTTCTATTTTTAGCCATTCGAACTACAGTGTTAAATTGATTAACTACTTTCATTTTTCTTTAAAATTAGTTGTGGTTACTTGTAAATCGCTACAGCTGTTTCATCTTCACTAGAAGCATCATCAGGGACAATACACGTAACACAAAATACGTAAACTTTATACATACACTAACATATGTATATTAACTAGTCATATTGTTAATTAAAAAATATATAAAATAGTTGGTATTATTTGAGTCATAATGTGTTATGGCGCCATTGTGTAGTGTAGAAGGCGCAGGAACAACTGTTTGACTCATATGCTGGTCTATCTCTATGTTACCAGGGATATGACCAAAACACCAACCGCAGCAATGAATTTCATGCTTTAGCTTAAATTCATTGATTTAGTATTGTAGGGGAGCTTATAGGAACAGTGTTGCGGTTTCTGGAGGTTCTCACACTTTGGGGGTCATGTCAGAATTACTGAAACTGTCAGCCAACTAATACTGCGAATGGGAACCTATAAGATAGAAATTAGATTTTTTGTTTTAGAAACTTTTTAAAGTCGAAATGACCAACGGAGAGGAGGATCGTGTGTTAGGCCATTCAGGGGACTTTTTGTGGTACACCAGTGAATGCAAGACAAAGAAATCCAATACTGAGGTGCATGGGTTGAGAATGGGTATGGAGCGTTTAATTCCCTTGTCACAGTTTTATTCAGGCGAAGTACGGTACCCTCAGACTTAGGGTGTGTCTGGTGTAATGGGCGTGTCCTTCCTTCTACTTGCTTTCCTAACCTAACATGACGGTACAACCCATTCCAAGAAAACTAGGTAAACAAATTACTGCTTAGCTACATTTAATTCTTAAAGTTTAAGTACAGTTATTTCTTAAAAGTTTAATTACGTACACATTTTATTCTTCTTTACACCGATAAAAGAAACGAAAGTAGGGTAGGCGTTTACACAGAAACATCTGGTCTATATTTTATTATTGGGGTTGTACCGCTGAAAGGAAACGCAACAAACGGAGTGTGGAGGCCCCTCTTTTCTTCTCATTCCTACCCAGACACATTCCTACCTTGAGAAATATATTCCAAAAGATGAAAAATGCTTAGATATTTCACAAATTGAAGCTAAGAGGGTTCGAGAGTTGGGCGCGCTACTCTGGTCTCAAATTGTACAACAGGTTGCTGGGTAATCTTGAGGAACTTCCTTGTATTGACAAATTAATAAAACAAAATAAATATTACTTTGTTAATACAGTAGTTTGTAATATGTTATTTTCATATGTACTGTATGTATCTGTTGTATGTGTCACAGCTCAAATGTTTATTACAACATTGCAGCGATTTGTACAAGAAATGAAGCTAAATATATTATTATTATCAATAACTCTGCTCAATATAATGTGAAGCGGGTGTGTAAGATAACCTGAATACCTAATTACGTTACAATCTGGTAGCGATTTAATCACTTCCAGGGTCTGATAGAAGATCTAGTTTGTTTTGTAGCACAAGAGTGTTGAGGGAAATGTAGGTCGGTAAAACCGGATTCTGTATTTGTATTAGTAGGATCTATCCGGTAGTAAGGACACGTGAGTGTCTGGCCAGAACAATAATTAATAAGTAGGTTAGGAGTCAATAATAGAAAAGATGAAATCTAGAGAGGGTATTATCGCAGTAAATTAATATTGAGAGATGTTTAGATGGACAAGGAGATATTGTACAGAGGAGAACTCGGCGAATCACGGCCTTATTTCGTTACACTAGGGTCTGAGGGTGTACTTTGGTAGGATACCACGAGGAAACAGTGTGTAGACTATGTGGGTTATGAAACCACAGACCACATAATCGTAGATGGTTTGAACTCTCGCTTAACGATTTAGTGATTGGACTATTAACTCGTAGAACTAAAATTAAGAGACAGTAAGCCAATGGCCAGTGCTACGTGTCGTTTCTGTTTTCGATTAAATCTAATCTAATGCTATAATGGCTCAAAATTTTATTTAATATATTAATATTGTTCGTCCACATAAATAAAGAAATAGAGATTCAAACTTTATCAACGCGTTATTAATATTATTAAGGTCGTTTTCTAAAGTGAAACCTGTCTGTCCACAGACATAACAACCCATTTTACAATAATTGAAGGCAACGCTTAACAAGGTAAAAGTTTTTCGCTTGTTACTGAGATTTCCAGTTCAAGTTTCACAGTTTTTTTTTTTCAACTTTAACTTTCTGCTGTTATAGAGATGTGAACTTTTCATAATAAAATCTCTATCGTGTAGGATTAGTAAATTAATTTGATCCCGGAACAAGATTTTCTTCATAAAGGAGTTAATCACGTGATATGACGTTTTGTAAGGGACAAGGTTTTATTAAATATTTCAAAACCATTTTCTCATAAATAGAATGATTGTTAAAATTCATGTACTACATTTATATATCATAAATTACAAAGCTACTGAGGTTTTAGTATATCTAAAAGTTAACAATACAAATTTGGAAATTCTGATTATATTATGGAGGTAGTGCGGTTACGAGTGGACATGAACGGAATGACAAAAATAATTACATTTCTACGTTTATGAGAGTTTTTTATACCGAAATTATTTTTTTATAAATTTCCTTTGAAATTAAATTAATGGAATTTAGATCATTTTATGAATAATTTATCACTGCCGATTTGATCGTAATTCTGTCTGTTTACAGTACCTTTGTCATCCTTTACATGAAGTAGTAGTTTGATGACTTCAAATTTTCAGTTTTTCATGGGTGGATGTCACAAAGAATACATTAGGTCAAATTTGTTAAGGATTGGAGCGAAAGAGAATATTAAATACGATATCTAGCATAATTTGAATTTTTTTTTTTTTTTTTTTTTTTTTTTTTTTTTTTTTTTTTTTTAGAATGGATCAAAATGTTTTCATTTGTACTGGGCAAGGTTCCAAGGTTTCGATACATATTTTCAAAATTTTCCTAAAAGGGATGATTGAAAAAGTGTTTATATCAAATGTTTATTAATTGTTGATATTATTAAAACTCATATAATTTGTGTAATTTAATGTACTCCCATTTCAACAGATCTGTGCATATTGGGTTTACATTTAACAATTTTTAATGTGTGATGTATGTGCTATTTTATATAAAATGTAATTGCTAATATAATTAGGTAGTTGTACTTATTTTGATCAATTCAGTGTATGAAAAAATACACAATTTCGATATTCAATTATTTTCACATTCAAATATAACGAAAAGTGTATAATTAAACAAATTTTCTAACCTCAGACTCACCTTCAAAAAAGCACAACTTAAACACTTCTTTTAATTATAAAACAAGATAAAATGACATGAAACATTTTGTTGAGTTTTTATTAGTAAAAACGTTTTAAAGTCTAATTTCAGGATTCCGTATTTGCGAAAATATAAAACACAATACTTAATCAAATCACAACATTGGCTTCAGTTTTAATCCTATCGCACTTCTACGTAAACAGACACAACACGTGTCGATGAGCGCGCACTGTTAATTGGTTTTTACCGACACAAACAACACAATAACGAAAAAAAAATATATAATTCAGTTTATAGATCAACACAAGGATTTTCATTTCAATAACATATTTTCAAGTAGAGTTCAAGTTCTTTTATGTACCTACAGAAGTATTACTATTAGTTTATAAAATAATATTATAGTTTTACATGCACACTTTAAAATTAACAAACTTGAGCTAATAATGTCTTGAGTTAAATTTACCTTATATACTTATTTAGTTTAAAATTTTCTACAGAATATCCCATGAATTAATTTATGTTTACAATCTCTCTTTCTTCTGGACAATAAGTAAATGTTATGACACGACACTATACTAGAATTAATTTGTAAGAAACATCGTGGAACTATTAATTAAATATATGCAATATAGAAGTTGGTTAGAAACATTTGAGTACTTGATAGTGTAACAAATATCCCAAACTATTACATCTAAATATGTAAAAACTTTGTTTTTATTATTCTCACGGAACAGTTTTATATACAGAATGATATTATTTAATAAATTTAATATTGCGCCAACAAAACAAAATGGTGATATTTATACATCGTACTAGTGATATATTAATAAAAACCTTCGTTAACAATGAATTTATAACAATATCAATGTAAATATTAAATTTGAATTAGAATATGCTTTAATTAATTATGAATTTCGATCTATATACGTATCATTGACAATATGGTAGAAATGAATATTGCACGAGCGTGTTGGCCTACACAAGTGACTGCATATTAGGTGGATATGTATTTATAAATATATTAATATAATTATAAAAATTACAATATGTTCTGCGTCTAACGATCCTCTTTCGGTAATCACAGATTACATGTTTCAGCGAACTATACCACCATCATCAGAACTGTAGTCTCGTAAAGTTCTCAAAAACACAATCGAGAGAACCATGATTAATATATTTTCACTTAGAACTAATAAAAGAAAACTTTTTTGTGAAATATTTGTGTTTTTCAACGTTATGTGTTATTTTTTTACTCAAATATGACAAGTAAAAAGATATTTTACGTCATATTACTGGCTCTATGTGAGGAAATTTAAATCATGGTTCTCTCGTGTGCTTTTGAGAACTTTACGAGAGCATAGATCTGAAGATGACAGTTAGTTACTTAAAACCGATAATCTGTAATTACAAAATAAAGAATTGTTAGACGGAAAATGTAAGGTAATTTTTATAATTACATTAATATATTTAGTACAGACAATGCTGGTGGCTATGTACTAAAATAATTTACATATATTTATAATTGTAGTTATATTCGTGTCTTTGAAAAATTGAATAACTAAAGATAAATATATAGGTCAGATTAGGGGAAAAGATAATTTTAAAAAGGCGGGAATATTAACTACAAATCGGTATTGATTATTAGTACACATATTTTTGTAAAAAAAAAGAGGAATATGTTTTACTCTCTGTTACAAAAACGTTTAAATATACAAATTATATTTCCATCAAATCTTTAATAAATCATATTTTGATTATCCTTTATTTTAGTTTTAATCCTTTAAAATTATCCGCTATAAGAATGGCGATTACTGAAAATTGGGTTCATGAAAATCTAGTTTGTTCATAGAAATAGTTCAATTCTTTTAAAAATTCACACGTGGGAGTGTTAATCAATTAAATTAGTTATTACAAATTAAAATCTGTTCAGAGGTTTGGGATATAAGTTTCACAAAAATAGTAAAATAATAAGAACGAGAAACGTTTACGTCCCAAATTGTATTCTATATTTATAAAAGAATAATAGATGTTCTTTATTTGCTTTTGTCACGAGTGTAGCTTCATTTAAAGATTACAATCAATTATACAACGGTCAACGAATATACCGGGTGTTTCAGACCACATGGACACTATCTGTAGCGCCTAAACGAAACCAGATAAAAATTTCCTTCCAATTAGAACCCCCCTTTTTCGACCCCAAAGAATTCAGGAAAATTATTTTCGACTCTCCTCAATGTCCCAAAAGGGCACTTTTGGTGGGCAGGGGTTGTTTTTGGTAAATTTTCAAATAGAAACATTGGTCATGTGATACCTCATTTTGAAGGTCTCTCTTTTCTGAACATTTTTGAGCAAAAAAAAAATTGTTATCGTTCATTACTGTACAGGGTGTGACATTTTTTTCTTCGTTATCTTGCACCTTTTTTAACAATTATTTATTCAATGGTGCAAGATAGAACCAAACTTTCAACACAAAAAATTTTGTTTTCAAAAGGTCTCTCAAATGGTACAATTTTCAATCTAGGTTGCTATTTGAATTTTTTTACTTTTTGCTCTATAAAAGTTATTTCAGTTTAAAATTTATTTAAAATTTTAAAACTACATAGAAGTCTATACTACCCCATATCTGCTGAAAGGGCGTGTTCTTGTAAAACTAGGAAAAAAAAATAGTTGCCCTATCTTTGTAAGGAGCTGGCAGTCACATTTCCCGCTAAAAACTAAAAACAAATATTTCGTCACACCCTGTACAGTAATGAAAAGATAACAATTTTTTTTGCCCCAAAATGTTCAGAAAAGGGAGACCTTTAAAATGAGGTATCACACGACCTATTTGAAAATTTTCCAAAAACACCACCCTGCCCCCCAAAAGTGCCCTTTTCGGTCATTGAGGAGCGTCGAAAATAATTTTCCTGAATTCTTTGGGGTGGAAAAAGGGGGGTTCTAATTGGAAGGAAATTTTTTATCTGGTTTCGTTTAGGCGCTACAGATAGTGTCCATGTGGTCTGAAACACCCGGTATAAGTTTAGTATTTATGAATGAAGCTTTATAATATACCGAATTATCACAATTTCATAGATTTCCCATAAGTAAAAAACTAAACAATAAACGTCATAAAATGATTTGTTAACCTAAACTATAAAAATAAATAATAATAAATTATGTAAAGAATATTTTCCTAACTCTTTTTCTTTTCTGTTTTTTACGTACTATTTTCTGTTTCTTATAGAGTTGCATTTATTAGATTTCGTCTCAACTGCATTTATAAGAGTCTTTAATTATGATCCGTTAGGTATATTTAAAATTAAAAATGTAACTGAAAATTTAGCTAGTATGTTTATGTTATTATGTCGTATTTGAAATAAATTTGTAATTAAATTTAGATTATTACAAAAATTGACTGAACGTCATTAAATAGTTTCATTTCAGTTTGAATTAACCAGGAAAATGAATATATATTTATGGAATAAATATTATTCAGATCTAAATATATTTTTACATGACGTACAGTACTTTATATAGCACATAAGTGGTAGAATTAGTGCAATGGTCAAATTAAAGTAATTACTATTATGTCAATTTAATATAATTGGTAAAGTTGTACAAGTGTTAAAGCAGAAACTCAAACTTCATGTGCAACGACTGTTAACAGTAATCGAACTTTACAAAGTTGAAGTTGCAGCAGATAGGTTGGACTTTAGTATTCAGTCAGATAAACTACAGCGTGACAAGCTTACTCTATCTTCTAATGGAGTGTCTTTAATTAAATTGGAAGTTTTATCTTATATAGAATAAAAGCGATGGCGATCTATCCGTTATGTTAGACATGTATATTTGATATTTACACAGTTCTTATAATACATAATTAAATTATATCTAGTTTAATTAAATCGAAGCTGAGATATATTCACCAATATGTAGAACTGCATCCTAAGCTTAGGATGATCAGTACTTTAAGTGTTTTGGGCATGGAGTATGTCTGAAACCTGTCAAAAATGTGAGATTAACGAAGCTGGGAAAGGCGGAATAATGTACTCATTTAAATTATATCATTTCTAGCTGAGATAAAAATGATTTTTAAAATGCATTAATAAATATAAATAATTAATTATTTTGCTTGCTTTTTCCATACAAGTTTCGATTACAATAAAATATGCGGATTAAAAATTATTTGGAATAGTTATTTCTTGTTGTTTAAAGGCGAAAAAACTTTTTATCACCATCACCTTATAATACGGTAGGAAAAGGGCTTAAAACAAAAACCACTACTTCTAGAACACTCTAATAGCAACAGATTCGGATAGAAGAAGAGTTGGTTAAGAGATTAATTATTTAGTGATAAAGTAAATAAAGAGATCCAGTCAGTTTAAGAGATTTCTAAACCATCAACTCTCTTGATTAGTTATAACTGATTTTAAGAAGTCTACGGTCAGTTAGTGGTTTATTATATTACGATGCAATGCATATATAGGATTCTGTATATTTGTGATCATTTAAAAAGATATACGTATGCTCATGAAGTGGCTGGGAAACGATTTAATTGGTTATTTAATAAACATTGTTGATTAATATCAATAACAATTATTGAAACACTCTACTTTGTTAATAATTCTCAATTATGTTTTTTATATAACACAAATATATGAGTAACATTAAAAACAATATTAAGATAGTAATATTTCAGAGGTAATATCCTCTGAGGTAACCTTGCTATCAACACTGTTAACATCATTAAGTTTATGTACCTCTGTCATTCGAGTATCTCAATTAGATATAGATTTGTAACCTGTGCTTGAACATATCATTTCTGTTGATACTACTTTCTATTAAATAATGACTGTTTTACTTAATATTTTATATTAGGTCCGTTGTTTTTTATATACGTAAGTATGGATTAGTAACTTATACACATTTTATACAAACCGTTGTTGTACATAGAGAAAATGCTATACAGGTGTAACATTGACGTAATGTTAAGAATTAGGAATACTATTTTAAGTTCGTAAGTAAAATCTTAAATTTTGAGTTTATAGGTTATCCTACTGTATGAAACATGTAATTGTATATGCTACTATATTTAAAACAAAAGTAGGTATAAATTGTTACTTAAGTGGGGTAATATTAAAGGTTTACAAAATAATTTCATTCAGAAACTTTTTTTTCAATAGAGTGTTTTTTACTAATTTTTCTGTTTACTTAGTGGATGGTATAAAATTGAGTATTTACTGAATTATGTAACACTGATTATGGTGTTAATAATACTTTTTATAATAGATATAGAGGGTGTTTATAAAAGAACTCCTTGATTTAAAAAAAAATCATAATTAAAAAACGAAACCAGCAATAAACTTTCGGTTTTCGAATTTGAGTTCAGTATATTGTCAAGATTTTTTGACTAATATTTAAGATAAAATAATAAGATCGTACAAATATTTTAAAACATATGAAATGAAACCAATGGATACAAAAAATAATATTTTCCTACTATTTTCAAGTTTTTGTAGAATCGTTAACGAAATAATCTTTTAGATAAAGTAGCATGAGGTTCGTAAATAGTAAAATACAAAATAGATCATAGTATTTTATTTTTCAATATTACCAATTAAAGAACTTTATCTAAGCCGTGTTGTAAAAGTAACAACAATAAATCTCACTGTAAGACAATCAACACTTAACTTGTTTATACTTACAGTGGGTTTATACGCGACTAATCACAGCATGACCAGATTTTTGCACATAATTATATTATTAATTTATTGAAAGTTTTAAATTCAAGTATCAAGATCACCATATATAGCAAAAAAAGAATTACATTGGTTTTTAATAATCAAGAACCACTACATGTTAAAATAATCATGTAAATATATACACCTTAATTATGAATAATTTTCAAAAATTACCTACGGCTACTCATTTTACTAATAAAATGGATGTAAGAAAATAGAAAACTATTTACATCAAATGTAACGTAATGTATGGCAATTATTGAGAATTATGAACCCATTAAATTACGTTGTGGTTAAACCAGTTATTATTCTAAAATGATGTTATATAATCAATTGTTTAATCTAGCCATCAGCACTGCACTCACTAAACTAATTTCGTAAGTTAATCTCACTTAACCAGCCATTTTGGACGAACCCATAAACTACACTAATTAAATTAATGGTAAATAATTGTATTAGTTTAAACTTATGGGTTAAATTATGCCACAACGAGTTACCGTATGTGGCAAGTAGCGCCATTACGTAACGTTTCCTAATTAGTCTAAATAATCAGAGTTTGGAAATAATCACGCTAAAGTGATCAGACATCAGCCCAAAGGAATCTAGAGCACCACTTAAAGGGGCTTTGATACAAAGGAAATTAAACAAGGTCGCGATTGAATATACATGTTTACTTCACGAAAGTCCTAACCCACTAGCTCGGTAGCTTTTGACCGTTCCATGAATCGAGGCCAATTTTGGGGGGAGGGGAGAGACTGCAATATCAATTGGGAAACATGATTTGCCCGTAATGTCAAAGGTAGGCAACCCATCGTACCTTCTAGTTTTTGGAAATCACACTATTCCGGATGGGTTGAATTACACAAATATGTATAAATACAGCCGTAAGGATATAATAACAGGGTAAACTAACATAACCTACCATACAGTTTTATAATAAAATTAAAATAAAATCTCTGTGTTTACAAAAAATGTAGACTAATACAAAAGAAAATCTAGTAAGTAGGTTAGAAAAAAAAAGCTTCAGTTAAACATTTAGTATTTTATTTACAGTACAATAATAATAATAATCAATGTTATTCTTAAAATAATGTGGATTTATACTTATAATGCAATGTTAAAAAAGATATTAAGAAAGAATTTATTTTAATAAATCATTAAATTTTAAACTCAAAAATACACAGCTAATATTTAATCCCACTTTAATCAAAAAGTCAAACAATAATTTTAAATGTAAAACTAAAATCACACATTTTGAAATTATTGTACTAACTAAAACAACTTGATTAATTGACAAATTTGACGGTCCTCTATAAAAGCCAGTCTCCAATATCATTAAATAAAATAGGATATATTATTACAACGTTTTTCAGAAAAAAAGGAAGAAAATATAATACTAGACTCCTTGTTTCTGTCTTCTTTGAAAGAATTAAATTTGTATTTAAACTGGTTTTAGTTTAACAAAGCAAACATAACAGTAAATTAAGACGTTTGTATAAAATACGGCAAACCCATTGAAATTATATTTTGCGACAGTTTTTCAGCGATAGCAATTTAAAAAAAAAAAAACAAAAACAAGATTATCTCTTTAACAGTAACTTTTACTATGACTTGATACTCTATATTTTATAATAAACAGTGCAGTCAGTTAAACTGAAAACAATAAACACTTATCTCAGTTCCACACGACTAAGCACAGCACTACCAGATGTGTGCACTCAGTTGTATTATTAACTTCCTTGTTTAGAAATTTGTAGTTAAGTTTTAATCTTTTATAATAGAAGACAGGAATCAATTTACTTTACTTTTTCATCTAGAGATATCTATGTCTGTTATATAATAATAATGTTATAATTAATCCAACTGCTTTGTTAAGTGTAAAATATTAAAAAATTTCATCACTAAATAAGAAAACTAACTTGTTTTCATTATTCAAATTCAAGGGAAATGTATTTTATATTTAGTAACATATATTTATAAACATGTCCAAAAAGAAACTAGCAGTTAAAATACAGTAGATATGACAAAAGTAGTAAAGCTTACATTATTAAAATGTGATCCCAGTTAATTGTTCATTTTGAACGAAGATTATTAAATATTTAAATCTTCTAGTATCTAATTAATTTGAATACAATCTTCAGCCAATCATAACATTTTCAAATTATTTATATAATTTGACGTTATTCGATCTTCGGGACATAATTTAGTACTGGATTTGTCCGTATAGAGCACGTCTATATATACAGTTTTGCCGCGCCCTCTATTTCCTAGCTTGCCTACTACCAGGTTCCAAATTCTGTATTATTTACTCTAGTGGATTTACTAACTTATTTACTTTAATTTTGGAAAATTATTTTTGATTGGTTATAAATTTAGTAAATAATTTTTTTTTTTCTTTTCAACTTCCAAAACTTTAAAATGTTAAAGAAAAAGAAATAAGTTAGTAAATCCACTAAAGCAAATAACACGGGAGGCGGAGCCTGGTGGTAGGGGGCATGGCAAATCCCCCTACACGTGTCCTTAACGGGCAAATCCAGTATTAAATGGAGGAACTCCAAACCGCATTGACAAATATAAAGAATAACAAAGTGCTTGGATTCGCAGAATTTTTATTTTTATTAATTTTTTTTTAATTTTTATTTACATTGCCATAAGGGTACATGTATATTCTTTATGGTTTTAAGGCGTGATATTTCATGATATCATCTTACAAATAATAATAAGAAAAGAAGATAAATTAAAGACCTGTAACTCTTAAAAACCCTAATATCGTCTGGGTCGGAAAAGAACAAGATTTGGTAAAAACACCTGTTAAGTAAGATAAAAGTGAGTGATCAAACCCAGGACTTCATGAAGAAGTGTAGCTATGGACTGTCACGACTGTACTCAATACAGTGAGCTCCAAAGAGATTTAACATTGTAAAGAGTACAAATAATTATAGTTTAGGGAATATTATGATTAGGTATACTTGTGTCTTTCTCTCACTGTGTGGGTGTTTTACTCAGTACGAAGTAGTTTAAATGTCAACAATAACTTAACAAATGCTGCTGACAACTTTACTAAACTTTCTAAATCGTCCCAATGTACAAAGTGAAAAGAATGTACAATGTCATAAGAAATGGATTTAGACACGGAAAATTAAAAACAGATCTTCTTCCCCAACACACTCTATTCTTTAATAAAATAAATATTGCTCACTAATGTAAATTATTCAAACAGCCACCTAAAACACCAAATTAAAAAATGTTTTTTACTATTTGACCATATAATTTTTAGAGTTGGTGTAGATGGGTGGATTTAATTATTTTAAAATAAATTAAAATTAATACAGTCATTGGCTGAACATAATCTTTAAACACTTTATTGAAATTTTGCAGATAAGTATGCAGATAAATGTATATTTCTACGAATATTTTTTTAAATAGGTAATTTATACGTAATTTAGTTCACACACAAAATACTGGTCCTAAAAATTGATACAATGTTCAAATAAAAGTAATCATTGTTAAGTTATTTTAATATAATTAGTAAAGTTGAAGCATAACTTTTTAACGACTGTTAACAGTAATTGAACTTTAGAAGAAGCAAGGTTATTGCAGATTGATTGGGTTTAGTAATCACTCAAGTAAACTTCAGCGAGACAAGATTACTTCTTGTTGTAAGAAAGTGTTTTCAATTAAATTTTAAGTTTGTTTTGCACAGGATAAAACAACTATGATATTAATAATGACTACGAAGCATGTTAGACAACCATTAAGTTTAACTAAATAATAATTATATCATTAAACTGCGTCAAGTTTTTAGGGATTTCAAAGACGGCATATTTTCACCAATATGTAGAACCACAAACTTGTAATTGCGTATAAATTTAGTACGACTAATTCTATACAAATTAATTCTATTTCTTTTATTTATAGGATGGATATTAAATTCAGTACAAAAATGGTAAAAAATGAAAATCGTAGTAACAACTTTTTTGTACGCTATGTCCAATCAAACAACTTTAAAAAAAACTGTGTTACAGCAGTAACACAGTAACTTACAATAAAGACTCATAATATATATAATGAACATTATTATATTGAGGAAAATGAAAACAATCAACACTTATCTCAGTTTCACACGACCAGATGAATTCACTGAGTTGTATTATTAATTTACTGTCTAGATCTTAGCAGTATAGCTTTAGTATCATCTTCTATAGTTAAAAACAAAATTATAGTAAACAAAATAAAATTTGACATCTTTAATTGTGCAATTAAAACGCCTATTTAAATTTTTAAAAAGATCAACATGCCCAAGCGTAACCAGAAGTTAAAATTTATTAGTTTGATCTAGGCAAGTACATAAACACATTTGTTTCACTTTAACAAAGATTCACTTTGTCAGTGATCTTGATTTCATGCAGGAGTTGAATCTTATACGCACGTAATTTAAGCCTCTTTCGCACCATTTTATACACGGTAGACTTAGGTATTCCCAACTCCAAACTTCGTCTTGCCAATGACTTTTTAGGGTTACGAGTACAAGACGTACGGATTCGTTCCACATTCTGTTCAGAGACTGAAGGCCTACCCGGTGACTTCCCTTTTAAGACACTACAGGTTTCCCGAAACGGATTATACGAATTGAGAATAGTTTTGTTAGTAGGTGCAACACCACCATATTCACGTCTATAATTACACTGAACTGTGATCACTGAACTTGATTGAATAAACTAAATCACACATTGAGCTTTTTCCTGTGGCGTAGCCATGACTGTTGAATAGTGACTGGCCGGCGCTCTTACCCCACCACGCTAGCTCCAAGGTCATGGTCAAAATGACTTTCATTTTGAGTGGTAATATTATCTGATGCTTACAATTGTTATCACGGTTCTGTGAAAGTTACAAATTATGACTTCTCCCACCGTAATGATTGGTGTTCCAGATGGATTTTGCCCAAAGCAAAATGGGAAATTTTCACTGATAAAATTGTATCACTTATTAATAGTAGTTCCTATGAACTAGGCAGTACGGTACGGCCTTTTTATAGCAGCGGACAACAATGTTCCGAAAACGTTGACGAGAGACCACTACGTCTAGCACAGTTCCATGATGGAACGATGAATGTAGTGACCCTCTCCGTTTACGTTGTAGAGCTCTAAGGACGTTTCACCGAAGACCTAGTTGTAAAAAACCTTGAAAGAGTGTTTAGGCACAATAGGAAGGAATCAAGGGTTCAGTACATTGGTACAGTAACAAGAACCACATCAGCGTCAACGGTGTGGAAGAAGTTAAGTTTTGTCTATGGTCCTGGTCCTCCTCCTTCTGCTCACTTATTTGGACCTATACAATGAAATGGAGTTTCGATTTCACGAGAGATGATTAGAACCAATATTCAACTATTTATTGTAAACTTTTTTTCCTTTTTTTTTTCTCTTTTTTTTTTTCAGAATAATATGTTAAGATAAGAATTCATCTTAAATTGATCTTTTATTATACTCTGTAAGATTTACAAATGAAATCTGTACAACTTGTTTGGCAGGAACTTAAATAATAAAATACGAATTATTTAAATTGTGTTTAAAAGAATAAATATTACGATTTTTGTTTTACAGTATAAAGAATAGATTACATGGGTATTTCTTTTAATATTTTAAAACCTAATGATAATATAATTTTATAGATAATGCTTATAATATATTATAACGGAATTACAAAAATACCTCTATTTTTAAAATATTGTAGATTGTATTTTAAAAAATCAGTAAATTTTAAACCCAGAAATATAAACCGGTTTTTATTCCCACGCTAACTAACAATCAACAAACAATAATTTTCAATGTAAAACTAAAAACGCTTTGAATTACTTTACAAATAAAACAATATAAACAACTAGAAAAATAGCATGATGCATGGAGGTGATTAACTCTAGAAGTTAATGGAATAAACACTATATACAAGTGTTGCTACTGAGCACAGAATCGCCTTTAACAAAACATTCGAAGACATACAAGCTATACTTTAATAAAATTAAATAACGTAAGTTGTTTTATTGAACTATTTTCAGCGACAAAGAAAGATAACAATAGACGCCTTGTCTGAGCCTTCTTTTAAGTAACTTTGTTTCAAAAGTTGATTTTAGTTTATCAAAACAAATCCAACAGTAACAATTTAGCTTTTGTTTAAACTAAAGTACTTCCATTGCAATATATTTTTTCAATACAGTTTTTCCGCAGTAACAATTGTAAAATGACAGTAATAACTGACGTATTGGTATTAACTATCGTTATAAATCGATCGGTTATACTTTATAATGGTATTTAGCTAAATTGTAAACCAATCAACACTTATCTCAATTTCACACGACTAGCAAAGCACTTAATCACATGATGTGTGCTCTCAGTTCTATTATTAATTGCTTATTTATAACTTTGCAGTTAAATTTTAATATCACCTTCATAACTTATAGAAAGAGTAATTTGCTTAGCACTTTACATTTTTATATCGCCTTGAATAGTAACAAGTTTATCTTACTGTATCTCTACGTATCTATGAATGTTAAAATAATTATATAAATTCATCAACTAGATTTGTTAAAGGCATGATTTTTTGTTATTTTCAAACAAGGAAAACAAACTTTTATTCATTATGAGAATATAAGGAAAACATATTTTATATTCAGTAAATAAACGAAATAGTGAAAATGTAATCATTATGACGTAATCAAGAAAATAAAGTTGTTAAGCGAACCATTTTTATTATTTTTCCGATATGTCTGTTTACCGACGTTTTTCTCTCCAAGTATTCCAAATATATCCATAGCCACTAACAATCCTCCCTCAAAACTGTAGAAGCGTCATGAAAAATTATTTTATACTTTTTATTTCGTTTTAAAAACGTGGTGTGTTAATTTTTTTTTTTTTATTTGATTTATTATTTAATCATACGTCACCTATTCTGAGATGTTGAGTTATGGACTTGTAAAAAAGTCGTGAGATATGGTCGAAGTAAGCCTAAATATTAAATTTGATAAAAATCGGTCCACCCGTCCGAACTGAATAGAACTGCAGTTAACATTACAAAAACCTCTGCTTATAACAGGTGAAACTTCAAACCCCTTAATACTTGGTAACCTTTTTTTTTATACTACGTATATTATGACCCACGTACTAGATTTAATAAAAATCGGTCCACTCGTTTATTAGGTTCAACAAGTCATAATTTTCAAAACCACTTTTTGTTCCTACTTTTTTCCAAAATCACTTTTAACTACTTTTGGATCTTTTGGATATGGTTTGGACCGATATTCCTACACAGGAATATTATTCCTGTATATATTATTTTGAAAGTAATCGAAAAACCTTTAATTTTTAAGATGTTTCTTTCTACTTAATTTCAGGCAAAACTGTAGAATTAACTTTTTTTAAAGATATAAAATACTAATAAAAACAAAATCTTAAATTTAGTATATTTTATTTCTTAGCTTAAGAAGCTAAAAAATAACTTAAGGAAAAACCCAAATTGACAATATAATCTTACATTTTATATTTAAGGAAGAGTTTAATTTATTATTATATTTGTATCGTGAAAATAAAATAAGTTTTGAAACAAACTTGCTTCTTTGAAAGAAGACACATTATGCGTCTAATATTATATTTTCTCCCATTAAAGCTGAAAATATTTTAATAAAACATTTTAAGTTATTTAATGTTATTACAGTCTGACTCTTATGGTTTGGAGAGTTTTGATAAAGGCGCTTTTGTGTTCAGTAGCAACACTTGGAGATAGTGCTGCTTGCCACCTCCAACCCTAGCTATTACGCCACCTCAGATTGCGTAATATTATTTTTCAAGTTGTTTTTATTATTAAAGTAATTTCAAACCAAATGCTTTTACTTTTTGTTGGAAAATTATTGTTGTAAACTTTTTTATTGCCCTAAAACCAAAATAAAATATGTTTTTATCAATCTCTAAAAACGTGCCAGTTCATAAGTTATTTGTTAAACTAGAAATCATATATGATAATGTTAAATTAATAGCCTAGTATCAAAAAATCTTCTATATTAGTTTTCGATAAATCTTCGTCGATATATGAAGATCAATATTTAAAGTGGTAAGAAAAAAATACTATCAATTATTAGTTGAGAGAGAAAAAACAAAAACAATTTTTCATAGCTCATAAGAAAATCTCGATTCCAATCTCTATCAAAAAGTTTTAATACATGTGACGCAAGCAGATGTTTCATATAAGTTATAACAATTGTATTAACCACTAGAATCGATCAGCTGACACGATTTTGTTTGTATACAAAGTATCTATTTAAACATGAACGACACAAGGCCCGTAATGGAACGATCGCGAAGAATGTAACACCCACTACCAAGAAACATAGAATATTCAAACGATTCATAAACTATGAGGTATGTATGCTTTAATATTGTTTACTGTGTCACATATAAGTATTACATATAAAGTTATGTAATTGGTCAAAAATCAATGTATGGTTTACCGGTGAAATATCTATTTTGAATTCTTCCGGGAACAAAAAGTGGTTTTGGAAATTAATATCCAGCCTGCTCAATCTTGGTACAAATAAATATAGTTTACAATAAAGAGGATTAGATATCAATAATGTATTTCTTTAAACCATAAATCGCTCTACCTAAAATAAATCATTTTCATAATAGTAAATAGTATAATATTAATTTATTCAAATGGTGCATCAGGCTTATCAACGTTGAGAAATTTCATTTGTAACACAGTACTTAAAAAGAAATCTAAAGTTTGGGTGTAAAAATAAAAAAATAACCATTATTTGTTATCTAGTTGTAACAGTTAATTAAATATTTATTTACTTGTTTTTGATCTAGAAACTACATTAAAACCTTTTATAAATGTATATTAAAATATGTAATTAATTTAACTATTTTATTTATAAAAGGTTGTGTCGTTGATATGTAATAAAATAAACATAAGATTTCATAAAGTTGAATTTTTATGGATATTTTAAAAACCTTTTTTATTGGCCTATAAACTGAGATGCTTCTTAGATATAAAATTAAGTTAGAGTTGTGGCTAGTGGTTGATTTGCTGTGGTTAAATTCAATTAACGAATTAATTGTGTGCAGTCATCCACATGTGTTCTGTCTATTTATGTGGAAGTGCGATAGGATTATAACTAGGTTTCCAAACGAAAGCAAATTCTGTGTTGGGGTCTTTGAATTTGTGTTATGTATGGTATTTAAAAAATAATGTATTCTGAAATTTGAATTACTACGCTTCTTAAACAAAACAAATATTTAAAAAAAAAACTTTTATTTAGAGTAGTCTTTTTAAAAATAAATTAATCTATAAATAAGTATTATTGGATGGTAAAATTTTAAATTATATTTCATTTTTCAAAATGTGTATCGAAATTTAATATATATATATATATATATATATATATATATATATATATATATATATATATATATATATAAGCTCCATACAAGACCAGAGATACAAATCTTAGGATATTTTACTTCTCTTATAATTCTTACTTACATAAATGTATATAACTTGTATACAACTTGTATATAACTTGCATAAGAGTATATTACTTACAAAATAAATTATATTTCTGTAAGTTTTTCTATTAATGTAATTGCAATCATTTGATGTTAAATTTTATAAATATGTAAAATTAATGCTAATCTATTAGCTTATCACCAATAACAATTTTTACTGTTCTAAAAAATCCTATCATTTTATTTTTTGGCATATATTAGTACCTTTGAATACTTAAATCATAATTATTAAAAACTCTTTATTGACAAATAAAAATTATATAAATATATTGAAACTATATTTATCACACAGATTCATACATGAAAAAATCAATTTGAAATCTTTTCTTTACATAAGTAATTTATTTACTGAAATTGTATTGAGATTCCTAAATATCAAAAACACATTTTTTATACTAGTGCCTCCTTATTTATATAAAAGGCAAGAAAACTAAACAAATTAATTAATTACTAAAACTAAAATTAACATTAAATTAGTAACATAACATAGTATCAACATCTATACTAAAATCGAACAACATATTGTAACCTAGTACTACTGGCGATAGTAATCATTCGGAGTGACGTCACTATGTAATTTATTAATAAGCATTAAACACTAGGTTAATTTTATTATTTTAATGTCATTGTTATATTGATTTTTATTCAATTAAAATGGAAATTCAACACTTACTGACACCTTAGAATGTATCGGGCGTTAAAGTAATTGTTAATAATGTTTGTTTTGTGACTTAAAGGCAAAACTCCCTGGGTCATCATCGTTTTATAAAAGAGGAATAAATAAGATTATAAAATACCTAGCCTCGAATATACTAATAAAGTCAGGGCCGGAAGAGAATATGATTTGGTCAAAGAGATCTGATAGGAATTATAATAGAGAAGAGGTAAACCTAAGAATACAAGAAAAATGGTATTGATTCAGTAGGGAATTGCTAAGTGCGTTACACTATAGAGAGTCAATGAAGATATTGTTATTAATTAATAAATTAGTTTACATTAGTACTTTTTCCTAATCAATAGACTTTCTTTCTTTCAGTTATTATTTAAGTTTACATATTTCTGACTAATGTATATACAGTTTGTTCTGAAATACATGGCAGTTGGTTTCTTATATGTAGGAATTAGTTAAAAAGATTCCACACAAAAATGTCTGAAAACAATTGGTTTTTCGTGTGTTAAAAACATTCATAACCTTCTTCCTATTATTGAGTCGATCTCCTATATTCAAATGGGGAGTCACAACCGCAATACATAATTTAAATTCATTTTGCTTTCAGGAACTCGCTGCAGTAAGTACGAGGTGGCATTTCTGAGAAATCACAACTTGACCTACACCTTTGTTCACGTAGTCTTGGAATAGATTTTTCTCTTTCATCTTTCCTATCAGGTCTCTTAACCAACTCTTTTTCTCTTCCGACTCCATTAGAGTATTATAGGTTTAGGGATTTTTGCAGCACGTACTTTTATTATTCTCTTTATAAGATGAATGTATCATTCTTTAAAGGAGTATAATCTACAGTATCATATAAAACAAATCTTAATTCACTAAAATAAAAGACCAATAGTGGAATATATTTATATAGAATCTAATTTACAAAGAACATAAATAATTAAAACACGATTAATATGGTTGTAACATATAAATACAAAAACGGTAACGTAGGTTCTGTAGAAATCAAACTTCTTTGATTAATAATCTCATTATAAAAATTGTCTTGAATTAAAAGTTTAATCTCATGTCTGTTTATCATATTAATTTATCTGTTTTCATAACGCAATCTGTTTTATTATTTGCAACCAACGTCCAAGATAGTTTACCTCAAAGTCACCACGTTACGACATCCAGTATGTTTGTGACTTTGAAGTTTAGCCGACTGAATACTAAGTCCAATCTATCTGCCTTGTAAAGTTGGATTACTGTTTTAACAGTTGTTGCACATGTAGCTAAAGGTTTGTGTTTCAACACATGTACAACTCACTCATTATATTAAACTAACCTAATGATAATTACTTTGAATATTCATTGCACTAATTGTTATGACCATTCTGCTTCATACGATCTAAATCATGTTGCAATATTTTTAGACAATAATATTTAAAACTAAAATATTTATTGCATAGAAATGTTTATTTATCTACTTACTCCAGACAACTTTAATATAAAATGGAAATATTAAACACATTATTAATTTTTTAATCTTTTATATTTTAAATACTTACATAACAATAAAACGAGTTGGAATACACGAAGTCCGAATTATAATTGAACAACACCCATTGACTCAAATTTTAGGCACTTTCGCACTTTGCTACCTTCCCAATTAACTAACAGGTACTGTTGCATATTTGTCTGTATATGAGTTTGAAACTCGAGAACAGCTTCCTTTCGGTCACAAATTATCTAGTATGGTTTAAGTCTAGATATTTTATTGGTCGCCTAGTTCCAAGTAATAACAATAATTGAATACAACAAAAGTAGTAGTAAAGACAAATTTAAAAATATTTTAATTAATCTATTAAACGTTTCAGCAACAAGGAATGTTTTGTCAGTTAAAACGTTGTGTATGATTAAACTTGATGAAACTATTTAGTAGTTGGTGTGTAATAACATAGTTGCAACTGAAAATAAGAAATTAAGATTTATCGACATATGCAAAGTAAATTGCTAATGATGTAGAAAAAGATTGGAAACTAATTCAATAAATAACTCAATTCCATATACTGTTACAAACAACATAGTTTACGGCAAAGTTATTTTGATTTATAGGAGGAGTAATGAACCCTTCGGAAAATAAAAGCAATTTAATATTACTTTCTGTGTAAAGTTGTAAAAACTAAGTAATAACAATAAATAAAGAAAATCCTCCTAAGCGCCACCTGTACCAGAAATGTAATTTTAAATGATGTAGGAGCTAATAATGAATTAACAACCTACTTAATATCTCTAAAAAACAAATGTATTACAAATACATCACCTCCAAATATTGAAGGAAATAAATTAATCTTAAACAATCATGAAAATTCGAATACCTCACTCCAAAGCTTAGGAATTAAGTTACCATTGAGTTGGAGTTCTGGTTATTTGGGTTTTTGCTGTGGTCAAATACAATTACCGATATATCAGTGACCGCTCATCCACATGTGCTGTGTCTGTTTATGTGGAAGTGAGATAGGATTAGAACTGTGATTGGAAAACGCGAGGCTATGCTATATTCGGTGCTTTGATTTTGTAATCTGTGTAACAATTTCACAAATATCGTAATTATAGAATTAGTTTGGATTACTTTTGACCATGAATAAAATAAAATTTATTCTTCGCGTTTTATTATATTGTACATTATACGTCAAAAATACACATTCAAGAAATTACTATTTTTATTATATTTTATTATAATATTTTAACAGACTTTCAATTCTCCTCAAAGATTTAGAAACTCTTAACTAAAAGTTTAGTACATTTAAAAACAATATTGCTGTTTTATTTTCTTATTAGGATAACAAATTCAATTAACAATTCATGTTACTGGATATTAAATTGTTTACGTTATAAAACACGCTTAAAATAATTGATGAAACTTGTCCAATGTAATAAAGCACTTTTTTTTTCTTCTGAAAGCGACAAATTTACCGAATTTTGTAAATATTATGGGTAATGAATCATCTCAAGGTTGTAGGAAAAATTCTGTCACTACCAATTATTTTAAATATTAGTAATAATGAAATAAATCTTCTTTAAATAATATCAATTACTATTCAATTCGTTTTATCTTAACATAAAGTAAATTTTAATGAGGTCATTAAATTAAATTTAAATATTATTTCCACTGTTTATTATCAACGAGAGGACGGGGATGTGGCTTATTAATAAAGTAAAGTTGTACTGAACTGTAAGTTTTAAACTTGTATACATAACTACTCAAAGCACGTAACCTAAACCACAGTTTGAGACGACTTTTATTAGTATTCTCTTCATCAACTGAAGCAAGCGAATTATTTATCAAGTCGATCTCCGCTGTTAAGTTTACAAGTTGTAAATCAACTTTTAGGCGAGTAATAACAATTTTCGACCATCAATATTTTATTTGTTTCGAAATTTAAGGTTCATAAATTATTTATATTATACAGTATTATTATTTAATATAATTAAGTTAAAACAAATCTTTATATGAGGTATATTCAAATGGCGCTACACATATATTGTGATAAGTGTTATTTAATTTATAATAATTCCTTAAATTATTTCTAATTTGTTTCATCGGGTATCATACGTGGTTTCAATAACCATTAAATACGAAGAAAAAAAAAAGAGAAAAAAGAAGAAATTAATGATAATTTGTTTCAATAATATGGATTAATCAATAATTTGACAAAAATAATAGTTTTATATGCATGTACTTCTTTATTGTTTTATAATATAGATTACGTATATTAATGACTTCACTTTTATCTAAAATTAATGATCAATGTTTCATTCCTTAATAAGAAAATAATGTCATTACATATATGGAATATAATATAGTTGTCTACTTATTTATTTTTTTTTGGCAATATAATGATAATATTCGTTTAACCAGGTGAATTTGTTATAATTTCTCATAATACGTTTCTCATATCAACAGAGAATATGACAGTTCACCACTATTTCGTAGTTAAACAACAGTTCTTTTGTAAGGGGAAGTAAAAGTCATATCTGTTCCTTTGGAATGGTATATTGGAATTTCACAGTTTTCACAGATTAAAGATTTAAACCCGATGTTGCATGTAATACAGATTAGATTTATATTTCATCTCCTTTTAATAAAATACTATAACATAAAACTTGATTATCCAGGCCTATCAGTTCTATGGAATCCACGATGTGAATTAAAGAATGATGCCGACAACGAAAACTTCACTAATTAACCAACTTTACAAATAATTTAGACCTTAATTATTCTAGTGTATATTCTAGTGCGTTTTCCAATCACAGTTCTAATACTATCTCACTTCCACATAAACAGACACATCACATGTGGATGAGCGGTCACTGATATATCGTTAATAATTGTATTTGACCACAGCGAAAACCCAAATAACCAGAACTCAATGGTAACCTAATTCCTAAGCTTTGGAGTGAAGTATTCGAATTTCCATGATCGTTTAGGATTAATTTATTTCCATAAATATTGGAAGTGTATTTGTAATACATTTGTTTTTTAGAGATATTAAGTAGGTTGTTTATTCATTATTAGCTCCTACATCATTTAAAATTACATTTCTGGTACAGGTGGCGCGTAAGGAGGATTTTCTTTATTTATTGTTATTACTTAGTTTTTACAACTTTACACGGAAAGTAATATTAAATTGCTTTTATTTTCCGAAGGGTTCATTTCTCCTCCTATAAATCAAAATAACTTTGCCGTAAACGATGTTGTTTGTAATAGTATAAAGAATTAAGTTATTTATTGAATTAGTTTCCAACCTTGTTCTACCTCATTAGCAATTTACTTTGCATATGTCGATAAATCTTAATTTCTTATTTTCAGTTTCAACTATGTTATTACACAGCAACTACTAAATAGTTTAATCATACACAACGTTTTAACTGACAAAACATTCCTTGTTGGTGAAACGATTTAAAATATTTTATAATATGTCTTTACTATTACTATTGTTGTATTCAATTATTGTTATTACTTAAAACTAGGCGACCAATAAAATACTAGAGGTTAACCATACTAGATAATTTGTGACAAAAAGAAGATGAAAATTAGCTCTTCTTGAGTTTCAAATTGATATACAGACAAATATGTAACAGTACTCGTTAGGAACATTTAATTGATTGGTAGTTAAGTGCGAAAGTTGGTAAAGTTTGAGTCAATGGGTGTTGTTCAATTATAATTGGAACGTTCGTGTATTCCAACTCGTTTTATTGTTATGTAAGTATTTAAAATATAATAGATTTAAAAATTAATAATTTGATTAATATTTCGATTTTATATTAAAGTTGTCTGGAATAAGTAGATAAATAAACATTTCTATGCATATTTTAGATTTAAATATTCATCTCTAAAAATATTGCAACATGATTTAGATCGTATGAAGCAGAATGGTCATAACAATTAGTGCAATGAATATTCAAAGTAATTATCATTAGGTTAGTTTAATATAATTAGTGAGTTGTACATGTGTTGAAACAAAAACCTTTAGCTACATGTGCAACAATTGTTACAACAGTAATCCAACTTTACAATGCAGATAGATTGGACTTAGTATTCAGTCGGCTAAACTTCAAAGTCACAAACATACTGGATGTCGTAATGTGGTGTCTTTGAGGTAAACTATCTTTGACGTTGGTTGCAAATAATAAAACAGATTGCGTTATCAAAACAGATAAATTAACATGATAAACAGACATGAGATTAAACTTTTAATTTAAGACCATTTTTATATTGAGATTATTAATCAGAGAAGTTTGATTTCTACAGTATCTCCGTTACAGTTTTTGTATTTATATGTTACAACCACATTAATCGTGTTTAAATTGTTTATGTTATTTGTAAATTAGATTCGATATAAATATATTCCACTATTGTTCTTTTATTTATTTTAGTAAATTAAGATTTGTTTTATATGATAATGCAGATTATAATCCTTTAAAGAAGGATACATTCATCTTATAAAGAGAATAATAAAAGTACGTGCTGCAAAAATCCCTAAACCTATAATACTCTAATGGAGTCGGAAGAGAAAAAGAGTTGGTTAAGAGACCTGATAGGAAAGGTGGAAGAGAAGAATCTATTCCAAGATTACGTGAACAAAGGTGTAGGTCAAGTTGTGATTTCTCAGAAATGCCACCTCGTACTTACTGCAGCGAGTTCCTGAGAGCAAAATTAATTTAAATTATGTAATGCGGTTGTGACTCCCCATTTGAATATAGGAAATCGAATCAATAATAGGAAGAAGGTATTGAATGTTTTTAACACACGAAAAACCAACTGTTTTCAGACAATTGTGTGGAATCTTTTTAACTAATTCCTACATATAAGAAACCAACTCGCATATATTTCAGATCAAACTGTATATACATTAGTCAGAAATATCTAAACTTAAATAATAACTGAAAGAAAGAAAGTCTATTGATTAAGAAATTTAATAATACATAACAATATCTTCATTGACTCTCTATAGTGGAACGCACTTAGCAATTCTCTACTGAAACAATACCATTTTTCTTGTATTCTTGGGTTTACCTCTTCTCCTTTATAATTCCTATCAGATCTATTTGACCAAATCATATTCTCTTCCGGCCCTGACTTTATTAGTGTATTCGAGGCTAGGTATTTTATAATCTTATTTATTCCTCTTTTATATGACGATGATGACCCAGGGAGTTTTGCCTTTAAGTCACAAAAGAAAAAAATAGTAACAATTTTTTTAACGCCCGATACATTCTAACATGTTAGTAATTGTTGAATTTAAATTTTAAATAAATAAAACTCAATATAACAATGACATTAAAATAATAAAATTAACCTAGTGTTTAATGCTTATTAATTAATTTTACATAGTGACGTCACTCCGAATGATTACTATCGCCAGTAGTGCTAGGTTACCAGCTGTAGTTCGATTTTAGTATAGATTTTGATACTATGTTATGTTACTAATTGAATGTTAATTTTAGTTTTAGGTATTAATTGTTTTTTTTTTTTTAAATAGTTTTCTTGCCTTTTCTATAAATAACTAAAAGTAAAATTAAATAGTAAGTAAAATAAATAAAGTAAATAGTTTAAAGAATGTCAAATAAGAAGTTAGTAAAACTTGTTTTCACTTTTATCTATTAAATGTGTCTCGTATATTTAGGAATGTCAATACAATTGTAGTAAAGAAACGACTGATGTAAAGAAACGTTTTCCACTTGTTTTTTTCATATATGAAACTGTGTGATAAATTTACTTTCAATGTAATTCTATGATTTTTATTTGTCACACAAACGTTTTGAATAAATATGTTTTAAGTATTCAAAGGTACTAATATATGTCGTGTTTTAAATACAACCAATGTAGAAGGGAAAAATAATGAAATTGGTCATTATTATGTTTATTTGGTTACGAAAAACACATATGACACTTAAAACGACGAGCAGTATAAAAAGATACTTCATAGACAAAATGGTCAACCTTCAGTAAAAAAAAATCGAGATTGTGCAAAAATCCTAAGTTGTTTTAAAAATCTTTTTATGTCACATTTGGGGTTAGTAATACCAACAGAGGAGGGAGACTGGGATGTGGAGTGTATCTTGATTTATTCAACGTTTATATACCAAAAATTACCAAAACATAAAAACAGATAATGATAAATGAAATTCAATCGAACAAGAGGAACAAAATCCAAATTGTTTTATAGCTGGTGATAAAATTGTAATGGAAAAAGCAATGGAAGGAATTGGAACTAACATATGATATATCTCTACATCACAAACTAAAATGATAGGATTTTTTTAAAGAAAAACTTAAAGTAAAATTGTTGTTGGCGATAAGCTAATAAACTTTCTTTAATTAACATATTGAAAAAAATTTTACATCAACCGATAGCATGGACAATCATAAATAAATTACAGAAATATAATAACATAAATCGCATTTATAAACTGAGCTACTTACTAACTTCATGTTCGACTATTGTGGTGGGATTCTATACGTGGATACCATTTTGATAACACTGTGTAACAAGGTTAAAAATAATTAATATTATCTATAATTAGATTAACGTCTTTATTTTGCAATATTGTTTTGCCATTGTAATACTAAGTAAAGGTATTGTAGAACTCCGACATAGAGATATGTTCTTTAAATGTTAACATTATTGATATGTTCTTTAAATGTTAACATTATTGATATGTTCTTTAAATGTTAACATTATTGATATGTTCTTTAAATATTAACATTATTGTTATGTTCTTTTTGTTTATCCATATGTATGTTATCTTCTGTGATTATCCGTATGAAGATAATATGAGTTCCTCAGTTTCAAAATGAAGAGAAACGAAGAGGAGCTTTTTTCAGGTTTAAATCTGGAGTTGATAATTTTTCAGTGAATTGATAAGAGTTGTAGTAATGTATGTACTCTGAACTAGTATTATTCCATTAAAATATTTTAAATTCAAAATGACAACAACACAAAATCCATGGTTACAGTTACACGTTTCGTCACCAGAAATAGAGAGAAGTTAAAATTAATTTGGAGAATATTTTCCTTCTTCATTTAAAGACCAATATCAAACAGAGGGGGCCAACTTATTAATAAACTTGAGCTGTACTGGACTGTAAGGTTTCAACTTGAATACTAAACGCTCCAAAGCACGTAACCGAAACCACGGTTGGTAATGACTTATCCTAAAATTCCCTCCTTACACTTCAGGTAAGCGAATTGTTAATCAACACGTTCTCCGTCCATTAAAACTTGTAAATAAACCCGTTATGGGGGTGCTTTTTTTATTAAAAAATAATTACTTTTAGCTCCGATATCAGAGTTCTATCGACCACTGAAGTTTATTTTAATTGTTTATTTTAGTAAATTAAAATTGTTTATATTAATTTTTAATTATAATAATAGTTTGTTTTACTTATTTGTAAATAATAATTAATTTAAAAATACTTTGTATTTTTTTAAAAGGTGTAAATAGTTAAGAGAACAAAAAGAGAATAATATTACAAAAAAAAGAAGAAAAAGTATAATAATTTACTTAAGTGTAACATATTATTAGCTGTTGCATCCGCAACTTATTAATATTATAAATGTATTATATTGTATTGAATATTTTGTATATTAATAAACTTAAGAAATAGTAAACTTATTAAAGTAATAAATAGTACTTGTATCACCTAATTACATCTTAACATGTGAACGAATTGTTACATCATATATTTGTAATATTATTTTCTTCTTTCTTTTACAAGAGGTAGAAATACATCGAATTGTAAAGTGATTTTACATATTTTCCGTTTTACACAATTAAGTAATATTAATACACCTTAAGGTATATTCAAGATATCAAGTAGTATCAATACACCTTTAGGTATATTCAAGATATCAAGTAATATCAATACACCTTTAGGTATATTCAAGATATCAAAATTATATTTTAATTATTTATATTTAATTTAAAGTAATCAGTTGAATTCTTTCAATTTTTAAGATTGTAGATCTTTTTTAAGTAACAATAGTAATGATTGTTTATAATTGTTTTCGAGCACTTTGGTGAAATTAACAATAAAAAATGTTGATTCCCTACCACAAAATAAGGTAGAATAACAATTAAAAACATATTAAGTACATTTCGGTAACCATGTTACCATCATCTAACTAAAATAATATATTATTGTTATCTAAAGTAGTATTACTTTTGAGGCATTTCTTAACACATATGAAATATATTTCTTTAGAATCTAAACAAACTTAAAACTTGAATAATGAATGTTCTAATCCTTCCACTTCCTTTTTTATTTACAAAATTTACCATATTATTCTATTTTTATTTTATTGAGTACATAAAATATATCACAATCCCGATGTACCCAAACTTAATCTACAATTTTCGTTATTTAGGCTTGGATTAGATCTCTATCTTCTTTACCAGGTCTCTTGAACACTTTTTGTTCTCTTCCAAACGCGTCTCTCTTTCATTATCCCTTATTCTTCATTTCTTCATGTGTGAGTAAAAATAACAGTATAGATGCAAAATAAATTTCGATTGATTTTTTATTGTAGGAAGGTCCATTTATTCTTACAGCAGTATTTATTAATATCTCCACATGTCATGGAGATTAAATATTCAATTTAGAAGTAAATTTGTTAAATAAAAAAGAAGAAAAAGGAATATATATATATATATATATATATATATATATATATATATATATATATATATATATCGTTAAAGAAATTAAATTTTTATTATTTTGCAATATTAAAAAATAAAACTAATTGTTCTGCCCCAGGCTAAATACATATAAAAAAATTGTATTAAATTTATATTTTACAAAATGTTGTAATACATATTTTTGATAAAATAATATTTTTGTATTTTGATCTTAAACATCTTATCGCTGTCACTAGAAACTGTCCCTCAATCAGGAGATATTTTTATTTGAAGATACACAAGCAACCTCTGGGTGTTTTATTATTTTTTTTAAATATCTAGCCTTCTAAACTGTTGACATGAGCGAAGCGTTTGGACGTTCAAATAATGAACGTAGTAGTGTTCTGTGTGTCAATTACCCAAAAGTTTCCATGTAAATGTGTACGGCTGCAAGGACCTAATTTGTCGATAAGTACTCAAAGAGTATAACGATGTACCAAAATTTGGAACATAATACTGTGTTCATAAAAAGTATTATGAACACTGGAGTGAGTGGTTTTTATTTTTTTATTTATTTATTTATTTTTTATTTTATTTTTTTTATCAATAGATTGATATGAGGAATAATATGAGGAAACGTATTTAGAGCATTACGTAACCGTCTCAGTTTTTCAAATTCCCAGTATCTGGACGAGTAAAAACATTTGTTTATCTGGCAATTTTTTGTACTTACTTTATGTATAATATTTGGTTTATAATATTATTTTATGACGTAAACAGACGTAAACACATAAAGACAGAAATAGACTGACGGTTATTGTAAGTTAACCTCAACTAGTCAGTTTACTTCTAATAATATTCATCATCCAACACCAACTTAAGTCTTCATTTTTGTAACTACTTATTGTTATTGAATATAATATTCTTTGATTTAATTCAAATAAAATTTAAATCGCCTTTTTATTGGTGTAACGAGAGAAAAGTTTGTTTTGCCTATTTGTTGGTTTAAAATGTTAATACTGTACCATGCGGTTAATGCAGTAGTTCGATAAATTTATATAACTTTTTTCAATATTTTAATTCATAATGAAAATATAATTTAAACTTAATTCTCTTTCTTACTATAAAAAGTAATACTAAAGCTTGACTGCAGGGATCTAAACAATCAATTAATAATACAACTGAGTGCACACATCTGGTCGTCCTGTGCTTAGTCGTGTGGAGGTGAGATAAGTGTTAATCGTTTTCTGTTTAAAGTAACACAAAGTTGTTATACACTATAGTGGATAGAGTTAATGTGAGGGTTATTGTCAGTACAATAAAGTGTATGTCTTGTTCTTTAATTCGGTTCTGCTGCATTAATTTACTGAAAAATTTCAGACAATATATTGAGGAGACAAAAATATAACTTTAAATATAAGTACTTATTTAGGGTAACGGATAAATCAAAAATAGCAGCATTTATTTGGTCAGAAATACATACATTTCATTTTTGAAGTGGCAAAAATAAGCGAAAACTATTTGAAGCCTCATATAAAAAGCTATTACAAGATCCTATTAAGCAATACAGTGCAGAAATTATAACTTCTGTAAATAAAAACTGAATTACAATATTTAAATAAAATCTCTTCTATTTTAAATTTCGGTGACATTTTACCCCTCTTATGTCAATGGCTCAACTTCTTGAAAAGTGGGTAAAAGTGTGTTTTCCCCGATGAACAGTTAGGACATCTTTCTCTATGCATCATCATCTTAATAGTCAGTTGCTTGCCGTCCTTTGTGCTGAGGAGTCCTGTGTGTGGTGGTTTTATCTGATCTTAATTATTGTAATTAGTCTTTTTTTAAAATATATAACTGAATTTAACTTATTCTGTAGTGAATTTATTCATATATATATATATATATATATATATATATATATATATATATATATATATTAATGTAGGAAGCTAAAGTAATTATTGTAGGTATTATATATATCATATACAGACAATACATCGAATTTGGTCAAAGTGATTAATGAGGCCTTATTTATCACTTTATCCAGTCTATTTATCACTTTATCATACTACCTTACTGAAGTCAGTGAATGTGATAATAATACAGTTTTAAACAGTTTATCTAGCTGTTATAACGCTTGGTTCAGGGAAAAGTAATTGAATAAAACAATTTTGACTAACTCATGTTAACTATTATTCATAATGTCCAGTCAAACTGATTAATACTTGAAGATAATTATAATCACACAAGCCATTATGAATAATGACTGGTTAGAGTAAATAATTATTCACTTTAGCTAGCGAATATAGTCATTATATATAATAACTGAATAATCATAATCACTAAGATATACACAAATGTGGGCAAATGTCACCTTAAACCATAATACAGTAATTGTATTGTCTAATATATTGAGTAGCTGCAGTGGTGATCCTAATATATTTAATTCTGACTAAGAGCATACTTTAAATTTAATTAAAGACACTTTACTGAAACGTAAAGTAAGCATGTCACACTTACGTTTAACGGACTGAATACTAAGTCCAATCTATCTGCAGCAACTTCAGCTCTTGGAATGTGGAATTATTGTTAACAATCGTTCCACGATGTAAAGTGTTACTGTTTCAATAATTGTACAGCATTAATTGAAATTACTCATTCTAATGGTAATTGGTATAAATCAGAAATACCCTTAGACCACAATTTTTATAACAATATTGATTCCAAGATGTTACATCTGCGACAAAGGAAATTTAATTACTTTTAAAGTAATAGGAAACATTTACTGTTTTACTGAAAATATAAGAAAATTAAATTTAATTACATTTTTATTGCAAAAACAATATAGTAACGTGCGCTAATGATACACATTTGTAGCCACATTGATACTTTCTTACCTTCTAGATCCTAACTGACGGCGTGCAAATTCAGTTGTGACAGCTCAAGCCGACTCTATACTCTAAGACAAGAGGTGGCAAACAAAAAGAAACAGTCGGTATAACTTTTTAAGTATTGGAAAAAAGTTTCGACTCTCAAATTATTGTATATTCTGAATTTGTATCATTTGTTTATATTTTTTCAAGAAATCTAAGAGGACGAGAATTGTCAACACCGCCTAAGTTTATGCTGAAAAAGAAGCAAAACTAAAGACAAAATATAACAATGAGCTACATTTATCTGTTAATAAATGCCAATAAATTTGTTTTTCATATTTTTATCACTGACGTTAACGACCTACATTTAAAACCCCTGAACAAATAGCTAGTTTTATTCTCTTATATAAATATTGGATAAACTATAAAATACGTATTTATTGTAACATTCACTTTGAAATTTATTATTCAAAATAGAACCGACTCTAGACTTATTGACTGAAATATTTCTGAACTGAAATGAGGTGTAGCTCGGAGCTATTGAATATAAATACAATTAAGTAAATAATAGTGCCCGCTCATCCTGGTCTGCTCTTTCTGTTTATGTGAACGTGAGATAGGATTATACCTGTGATTCCAAACTCGAACCAATGCTGTGGTGGGGGTTTTGATTTCGTTAACTTTCTAACATTTTCACAAATAGCGTTGTTGTGAAAAATAGAGCTGACGACTTATTCACAATGAGAAATCAAAGATGCTTTTGTTGTCTTATATTGTTTATAACTTAAACAAGTTCAAACTTTTTGAAAGTTTAAATTTGAGTTTTCAAATTAGAACTTGTGGATAATAATAATTTGGTTTCAAGTTTAAGGAACGTTTAGGCAAAAGTTGAATTTGATTTAGAAACCTTAAACACCAGGATAACCAGAAATACAAAGCGATGTAAAAACATTATTATAATAAATTTCATAGAAAAATTTCCTTATAAAAATATCAAAATTTAAGATTTATTTTAGAATTTTTCATGGATCTTGGAACTAATTGTGTATATTTTCCGGTGAAAAGAAAATATCTAAGCAAACAAAAATTGTTACCCTATCCCTTACAATTCTTTTCAAATACAATATTTTCATTTAGCATTCACCTAACATAAACATTAACATGTTTCATCAAATTTTATTTTCTGAAACCAGTGATTGTTTTAAAATTCCACAGAAAGGCATATTTTTCATTAAATTGTTTAAATACAAATGTCAGATGAACATCAAGGAAACAAAATTTGACTTTTCTCATTTTCTAGTAAACCTGGTATTTATATTATGATTTAAATATTTAGTATTACTTTTCTTGTTAAACTTTATTTATTTATTGAACAATTAAGATGACTTATTGGATTATCGTGGTGGTAATTATTATTTTTAAAAATGGGGTTACATCTGAAAAACTTCGAGACACAAATTTTAATAATTATAACTAGATAGATATTGACTAGAAACTAAATTTGTTTTAGACTAAGTGAGCCTTAAAACTTGAAGATCGTTAAAAGACCTGGCGTGGCTGTTGAGTAATAAGTTTTAAACTGAAGGAGAACTAACTCTATTTAAGGATATTCATCCTTTTAAATTATGATATCGAGGACATATTGAAGTGCTTGCAAAGTTAGGTTCTATCGTATCTCAAAACGTATATAATTTAGAAATTTATTTAATAATTCTGTACTTGATTATTTTTATTTACAACAATAATATGTAATTTAATATGAGCTTATGTTTTTAGGTAATAATGTTTGTCATAGTGTAATGAAATAAGAAAGTTTGATGTCGGTTCTAGGAATACTAGAATTATTGTTGTGTTAATAGTATTATCTGTTTAAATTCAACCTGGGTTTATTGAGGCTTTCGCTTTTAAACAAGCATTTTCATATGTACAATATATATTATAATTATTACGTAATATTCTATGAATTAATAGAATATGAGAGAAGTAGAGAGAAGGAAAAAGAATAAATGAATGAATAATTTACTAAAATTTTGGATCGAAGTTACGACCATAAGATCCTCTCTTCACCTTAACCTCTTCTAATTTAATACATCATTTCAATAATAAACAATACAAGTTAAACCTAATGTGAAAAAAAAAATTAAAATTAAAACAAACAAGGCATAATTTTAAACAAAAATAAATCTACCAAATCATCTTGAAAGGATTAAATTGATCTTAAGGAAACGATTTTACAATAAAATAATAAAAAAAACATTTGAAATAAAATACAAATATACACACTCATATTTATACATCAATAATCCTATTGTATAAATATAATTCCTTTCCAGACAGCAAAGTTCTGCCCACATTCTTTCTATTCGTTTAATGCAACCTAAGACACTATGCATATTGGGTACAACTATTAACGGATTTAACGGGATCTAACAACGAGTTCCATAAACGACACACCGATAAAATAAATGATTCGTTATATATAATTGTCCTGTACTTTGATATAATTACCATTCTTGAAAGCTTTCTTGTACTTTCGGCACAAATATTATTCGGAACAAACTTATATGCCAACTAAGTTGGCACTCCTGTTTGGAGAGCAGCATGCGACGTAATAAATATGAAAAGATCTGAAGAAAAAAAAAGATGTAAGTATTAAAAGCTATTGTATTGTAGTATTAAATATTTGTATTGTAGGCTAAACGTGATAATCGTGTTTTAAATCAAACATGAAATGTATACAATAAGTTCGATGTATTAGAGTTTGTTAGCCAGTTAAATAGTCATATCACTGACTACAGTGTCACGGGAAATATTATTGACGATTTGACGAGGAGCACTCTAATATGAAATAGTAAAACATATTTCAATTTTAAGATTGAATTCCTTCACATACTTTGTTACAAGTCTCACTTACATATTCGGTCTAATTTAGTCACCACCTGTCAATCGCTGCTACGATATTCTAATGTGTCGCCGTCGATGTTAAGATTGGGAAGAGTGTCAAGTCTATTGTGTTCATTAATTAAGAGTAACCTGTAATATGGGTTGTATCTTTGATTTTTATCAGTCTTAAATCGTGCTCTTTAGCCCATAGCAGATGTTTTGTATGTAGCATCATATGCTCCAATGCACTGTCATTAACGTTGGAGTGTAAATATATAGGGATATTATGAGTGTTCAGATGAAGCATAAGCTAATTTAATCAAGTGCTAATTACGTTAATGTAATAGAAGTAAAATTTCTAATAATGTTCCCAGAGAACTCTAGAAAACTCAGAGAGACAAGGAATCAATAATTTACTTTTATTTTAACACAAAGTTAGGGCCACAAAGTCCTTTATTTACTTACCTCCAAGAAAATAAATAGAGAGAGAGAAGGAGGACATAATGTTTATATAAGTTTTAAACCTAGGATACCTTATAGGTGATTATGACATTAAGTCGTATACTGTGAGATACGAGAATAGAAAATAACATTCTTTAAACGACGCAACGGAAGTAGGTTCAACAGCTGTCTGTTTACAAATCTGTAAACACAAATTACATTTAAAAACTTCGAGATGTAAATTTTAAAATTGCAAGTAAAATTATATAGTTTCACTTTAATATTGTACACGTAAAGAAATGTGAAGTAATCTATGTCATTTCAACCAGTTCAACTTCTTATCTTAGATTATATAGATTTGTTTGGTTTAATTACAAAATACTATTCCGCGGTAGAGCTTTGTTTGTAACACATAACCATCGTTAATTGCATTAGTAAGATTTGACCCAATTCTTGTATGTGCTTTGAACTATACTTTAATTAATTTTACAAATAAAACAATTCTACAATTTAAATTTTTTATCTTTTTTATAAATAAATGTATTTTTTTAAGTTTTAAACATCATCATAAATATATATTTATAATTAATTTTCCTTGAAGAATTTGGATAATATAACGGTTATAAATGTTGTCTACCACATTGAAATATCTTTCGCATTGTCCTTCTATGACTATCAGTTTCTAAATATATATATATATATGGAAATCAAATTTTTACAAAAATAGAAAATTGTTTTTTGAAGGTGCTCAGAAAAAATAACGTGAAAATTATTGTCTTTTAATATTGAAATTATAATTAATTACATAAGTACAAAAACTAAAAATATAAACATCAAAAGTGACAAACAAGCTATTATATAATTCATTAGAAATTTTATTCGATTGAAGAAATAGTTGTGAATTTAAAGGTTACATTTTGTTTTTCTAAATAGTTTAAAACAGTCGAATGCTGAGGAAAAACATGAACCAACCATACCATACCATACTATGCCATGCTACGCTACACTACACTACACTATTCAATACTATACAGTTCAATATTTTATTTTAATATATTATATTATAGTCTTAGTACGTGACGCACTGTGCCAGGAATCTTTGTGTTTAAGATTTAGTTTTCATTGGTGTAACGGTATAAAAAAAAATTGTTCGGATTTACTCCTGATTTTTTAAATTCAGTTTCTTTTCCTAATTGCATATATTTGTAAAGGAACCCCTAAATAGGAAATAAACCTTAGAGGGGCTATTTTTTTCCCTTTAATTAATTGTATTACGAATTTTTTTTATTGCTAAAATAAAATAATTACAGTACAATGATGTGTTTTCGCGAAATTTTATGCATGTTTCTTAGTTAATTTGCTTACATAAATGATTCATTGGTGATACATTTAAATAGTGTTTTCTTATTCTGTTAGCGATTGCTAATAGACTATATAAAATTGTTTATTGTTTATCCATTTTACTAACATGGAAACGACAAATCAAATCTATGGTTCAGCATCTCATGAACATAAAAACATGAATTTCTTTTACACATTTATAGTAATTATTAGATTATATCTAAAACTCGTCAATGCTATGGCAAATTTAATGAAAGAGTAAACTAATATATAAGGCGTAGTTTCTTTGATCCAAGAAAATTCACTCTTTTTCTTTGAAGACTGTGTTATCCAAGTTATTTAACAATGAAACCTGACATCATTTATTTATTGATAGCTAGTTAAACCGTATATTCAAATGACAACTACTCAACCTTAGGAAACGTAGTTTTCATTGCTATTTGATTAATAAAGTTATAAAGATATATCTCATATTTATTTTCGTAGGCTTGTAGAGTCATGGAGTTCAGATTGTCATAATGTACTTAAATCAAGACTTTCTTCTTGATTTTGTACGATTCATAAAGCACTTTTTGTTATTGGATCAAAGTAAATTATTAATTTAGGTTACAATGTAAAGGTCGTGACAAAGAGTAGAAATTATCCTTAAATTACTTTATGCTGCTATTTAATAAAATGAAGTAAAAAGGAGGATTTCAATTTATTGTAAATAACCTTTTCCCTCTGTATTACAAATCTAAAACCAAAAACAGGACGGTGGCTTATTAATAAATTAGAGATGTACTGGATTATAAGTTTTAAACTTAAATACTTAATGACCCAAAACACGTAACAGAAACTATGTTTTCAACCTACTTTCATTATTATTCCTTTTACGCTTCAAATAGGTGAATTATTAATATAATCGTGGTCGCTCTGCGCTCTTCAGTTTACAACTTGTAAATAATTTCTTTAAGCAAACTACTTAAAATGAAAATACCATCGAGACTGATTTCAAAGTTCTATTGATCACAGATATTTCAATTTAAGCATAATTTAACTTATATTAATAAGTAATATGTAATATCTTCGGAATTGTTTAAATAATAATACTGGATAGCATCTTTAATGACAACACAAATATTATGTATACGTTTACTTTACATTGTCGATTTAGTTTTGAAACCTCCTTTAAAAACAACCATCAATATGTTAAAAAAATTTTAAAAAACTTTAAAATGGTTTAAATTCTATGGATTACATGGATACAAATTGAGAAATGGAAATGCACCTTCTCTTTTCTGTAGACATAATAGTTTATCACTAAAGTATTGTATACATATCTTCATGTACAAATTCTAAAACATTAAATTTAATTCAAATCTAAGTGTAATTCAAAACTACGTCATAATTAATAGCAATATATGTATATATATATATATACATTAGTAATAAAAATATATACAGAGTGTTTATAAAGTATGGAAATTATAAAACAAAGGGTTGAACATACGAAGTTCGTTTAAAAGATATTTTTATATGATATCTTGGAATTTTAAATAGGAGTATTACTTTATATTTTCTCCAGAATTTAATGGTGGAATAATGTTTTTATGTCTATTTCTTTAAAAAGTGATCAACTAGTACAACTACAGAAAATTTAAAACCATAATTTAAAGGTGGACAAATGAGTTGGGTCTTTTAAACACCATTAAACCTAATGTTGTAGTTTTGAATTTCGATTTTCAATGTTAATCAAAATGTTGCCCTACAGTAAATGGGTATAAAATAAACCAACTACTTTAGAAACCGTCTAATTAGTAATAGCGTTAATTTCTGTTTGTATCATATTTTGTAGTTCATTTAGGTTTTCTGGTTGAATAAAATTTATAAGTGTTTATGACTGTGGCAAACATCTCTAGGCCAACAATTTGAGAATCATTGAAAATCACAAGTTTAAAACTAATTTGTCCACCTTTAAATTATGGTTTTAAATGTCCTGGAGTTTCATTAGTTGATAACTTTTAAATAAAATGAGATATAAAAATAAATAAATTATACCATTCAACTCACAGAAAATATTGTTTAAGCATATTTCGCATATTTTTCTAGTTGCTACACTTGTAATATTTCATAAACCTAAACCAATACTAGAAACTATAATTTAAAATAAATTAGCCTTCAAATACAAACACCGTTCACACTTGTAAGTATTTTGAATATTGCTTTAAAAACATATAAACTGTAAGTGACTTGGAATGTTTAAGAAAATTGTACATGACAAAATGAAACGGGTTAGAAGTTCTTTTTAGGGTTGGTTTTTTTAGATATAAGTTACAATATTCAGCTCAGTAATTTTAAAGATTAATTCTTTATTACATCTAGCCTAAATCAGGAAATATATTAATAGTTGAAATGAATATGTTAATTTTTGAAACCATTTTAGAGTATGTATATATTATATTTGTTCCACATAATACTCAGCCGTTGAAATTAAAGAACAACAATTAATTTATTTTTTTTTTAATAAATAATTAAAAGATAAATATACCATTAAAACGTGAAGGTTTTTGTTGAACAAATTCGTAACAATTTGTGAATTTACCTTTAACAAATTCGGTAACCTTGATTAACCTAATCTCTTATACTCTTTGTAAAGACAAACTTTAAATTTAATTACAGACACTCCACACCACAACATTTAGTAAGCTTGTTGTCATGTTGAAGTTTAGCTGACTTAAAAGTAAGTCCAGTGTATCTGCACTAACTTTAGCTCTTGTAAAGTTGGATTACTGTTAACAGTTGTTACACATGATGTTCAGAGTTTCTGCATCCACACTTGGACCACATAAAACTATTTATACTAAACTAACGTAATTAGAATTACTACCATTTTATCACTGTGCTAATTGATATGACCTCTCTGTGTTATGTAAACTAAATGACGTAGATATACACAAGTTTACTACGTGCCAATCTGCATAATCTCAGTTAACGACATGTGGTAACTAAATATGACGGAATCCTCAGAGAACAGAAGAAAAGGATAACAAAAAGACAGCGTATTTCTATTGTTAAATATTATAGAAGCTATTCGTTTATCAAATTATCTCATATTATTTATTTTAAGAATCTAGGAAAGTGGGAATGGTCAGTATTTAAATGAAAACGGGTCGATGTAGTATGTTCTATAAAGCTAACATGACGAGTGTTATTTGTTACAATTAATTCAGTATCCGTCATAATTTCTTCTGAACTTTTTTACATTTTTTAAACAGGAGATACATTTTAGAAAAAAACAAAACTGTGAACAATTTTTTTTTCCATTAAGAAAATCCATAAAAATAGTTTAACATTAAGGAAAAATTACCCTATTTAGAGTTCCTCTCATTTTTCGCTCACTTTGATAAACCCAAATCTCGAAAAAAATAATAGTAATTATTTTTATGTATAGATTTTCCTGAATATGAATATCGTAGACATATAAGTTTGAGTTATTCTCTATGAAGAAAAGACGGTCGAAAACAATGTTCACATACTCAACCAACAGTGTTATCATGGAGTTACCAATAAAAACGGAAATAAAAATAAATTCTTAATATTAATAAAACAAGCTTACTATCGCAAGTAATTTAAAAAAAAAAAAAAAAAAAAAAAAAAAAAAAAAAAAAAAAAAAAAAAAAAAAAAACACTCGAGAACACATAAGATGGAAATTTAAATGGATTTATGGAATGTGCATAGTATCTTTTTGTTATTGTTTACTTACCTCAAAAATATTTGAAATTTTACCAACATTGATTTGCAGTCAATAAATGATTAGCCTAGTACACGAAAACACCTTACAATATCCTAATTATTTAGCGCCAATTGATTTGGACATAATTTCTCTTTTAGATTTTGTGACTATGTTTTCGTGAAAAGTTTCTTCTTTTTTTTTATTCCTATAAAAGTCATATGATTAAAACAGAACTAATATATAACCAACTGATCTTCATATTTAATGAGTATACGTCCAGTATTTTGGAATGAAGTAATTTAAATTTCAAAACTTTACCCCCCAAAAAATGTAGCAATAATAATTATACTGCGAATATATTTTTGAAACTTTTAAAGTGTTTTCAGTAAAACTATAACAAGTTCGTATAAACTCTTAAATTGTATTTCCGCTACACATTGAGAGAAAGTTTTTTCCATTATTTATTGTTATAGACTTTAGTCATTTTGCAAGGAGTGTGAAATCATTGATTTTACTTTCCTTTCCTGTATATGATACAAAATATGTTGTAAAAGTTTTTTTAAAGTTGGTAGGTTACTGCTAGGCTACAAGCTTGTTTATGTTGCACGATCTATTACTACTTGAGTATTAATTAACTTTGTTAAAAAAAAAAAATTTCATGGGAGTACATTAAGTAAATTATTCTTATAAATATCATTTATTAAGTATCACTAGAAGCTTTGGATTGAAATACTCTGAAATCAACATGAATTCCATTAAATTAAGAAGACAGTCACGGTTATGAAAGAGTGGAATATGAGCAATTCCAAAATTTCAGTTTGTATTAAATAATAGGAGACCTGAAGTCTAAATCTTAATAATAGGATGTCTACTAGAAAAGTTTAAGAGAAAATAATATTTTTAATCGTATCTAAACTGTTTGTTTATGAGAACTGAGTGATCCTTAAAACGATTAGTTCTTAAGTTTCAGTAACTATTTTATCTTAAACTTTAGAGTATATATTTGGGTAATAAGTATTAAATTAAAAGTGAGCGAACACTATTAGATAATATTCAACGAAATTAAACCTTATTAAATTGTAATTAGAAATTAGTCAAGCAGCTCCTAAAATAAGTACTGACGTAAGTTTAAATATATCTTCTTAATTTACTCCTGTACAACTTTTAATAATAATTCAGTATTTTATTTTGATTATTATCTCACATCTGTCGTTTATTTTAGTAGTAATTCTTATTATAATATACATAAATCAAAAGAAATTGGTTCTAGCTTTGTGAGGAAGTAAACTAGAGTACAAAAAACGAGGATTTCGGTTATTTTTAATTTGGCAGCAATTTATAGGTTTAATACAGTTATTTTCAAAAAGAAGTTATTTCCTTAAGTGTTTATGTGTCACTTCCGTATGTTAAATATATATTCTATAGGGGGTGGAGGGAAATTTTCAGGTACATCCATTGCTTCTAAATTGTGAAAAAAAGGAAATTAAATAATTAAACAAATAAAAAAGATTTTAAAAATAGCAAATTGTGTTTTAAATTGATGTATTTTGACTATCAAATTGTTATTTAAATAAAATGTTTACATTCTGAGTTTAATGAACCCCTAAGGGAGAAACTGTATGGCATTTCATTCTGTATACAGTGAAGAACTTGTGTTTTTAATGAATATAAAATTGTTAAGTGAAATTACTAGCAACCGCTACCAGGTCTGACATTTATTTGTAACACATAAACATTAATTACGTTAGATTTTACACACTTCTTGGCTGTACTATGAATCTCAATTATCCCAAATTGTTTTAAATATTTTAGATCTAGTATAATATATACACATAAATATTGAACTTAACTTGTGAGATGGTATGCATGATAAAATAAAACTAGAAACACAAATTCTCACAAATAGTACGTTTATTGGTTCAAACAAATTTAAACGCATTTTCTAGGGAAGAAAAATTCTCTAAAGTCAACAGTTTTCATTTGCACAATGTTTGCAGTAGGAAACATTTAAGAATGGCAAAGTGCACCCAAGCCAAAACTCAGAGGGTTGTAAATTTTACCAGGGTTAAGTTCCAGTATATACTTTGCACAGGTATTAGAAGCCTATGATGTTTAATAAATTTAGGAGGGCTTTGCAAGGGTATTTACTGAATAATTATTTTTATTATTTTTCTGAATTCTCGAGAGGTTTATGGTGGAGAAGTCGTTATTATTTATTGGAATTGTGAATTAATTATAAAAGAGTTTAATATATATTTATTATTTTAATATTTTAAGGGCTGCTCTATTGTTAACAATATATTTATTGTTTTGTTTATGTAATAAAATTTGTATGTAAATTTAAATTGTCAAATTATGTTTAAATATATTATGGTAGCAGTCTATCTGAAGTTAAATGATTAAATAATGTATTTAATTATTTTAATTTTAGTTTATTTAAAAATTTTGTTTAATGTAACCCTTGCAGCGAGAGAAAAATAAATTAAATGAAAATAAATGACAACGTCGCCATATTTAGTGATTCACGAGCATAAATAAACTATGACTACTGAAGATGGCAACTTCGTCGTTGAAATGCGTTTAAACAAAATCTATTCTTTGCAATTTGATGGAATGTACAAAAGAAATATTCATAAGAAATATGCATGTCAAAAAGAAAAACATCTGATCAGTTTTAATGATACATTTTAACAGTTTTTTAACAGTTTTATGTTGTTCAGGAAATTTATGGTTGATATTTTTACAGTACAATGGTTTTTTGTAAGATTCAATAACACGTTCATTTATATTCTTAGGTGATGTTCCGCTACACATTGAAAGTGGGAATGATTTTCAATTATTTATTGTTATAGTCTGGCTTTTACAACTTTTCATGGAGTTCAATATCAAATTGCTTGTTATTCTCCTTTCCACCTCCTATATATTATCACACCAACATTTTCTTTAAAAGGTATTTGTTTTTGGAAAATATATATGATATGAGGTTGCTAATAGTTTACGAGTTTCTACAATAACATAATCTATATTTGTTTTACAAGATATTTTTTCTCAAGATATTACCAACTCAAGTTTAAAAAGTTTTAAAGTTTATATTTATAGCAATACTACATAATCAGCTTATTGAGGTATGTTTTTAACAATACTTGTTTAATGAATGACTTTCTGTAAAATATTATATTGAAAGAAAGCATATTATATATTTAAAAGCTACTAGCTTGAATTCGTAAATTATTTATTAAAAAAATAGTAAGTATGTGATTGAAAAGTAAAACTGTAGATGGCTCTTTTTGAAATATGCAAATTAGAAATATATATATTTTTAAACCTGAAATTGAATAAAAAAATGTTCTCTTTAATTTTCTTACTAAATATTTGTATTTGTATAATAACTGAAATACCAAACACAATACTTGGTTATTATTTTTCGTTATTACGGTAATGCGGGCTTGTTTGAGATCGTGGTGACATAGGTGGATTTTATTTTGAAAACTGCAAAAGTTCAAGATTTAATAATACAACAATATATACCCATACTGATATTTGATATAAGAGCTTGTTTTTAAGAGCTAAATGATCGGTAAAACGTTTAGTCCTTTTGTTGTATCTGTGTAGTCGACCTTTTGCAATAGAAATTTAAGTAACTAGTTTTAAATTAAATGGGATTCAACTCTACCTTAGAATATTCCTCCTCTGAAAATATAAGAAGGAACATTACTCGAAGGTTGTAAACAGTATTACGGCTTATTTTTGTATCTTTAAGTTTACTTATTTACTCCTGTGATTAGAAAATTCACGATTTTATTTCTTATCTCGTTATTCTGTCATTCTTTTAGTAGTATTGATTCTTACCATAATGTTACAAAATTCAAATGCTTTATTTGTAAATTGTTATTGAAATAATCTCAAAATATAATAGGTTGAGTACTGTTATTTTAAATAGTTCTAAGAACTCCTAAATTGTTTAAAGTTATAATTGGTCAATGATTGTCAAGGGAAAATGAACAATGAATGTAATGTATAACGTAAATAAGGCTTTTTTACGTTACATTTTTATATTTTGTACACACAAACTCTTATATAAAGATATATAAATATAGATATAACTAAAAACTTAATGAATGTAAATATAAACGGTTCAAAACCATTGTAAAAATTATCCCACTCTTCTTTCCCCAAAATAACTTCCACTTATATTTGAACGAATTATATAGCGTAAATTTTGAGAAATAAAGTAGTTTATAATAGCACCTAGGAATAATACCTATTTTTTACCGTAACTCACAAACCACGATTTTTGGAAATATAGCGTCAGCTATTTTTTTTTTTTTTATTAAAGTTGTTTTGTTAGTGAACAAAGATATCTCTACATTTTGAGTTATCAAAATAAAAATAACAAAATATCCCAGGATATGGACAATATATGGCCTAGTACTTAATTTTATTAAAATCGCTTCACACGTTAATACGACAGAGATAAATCATTCTAAAATTCAGCTTGTTATACTCAAAAGGGAGGGAGGGAGGGAGGGAGGGAGGGAGGGAGGGAGGGAGGGAGGGAGGGAGAGAGAGAGAGAGAGAGAGAGAGAGAGAGAGAGAGAGAGAGAGAGAGAGAGAGAGAGAGAGAGAGAGAGAGAGAGAGAGAGCAGTAATGGTTTTTATGAAGTTTAAAAGCAATAATTTCCCAATAGTTTAGTTTAAAATAAGTCAATAAACAATAGTTACTTTGAGTACTGATTAACTGTAATTGTTTATAGACTAGGATAAATAATAATTGTTAAAGTTTTAGATGCTACTCTAACGTAGTAATGAAAAGAAAGAATGTTACGTGTGTTTTTGTAAAAGTATAGCTGTAAAAATCAGGCACAAAATACATAACTCATCTCGTATAAGAGAGATATACTAATGTATCATGTTCTAAAATGTTATTAATAAAATTATATATTAGATTCAACATATAAAAGTAATATTTATATATGAATATCGTAAATGTTTTGAAAATTAGAACAAAAACAAATTTCAGTTTGGTATTTTTTTACCAATAACGTACACTATTTATACATGGGATCATTTTATGTCTAATTATTATTTTATTTTCTGTGTGTTAAAAAAGTAACACATTTTCATAAAACAAAAACATTTTAAATTATTATTTAGAACAAAATATATTTGTACCAATGAAACCAAAAAATATGCCAGACATAGATGGCTGGTGAGACCTACTCTGCGATGAGATTACTTAAGTCTAGTTCAGGTTACTCCTTGTAAAATTAGACAAAATAATTATTTTCTGATTCATTTTCTGTATAAAAAGTTATCTTCTCTCATTTCTAAATAAACCACATGCTTCAAAAGCAAAGGAAATATTATCCTCAGATATTTCACTTTGAAGGTGTTTATCAATTTAACTCTTATAAATCTTTGTACATGTTTTAAATAAATATTTGCCCTACTTCGAAACATTCCTTTTATAACATTATAGAAAGGAATTTATTCAAGTGTTCTCGTGAACAGTTAGAATAAGGTCAGTTATTCACTCCTATACAAATTTGATTAATTAATTGGGTGTTTTTACGTTTTTATTGATATATAACGTTAATCTCTTGCGATGTGTTTCTATCAGTACATCTCACCGTAATCTAAAGAACGTTAAGGAAATGAAATGAAATTTTTTTTTGAAATAATATTAAATTTGTGCTTTCCAATTGAAATGTTACATATTTAAATTAAAATTTTCTCTTATTTTTACACATAAAAAACCTTTAATGATAAAACTTTGTCATTTCATTCTACATACAACAAAGAAACGTCTGTTCTCAAGAAGTATGTACATAATTACGTTTAATTAAGACCAAAGATCTGAGATCTGGTTGGTATCTAATATATAAACATTAATTTCATTAGTTGTGAAACAGATTTGATACACTTCTTACAAGAGTTGTGCATTTTTTTATTGCGTATTTTGTTTTTAAAATAGTGCATTTTTATTGTTTGTTTCATTTCTATTTTTATCTTTTCTTTAATAATACCTATTATTTATTGAAAATAATTTCATAAATATATACTCGTAATTAAATATTATAGCTTTATAGTATATGAATGTATAATATAAAACATTTCCTTACGATTATAAATATGGAATAAAACCTAGCTTGGTCATTTCTACAGTCCATTTGTTTATGATCAGTTCAAAGAATTTTATTTTACGTCTTATATACATATGGGTTATAAAATATATTCAGTAAAATGGGAACTGCTTTTTAAGAACTTTCAACATGGGATTTTAATTTAATTTAAAAAATAATAACACACATAAAAAACCAGAAATTATTATTTTAGTTAAATATCAATTTAACATAACTAATACTTGATGTGAAGATAAATACGATATCAATTAGAAATCGTTGAAAATTTAAGGTTCAATTTTGAATCCCTAATGCATCTTCAGTTGTATTCAAGTCTTTTCAAGTTAAATAGCCTAACAATAAATTGAATGCTGAAAAATGCACGTACATTTTTTTAAAAAACTGCACATTATTAAGATTATTTTTTTTTTTTAAAACGCAACAATTTTGGTTATAGATTTTAGGTTATAACGTAAAACCTTTGTTAAACAGAGGTAAATATTCTTCAATTACTTTTATGATGATATAATAACGTGTGGAAGACAATTAAGTGCATTTTTAAGAACATTTCACTCTCTATTAAAAGTCCAATAAGGTAGCAAAAAGAGGATGACGAATCAAATTGTTAATAAAGTAAAACTGTACTGGATTGTATGTTTTAAAGTTTTACACTTAACGCTCCAAAGCACGTAATCAACACCGCGGTTTGTAAAGACTTTTATTAGTATTCGCTTCCAACACTCCATGTAGGCGAGTTATTAATCAGGTCGTTCTACGCCCTTTAGTATACAACTTGGAAATTAATTCTTTACGTGAGTTACTTATTTATTAAAATATTTGATTCTTGGCTCTTTGGAGTATCGATTTGATTTAAGGTTAACTGTTAATAAAATACTTAACACACACTTAATAAAATACTAAACTATATGCATATTAATATATAAGTCTTTGTTTTATTATTTTTTAAGTCACAAGTAGAAATAATCAAAATTATACGAAGCAAATAACGAATTACCGACTGACTTTAAAACTCGTATATTTTAATAATTGTTATTTATTTCATATTTTTATACTATTTAATTATTTTTGGACTAGAATTAAAAAAAAAAAAGTAATATTTATTATTATTTTACCTAACATAAGCTTCAGTTTAAGGTTTTGTTTACAGCCCTAAAGAAATATATATTTTGTGGATAACTTTTTCCAAACCAACTGTACATTTTCCTAAATGAAAGGAAATATACACATAGAAATGTTGACAAAATAATAGTTTTGGGTGCAATTTAATCTATATTTTTTTTATATATATCATTTTATTGTTATTTCAACAACAAAAGTTGAGAAATGTTTATCAGACATTTGACTACATAGCACCCTGCACGATACGACAATGTTCGATACACAAGTTAGTTGGCAACCATCTTTTAATTAGTTTAAACCTGTTTAGCGTTTCCTTGAGTAACATAGTTCTATGATTTCAGGTTTTATTCATCACGTGTGTATTTTATATTAGTTATTATTAGTTACTTTAAATTCTGTTTCTATCTTAGATTACTGATTTTATAACCTAGGCTGCCAGGCTATGCTGGTGGTGCTTCAAATTTTAGTTTTACCACTTGATAGTAGGTGTTGATTTCTATTCTCGAAACGTCGTGCCATGTTGTTGTACATGAATCAAAGATCTCCTTAAACGTCATTACAATAACATGAACCATTTATCATTATCAAATAACTTTAAGATCACAATATATTTAAAAAAATTATATCTTTATATTTTATCCAAATGAATTTATAAATATATTTATTATAGCATATAATAAATTATTTGTAAGTATAAGGTGATGCAGTCTTTGAGGAAAATATATGTTTTACTATTTTTTTAAAGAGTATATTGATATAATAACATATCCAAGATTAACATGTTTTCAAACAGTAAATAAACGTAATAACTTTATATGTTTTAGAGAGGATGTCTCGCTGTCTAAGTTATCTTCCTTTTGACAGAAAGGTGACCTTATATTCAATATCTTTATGAAAATAAAATATATCAAGAATATATTATTTTATTACACTTGCAGATGTTTAATATCAAAAAAGACATCTTTAGTATATTAAAGTAAAAGTAAATTTTGTTTGATTTCAATCTAAAACATGAGAGTTTTGAATTTATATTTTCTAAACACTTTCATCAGGTAATTAAAATCGTCAAACGTCTTTACCTAACAAGTAGAGTTAGATTTCATCTTGTAATAAAGTTGTATTTCACGATCGTTTATGTGTGATGGTGTTTCTGGACTACATGAAGTGAATTACTGATTGGGACTTTCAATGGCGCAAATAAAAATGTTATTAACGCTTCTTCTTCATTAATATTTATTCTCGAAAATACGTTAAACATATCTCGGCGTAATATTTACTAAAACAGTATCCTATCTTTTACAAATTTCATATTTTTTTTTACTATTATTAACATAAATTGTATTCAATATTTGATCTACACCTGCCAATGTATTATTTGAAATGGGGTTAATATTTTAATTTGCACGAATTTATTGGGCATTTTTTAGAACGAAATTCAAGCATATCAAACATCAATAGGTCAACAATCGGTAGCATTACTTTGAAAGACCTTTGACACCAGGCGATTTGGATCGCTTTTGAAATGTGTATTCCTGAAAATTATGTTATATCATAATTGTTCTATATGAAAATTCCAACTGTTAGAAGTGGTATAAAGTAAGCGATTCTAGTGAAGAATGGTGTAAAGTAGATTAGTGTTGGTTTCCTTTTAATACATAACACAGTATTAGATTGTAAATTTAAGAAAGTGAACGACTCTCTTGAGGCAATATCGTGGAACCTGATAAGTAGATTTGAAAATCTATATATATATATATATATATATATATATATATATATATATATATATATATATAATGTCGACGACATATGTCTATTCTCAACTATCAACTAATAGAGAAGGATAATCTGGCTGGAAATTACACAAATAAGACTAAAGAATTATGTATTATGATACCCAATGATCAACTCTTATTTCTTGATGTAAAACACACATTGAAGTTACAAAGAAATTTAGAAGAATAACCAAAAAATGGCGGAATGGATTGTGATGTTACCGTTCGAGTTCAAAATGGTAGAAAAACATTTGGAATGATAACAAAGATCAAGAACACTCGAGTGTACTCTCTTGATACTACGGTACGACGCACCTAGTATATGTCCTATACTAAGGATGTGAAAGCTTAATAAAAATATCGCGAAACAATTGTAGGTGTTTGGAATCAGGTGTTTTCCGCTTGCATCTTCTGGCTGAACTTACTTATCAAAAAGGACCTGTGGAAGAGAACCAAGCATGGAAACATTGAAAGAGAAGTAAAAAAACTCAAATATCATTGGAAATATCCTTAGAAGGCCCAATAATGATGTCATCTGTAGGAAACTTGAATAGTCCCAGCAGGAAGCTCGCAAAGTAGGAAAGAGAAAATCATCTTGGAGACAAACTGTTGTTGTTGAGGTGATGCGAATTTCTTGAAGTTACATCAAAGAACTGTTCTTAGACCAAGATCAGTAGGAAGCGCCTGATTATAGATTTATGTCTTAAAGAAATAATGGACGTATATTGACTTATTTACAAATTATAAGATTAAAAATGTAGCGTATATTTTATTAGTAAATACTCCGATTGTGGTATTTTGTTATTGTTTAGTATACCAATTAATAAAGTCACACTTATGTAGCAAGAAGATATCTTTTCAGCTAAAACACTATATACTTACATCGAAGTACTTCATACGTATGCTATACACAAAACTCGCAAAAATAGTGCACCTGTACATAAAATAGCCTCGTTTAATTCTATGGTTCACCGATTAATCAACTTACCCAAAAAAAAGTTATCATAAAAAAAGCGTTATCTAAGCGAATAAGGAATCGAGATGTATTCTTGTAAGTAGCCTCGACAACGATTGGTTAAAATAGCTTTTGTTCCACCAATTTCAAATAATGTAAATAAATCACTAGCTAGTTATGCGAAGTCAAATGTAGCTTTGTCTAAAGAGAATAATCTTGGTAAAATATTATTAAAACATAAACATAAAAAACTAGATAAATCAAGAGTTTATTGTACAAATTGTGAAATATGTCGTAAGAAACATGTAGGCCAGAGAAAAGAAATGTCACGACAAACGCTAAAGAACACTTCTCAGTTTATATAATAAGCCGGATAAATCAGACATGTCCAAACACTGTTTAGACGAAAAACATTACTTTAATGTAGAAAACACTGTAATTTTGACAAATTTTACTAAACTAAATAAAATAGATGCTTGGGAAACTTTTTACATTTACTAATCAAACTATTTGTGTTCAAGTTTTATCCAACCAAGTATACCAACTCACAAGTCAAGCTCAATATTTATTTAATACTAACCTTCACCAAATATGTCATTTCAGTATTTATAAAATCAAAAGTTGAAAATGAACTATTGACAACATATTTAAAAAAATATATTTATAGCATTAAATAAGGAAACACATGCGTAGCGTAATTTGTAGTTGATTAAACTAAAGCTTTTAATGACGGCGGTGAAGGCTAATTTTTGTCTCTTTGCTAATTATTCAAAACCGTAAATTTTTTTAATAATATTTAAAGTGAAAAATATATAATCTAGTCTGAAAATTGAACCCTGGAACTTTTTTCACATGATATATTGATTAATTAATAATGCTCGCTGCTAAAAAAAACGTATAAGCATTGAAATCAATAAATTAAAAACAGTCAAATTTTAATTAAAATTTGTCAAACGCTTTTGGGTCATAAAGATTATTTTGTCTTTGTTTCTATGTTTACTAATATTAACGTGTCATGAACCTTTGAACGAAATCGGTAGAGAAGATTTTGAGAAATACAGTTTTCCATAATAGCGTCATGACCGATTTTTTTAAAATTGATATCTCATTTGTTGGGAGATAGCCATCGATTTGATTTCTTTGAGGTTAAAAGTGAGAAAGATTTTATCGTTAGAACCAAATTTTAGAATACGTTATTTTATGTTTTGTTTTTTTTTTCCCATAATAGCTACCCTTAGTTTTGAGTTACTAAAAAATATTTTAACTGTAACCATCTACCAAATTTGATTAAAATCAGTCCATAAATTTGCGTTGTAGAGCAGGCACATATGACAGAAGACGGACAGACAATCATATTTCCAAAAAAAATTTTTTTCGGACTTATCGGATCTCAAAAAAGTATTATCCACTCTAAAAGTCTATAAAATTGTTTAACCAATCACGTAAAATTCCCTATACTGGGGAAAAAGTGTGATAAGGTTTTAATTTAATTAAATTCTCCATTTATAATTGTATTAGTTAATGCTCAACAATGTCGATCCATTCAACCCATTAAATTTCCCATTACTTATTTATGGGCCAGCAACCTAATTGTAATCAATATCACATACAATTTTAATACATCAGGTGTGATACATTGGTTGTTTGTTTTAATTATGTTACAAAGTAGTTTCACAAATATTAAATAGTGAGGGATAATTAATGCGTTATTAACTACAATTTGTCCCTTGTCATATACTTTACACGTACCACACAGAGAAGAATATGTAATCATTAAAATATATATATTTGAAATGAACAACACTAAACCATAAAAGTGGAAAATTGTGTGTTCATTAACTTGGTGGTTGAAACATACATTGTATATTTATTTATTAATATATTTTACCTAGCAGTTTGAGTTATACACCTTAAAAAAAAAATTAAAAAATAGAAATTGCAAAAAGATATTCTATAAAAAATTTAAAAATCATAATAATTATTACTTTGAATGTAAGTATATCCAAAGATGTATAAAAACACTTTCTGGTTTTTCACGTTCATTATTATACATGGAAACTTTACAACAATATAAGATGTTTTTAAGTTATTCATATTATAATTTAACAAATAGTGGAATGTTTATTGTAATATAAATGTGTGATGAAATGGAAATTAAAGTATTAAAACATTAATTTATTAAAAAAATAAAGCAAAATAATTCATGCTTATATAATAGATGGTTATACTTATTAATATGTTCACTAACTTTTAGTACAATAGTAGAATGTTTTTATAAATTTGTGGTTTCGAAAATATGATGATTGGTTTAGGTTTCTTTAAACATATTTTAATTGTTATTACAACTACACAAGTCTATCAAGTAATTTATCTCTAAAACTAAGAACACTATAAGCATAGAGGTGATAAAAATGTATAAACATTGAACGATTTAGAGCAACCTCATAAGTGATATCATACAAATCAAATAGTGGATTTATGAGGTAAATATAAAAATATTTGTTCATAATATATTTTTTATAAATGTAAGATACATAGATTAATATATTAAATAGAATGTTGGATACAGTTATTAAAGTGTGAATAATACTCGTTGAACTGGCTTTAAGAATGAGTTGTATTAACTGGATGACTCTAAGAATATTTTTGTCAATGTTAGTTAATATTTAATAGTGAATCAAATATAAATCATTTCAGCCTAATTTTTACCATGGGAAAAATTACATGCAAAATGTACATTTACTATGATTTTATTTTATTTTATTTAGTTATAAATAAATATTTTAAGGCGTACGAGTACTTATTGAAAAATAATCGTTATAGGTAGAATTACAGAAATTAATATACCGGGTGTTCAAAAAGTCTGGAAACCCCTTAATATTTATTTTATTAATAAACGCAGAACAATGAAATTCGAGAATTACGTTCTCACTGTAGTTATTGACTTTTTGGTCATTTTACAAAAATGCTGGAGTGTGGAGGGATAGGAAATTATCCAGCTGTGAAATTCTCATAGCTAAAACACTAACATAACCAACACGGTTGAGTATTCACTTCTGCCTCTTAATCTCCGCAACGTAAAGTTAACAAACTTTAAGAGGCTACCATTTGCAAACGAATGGTCCTTTTCCATTCGGGATTGCGGCAATGTGTTCCTCTAACAAAGACCTTTAAAATGAGGTATAATTCGACCTATGCTTACATTTAGGATTTTTTAGACTTCCTCCACAGGACGTCCCCCTAAAGCGAAAAAAGACAACTAAAATGACCAAAAAGTCAATAACTACAGTGAGGACGTAATTCTCGAATTTCATTGCTCTGCGTTTATTAATAAAATAAATATTAAGGGGTTTCCAGACTTTTTTAACACCCGGTATATTTTTAAATATGTAAAATAGGAGTAAAAATATATTACCTGTCTTTTTATAGCGAACATATTTTACAAACATTTCATTAAAAGATAAAAATATTGAAAATATATATTTTTAAAACTCGGTTATTAGTTTAGTTGAAGTTTAAACCTAACTACAAAGAATACACAATTATGGAAATATATATAAACGCGTTTGGATATATACCAGTAAGGAAGTATAAACCCACCACAAAATGAAGATTAATTTTCAACATAAAAGATCCTTCAAATCATTTGACAAGTTTCCATTATGAACAGCTTAAACATGGAACTGCTAAGCAGTTTATTTAGTAAAAACAAATCCTTCATATAGAGTGCTCTTATCTTATATAACTGACTATAATTCGTAATCGACTTTCTTAATCTACAAACAGCATCACACCTCAGTATATTATGTTTGATTTATTGTGTTAAATTCTGTGCCTAAGTACAATTAATCGCTTCACCAAACAGGGTAACCCAAGTTGTTATACAATTCACTTTGTAAATTGTAAATTTCAATTTTGTTATGCAGAGCTAATGTGTGTATTAATAGAATAATTGTAACATTATTAATATTAGCATATTCTGCCAATAAATCTAAAAAAAATTATACAATGCTTTATCTCCTAAATAATTGACTACCTAAAAACATTTTTGAGATGTTATTCCTTATATTTATATTTTGTCAAAACTACTAACAGTTCGACATATCAATAATGAATTAAAACTATTTTTTTAAAAACAGTAAACTGTAACTGGATAAATTATAAAGTCATGTGTGGTAGGAAAGCCGATTGTCATTGGTTATTGTTATTGTCGGTTTTAAAAATTGTGTAATTCCAAATTTAAGTAAAACTACCATTTATACTAATTATTCAAAGTTCAACAAATAATTAAAATATGTGTATCGTTCGAATTATAAGTTGAAAATAATATGCTAAATCGAAATTAGCTATTTAAAAATTGTAATGTAATTTAAAAAAAAACAAAAGGTAAAAGTAATTTGAAAAATACAAATATTTTACGATTTTTATGAATTAGTTTAAGTACAATATTCTGCCAATTGTAGCATATTCTTATTATTTATATATGTCGGCGAGTTTTGGAGTTCTTCCATCATCGAGACCCACTTTAGTTCTGGAGTACATTGACAAAAAAACTATTTATTGGTAGATATAAGCATTACAATAATTTGATACCTTTTTTCGTAACCGAATTATTTCCATTATACTTGCAAGAGTAGACGGTTAAATATATTGAACATTTTCAAATATTAAAAATAAAATAGTTGGATAAAATATTATAAACAAGCAAATAATAATCAGTCGAGTATAATGCCTTAATACTTAAGTATTAATAATAATCAAGTTTAATAATCTAAAGTCAACTGAAAGAGTTAATTGTGGAAACAAACTAATAACAAAACAACAAAGTGACAAACAATTACAGAAGAGAGCTAATGCGTAGAGATGAAAGATGGGGAGGAGTTAAATGGATTACATTAGATGACTCTTTTGAGGGACGAAGCGGTATGTATATAGATTTTAAAGTAGTTCACTCTAAACCGCGGTTCTGCAGAAGTTATAACAATGCTAGGTGTGGTGGAAGAATGTATTAAGAGCAATTATGTACGTCCTAGAAAAAAAATATATATGGTCACTATCGTATGTAAATATATATATATATTGTTCTATAATAAATATATGTTATTTCAAAGGATATATTTTTCTCTCTCGTTAATTAAAAAAGAAAACGTTCTCGGTCATTATAGCTTTATACAAAAATGAAAAAAAAGGAAGGTACAATAAAGACCACTAGACAACCAATACTCTAATAATTTAATTGGTCGAAAGAGAACATGAAGTAGTCAAGGAAAACGTAAGATGAAAGAAGAAAGAAAGGGATCCAATCTAAGATTGAATGATGTAGAGTGTAGTTAACCCCTGTACAGTTGACCCCTGATGGGTATTTTTTGTAAAAAATTTAAGCGTACTTTAATACCGCGAGGACGAAATAAGTGATATTTTAAAGCTTAATTCCTAAAAAAAAAAAGATAATCAATTAATTTTGTTAACTCAAAGATATACACAATTATAAATCGTAAAGGTCCCATTTAAGCAAACATTAGATATTATTTAGTTAATCAATTTTATATTGCAAGTAAATTTGATTTAGAATGTAATACTTTTAAATTTTAGAAAATTATTTAAAATTGTTTGTTATGCATTTCAGTGCTGTTCAACTAAAAGTTAAAATTTTATCTTTATTACAGTTAGATAATTTTATAAAGCAACGTAATATTTTGTATTATGATAAGGGTAGTGTATTAAATAGCAGCTGCTATTTTGACAGCTGGTAAATTGTTACCATAGCAACAAGTTTGTTAATCGTATCATGTGAACCATTACAAATTTGTTTCAATAGCGAGATAAACTCATATATTTGTGTTACTTTACTTAACTGTTATCTTAAATTAAAAAAACAATAACGAACTTACTTCAATCAGCTTATAAAATTCCAAGCATTTTCGTTTAATCAGTCAAGTTTAATCAGTGACCAACAGCAGTAAATAATTATTTTAAAAAAGTAAATTTAATATGATGTCACTTTAATCGATCAACTAATATTTTATGATTTTATTTTTATTCGACTATTTCTTTATTAAAATAAAACGTCATAGTAAAATAAATTATGATTGATTCTTCATATATTTAAAATTAATTTCAATCGTTTCTTATTGAGAAAAGTATCAAAGAGTTGTTCATTTTTTGTTAATGTATTTGTATATCAAAGCTATAACTGAAATATATACTTTCTGTTGCAATTTATCAATAACGAATTAAAATAAAAGTTAAGGGTATTATCATACTTATAATTTCTAATACATTTCTCTAATACGTGTGTTTGTAGTAAGAATAGAAGAGTATACAATTCTGAGTATGATATTTTAATAATAGTAGTTAAGGAATGAGTAAATATGACAATTATTAGACTATAAAATTGGTTAAAATTAATTGATATTTTATTAAATATCCCATAGCTCTTGTTAGATTTCATTTAACTAAAAAATTCTTAACGTTAGCTCATAACGGTATATAACTTTAGATACATATTGATTTATCCTTGGAGAAATTATGAAAAATTAAATACAGTGAAATTACTTTTGAATCGACAATAATTAAAAGCTGCAAACAAAATTATTAAATAAAAACACTTTACGGACATCAATTTAAAAATCATATATAAATTCATGAGTATTTCAAAATTGTGCTAGTTAAGTTAACTGTATTATGTTTTATTCAGTAATTCTGAAAAAGGGTGTTTTTTTAACTTCCCTGGTTATAAGTTATTGTTATTTGATTCAAAAAGTTTGTTTTTAAAAAAATTTATCAAACATTTATTTCAAGTAAAGGATAAAACAAATTCTCAAAAACAAATATTAACAAATATCAAGATATAACCTTTATAAGTTTATGCATAGTTTGTCACATAATCAATTAATGAGAAGAGATATGAACAATACAAAATTGTATTATTTCATTTATTGAATCCGGTTGATATTTTATGCAAAAATCAAGTTTAAAGAACTTTTTAAATAGTCTAGACTAGACTTGATTATATTTAGATTGAAGTGTTGAAGGAGATGATCCTAGTCAGTTGTTATAAGTGTTTTGATCTGCTTAATAAATATTTACTTAAATGGACAAGATACACGTTTATTTTACATTTTTGAAGCACTAAAATGAAATTGTTAGTCGAACATAATAACGACGACACATCTATCAAACACTTGTATTGTTTAAATTTGTCAACTAATATCATATGTAGTTATTTTTAGCAAGTAATTAATTTAACGTTTAAATTAAATTACTGTTCTACTAAGATTAGTAGTTTCAGCTAACACAGGAATAGAGTTTGTAAAGAGGGTGTAATGACAGTATGAATGTAACTGTCGTCATTGACCTGAATGCATTCGACATTTACATTAGACTTGCATTAGCCATGAACGATTTAAAAAAGCAAAACAAACCTTCCGACCCTTATTTTAAAGTTTTCTTCTTTTATTAAATTTTAAACAATGGAACTGAAACTATACCAGTGACAATTTTTATTTAATTGTCGATCTGTTTTTAATTGAAAGCAGTGTTAAATAAAGTTATTGTGTCAGGAAAAATTTGAGGTAATTAAAGCCCCATATTTCACTAACACCTTTAAAGGGATGAAAGAAAAAATATAAACTTCTGTATTTACAAAACCTAACTTAGTACTGGTGGAGTATTGTATTATAGTAAAATTATAACGTAATTAGAAATTTCGTGATTTAATCCATAGTGTCTCTCATTAAAGAATACAAACTAAAAACAAATAATTTTCTTACTTCAGTGAATTTTGTCAAAGATATGTTAGTTCGGACAGGTTCTGTTCTATTAATAGAAATAGGCTCTGATAATATCACTCATTCACAACCATCCAGGTTTACGTATCAACCAACCCCTTCTTTTAGAGATTGGTTTTAGTTGACCATAAAATTATTAAAATGATAAAAATTCAACCTTTAAGTTGCAACTACATCAGGAGAAATGGAAAGCTCTCACTACATATGTTATAACTTAACAATGATAAATTAATTGACAAAAATCCTTGATAAGTGTATGTTTAAGGATAATTCTTAATATTAATTATTGTAATGTCTGAGTTAGAATTTTTGAAAGAAAAACTGAATGTCAATGACGTTTTATTTATGGCACTATTAAAGTCTTTCAATAAGATGATAACAATATAATTAAAAGATATATTACTGACACATGTATACAATTAATCCATATAGACAGCTTTATAAAACACATCCTAGATAAAATTATAGCTGAATATCTTTATTGAATACCGTTCATAATTTAGATTTTTATTTTCATAGGAAAATAAATTGAAAATATGGATTTTATACTATTAAAAGAATATGTATACCATAAGTATTTACTTACTAATTTGTAAATTTATGGAGGCTAAAATCGAGTCTAACACATGAGCATTGCGAGTTTAGGCTATTTTAAAATATGAATAATTACTTTATCATTTAACCAGTGTTATTTATACAGAAAATATTTCGACATTTGTTTTATAACTTTTTCTAACAATATAGAAAATAACTGGTTTTTTTTCAGAAAAAAAAGGAGCATGAAGTAGAGACTTCAACATGAATTGTTTGTCGACAATGCTGCTCATTATAGACAATTATCCAAGATATTTTATCTTAGGCTATAACAATAATTGACATTAAAAAGTCTATTTAATTATGATTATACAAACCATAAACGGGGAGTTTTATTTATATCAAATTATAGTTTCATTCCATGATAGATTTCTTTATTTCTCTTTAACACATGTTATTCCAAATGTTTGTAAATTTTGATTGTTTCTAATCAGACATATTGTGCAATTACGATGTATCACCTGACGTAATAACAATAACAAGAGTAATATATACAAACAAAAGACAGAATGAGTTCTCAGGATTTTTTTTGTATTGTTTAATACTTAGTGTTTAATTTTTTTTCAAATGCATTAAGTGCCTTTTCCTAACCATTTGTATTTTATTACACGTATAACAACACTTTACGAATAAACACTTATGTATTTATTTCAATAGAACAATTATTTCAAATTATAGAACAATTACTAATTTAATACTGTTTTGAAACACCTTGTTAATAAAATTAATTTATTCCAAATTAAAGGTTTCACACAAACGATATCACAATACCCTCATGTTTATGCAAGATCATCAACCGAACGTCAAAATAGCAAAGTTTCTATAAATAAATCATTTTCGGTAATATAATTTGTTTTCTTTTAATTTATTCTTAGTTTGAGTTTATAAAAGTTTTTGTTCCTGAAAGCAAAACTTCCAAGGGCTACATGCTATGAATTCTGAATACAAATTATTATGAAGTTCTATCTGTAACAGTAAAGAAATCTAAATACAGTCGATGTATATTTACTAACTATTAACAACCATATTTTTATAATATATAAAATAATTGAACTTAATCTTTGGTTTCAACATCAATTATAAACTTTCAGATATAAAAAATATTAATTAAACATGGTCCCTTATTTTCTTATGTACGAGTATTGAATACCTGTCAGTAGTTAAAAAACATTTTTTTTTAAGTTTAACAAAATTCACATGTTTCATCGATGGATAAGGGTCTTTCAACTATATCATGAAATACGTGTGAAATATCTGTGAACTATGTGTAGGCATTAAATATTCATGGGGTCTTTTAAAGCTTATATTTAGGTTTATTTTTTTAAATGTTTAGTCTTTAATAAAATTGTTAAAAAGTATATATTTATTTTATTGAAATATTTGTAGCATATCAATTTACTCTTTTGCACGAATAAAGCTACAAGCACTACAAGTGTAGTTCATTACGTCATTGTGGCCATTTAGTTAATAAATACAACACAATCTCAAAACAGTACCAAATACCATTGTTGAATATGTTTTATCAAATATTCTATTTATTTAAAAAATATACAATTTATAAAAGTGTTAAGTATGTACAAACATTTGTCTCATCAAACCTATATTAGGTGCCATAATATCCTCATGTTTCATCTGAATCTTCCAATACTTACACATTTTGTATTACCTAGACCAATCATTCTAACTTTTAATATGTTACTCACCGCCAGCAATCCTTTTTTTGAAGTTTTTTCTTCAGTACATATATATTACCACTACACGTGTTTCGGACTTTTTACGTCCATCGTCGGGTGGTCAAAACACAATTAAAAACATTTAACACAATTTGTAAAAACACATAACACAAACAACACGCGCGCACAAATGAAGTCTAACATGTCTCTGGGCTGACATTGTACAATGTACCAATTGTTCCAATTGTAACCATTCGTTCGGTTTAAAATCACATATACTTAAAACGTGTAACTGTTATGCTACAATTTAGAGGATATGCAATATAGCAATATGGAATCACCATCCCTTATACTAAATATGAATCATAATATGATGGTTTATATAATATAATTCAACATTTTATAGCTTTATCACTAATTTAATAACCAATTAAACAATTTTATTTTTAAAAGTGCTTAATTTTACACAAATCTTTACAATGACTATACTCTGCACCAATGGTTCAGGCCAACTTATGGGTTGGTTTACATAATATAGATTTATATATTTATTATTTTCCTGTTTGGTATACAAAACAGCAAGACTGTAGTACACATAACAAATGTCATTCTATATATCATACAAAGAGAGAAGTTCATTATTATAATATAATATAATATATTATTCTTATATATAATATATATAAATTGTCTGTATCTTAAGAAGAAGAAAATAACATTAAAGAGAAAATAAAAAAGTATTCATTGCTTTCTTTGATGAAATGCAGATACGGGAGCTTGACATAAGAAATTACCAAACAATCAGCTAAAAATACTTAATTTCTCTAAATTTACTCTTCCTTTATTATAAAATACATAAACAATCTTAATGACCCGAAACCGTATGCAAAATCGCAAGTTACGGTTCAGAAATATTAAGGAAAAAAACCAAATTTACAATTGATACCGACATTGAACGCTTGATTTTAATAAATACGACATATGCTGAGGATGTGTTTCAGTACTTAAATATGTTTCTCTAAAGACGGCATCGCTGGTTAATTTTCAGTTTTTTATTGAAAGTACAGAAGTGACAATTATAGTAACGATTATTTTTGGTTTCTTTTTAATTTAGTTTTGAGAATAAGTGATTGGGAAAATGTGTACAATGTTTTTATACCGTTTATGTCAACTTAGATTGTAGTGGAAAGGAAATCATCAAAACATATATTAAGGAGTGTACGAAAGACATTTAAGTACATATCATCTATTTTAGTATTTCTTGGAACTTAAAAATTTATTTGTATTGAGTTTATAGTACCAACACGAATAAACAATGCTATAAAAATTTTAAAAATAGTTTATATATACTCCCATCATTCCTTCTTGAGACATTGTATCCACTAGACTCTTTCACGTGATCTCGTTCTGAGAAAAGTGTTTCATCTCACCCTCCCACCGCAAAATCCCGTTCCATGCAAGTGGACTACGCGTGATGTCATTAGTAGGCCTTAGGATATGTCCCAACCATCTCTATTGCTCTAAATCTATATCGACGTATTCTTTCCAGGTTGTTAGCCACAGGTCCTCGTTGGTAATTCGCCAAAAGATATACAACAGCTTGTGTAAACACCTGTACTTGTTTTGTGTTGATTTTAATATACTTCCACGTTTTGCACAAGTAGTATAGATTGTATTTTACCGTAGTATCTTACTATTAAGAGAGTGTAATCTAGAAATCTAGATTTTTGTTAGGCATTTATGGTTTTTGAACTCTCACGCCAATGTCGGAATCTGTTCCATTGTTTTTGTATATGATGCTGTCCAGGTTTCTAAATTCTTTGTCAACTTAAATGGGCTTGTCGTCAATAAATACGGGTTTACGATTGAATGCTATGATACTTCAATGCGTTGTTTTATTTATGTTTATTTCAGTAAAGATTTTTATCATCCTCTGTTGGTAACTTGCAGAAGTATCGAAATACAGAAGGTAAAAATACAGAAGTATCGAAATCCTGCATCCTGCGAGAGAACTGGCAGATGTCGTCAATATAATGTATATCTTCAAACTTACTTATCTCTGCATTACACCATATTCCACAGGAATCGCTGCGTTTATGCAACATTTAAATAGTTGGAATTCTCATATAGGGCCATTGTAATATTATAAATATTCAGTGACACCAATTTATTAAACCCCAATCTAAATTGAGAGTGGTTAATGTTGTAAACTTTTCTTAGTAAGTAGTTCTGTTGATCTTGTAATTTGTCTTAGATTGTTATTTTATATTATAGTTTTTTATTAATATAATTTTAAAATATTAAAATAATCCTTAATATATTCAAGAAAAATGAAATCTGTTGACATTTCTAATAAATTATATAATTAAAATATTAACGTCATTTATAATAATACAAAGTTAGGTATATAATTTCAAATGTAACTATTTCAAAAAATCAAAATCAAATATGTAATACGAATAAAAAAAAAGGATCCTTTTAGAGTAATTATTATTCAAAGATAAAAATTTTTAACATATTTTCGAGATAGAATCATTAATAACAAAGATGTCTGGAATTATTAATTACGTTTTTAATCTCGCAATGAAAGTTCCAATTTGTAATTTATTTCATGCTCAGGCACGTAGTCCAGACAAATTATGAGACCTGTTAAGCAATGGCATTCATGTTTTACAACAAAGAGATTTAATCTAACTTTATTTGTAAGTAACAGACTCTGTTTTTAATTTGTTAATGGAAGTGTTATAAACTAGTAATTCAAAAATTTCACAATATTTTACATCAAAATTAAACACACAAAACGTTTTATTTCACTGCACTTAAGAATTATGTCTTCATAAAAACATGTGCTATTTTAGTTAAAGGTTATATTCATTGTTTAGTTTTATAAATACATTGTAGATGAAAAACTAATATGTTTTTGTGACGAAAGAAATATTATGTAGACGCTGCATTTTCTTTTTAAAATAAGGAAAGATATATTCCTAAAAATGTTTCTCCTTATTAAATATTCCAATTTATTTACTGTTAATATATGTAAATATTATCTCGTATATGTATTTAATCTCCTACATGCGATTACACCAAGATACGCCTCAAAATAAATCGTAAAACACAAATTTTCCTCATAAAGTAAATCACGTTATATCTTACATATCAATGTTGATTATATAAACCATATTTTAATACATTTCAAATAATATTAAGAAATATAAATAAGCACTAAATATTTATACTATATGTTTTTTGTTTTTTGTAAATGATGGATGGTCGGATATTAAACGATGAATGGATATTAATATTGGCTTAAGCAGACGTTTGCCTACATTTCATACGTAAAAACTAATACCAGACCGTTCGACAGTCTAAATCAACTCTCGTTATCAGGAAAATCCAGAAAAGAGAAAAAGTAAAAAACATTAACATAGCTTAGTAACCTAAACGATGCAGGAGACTAACACTCCTAATATATGAAAGGTAACAAGGGCTAAAGCAGTCAAATAACTGAAACTAAATGTTTTTTTAGAAAGTACAGAATTGTGCTACACAAGGAGAGGCAAACATCTTTTAAACAAACTAACGTGGGTTGGAATGCCAACGGCGTGGGGAAGGAGAAATTTTACTGTGTGAAATAATAATTGCTAGCTCCTTACAGTAGTTGTTGGGTTGAATAAAAATTGAGACGACTTTGAAAAGTGTTCAAATAGTGTAACTATTATGGATAATTTGTGTTAGGTTACATAGAAAAACTTTTTTTTCCTGGATGTGAAGATGTAAAACAATTAGATATGCCAAGGAATACAAGTATACGTCAACTGTGAATTATTAGAATAATGTAACGGAATAGAGAGGTGTCAGACCATCACTTAGATAAGAAATGGGCTGGAACAGTGTGTAATACTTTAAGTAGAAAAGGTAATGACACTTTTTCTTGATGAAGAGAACGATTTTATAATTTCATAATATTGGGATGATTGATATACCTTTTCTAATTAATAGTATCTAATTTATTATACTTGAAGTAAAGATTAAATTTGAAAATCTTTAAACATTTTAACGTTTAATTTTTGACTTCATAGCTTCGGGAAACGGAAGAAGTCAAATTTGTCTACCGTCCGTAGTCGTGATCGTTGACGTTGTCGTCTGTACGATAACAGCCACATCTATTAAGATAGGAACATACAATATAGTAAAGGGTGTGCTCATACAACTCTATTAAAATTAAGAAAATCAAAATGATCTGTATTTAAATAAGTTTTACGTTCATATCAACTAAACTAGATAGAAATTTTGAGATTTCAATTCTATGGTATCAACCTCATATTTAAACGATAATAAATAGTAACGCTATATTATTATATTTAACTATCACAGTTTTGAATAATTTTATAATATTATTTATAAGGTGGAAATCGTGTTAAATCGAATAACATTAAGAAATAACTGGTACCGTCAAGTTAGGGACAAAAACTCAAAAATATAATTTTATTGTCATTAACTTGATTATCTATTAATCAAAAATAAAATTCTTTGTCTTAAAAGAGGAATTTGTTTTGTCATTTGTATATTTTGTAAGAAGTTAATGGTTTTCAAGTTATTCAATGTTAAAAAGTAATACCTTTTTGAAAGTACTGTATATACAAAATAATGTGTTTGTTATGGTACAATGTAAAAAATAAAATAATAATCTTTGAACTAAATCTATTTACAGTATTTGAATATATATATATATATATATATATATATATATATATATATATATATATATATATATATTTGATGGTCGGAAATCTAACGACATTGGACATATACAAAACCCTGTCCTTTTATTGCAAAAGAAATCACTCCCCTGTTGTTCGCAATACCGTGTCTATTTGAAATTTAATATTTAATATATTAGTGCAAATAACAAATGGTCAAATAAATGTACAACTCTAAGACAAGAACTGTTTTTTTATATTTTTACACATCTGAATTTATACAAGAAATAAATATAATTATTTTAGTGTCTATCTCATATCATTGCTTAACAAATCTAACCCTCGTGAACTAACTATATTAAGTACGAGTGTGGCAATCCAGAGGGACCCCAGCTATATCTATAAGATTTTTCATGTAGTCTTGGGGTAAATCCCTCTTTTTCTTCGTCTTATTAGGGAACACTTGTTGCCTTCTGATCCTACTTCTATTACAGTAATTGAGGGCTAGAAGGCTTTATTTTATGTTCTTTTCTTTCTTTTAGAAAGTGATGATGACTGAAAGGTTTTTCGCAGTAAACAACAAGACAAAATATAAAAGCACAATATTTCAATAAGTCCAATATTGTCTACCCCTACACAATGAAACTGGAACTTGTATTGAAACAAATACGTATAGTGATATTTGTTTTATTTCAAAGACAAATCAATTTCAGTACTCCCCCCTACATGATGATACATCATTGATTATTGTTTTTGTGTCTCAAACAATAAACCATTTTGTAACTAAACATTTTAGTAACTCTATATACCATATATTTCTTTCTTTTGTTTTGATAAGTTGTACATTTTATATGTTCTTCTTTCATGAAATTGGAAATAAGAATTTTACCAAATGTGTCTTATGTTGGGCAACATGTTATTTTAATATATTTTTCTTTACCAAATTACAATAATGATAAAAAATTTTGCATGAAGATTTGTGAAAAGTAATTTTCTTTTCAAATATTTTTATGTAAGTGTTACAATAGAATTATTAACACAACCATATGTTTATATAGAGGATATTTCATGACTGTTAACAAGTACAGTAACATTCTTCATGACATTGTTTATTATTTTTATGAAATCTTTATTAATACAATTTTGAATTACGCTTCAATAATTTCGTTCAAATTTGATTTTTAGCTATTACAAGTGAAATAATTTCTGTCATTATCGTCTTTAAAAAAAGAAGATAAGAGCATGTAGAAACCCTTAGTTCTCAAATACACGAATATCGTCAGATTATAAAATAACAAGAATTGATCATCATAGCGAGAGATCTAACCCAAGACTATACGAAGAAAATACCAAGCTAAGGTCTCTTGGGCTTACCTCAAATATTTACTTTAAGGAAGTTTGAATTTTCTTAATAAATGAATTTCCCTCTTCATTACTTTAATGAAGTCACTTTATCATCTGTTTCATTTTACAAAATGTTGGGCTACATGAAATTAACTCAAAAGAGTAAAAATTAACTCATCGAAAAAGCTTCAAAATATATATAATTTTCTTAACAACAAATATAAAGACCTGTATATGGTCTATATCAACGGTTCCCAACCGGTGGGTCGCGACCCACTAGTGGGTCTCGGAAGGGTTCGAGGTGGGTCGCGACTCGATTCTAAAACTATCAGAAACCATCGAATAAACCATCAGAAAAGATAAGAAAAATTAAAACAAATCGAATATATATAATATATATAATTTTCCCAACAACAAATATAAAGACCTGTATATGGTCTATATATATCTTTCACATATCTTTCATGAAACTAAAAAGTCGAAAGACCCTTATTCATTGTATCATTAAGAGAAGAAGTGTTAACATGTAATTTCAGTTTAATTGACAACTAAATAGACGTATAAAGTTATTTGATTATGATGGATTTAGAGTTATTAATTTAGTATAGTATACTATATTAATGTAATGTATTGTACATATCTGTGTATATAAAAACTAATACTCAAAGTTTCTAATGTTACAAGTTATAACGATAAAAATTAATCGAGTTTATATTTAGACTTGGTTTTGACTGTTCAAGCCTCCTATTTATCTGGCGTCTTAGGATATAAACATAGATTTTGTTCCCAACATGGCTCCAAGCTAATAGTCTATGTGGTTATTTATTACATGTATGATTTTGGTTTAACATTTGATAACGAGACTAAATTTATTCTCTCAAAACGTCGTATACACAAATGAAGAAAAATTTCCGATTAATCAATAATACTAATACAAACACTTAATAAAAACTTAACAAATTAAAAGTTATAAAGCAAATGGTATAGAACTAGTAAAAGAAAACACAATCCAATGGAAGAGATGCATGACATTTTTTATAATACCTGTACTTAACGAAATCAATCAAGAGATAAAAAACAATTGGTGAATAATAAAATATTGCCAAATTGTAAATAAAAGTTTATTTAAATCAATTAATGATTTCAAAAAAGCACTGAACAATAGATATAACAATAACTACCGGTACAATTAACAACAAACAAATATATATATAACGTAAATATAACAAAAGTAATTTTATATGTATAATTAGAATTTAATAACAATCAATTTTATACAATAAAACAAATCTTGCAATAAAAAAGGAGCTCCCTTCCAAAAAAAAACAAAAACATTGTTCATAAACTCATCCTACAAATAAAACGTTCCCGTCAACAGTGGTTGCTTTAGGTTTATTTATAATTTTATTGAGAAGTTCAGTCATAAATGAAACACCTGTTTGTGTAGGAAGTTTTTCATATCAACTTAATCTATGCAGTTTAGTATAGCAAAGGCAGTATTTTTGTGAATGGTTGTGTGTAAAATTAGTGGAATGGTATGGCACCATTTATTAAATTTTTTATCAATTGTAATTATCATATTTTATTGTTAAATGGTTAAAGATTTTTGAAGAGTGCGAGCTATTATTGCAAAACTACAAAGAAAGTATCGCTACAATTTATTGAAAGAATCTTTAAAAAAAGAAGATAAGAGCATGCAGAAACCCTTAGTTCTCAAATACTCTAATGTCGTCAGAGTATAAAATAACAAGAATTGATCATCATAGCGAGAGATCTAACCCAAGACTATACGAAGAAAATACCAAGATAAGGTCTCTTGGGCTTACCTCAAATATTTACTTTTAAGAAGTTTGAATTTTCTTAATAAATGAATTTCCCACTTCAAATAAAAAAATTAATGAAACAACCTGAAAATGTTACGTTAATTTTCTTTGCGTTTCTACAAAATTTTCTTTCTGTGATATATTGATTGACCAATAAAATAAGACCCTACAGGAATTAAAAGAAATTAGAGAAACCAGTATGTCCTTCGGATTCAGATAATCAATTTTGAAAGTCATAATTTCAAAATTATTATAAAATACACTGAAATTCGTCCTAATATAGGTGAGAAAAAGTATGTATTATATACATAACAATAGGATGTAGACAATATTTAAACAATTATTATCAATACTATTTACTGTAGGTGTATATTCTGCTCATTAATTAAATACGCTCCTCATTTATGGCTTACCTTACTTAATTGAGTGCGTTGCTCACTTAGAAATTACATTATTTTCTAATAATTTAATAAAACAAATATAAGTCCCATATTTAGTGCATAACAAATAAATTGTAATTGTATTTATTTCATTGGTCAATCCATACCTCAAAGAAAGACCATTTTGTAGAAACTCAAGGAAAATTAATGTAACATTTTCAGGTTGTTTCATGAATTATTTTCTTTCTGTAATTTTTGTATCTGCTAAGTAATATTTTTTTCCAGTTCAACAATAAAAATATACATTCGGAAAATAATTAAAAACAACAGAAAACACCGAATACCTCAGTTTAATTGTAAAACATTATCACACTGACAGACAATGATGTTAGGTCAAAACACATTTATTACTTGTGGGATTTCTTTGTCAAAAATGAAATCGATGATAACCGTTAAACCACGAAGGATCCTAAGCTTGTTGGAAAGCGAGATAAGTATTTGATTAATGTCTGCACCTCACTCTAAAAATTCTATTCTATCCTTTATATAAACAGTAATCTTGTTAATTATCAATACTGAACATTATAATAGAATAAACTGTAGTAGGTTCAGGTGTTATCTTAAAAATTGTAACCCATTATTAATAAAATGAGTGATCAATATAATACTAACGGTATATTATATTAATAACCATATCATTATAATAAGTAAATTTGCATGACGATATTGTTTTCATATATTGCTGTTGGTTTAATTATTTATTTGAAATACGTTAATCTACTCTTACTAGATGTAAACGCCAATTAAATTTTTTTTTTTTTAAATTCCTATTACTTGTTCCTTTGCATATTTTAAATTTTATTAAGTCTAAAACCGTTCAATTAAACATGTTTTAATTGTGTAATTTTTAATGTCTTAACATGCCTTTTCAAATCATATAACACATGACTATATGCTATATATGTTCCATTTAAAATTTCTAGCTTACTCCCTTCTCTCCCACGTACTTAAATTCAAAGTGAAAATGTGGCCTCACTACAAACGATATTGCCGCAAACCGTGTTTATATATTACAATTAATTAATAACAGAGTTAAGGTTGAGAGCAAGTTTGTATCTTCTCAGTTACCCTTTACTAAAATATTTTGAACCCCGTTGGAACATTCGTAAGAAGAACATTTTGTAAAATGAAACAGATGATAAAGTGACTTTATTAAAGTAATGAAGCGGGAAATTCATTTATTAAGAAAATTCAAACTTCTTAAAAGTAAATATTTGAAGTAAGCCCAAGAGACCTTAGCTTGGTATTTTCTTCGTATAGTCTTGGGTTAGATCTCTCGCTATGATGATCAATTCTTGTTATTTTATACTCTAACGAAATTAGAGTATTTGAGAACTAAGGGTTTCTGCATGCTCTTATCTTCTTTTTTTAAAGATTCTTTCAATAAATTGTAGCGATACTTTCTTTGTAGTTTTGCAATAATAGCTCGCACTCTTCAAAAATCTTTAACCATTTTTTAACAATAAAATATGATAATTACAATTGATGAAAAATTTAATAAATGGTGCCATACCATTCCACTAATTTTACACACAACCATTCACAAAAATACTGTCATTGCTATATACTAAACTGCATAGATTCAGTTGATATGAAAAACTTCCCACACAAACAGGTGTTTCATTTATGACTGAACTTCTCAATAAAATTATAAATAAACCTAAAGCAACCACTGTTGACTGGAACGTTTTATTTGTAGGATGAGTTTATGAACAATGTTTTTGTTTTTTTTTTGGAAGGGAGCTCCTTTTTATTGCAAGATTTGATTTATTGTATATAATTGATTGTTATTAAATTCTAAATATATATATAAAATTACTTTTGTTATATTTAGGTTATATGTATTTGTTTGTTATTAATTTTACCGGTAGTTATTGTTATATCTATTGTTCAGTGCTTTTTTTTGAAATTATTAATTGATTTATATAAACTTTTATTTACAATTTGGCAATGTTTTATTAATCACCAATAATTGTTTTTTATCTCTTTATTGATTTCGTTAAGTACAGGTATTATAAAAAATGTCATGCATCTATTCACTCTTCCATTGGATTGTGTTTTCTTTTACTAGTTCTATAAGCATTTGCTTTATAACTTACGACCTAAAATCGATAAGACATATAAAGAAAAGGAAAAAAAACACACACATTATATATATTAGATGCATGACAATTTTTATAATACCTGTAACATATATAAAGTAGTAAATGGGAAACTGATAAAATCTTGTCTCTCGTCCCTTAATTGGTTAAATATATGGAGTTAAATTTAACTCCTTTTATTTATTACAATAATGTCTTTTTACTAACTAATAATAATTGTATTATAAATTAACGTCAGTTGACGCATGCTTATCTGAATTATCTACAGAACAATGGATCTATAATACTGTTCAAACACGTTGTTTTTTAGAAGAAATGTTATCCATATTAAAAGGATTCAAACAAAGCCTATCATGCTTGTTAAGACAAATGTTCTTAACAAGCATGATTTTAGAAGTCAATTTTGTTTATCTTAAATTTATTCTCAGTTATGAATAAGTTTATAAAAATATGTGTTAGGTTATAAACCAAACTCGATTAATTTTTATCGCTATAACTTGTAGCATTAGAAACTTTGAGTATTAGTTTTTATATACACAGATATGTACAATACATTACATTAATATAGTATACTATACTAAATTAATAACTCTAAATCCATCATAATCAAATAACTTTATACGTCTATTTAGTTGTCAATTAAACTGAAATTACATGTTTACACTTCTTCTCTTAATGATACAATGAATAAGGGTCTTTCGTCATTTTAGTTTCATGAAATATATGTGAAAGATATATGGACCATATACAGGTCTTTATATTTGTTGTTGAGAAAATTATATATATTTTTAAGCTTTTTCGATGAGTTAATTTTTACTCTTTTGTGGTTATTTTATGTAGCCCATGTCGCACGTATGGCAGGCTAGAAGTGAGGGTCCAAGAACCAGAGGACGTCCACGCATCATGTGGGAGGACAACAATGTAACGAGTCTTAAAACAAGAGGCATCCAATGGACAGCAGCTCGAATCAAGGCCCAAGATAGAAATGGATGGAGATACCTCTGTGAAACCTCGAAACCTACCGGTAGAAGAAGACCGACTAAGTAACATCAATTAAAAGTTTTCACAGTATTTTTTTTTTGTTATATTAGTTATCGTCCTATTGTAAACAAATTTTATAACTATTATATAAAATTTTAAATCATTTACGATTTAGCAAACACGCCTCTTGTGACATGTAATATTTTTTTGACACTTTGTTTATTTTTAAAATATGTTCCTCATACTTTTATTAGAATAAAACGAAGAACAAGTTCTATGTAAAGCCAATGACTTATCGGAGATAAATCAAATGATGATCCGCTGTAATAGAAAGAACATTACACACAACACACAACATTAAAAACAACAATAAAAAACATCAACAAATAACGACTCATAAAATATGTGCATAACACTTATTACAAAATCTACGAAAAAATGTTTTATTTCTATTCAGGAATGTATTATACACATTAACTCAATACTCTCATCTTTCTTGGCTTATTATTGGTACGAGCTCACTTTGAAATAACATATCTTTCCGTGTATTTTAAAAAAAAAAAAAAAAAAAAAATTAAATCCCATATTTAGCACAAAATAATTAAGTTTTAGTGCTAAAATATATTTTTTAAAAAAGTAATAAAACAGAAATATTAGTTTCAAATTTTTCAGGCTGTCATTATTTTATTCAGTATATTATTATTCATATATTTATTAACTAACTAAATCCCTTTAATGTTCGTTTCAAAATTACTTTAAAACAATATAAATTTATTGCACAGTTTAATTGTCACATTGACAAACACAGAAGTTAGATCAAAACACGTTTATTACTTGTGGGATTTCTCTGTCAGCATTTTATGTCAAAAATTAAATCGACGATATCCTCTAAACCATGAAGGGTTCTAAGCCTGTGAGAAGGCGAGATTAGGCCATGATGAATGATCCAACGTAACACTGGAGATTATATTTTATACTTTATATAAAGAGTAAATCTCTTAGCTTTCAATTCTGAACATTATAATAATGTAAGAAGTTCAATTTATATTTTCATATTGAAAAACGTTATTACGAAATTAATTATTTATTCCAAGCGTCTACAAATATCAACCATAGCATTATGATAAGCTGACAGAACGACGATAACATTTGTTATACAGCCCCGCATATATTGCATTATCTCAGTTTCTAGCTAGCGTAAGAAGGTGATACACATATCAATAGAAAGTTTTGATTTGGGCTGTCATAAGGTGTATAAATACTCATATTTCATATACAGAGTGTTCTGAAATAACGTATTTTCTCCTCTTTTTAAATGTAAGCATATCAATGATTTTCTCCCTAAATTACTCTTAAATAATCCATTTATTTTAGCGAAAACAAAATCTTTTTATATTACGTATATACTAAGTTATGATGAATCATATTTCACAAACTTATTTCTAGATTACTTGGCTATAACACAAGAAAGACACATATATGACAACGGTTTAGAAAGCTGTTTACATTTGTTAACTGATGATGTAACTAAATGCTACTTTTTTTGCAATACACAATATTATTATTTCACTTTATTTCGTGTACAATACAAAACTCTAAGGAAAAACCAAAACTATAAGCTGTACTAAAACTGTTTATCTGGACAACGTTAATCCTAGACAACTTTGGAGAGAACTTGTTCAAAATGACCACCACTTGAAAATACCAAATTCGTCACTAATTTGCTAATTATATTTACTAATTTACAGTGAAATATGATACCTAATAACATGGTATCTAAATAAAATAAAAAGATTTTGTTTTCAATAAAATAATGAATATTTGTAGGACTAACTTAGATGGTACATAATGAAATCCCTTACATTTAAAAGAAGGGGAAAGGGCGTTTTATATATTTTTTTTCCGGAATACTCTGTATAGGGAACTTGAATTTCACCTCGTACAATAGATAACCCAAATCAAGAGCTTTCCTATCATCTTATTACGGCAACTATAAGTAAAGATATTGCAACGTATGCTGGACTTTTGTCCAACTCTATATATTACTGTTGGTTTATTTGAAAAGATTATTTCGACTATTCTTACCAGACTTCCACGCCGATTAAATAGCAAATCTTACTTAATTTAATGTTTCTTGTTTCTTTGTTTATTTTAAAATCGCGTGAAAATATTCTGTAACTTATTGGTATTTTATCCTAATACATCATTCTTTGAAATATGTATTCTACAACATAATATTGCCTTGTAAATCTTCTATAATTTATGAAGCTAAAAACTCCACAAATTCTCTTATTTGATATCTAAACAGTATATAACGTTTTATTATTTTGTATGTTGATTTTACGTACACTAACCAAACTTTGACAATTGATATGGATAAGAAACCGACATTGTTTACTAACTGACGAAAAAGGACAGTTTACTTCAAACTCAAATATACTCGTAAGAATAAAGTAATTTGAAATGCAACAAATATTGTGTGTGAAATAAACATAATAATTGAATACGTTTTCATAATACAAATTTTAATAATATTTCTGTTCATTAACGGTATGGAAGTTTTCCCAAAATTATCAAGAGTGAGTAAGTTTTATTGATTTAACATTAAATTATAATAATTTCTTCTAAACAATAGATTATTGTCACGCAATAAATAAACAGTCTACCTAAAATTAATCACATTTCTTTATTATCCAAAAATTGTTTTAATTTTTAAATTGTACTTTTTCTTAACTTTCTGTTTAAAGTTGAAAATATTTTTTTTTTATTTTGGGTTTTTATATAAAACTTTGACCATCTAACTCGATAAAGGTTGTGAATCTGAATATACAAGCCTCTATCAACACTTAATTGTCTTTCTTAATTGGAGGTGATAAGTTCGTCGCACCATTAACATATATTAAAGCTGAAGGGAATAAAGTGAGAGAAAATGTTCAATGGAGGGTTAGAAAGGTATTGTTAGTACTCTCTTACATGTTAATTAAACGTTTAATAACGTTTTGTTTACGGGAAGTTAATTAGTGATAGTTAAGTTACAATAACAATATCATTATACATTAGTGTATATCAACAGTACTATTTATTTTTGAACATACTGGAATAAACAATACACATAATATGCATACGTTTGGTATGTTCTCAACTTAATATATATAAACCTGTTTGAAATAATTTCTTTCATTGTATACTCTAAGGGCATTACTAAAGTCATTAAGGACGTGTCAACCCTGAGGGCCTCGTTACTATAGTGAGATAGCTGGATTTATATATTTTTTCATGTGTTAGATCTCTCTCTCTCTCTCTCTCTCTCTCTCTCTCTCTCTCTCTCTCTCTCTCTCTCTCTCTCTCTCTCTCTCTCTCTCTCTCTCTCTCTCTCTCTCTCTCTCTCTCTCTCTCTCTCTCTCTCTCTCTCTCTCTCTCTCTCTCTCTCTCTCTCTCTCTCTCTCTCTCTCTCTCTCTCTCTCTCTCTCTCTTTAATATTCCTATTACGACTCTCTTGACCAACTCTTATTAATTGCCGACCCTGACATTATGAGAGCATTCAAGGACTAGCGATCTTCATTTTATATTTTCTTTCTTTTTTAAAGGTGATGATCACCGACAGGTTTGAGTATGGCGAATCTGTCGCTGAAAAATATGTTTGATTAAAGTAAACGTAATTTTTGTGAGATCTTGTGTTAAAGATTTTTCTATCTATTAAACTACTTGAAAATAAAATTATTGTTATATGGCTCAATCTTATCCAAGTCTTTTAGTAGTTTCAATTTTAATTAAATTCTGAAAATTTAAAACTTATACCGAGATATGTGAGGAATTGTTGAAAGGAAAGAAATCATAAGAACGTACCCTGGCAATGAGAGATTATACGGACTTAAACTAAATCAATAAAAGGGAAAACTTTCAACTTTGAAAGTGTTTATTGTTCTTAGCAAATAACAATGAAATAACTTTTCCAATAAACTGTTACTGCTTTTCTTAGCAGTACAAAACAATATTACGTTTAATTTCATGAAATATATCAGTTGATTTACATCTCTCTGAATGGATACAATCTCACAAAATGGATTAAAACTAATCCATTATAGTTTTTCAGATACTGATAGGTTCCATACACATAGTGCATGTTATTATGTCATTATTTTAATCAATACTTTAATTTTTTTTAAATCGCAACCAACAGTTATTGAAAAACTCTAATTTTCGTAACAAAAGAAGACAACAAAACGCGTTTCAGTAACCGAGACATAATTAATTACTCGTCCAAAAAAATTGTATCACTGAAACTCAAAATATGCTGTGGCCATGAGTTATATGATAACATCTGCGAAACAATGCAGTTTATGTAGTTAACTTTAATAAAACAGGTTATTTTTATATTTATTTATTTCTTTACAGATATAACAAAAATTAGAATTATTTCCATTTGTTTTGTGTCTTGTACGTACTTCGCCTGACGATGCCTGCGTGAATATGAAACAGCTGTGTATACTAAATAGAATATAGAACTACTCTTGACGAAATTGAAGAAGGTATGTTTTTTTTTTTTTTTTTTTTTTTTTTAAACTAGAAATACTGAAATGGTAGTAGAATCTAATGTTATACGAATCAATAGCTTTTCTTAACTTGTTAAATGACACATTTTATAAGTACTCTTGACATTTACATAACAATAAACGTTCCCTCATAATGAACCATACTCAGTCAAACAAAGTAGTTGGAAATATATACTTTGTAAACCGCCTTAATTCAGGATAAAATTTTTTGACTTACTTAAGACTGTCTTCCACATATTTTTCTGAATATTAAATTTAAAAAGACTGCCAAGCGTTAAGAATGGATTGTTTTATTTGAAGAGGGATAAAATGTAGTAATCGAAGAATTGGGTTAAGTTCAATCCTACATAGCATTTTATTTTATATGATGCTCTGAGGGATATTGCTTCGTAATTGGACATTTTATTGATTGGATAAACATGGTTATAATAACCGTGTAAGAATAACTATTAGACTTGAATATTCTTTGTCTGCAGAGAAGTTTTAGAAGTTGTATATTAATTATTAGGTGGAAAGCCTGAAACAAATTATACAAACATTCAATATATAAATGTATTTATAAATAACTATTTTCACTGCTTGATAAAAGTACTACAAACAAGTATCTTGTGGTTACAGTAAAATATTAGACCTTAATGTTTATTCCGAGGGTAATAAACAGATAAATATTATATTAAAACAATACAACATGGAATACTTTAAAATTATTAATGAAAATTCCAATAGACATGATAGACATTACAAAATTGTTGTTGCTGCACACAATTGTAGCTCTAAAAGACTCTGAGAATTTTTAATTCATACTTCATAATAAATTTGTTTAAAAATGTACACATAAACATAACTTAAGCCTTTAAAAAAACTAAATCAAATAATTTGTTTTGCAATTACATATTCTTTAATTACATCCTTTGACTAAATTGATCGATGCTCATTGGCGCAATTGCAATGGTATCTACCATGCTTCAAATACTTTTAACTATTAAATGTGTAATTTTAATATTTTTGGTAATGATAATTTATGATAAAGTCTACAAATGTTAATAAATAGTGTAACACCATTACAATAACTTTGCACATCCATACACATAAATAAATACTAACATAAGTACAATTCACAGCCATCTCCACACAAATATATTAAGCTATTTATATACGGGAGATAGAAAACAAATGTAATGCATTTCTTATGGAAGATTATATGCTTGGTGAAGCTTATTTCTTCTTCTTCATCTTAAAAATATATGTTAAAAATATATAATTAAACTGGCTTAGCCTATGCATTAATCCTCCTAAGCGTAAAAGTATATGATCGAAACTAAATTTGTATTGTCAGTGTTCCAGGTTCATTTTCCTCCAATTATTTTTAAGATTAGTACAAATTACTCCCAGACTGTTATTATCTCTTTTTATTTCTTTTTCCCTTATCCTCTTCTAGCATCGTTGAGGTAGTCTTCACCTACTATTTCCATTTTTTTGTATATTCCACCATATCTTGCAAAATGAAATAATGGAGAATACTCATTTTGTAATACCATATTCCCATGTTGTTGTTAGTCTACCTCTCCCTACTTTCTATGAATTTAATTTACAAAGTTTGTTTCACTTTTCTTCAACATCAAATTTTATATCCATTTCCAAGCATTCTAAATAACCTTCTAAATGATGTTATTCTATATCCCTTCGTTGATATTTGATGTTTTTTTACTGTCATTGATTATCTTCCTGAGATACCTCATTTCACTTGTATAACCAGATTTAAATATATTGTCGTTATTTTTTATTATTTTCAATTTGGTAATAAATGTTTAAATGTTACATTTAAAAAAAAAATTAAACGAAATTGGCAGAGCCTATTTTGAGATATTAAATAGTTTGTAAAATCTCAGTCAATCACACATTTTTTGTCTTATACTGATAATTACTGAACTGGTAGTTTTATGTATATTAGGATCATTTTGTTTTCTTTGCTTCCTTAGAGACAATATACAATTGTATATCAAATTACCAACCACCAAACTCATAAAATTAGCCTAATCCTTTGTGCTGTAGAGCACTGCACATACAACAGACAATAAGGAATATATAAATATTTTCAAAAAAAAAATTATTCAGGGGACATCAAAATTGACATATCCGATATTTATTCACTATTCAGAAATTAATTGTTATATACTAAGAATATTTGAAAAAGTAAGTAAAACAATTGATCGTACCTGCTATTTACATAACATCTTACAATACCCCACTATTCTTTATCTGTTAAGTTGAAAACCCGGGTAGGTGCACTGATAAAATTATAATCACGTTCTATTACATAAATTGTAAGATTTAAACTCAAATATAGGCCTACTGGAAGAGTTTTTGGCCCGTTTCCATATCAGTTACATTATTTATTATAAGAATTTTTATTGGCTTTTATCCCAAATCAATTTTTGTATTTATTTTATTACATCCAACAAATTTTCGAACCTATATTAGATTAAAATAAACTGTGTTTGTCTTTCTAAATATTTTATTACATCCAACAAATTTTCGAACCTATATTAGATTAAAATAAACTGCGTTTGTCTTTCTAAAGTGTTCTATAAAAATAATAAATTTTTCTTGAATCAAAGGCAAAAATTGAGGAGATCTACAAAGATAGATTGTTCAATGTCTTTAAAAAGTAGGGTTGAATTTAAACACCATGTTTCAGCTAAAGCGAGATGTTTCTCATTTTATACCATAAAATATGCACGTATAAAGGAAGGTGTGGGTTTCTCTTTAATTTTAAATTGAGGTGACTCTCAGATGAAATTATAAACCAAACAAAGAATTATTTATAACAATTTATATTCATCTCATACCAAATAAGATTTGTATAAATTTGATGAGAAACTCACTTCTTACAATATAAGTAACAGATCATATATAATTTATGTTTACAGCTAAAGTTTATCATAAAAATGTTTATCTACTAATAATTTTCACCTTCCGATTATACGGTTTTCGGGTTAAGCAATTCAAATAGATATACGTTTGTCTACTGCTCTATTTATCTTTGAAACATAAATTGTGGTCGGACATGCATAATAAATCAAGCACGTTCACTATAGTGTTAAAATCACTGAAATAGATTTATTAGGGTTGGATTGGTATGTTGGTGATATAGGCTGTTACGGTACTCTTCTAGTAGATATTTCCTATACGTCATTCTATCTAGGTCTAAAGTTAACTTTTAATTAAATAAAGTGTATACTGGTGACTGTGAATTCAATAAAGGAGATAAAATTACAGTTTTTGCTCTCATTATACTTGCTTAACATTTTTATCGAACAGCTTTAAAATTATAGGTATTTAAATTTGTTTTATAATTTCCAGCAATTTTTTTTAATAAGAATTATTTATTTATGTTTCACATAGAAAAATTAAATTTTAACAAAATTAAACGAAAGTTTAGTAATTCTTTTCTTTTTATTCAAAATCATGCCCTTCCTAGTTACTCTAATTTCACATAAAACATACCTCATGCTATATATTTCTTGCAAAAAGCATGAACATACATAACTATATAAGTTGAAATGTATGAGTATTACACTATAATAAATATCTGTTTCAATTTCATCATACTCATCTCTAAAACTTGCCTAACACTACAACTTCAAACACTACCAAATTTGTATTATTAAATTTCTTTTTTTACTTACCTTCCGATGAAAATTATATTAGGATATATAGACATACATAACTATATATTTAAAATCACAGTTCTAATATCACTAATATTAATTTTATTTGTTAGAAAGAATTTGATTCTAAGTGTAATGGATTTAAAACTACGTTTTATACTTAAGTTTCTTTAAACAAATCAAAGTAAATAGTTTTTATAGTGAACAAAGAATGTAATGAACTTTTAAGCTCTTTTGTAGATTGAAATCGTGACATTTTTAATTTAAAAACATAGTTACAAGTTCTGGAGAGGAATTTAAATATAATCTTTAATTGCATTTGTTGTAGTCAAGAGCTGAAGTTTATAAGAATGTGGTACCTTCATAATTAGCTGACCTATTTGTAACAGAATAAATGTTTTCCTTCGTAAAAAGTAGTAGGTAAGTTATAGTAATACAATATCCTTTGTTGTAAAGAAGTGTGTAGCGGGTTGATTTGTTATTAGTCGAGAAATATAATTAGGGGTAGAATAGGCAATCGAACTACTCCGATATTGTGAAAAAGTAATAACACCTATTCATAATTATTGATCCTGTAGCCATTTGGTTTCGTTGCTCCCATTATTGATCATTTTGGAGGATAAACGGAACCGTTTTTTTTTTTTTTTTTTTTTTTTATAGGTATTATTAGGTATATGGCATATCGTGTGTTTAGTAAATACAAATTCAGTCTTTTCAATGATTCAGAATATGCATTTATCTGATAAACTGTTAGATATTTAACAAACTTTCTCATATAAAAAAAAAACAACAACAACAAATATAAATGTTGTTTTGAATTTCAATAAGATAAAAATTATAAATTATATTTTTTGCAAAATAACCCTGGTAATATTAAAATATATGGCAAGGGCTCAAAAAAAAGTTGGTCGCCACCTTTATAAAATTGATTGTTCTAAGACGGTTAACAAACAAAAATAAACTGTAAGTGCCTTTCTAAAGGTAAAAGCTCAAACTCACAAAATCATCAAAAAGTTCATCAAATATTGGTGAAATGTGAAAAAGCAATCTGCCATACATTATTGAATGTCTATTTATTTTGATTCATGATTTATTAAAAAAAATAAGATGTTAGAGCAATTGTCTTGTTTTTATTCAATTTTCTAAATTATAACTTTTTAAATAGATTATTCCTTGATACGACGTTTTGTTTACCTCTTATTTTGGTTCATTATATTTAGCAAAATATTATCAAAAATGTTAAACCTAATTTTCATAACATTGACGTTTTAATTTTTAACTTTAAGAACTACTGAGACATTTTGATTTATCTAAAAAATAAAATGAAAACTTACACAAAATATATACTAAATTACACTATAGTTGGGAGATTTGGTTTGGGCTGAGCAATACTACACAGTCTTTAGACAATATCCGTATACAGTAGTTAATTGGGTTCAGGAGTCCCAAGGCGGATAATTCCACAATATTACAAAATCGATTTTTAAAGAAGATATCTTACTAAAAGGAATTAGATTATCTTATAGATGTAATACATTTATTCTTCAGTAAACAAATCAAAAATCTGATGGTGGATTTACGTTTTAAATATCTTCTTAATATTTATACAAATGTTGCGTAAGGAAAGCGAAGGGAATTAGTCACGTTTCTCCAAAATTCACTCAAATATTAGTTTTTGAAATGAGGTTTACAAATTCAATTTCAGGAGCTTAAGGCAATACAAGTGGGGAACATTTATAAACCCATTTAAACTGTCAATTTACATGTTGCGTCTATATAAGGTTTCTTTTTAAACTGACTGGGCATATTATAGTTTCACATGATAAATACAATTTGGTTTACAACAGGGTTTATAAAAACCTACTCAAATTACCTTTAATTTTTATACCAATCAGTTTGATAATAGTCAATAACATTTCTATTTAAATAATCAATATCAAATATGATTCCATTGTGGAAAGGTCCCGAATCACTGATATAAATTAATAATAATAAAATACACACCTAATTGCTGCACACCTAATTGACTACGATCATAAATACACGGACTTACAAACCAACATGGAGGTGTTAAAATTTTGTGAAAAAAGTAAATATATGAGTGTATATGAAGAATTTGAGATATACAAGGCAGTAAAAATGGAACCGCATAATGTCCTAAATGACAAGTTATTGTTCAATTCCAACTTAATATTTGACACTGCAATGAAAGTACCAAATGACTTTATATAGGAGTGGGGATTATCATCGATGATTGGATGGGATCTTGACCTTAGTTCTGACTTCGCATCTGTGATGACCACATGGGACTTGTGTTCCAATTTGTGTTAAATATGTACGTTGTTTTTGTGTTTTCGTATTTATGCTGTTATATGTCTGACAATTTTTTAATGTTAATGACGACCTCCTAGGAGTGATAATTTCACCTGATGATGGATGAGTGATATCATCTGAAACCGCGGTAGTGTTTTTTCACAAAAGTGGATCACTTGACGGACATAAAAGGTAATATTTTATTATTATTAATAAATATGATTCATTAACTCCATGCAATCACAACTGTAAGTCTTAAGGTCAACTGTTTATAATATATGTTTTTCTCAAACGGGTTAGGAATTATGGTTATAGGTTATACTAGAAAAATTAGATTTAATAAACATGAATTTTAAAGACATTTTTTATTAAAATAAATTCAATGCTCAATTACAACGTGGTTTAGCAGTACCGTACACCACTTCAATACACAATCTAGCATAGGTTTGTTAAAATAGAAAATTGCAACCCTTTATAATAAATATAGAAAACTTGTAATTCTGAGTGGAATGCTAGTTTGGTCAGCAATTGAACTTATGATAGACTAAAGTTCCACGAAGATCATCAAATCAGCTTAACGTGGAACTATTTCTGTTAATTGGGACTGGTTTCAAAAGAAATCAGTGATTTTAGAATGTTTTCAAGTCAATTGAAGTAAGTTAATTCATCAAAATCAATAGATAAAATTTCACAGACAAATTCTTATAACAAGAAAATATAATTAAACTGTGTTTCTGAATCTCAAATCCCAAATCTATTCCGGAGAAAAAGCTTGAACTAAACCGGGTACTAAGTCAAACTTTGCTACAAATAATTACTTATTTATTATTTTAAAAATAAAAACACACTTATTTTGTATATTATTTCTATCTCCGCTAGGAATGTTACAATTAAAATGAGTGCATTGTTCCGCGTAACTTGGTAGCTCGCGTAACCCATTCTAGTATTCAACCGTTGCAATTTCCTCTAACAGTCCTTAGATGCAGGAGACGAGACCCTCGATTACTATCAGTTATATTCGTACCAGCTTTCAAGAAAACGGAGGTGATGTAAATTATTTACCTATACTAAATTGGACTTGTAAGATGTAGAACCAAATATTGCTTGAGCTTAAAATTTTCCTTTCTGTATAAAAACCCAGGAGTATGTAAATTCGCGCTAACATTCTGGCGATGGTCATTGTGCATGGGTGTCATGTGCCTATAGCAGCAACCTGTTCTTCCAGTATTTAGTATTGATGGAATAATTTCTCCGGAAGGCTTTACCGTACCAAATAGATCTTCTCTGCAGTGTTTCCTGTAATCTCCTCAACGGGAAGTGGGTAGCAATCAAAAGTAATTTGCTTTGGAAGAAAATAGTGACAAAGATTGTGACAGTCCTACTTTGATCAAACAGTTATGATTTTACATTAAGTTATATCTCAGGATTTATCTTACGCGTGTGTTTTAGTAAATTTAATAATAATTTGACTGTTCTCATTTAATAATTATAATTTAAGATTATATTTAGCAGATCCCCATAAAAGCTTTGGAATACCCTGTTCTGAGGTTTAATTTTGTTTGTTTATTTTTTTAAATCTACAATATGTTCTTAATGTACCCGATCTATGTGTTTTAGTTTAAATATCACTAAAATGCGAAGATAAAATAAAACAAAATAACTAAGGAAGTGGGTACAACTCTGCAGTATTTCAGTGGTTAAGAAAAAGACCTCGCATGCCAGGAGGCTGGGCACCGGTGACACCCGCTTTTTCCAGAATTTATACCGGACGGTCTTGTCAAAGGTGTAAATTGGGAAGGCTTCGTCGAGGATCAGTCTTCATAGTGAACGGGATACCACAAACTTACTTTTAAAATCATTAGAATACAATTTACTTGTGATAATTTAAATATACGTGAATTACTTATTAAAAATACACAATCTTCAGAGTGTTTATATATAATGGGTTTTTGAAGTTGTTATTTATTAATGTAATTTCGTTGCAGTTATATAAATAAATGTTTACTTTAAATTATCTTTTAAAAGTAAAAATTTTATTTCCGCTGCATATTAGTAAAATATTTTTACTAAACTTTATTAACCTGAATGTATTGCGATTTTGTGGTATATATACACTTCAGAAAAAGGAGTTATTAATCTACTTTTTCATGATATATATGTTATATCAGATAATGTTTTCTTATTTTTAGAAGAAACTTACTTAATTCCAGTATACACCATTTATATCAACTATGATTTTATATAAACCTTTCCAAATACGACACAGCAACCTCATCATTCAGACCTACAACACGGGTCTTAACAGCATCAAAACAACAAGGGTGGTAATTGCCGTTTTCCACTTTAACCATCCGAAGCTAGATTTTGTATAGTGTTAAATAGGTATACCATATTGATATATAGCATTATAACACCGTATAGAATTTACATTAATAAAATAATACATTTTTTGAATTAATATTTATTATTAATAATAATAGTTTAATTTTGAATTTTCGTTATTGTAATTGTGGCTAGGGGATGAAAAAAATTTAAATTGTAACTAAGGTTATATTAAGAAAATTTTGTAACAAATACTATTCCTTTGTCTTTTAATACGGTTTACATTTTACAATGTGTTGTTTTCAAACAAACACTAAAATATAGTCTTATGCAAAATATGTATTAACTTATATAACAACGTGTAGCATAATATGTTTTAAAAGATATACTTGGCATTTAATGTAAGAATTAATTAAGTAATCTTTTAAACATATTATGTCATCGTCTGTCATTATGATTTCATATATAAATATATATTTTTTTAAATATTGCATTTGACCCTTTGAGAAAAACTTATTTAAATTCGTAAGATGTTGTGTCCCATGTCCTTTTAATCAATTAGAAACTTTAAGAAAATAGTTACAGTATTTTAATTTAAACTTAGTCAGTAAAACGTTTTCTTGAAAGAAGGAATTGTTTTGTGGGAAAAGTTAGTGTTTCCTTTCGTTTGCAGACAATTTCAAGTATAACAACTTATGGAATCACTTTTTGTTTTTATGTTTAGAAACATGCTTTCCACGATTTTGAACCACATTTCTTATCAACTTAGAAGGTTTATTTGGTAATTTTAATCTCATATTATTTATATTAAATAAGATTACTGTAAACAAATAAACAAATACAGTTATTCAAGAGTTTGTAAGTTAAACAGTTATTAGTAATTAATCTTGAAAATATATGTGATTATTTTATCCCTTTCAGATAATATGTCCTTATAAAATAACACGTAAGTTTGAATAAATTTGTTTCACAAAGGAAGGGTGGTTTTTAATTTTCACAAATTTTTAGTAATAAATTCTTTAATATTTTATCAATCACCATTTATTTGGTTTTAGTAGTTAACAGATTTGAACTGATAAGATTCACATTTTGATTCAGTATAAATGTATTGTAAACACTTTGACGACAACACGTAATCTGACGTCATTCAATTTTGACAGTAGTTGTAGTTCTATGGAGTGCAATTACCAAATGTCTTTGTTATGTAAATATATATTTATTTTACTTTTAAGTTTTACAGATATATTCTTAACTTTAAAGAACACAGACGACAGTGTAAGTAGAGTTACATAATTGTAAGTTATATAATTTAAAATTTAATATATGGGGCAGATTTAATGGTAATCTATTTGAATTTGAAATCTAGAGATTTTGAATAACATTTGACACAATCTCAACCTAGTGACAAGAAAATTACAAAATATCTTCAATATGTTTCATGAAAGAAAAACTTGAATAATTAATGTTCTAATATTGAAAAATGGTAAATATATTTATGTTTTAGAAGGTATGGTGGTATTTTAAATTTGCTAAACATCAATCGTTTTCCCCATCTTGACTACTGATGAATTATACGTATCTAAAATTTTTTTTGGTGTATTCGTGCCACAGACATACAAATATATTCACAAACAATTCGTTCTTTAAAAAAAATTGTAAATCCAATCTACATGGAATATAACTTGAACACAAGGTTTCACAAAAATTACGTTTATTTAATGAAACACGTTTCAATGACAAAGTCACCATCCTCAGTGATACATGAGTTACTAAACGATAACTTATAGTTATAAATCTTATAATTTTAACAGTTATAGTTTAGCTAGTGTATAACTAAAGATGGTGACTTAGTCGTTGAAAGGCGTTGGATTAAGTAAAAGCAATATTTGTTAGAACTTGTTTTTGTGTTTTATTCTATCTAATATTATCTCACAAATCAATCTCAACATAAATCAAATCTAAGTTGTTCAAATTTAATTGATTTGAAAAATGAGCTAAAATAGTTGAAAGAAAATAAAACAATAGATATTAAGAAAGAACTTCAATAAAAGAGCGCAAATATAAAGTTAGCTGGTAATGTGAATAAAAAACGACTTTATGAAATGTAATCTTATCTCATTTTCAACTCACCATCACCAGTGTACACTCTACATAACACAAAGTGTAAAGGTTAACTTTAGACGAAGAAATAATGAAGTATTGCAAATATTTACTAGATGAAAGTCGTGACAGCTTACATAACACATAAATCCAACATTTAAAAATCTATTTCGGTGACATTAACACTATAGTGTACGTGCTTTAATACTATAGTGAAAGTGCTTGATTAATTAAACATGTCCGACAACAATGTATGTATGTGAGATAAATAGAACAGCAAGTTTAAATCTATTTGAATTGCTTAATACAATACCGCATCAATCTTAAGGTGTAATGTATAGATTTGTAGTGATTTTTAGAATAAACTTTAGGCGTGTTAACGTAAAATTAAAAATATTTCGATAGGATGCTTCATTTAAATTGAGACAAGTTAGCATTTCAAAAATTCAAACTTGTTACCAAATTATTAAAATAAATATTATTTGTTATTAGGGGGAAAGAAATAGTATTATTGTTGTTAATGGTTTTGTTTATGTTTAAAATGTCATTTCAATTTGTTTTGAAGATAAACCTACACTTTTATTTGTACATTCATATTTTATGGTGAAACCATGAGATATTTTTATCTGAACCATATTCCACTCCGAACTTATGACGTTCGAGAATTTATTTCACTAAAAATAAGGGTTTTAATGGAAAATGTTAAGATACAATCTATGTTTTTATTAACCTGATAAAGGTTTTAAAAATTGATCAGAATTGTTTCATAATAATCTTTGTGTGCAAAAGTGATTATTATATTATGTACCTTTACAGTCTTTTTTCAGTTCCTATGTTTTGGATGTCGGATTACGTTTCAACCTTTACTTCAAGGTCATCTTCAGATCCTAAAAATGTATTCATTCGCGAGACATGTATCCTGATCGTATCGAGCTGTCAAAAATTATAAGTGTTTTAAATGTTAATTGTTGTATTGTGTGTGTGCGCGCGCCCGCGCGCGCGTGTGTGTGAGAGAGTTAACAAAGTTCATGCGAATGAATACATTTTAGGATCTGTAGATGACCTTGAAATAAAGGTTTAAACTACTAATTCGATATCCAAAACAAAGGAAATGAAAAAAGACTGTAAAGCTATGCAATATAAATATTAAAAATCCGTTCCAGTTTATAAATCTGAATATATATATATATATATATATATATATATATATATATATATATATATAATGTAACATTTTTAATACAATTGAAGGGTAAATAAATAATAATTCAAAGGTAAAGAGTCCTGGCTGAGATTTAAAAGAACAATGAAATATGAGATTCAAAGATAAAGCCTAGAAAGTAAATATAACCTCAAATTCGTATTTGGATAAGAATTCATATAAATGAAAATTTAAGTATATCGGGATTTTAAAATTACATTAAATTCACATATTATAACCAGTTAAAGCTAAATTAAACTAAACTTACCTATTTTCAAAACAAATAAATAATACAACCAAATTTTATCCACAAGCCTAAAGTCAGCGGTAAGAACGTTTTCATTGTTCTTACGATGTAAAGTCCAACATGTTTAGTGTAAATAATATTAAGAATTGTTTTAAAAGCATTGTTTATAATTTAAATAAGTAATTAGTGTTAGAATATTAAAATAAAGTTGTAACTTGTAACATAACCAATAACAAGTGTGATTGAAATGATTATAAACTGTGACTACGGAACACGGAAGGCTAAATGGTGGACGAGGAATAAGCGCCGGAGCGATCGAGTTGAGATAACGTCGACTAAATTACATTCTATATGAGATATTAAAATGGATATTCCCGAATTTAAAAGAAACAATAATAAGTAATTCGAAGTTGGATATGGTAATAAACAGTTTAAAATACGTAAAATATACAAGTTAAGAACAGTGAAACACATTTTGGAAAATAATGTGTATGTGACCAAAAAAGTGTGCCTGTTGGGCATAGGATATTCAACACGATTATAGTAATGGCCTTGAGTTAATTGTAGAGCACAATATTTTTTGAATTTTTTGTGGCGTCCTTTTAAGCACTTCTAATTTTGTATCCACCAAATGAAGATGTATTTGCTAGTTGTTATTAAATTTCATAAAAGAGAATAAAGAAACAGGGAATATATTGTACTTACCTTGTAGTAATATAACTAACACATACAAGGGTAATATTATTTTTCAATAGTACAATCAATAAACAGTAATTAAAATACAGTCACCAACATTAGGTAATATCCAGCTAATTTTGTTACATACATCCAAGATTAACTTTGAATAAATAAAAGTGAATAGAATTGTATAAAATCTCATATTAAACCAATTAAACATAATTTCTTTTGAACATTTGAACTTTGTAACCTAATAGAAATTAATTTTAATAATCCAATAAGTATAGATTTAAGTGATTGCCTATTTAACAGCCAGGGATTCTTTAACCCGAGAGAAAGAGATTTGCTTGAAAAATTCAGATATCAGTATTAATTGTATATTAAATATATCCAGAGGAGATAATATATAATTGTAAAAGTAATTCCATTTAAAGCTAATTCTCAAAAGATAAATTTGTACATAAATAGATAATTGAACAACAGTGATTAAACATTGAGTTTATAAAACAAAAAGCAGTCACTCATTTATAGTATTAACATTATTTTCACTATAATTTAGCTCACAACGTGGGGAAACCTTTGTTTCTGAGAAGGAGATATAGACATCAATTATTTTATTAAAAATTTGGCACCTCAGCGTGGCTAAATTGAATATAAAATTAAAAAATTATAATAATAACAAAAGAATTTAAAAAATTCTCTGAATACTATTTAGACCAAATAAATTTTTTTCTTAAGAATTTGGGTATAAAATGATATTGTACTAAAAAAAAAAAGCTTTGACGTTAAGAAGAACTACAAGTATTTTGTTAATTATCTTGAAAATTAACTTCGAATGAAACAATTTTACCGATGAGATTTTCATTTTTCAATGTGTAAGGGGAAAAAAAGAAAGAAAAAAAAATAAATAAAGACGAGATTATACTTCAAATAACCATTAAAACAAAAACTCCATATCTAGACCAAACAACATTCACATTTAACGGCTGGCGTTTTTGAGATATCCACTTGCCTCATATAAACAATTTGAATACCTGTATACTGCACTAAATTATATCTCAAATATAAATTGTGATATCCGACATGCATAATAAATCAAACACGTCCGTTATAGTGTTAACATCTTTGAAATAGATTTATAAGGGTTGGATTGGTGTGTTTCCGATATAGCCTGCCACGGTCTCACCTAGACGTTATTTGCAATATTTCATTCTATCTACCTCTAAAATTAACCTTTAACCATTTTAGCCGCTTTTTCAAAGCCGCTTAGACTAGTAGGCCAACTATTTAAAACTGGACAGCCCAAGAGAACACGATAATTAGACTATTGGACGATAAGTTGAACACAGATTGTACACAAATAACAATATTCGATATAGTGATTACAAATAATGAAGACAAATTGTTCTTATAATTGACATGGTGTAAGAGTTGGGCATTTACAGGAAAAGGAAACTTATAAATAAGACAATGGCATAACTATGTATAAATGTCATGATTTTGTAGTAATAGTTTTTAGAAAAATACCACAAAAGTCGAAGAATACAAACACACTCTCTCTCTCTCTCTCTCTCTCTCTCTCTCTCTCTCTCTCTCTCTCTCTCTCTCTATATATATATATATATATATATATATATATATATATATATATATATATATATATACATACATATAAATTAGGGATGGAATATATAGGTAAGTGTCAAACATGTAATTAGACACATATCCTAAAACGTCCATATACAGGAACAAGTTTTTGATAACACTACAGAACGAGTACATGTAGGAAAACCCCTCGTTCATTGTAAATCCGGCCGTTTTTTACTAATATACAGCGTGTTAAAAAAGTCCCGAGACGGCCAAATAGTTTTTTAACCATTACAGATGGAGTTACAAAGCTTTGCACATTGTTAATGGACACCAAAACATATTTTAGTACGTATTCAGTGGACCGCTACCTTTCCAAGGGGAGCGGGCCACAAGGAGTAATTATAAAATCTTAAATGAGAGCATAGATCGAGTTGTATATAGAATTAAAGGACTATAGAAGTAGAACACAATGCCGTAAACCCGACCTCAAAATGTTCATCCTAGCTAAAGTAGCGTGTGCAAATGTTTATGTGTAAAATTTGTAAACGTAATAACATGTAGCTAAGGATAACAAATATTCAAAATAAAACTTGAAAATGGCTAAATAGCGAGCAGTGATCGTTATATTAAACTACAAATAAGATTGTAAAATTGTAAAGTAGGATACAAATTGTAAACAAACAAATTGTATCAATTTTTAACAAACAATTCCATCCCTCTTACATAAAGTGCTTCACTTTTTTGTTTTTGTTTCTACTTCTCATCAGATAAAACCAAACAAAAATGAAATCAACTGAAACAATAAAATGTATTTGAGAGAGTATATAAATTTGTAAAGAAAACAATAACTAAAGAGTTTGCAGAGAAAATATACGCGTACGTCATATAATTTTAATCATTCACGTCATTGCAAGCTTTTAGTTTATATCGTCCTGTATTTACTGATACCATTAGATTTCATTTAATAAACCTGAAAGGTTATTTTATCTGTAAATGGATTGACTTGTTGACACAGAGTACCACAATTTGACACACAATTTGTCGCCGGTAGTGCCAACACACCGAAGCTCATAAATCTTGTGATAGGAAGTTGTATGCCAAGACCAGTAAATAACATTATAATTTTGTTTTATTTATTTATAATTACATGTTTCGTAATGTTTTCCATTAAGATAGAGATTTTTTTAAATATACCTAAATAAACATGTGTAGTTTACAGAATACTTTAATCGTGTTACACTAGTATTAGTAATTTTTGTAAAAATAATCCAGCGTAGATTAAAACAACGAAAACAAGTTGATAGGGGACATCATGGTACTTACCCATCCCCTTCAATGCAATACAAACAGATCATCTTAGTGGATCTCTTGAAACCTGTTGGAAATGTTAAATTGTATTGGTATATTAAGGTGTCTTACACGTATAATATATCATATGCTTGTTTCAAACAGTGAACATATAGATTTTCTAAACCACGTAATTCTTGTATATCACTACTTTCTTGACTATGATAGCTCCGCCCTAATGGGCCTTGTATGTATTAAACAGTCTCCACTCGCTTCGCTCCCGTGATGACTTGGACTGCCTGATGTCGTAACTATACGAATATCACTTTTTTTAGGTGGTCAAAATTCGAAATTGCATTTTTGACAGTAACTCGGGTATTTTTCATCTTAAAGCGGTAGTGTTTGTACCAATACATATAGAATTTAAATCGTCAAATGTATATCTAGTTTAGTTGAAATACACACATGATGGGTACCAAGAACTATTTTAAATGGGCACCATTTTGATACTTATAAATCAAATTTTCTGTATAAATGTTTTGAATAAATTTTGGTTAGGTTATGTTTAAGTTAGGTTAGCACAGTAAATTAGATAAACATTTATTTGAATTTTTTAGCGTTAGAACTACTTATATATTAATAAGTAAATAATAATTTAGATTTTTTTGTAAATAATAAAAGATAACATAAAATGTATTTACATATTTCAATTCTGCTTATTTTTTGCAATTATTCCAACTCGATCTATGACAAATTGCGAACTTATTGTCAAAAATGTATTTCGAACCCAAACCTCCCAAGAAATGTGATATTTGTATAGTTACTCAGAGCGAACTTACCAGCACGAATGTAGTGAATGAAGGCTCCTTCATATATACAACTTTGTGTCCCAGCAAGTGCTGAAACATTGTCATAAGAGTAAAGACTTTTTTAATTTGCCCGTCATTCCTAGCCGACTTCTATAAAGAAGTTATATAGATTGACAAGGTTCAGAAGACTCATGTAACAACAGTTTTAAATAAACTTACACTTTGGGGTCAATACCTTACCCTTTATGTACCAATACAATTTAACACATACTACAAAGCTCAAGTTACCAACATTTAAGGAAGAAATTTTAATGTTACAGTGCACTAGAGAAATATCTTCTAAGCTATCATGAATATGTAATTTTTAATAGAATACATGTTATTTGTATTCGTTTTCTTTCGTATTTTTCTTAAACAAAACTTTAATACTTCCAGTTAGAAATTCAAATAAGGTATTAAGTTTAATCTGTTTGAAAAGTTTTCAATTCATATCTTAAAGAATTAAAACTTAAAACATAAGGAGCCAAGATAAATAACTTTACCTTATCCTCCAACATACGAAACACAAATTTGCTTAGTCAACATTTCCCTCTCAATTTATTTACTTACAGAGTCAATAAGTGAAGATTTACTTCAGCAGCTGGTTGTCGCGTTGACATTGACATAATTCCTCGAAATCAAATCCAATCTTCTAATTCTCTACGATGGAACTCCTGTCAGATCCACTATAGATAGGTGGAATTTATGGAATAGTTTTACATCGTATACCTGTCATGTGTTAGTGAAAAGATGTATTGACAAACATCAGTACTGTCAGGACCTTTATATTTTTGCGTAGAGCTTTATGTTTGCATTTTGTGTCAGGTTAATAACGTGCCACTTGTTAACACATTAAATACATTACTCAACGTAGCGTTAAATTTAACGTACTGTAGCACCGTGCAAATAAATACAAATTGAAAATACCAATGGTATTATTAATTAACGTTGCAAAGATTATTATTCAATAATAAACTTTCCAAAGATCTGATTTTTTAAAACATTTTTTGTACAAATTTGATTTAGCAAAATATTATTCTAGTTTAAAAATGTTTACAAATTAAGTGTATAAATAAGATATATTAAAAACAGTGTACATTTTTTACCTAGTACACCATGTCACTAACAAATGTTTACATATATTAATATTTTGTTCTCCGTATACATCCACTTCTACTTCTCCATTACAAGATTTAAACTATCATAAATATTTTACAAAGTGATCGAATAAGGCCTGGATTTATTAAAATATTACTTATTATATCGTATGATTAACAAAATTAACAATTGATTTATGACGGATTCAAAGTAAATACTTTGATATGATAACTAGTTTGTTTCAGTTTCACACGTGAAACCATTTCAGTGATAACTATTTCTACTTCTTCGTTCTACATATTCTTTACATGAAAATTAATCATGTTATGAGGTTGTGAATTCAACTGATTTTAAGACTGAATTTTATTTCCTCTGCAATACTGTTGTTGGTGTGTCATAGGAAGATGTACAAACAGCTGTCAGGACTTTATCATAGTCATTATGGTTAACAAAAACATGCACTAGTTGTCGTCATTATTTGCATGCGTCGTGTCTGTAGGTTCACACAGCTTACAAACACAACCTGTGTCATGTGTATGTAATGGTACACACGATCTCTCGTTCTAGATTAAACTTGAGATTTTGTCGATGTGAAGTGCCTGGTAACATCATTGCAGTTAATTATTAAACCACAACGTCAGGAAACATTAGTTTATCCTCACTGTTTGAGTAATAAACAAGTACATTTCTCTTGATTGTAAAATCATCAATTGAGTCGTGTGACGAACAGATTAAACAAAATTCTGAAATCACAAAGGGAGAAAATGAAGAAATTAAAGCTCGGTAAGTGACAGTGAAGAAGCTGGAGTCTGATAACATTCAAATAAGTATAAAATTTTCCTTTTTGGAAATCAGAATTGACTATAGGAACTGATACAATCGTAAGAACAGTTTCGAGATTTTACCATTAATATATTTAAAAAAATAATAGGCCTAAGTAAATTATTTCCAATAGTAGTTGTATTGTCCACTGTCAATACATCATTGTACATTTTCGTTAGTGACTGAGTAACATTTTATATTGTTGCTACTCGTAAGCTTATTTAGTCTATTCTTATGTAAAGAATCAAAAACAGCTGAACTGATCAAATTAATGGAACTACCGCTATCAATTAAAGCATTTTGATAAATGTTTTTACCACAGTCAACTGTTATTGTAGGTAACACATTGGTTATATTTTCTGTTTTGAGCCAGTTAATCTTTTGAATTTTCTTAATCTTGCGCTTTATATTAGCATTTAATTTTCTATTCTTAATTTTTTATTTAAAATCTTTTGATAACCTCTATTTATTTTAGCATGGCTGGTTAAATTAACTTGATTATGGAAGGAGTGAATGCTAGTTATTGACTCCTTCCATCCTGCAATTTTTTGAATTACCTATTCTTTGCTTACTATAACAATTTGTTTTATATGCCCTGGTTTCTTACAATAAAAACACACATTTTAGTTATTTCTAAACCTACGCACAACATTGGGATCATTAAGATAATTATTCCCAACACCTATTCTCAGGCTGTCAACATAATTAATGTTGTTATTATGTATACACAATTGGTCTAATTCCGCAAAGTTTAGTGGATTTTTCATGAAAACTAATCTGGCTCTAACATTAGGATTTATTCCAATCTTAATAACATCAACGACTTCTCCTTCAGTATAGTTACATTTTAACAACTCACAGTATTCTTTAATTTCGGAAATGTATATACTTAAAGGTTCTTCTACTCCTTGAGGACGATTAATAAAATCTCTTTTTAAATTTTCCTTCAGATTAATGTATAAACGTATTTAATAACATTTCATGTACTTGCTCAATAGTGTATTTTACACTCTTAGCGTAAATCAATTTGCTTAACATCGGACCCGAACATAGCCTAAACATATTTCTAATATGTTCATCATTTAAACCAGTTTCATTCTTCATTCTTAACATAACTCTAAAAAATTTAACAAATCATTATGATTTAAACCATTACAAATTCTAAACAAATTAATATATCTTTCAATTGGGTTTGGAAGTTTAAAAATAATCCTTTGTTTGCCAGATAAGGTTGAGAAAACCGGCTCTCCCTCGGTTCCCGTTACCCGCACTGGTTTTGTGTAAACAAAGAATACAACCTTAGGGTTATCAGAACTTTCTAATATTTGTATAAAACTTTCTTCTTCTTCATTACTTTCAGATAACTTCCTAACTACGTCCTCTTTAATTTGTGTATCAATTTTTATATTTGATAACTTATCATCAAATTCTTTCAAAAGATCCATGTTTACATTTAATTGTTTTAAATCTCTTCATCAGTTATTTTAAATTTTAACAAATTTCTGATTCTACGTTTTATATGATAAATTTTAGTTTCAACCCTAAGTAAATCTATTGGTTTCTGCGTCACAATTATATCTGCTATAGATTCTTGAATTTCAGAAACTTTTCGACTTATGGTTTCATACTCTACCGTTAGACTAATTTTATTGGACAAATAATTAGCATCAGTCTTAACTTGCTCTCTTAAACATTGTCTCAATACATTTACAGAATTATCTATAGATACGTTAACATCTCTAAATTGTAGTTCATAAATTAACTCATCTTTCAAAAGAAGATCTACTTTCAAATTAGAAAGTTACAACTAAATCTGGAATTGAACAAGAGGAATCGCTTTTGTCAGAATCTGCTGCGAAGGAAGCCTCCTTAAATTCTACAAGTTTTGACTTAGAAAATGATCAAAAACTTCTACGCAAGAACTTGAACGTGTGATAGAAGAAAGATACCGAATGATCCAAGATAACAATGAAGTGATGAAAGAGAAGAGTGAAGCTGGAGTTGGAAAGTCTACAAGATGCCGCTGCTATGACTAGACATGCAGAAACTGTATTAGATCAGATTAAACATATCCGTACTTCAGTGAACCACTTGATAGATAGAGCTAAGGGCGTTCACAGTTCATCTGACGTTTAACCGACAAAAAGGAGACTGTGAGCAAAGAGAAGCAAATTTTGCCAACAACTCAATACCAACAGTGGTTTACACTTGCTTCGAGAGAGATTGAAAAGCTGCGGCAAGAGTTAGAAGATATTGAGAATAACCTCAACTATTCAGACGGAACTCTACAATTGCTTACCGAGATCACTAATCTTAAAAATAAGTTATTGGATAATGAACAACATAGCCTAGACTTGGAATCTGACGTACGTCTGTTAGGTTAACTAGCTGGAGAAGCAAGTGGATTTTTGGACGCTGCACAGAATGATTTGTTAACGGCTTCAGATGAGTTAGCACAGTTATACCATCATGTATGTACAGTGAATGGAGAAACTCCTATTTATTATTGGAAATAAGTAAATTATTTCCAATAGTAGTTGTATTGTCCACTGTCAATACATCACTGGGCTACAAGGTTTTATCAGTGGAGTTTATTTATAGGAACTATTGCTAATAAACACAAGTTGTAAAGTTTGCTACAATTTATTAATTTGTTTCACTTTTAAATGACACTTATTCAAAATACACAACCGACACGTAAAAATAAAAAATTAAAGAAACAACTTCAGTCACTTTTTAAGGGATCTTCGAAGAATCGAAAACTTGTGCATGTTCACGTGGATCCTGTGTAAAATAAAATAAAAATTACTTAATTCAAATGCAATAATTCTTTTACGATTTATACCTGAAATTATAATAATCAACAATAAAACAGAAAAGTAAAATGATTATCGTATTCAACCTACTTCAAAACTAATGAAGGTCCGCACAAAGCAGAAGGAGGCTTCCGTCCAGCGTGACATTGGTCGATATAAAACCCCAATGAAAACGCGTTACCTACCCCCACCTCGGGGGATCCCCCAAACATGTTATTGAACCAGGTCAAATCCGTCATTTTACTTTAGCGTATTAACAAAACGAATATAAATTTATTTTAAAATTATTGAAGTTATAGGCCCACATGATACAAGATACATGGTATTCCAAAACATAAGAGGAATGGATTAAGTGCAGAGACAATGTCGATTGACATGAAAGTAGAACTTGCACTGGGTTATCCAATTGAGGATAACATTATTGATGTCTGTCATGTTCTCTTAAGTGGAATCGCAGAGAGACTTGCAAGGATCAATGTGAGGATTGTTCGACGTCTCGAAGTAAAAGTTATCCTGCAGATGAAGAATGTTAAGAATGATTTTTCGTCAAGACTCCTGGACCTTCATTCCGACAATCTTATTTTGTAAATGCGAGCCTGAGTCCAGCGCGTTATCTGTTTTATGCTAAGAAAGCCAAGAAAACCAAGGGATACAAGTTTCTATGTTTGTGGAGGTAGTATCTTTATGTGGAAAGCCGATGGAAGTGGATGTTATAGTAAAACGATACATGGACCAGATAAAATCCTTGTGAGGTACGATTGTATAATCAAGATTATGTTAACTTTACTACTTTAAAATCTTTATAGACTTTTCGTAATTTAAAAAGAACAAATTCAAACTTTTTATTGAAGATTAAATCAATTTATTGTTTAAACAATTTTAAATTTTGAGGGGAAAATATGTCAAAAAATTTTTAAAATGGACCGCTTAGATTCTTCTTCCCCGTTTAAAAGTTGTTAATAGTCTCACGACTATATTTTTACACTAATGTTTTTGCTTTTTTATTATTTAATTACACCCTTGTCATACATTTTGGTATAAGTCTAAGTACCAGAATACGAATAATTTAACAAAGAACAAAACTATATAGTGTAGAATATTCGTAATTATTTAAAAATATATTTATATTTGATATTTTGAAACTTTTATAATCATTTATGTTTAATTTTTAATTGAGTTATCACAATAAACAAATTACTGATATTCCAGTTTCAAGTACACGTTGAATGTCCCTCTAATCAGTCGTATTTGTTTCAATGTAATTTTAAAATGAATGGACTCAAAAAACACTGTTTGTTGCAGACTATTTATAATAGTAGTAAAACGAACCGTCAATAATTTACAGACACACGATGTGTATTTGTGTGATTGTTTAGAGCTCAAACATTAAGCTTGAACTAATTTATCTACGTTTCGAGTCATTTACAAAACGATACTTTCATCCTTGAAATCATTAATTTGCTCTATTCCTTAAGCACAAATCAGGCAGCCCTACTTTGACAGCCGAAAGATATTTTAGGATCTCCAATTTGTTCTAATCTGGCAATATCTTATCTAGTCTTAATCCTTTTCTAAGTTGCCCATGGGGTGGAATCGTTAGCGTCCCAGGAGCGTATTTACTGTACGTAATTTGACAATTTTTTACCCATCAGTACCGCTTCCTAATAATCAACATTTTAACAATACACTCTACAAATGAGATATTGTAATGGATATGTAAATGGAGATTTTCTTCTTGGATTATAAAAATGTTGGGATACTCCTATGTTGGATCGAATGAAGAAGCAATTTGACTGAAACGTCCGTTTTTATCATAATAATTTAAACAGGTGTGTTTGCATTTAGGTTTGGTGGTTTTTACCTATATAAAAAAAGTGTTTTTAATTTTGTTTCTGTTGCGAGTAGATAATGGTATCAACATAGATTTCATTAGGTGTGTTGATCTGAGAACATTTCTGGATTACAGATGATTGGAATTGAAATGACAAATTTCGGAACTAGTAAAACATTAATACAACATCTGTTTTAAAAGGTCACTAAAAACAATTAATATTGATTTGAAACTTTGAATTGTATTTGCTCCTTGAGATGACTTTTAAAATTTATTTATTTATTTTCTGTTAAGTTTAGGTTGTTAAGACAATATTTGTTAAAAAAATATATATATTTTTTAATATCCTTAAATAGTTTAAAGAAGAAATTTAATCAGTGCATTTTTAAATTTCAGACATCCCTTCCCCTCAAAATTTGTCATTTATAATAAATATCTTTAATAAAAAATAAAAAGTCTTTAATAAAAAATATATACTTTTCTTTTTTAAATTATTATAAAATGTCTTTAAACATTTGGAAGTTGTAAAGTACCTCAACATTTCCAAAAACAATGTCAAAATAGATATCAATAAAAATGTAAAATATCACAATTTTAATATTATTTTAACAAATCTACATTTACATATTATCCACTTATTTCTTTAATTAAATGATCAGATAAAAATGATAACTAAATATGTACTAGTTATTTTTATTTAGGTTTAACTCTCTTAGTGGCATACAGCTCAAAATGAGTCGATGACGGCTACTGAAGCAAACAGACCACTGTAAAAATCTCTGATAATGCAACTCATAACTAGGGTTACTTAAAACCATCCTATCGAAATAAATGTTATACCATTGTAAAGCTGACGTTTCGTAGATGCATATACATGTAATCAAAAGTTCATAAAACGCTATAAAAATATTTAATTAATTGGTAAAGTTTTGCGTGTTTTAGACAGAAAAATGGCGATTAGACAAACCTTACAAAGATTACAAAATGGAGGCGTTCCTTTGTCAAATGTCAAACTGGGCGTAACCAACCATTTTACTTGTAAATTGAATAGTGTTTAGTACAATTCTTTACCTATCCAACAGAATTCGCCACATGTCAGTAACCCATATTGTTTAGAACCTACAACGTATTTACCACCAAAAAGCGTTTTACCGATATATTCAACGAAAAAAAAGTTCTTTTCTTCAACTCAACCTTTCGCATAGTAAATGGATTCGTAGAGAAATGAATTCTACACCATTGAAAAGCTCGTGTTTCAATCTTTTAGAGCTGTCTAGACTGATTTTCGTAGATAGATTACAACAAATTAAAATAATTCTCGTAATTTAGCAATTTCGCCGTGAGGCTGCAGCACATGACGACCAGTCTAAAAACTTAGAGATTTTCACACATATGTGTTGTAATTTTTTGTAAATATTCATTCGTGTCCTAAAAGCACAAGTTGGCACTATTTTATAGTATTTTTCTTCCTCTTTCAAACTACGTATTCCAAATTATCCTAGCTTTTATAGTTTTTGAGTTATATTATATTTTATAAACCAGTAACCAAAAATCTAAGATTGTTTCGGATCTGGAATGAGTTTAGTGGCCGTGAAATATCGATGACTTGTATTTATCTTTGGTCACAGGTTTTTATCTCTTTGTATAGAGGAAGATTTGCTCTTTCATTTCATATGAAGTACCACGTCATAGCCTTTGTTCAACTAATATTCCTTCCCTCCCAAAAAACACATTTTTAGTCATTCTACCGGCACTTTGTGAGATAGCTGTAAGTCTTCGTTCTGTTATGTGAAACTTTTTTATATTTAGTGAAAATATTTTCTTATTTGTAGTGTTTTATTATTATAATTTGTTTCTACAAGTTATAATATATGTCTTATTATTTCTAAAGTTTATATTTTTGAGTGATTTATGGTTTTTTAGTGAATATATATTTGGCCCAAACTAGGCTAGGCTATAATCATGCATAAAAAGAATATTTCCTCTTGTGAAGTGTTTTATTTATTATAATTTGTATATACAAGTTATAATAAATGTGGTATTATTTCTAAAGTTTATATTTTTGAGTGATTTAGGGTTTTTGAGTTAGGCCTAACCTAGCTAGCATGCATAAAAGAATATTTCCTCTTGTGAAGTGTTTTATTTATTATAATTTTTCTCGTTCTTGGCTACCTAACTCCAAAATGTGTCCACCTAAAATTTTTTTCACTACACACCTAAATTCTATGTACCTTTTTGAATATAATAACATATAGAAGTTGTCTAAAATATATATTACTATTTTTGGTGATTTATTGAAAAAAAGGATAAATTTACCTTTATTTTGTAAAATCTATTTTTTTTTTATAAAATGTAACATTTTTTTTTTTTTTTCCCCTAAATATATTCACAAATATATTATAAATCTGTTATAATTTTTGAAAATATTCCAAAAATATTTTTGTATGGTTTACATTACAATTACTGTGAAATTATTCTCTCCGATACCCTCCGATTTTTTGGTATTTGACCAAAAAACTCCAAATTAGCTACAACTAACATTTTTTTTCACTACACACCTAAATTCTATGTACCTTTCTGAATATAATGACATATAGAAGTTGTGTCTAAAATATATATTACTATTTTTGGTGATTTATTGAAAAAAAAGGATAATATTACCTTTATTTTTTAAAATCTATATTTTTTTTATAAAATGTAACATTTTTTTTTTTTTTCCCCTAAATATATTCACAAATATATTATAAATCTGTTGTAATTTTTGAAAATATTCCAAAAATTTTTTTGTATGGTTTACATTACAATTACTGTGAAATTATTCTCTCCGATACCCTCCGATTTTTTGGTATTTGACCAAAAAACTCCAAATTAGCTACAACTAACATTTTTTTTCACTACACACCTAAATTCTATGTACCTTTCTGAATATAATGACATATAGAAGTTGTGTTTAAAATATATATTACTATTTTTGGTGATTTATTGAAAAAAAAGGATAAATTTACCTTTATTTTGTAAAATCTATATTTTTTTTATAAAATGTAACATTTTTATTTTTTTTCCCCCTAAATATATTCACAAATATATTATAAATCTGTTGTAATTTTTGAAAATATTCCAAAAATTTTTTTGTATGGTTTACATTACAATTACTGTGAAATTATTCTCTCCGCTACCCTCCGATTTTTTGGTATTTGACCAAAAAACTCCAAATTAGCTACAACTAACATTTTTTTTCACTACACACCTAAATTCTATGCACCTTTCTGAACATAATGAGATATAGAACTTTTGTATAAAATATATATTACTATATTTGGTAAATTATTGAAAGAAAAAAGATCAAATTCCCTTTTTCCGTAAACTATTTTTTGTTTTTTTGAAAATGTAACAAATTTATTTTTTTTTTACCTAAATATATTCAAAAATATTACACAAAACTTTTGTATATCTTAGAAAAAGGTGGTAAGCTTTTGATTTTGGGTGATACAGGTATTTCTGAAAAAATGGTAACATCATTTTTTGACATGTACCATACTTACTCCAAAACCGTTTCAAAAAATTTTTTTTTTATTACATAGATGAATTCTATGCATCTTTCTGAGAAAAATGATGTCTTATAAGTTAGGTTGTGTTATATATTAATATATTTTATTAATTTTTAAACAAACGAAGAATTTAAAAACAAATTAACATGTGCCAGATCCAGAGTTAATGGAAAATACATCCTCTACACATTTTCATCATTGTGATATTTTATGTTTTCTCGTTAGGTGTATTTTTTAAGTTGTTATATCATTTTGTGTTCAATTTAATGTCTCAGCTCGTAAAATCCTTATTCTCATAACCTTGTTAAAAGCTACGTACATAGTTGAATAAAATTTCACTTTTTTCATTATACTTTGTAATTTTTAAATTTGGTAAAAACAAATGAGGTTATATAAATATGAGAATTACTAAACACAATTTCCTCTGAAATTGCTACCTTATTTAAAATCATTTTACAATGCGAAAATATTTTAATGGAAACTGTCTAAGTAAAGACTATTTTATTGTTTATTACAATTTAGAGTTAATTTGGAAGACAAAATTTAAAATAACTATTAAATTCAGTTTATTCGAAAAGTAATCACAATGGCGTTAATAACAGTATAAATTGAATTACAACCAAAGTACAAGCATAAGTACAAAAAGAAATATTGTCTAACAGTCTCAACTTGACAAATAATACATAAAAAATGAAAATTATCTATAAAACATCATCTAAATAAAGAAATAAAATTGAAAATTGCAAATCAATACACAATGTTTGTTGTTTCTAGTGGCCAATAAAAACAGATGTTGTGAGCATTTTTTACTAGTTTCGAAATTTTTAATTTCATTTGAAAGATAATACATAAATTTAATGTTTTTTCAAGATAATTAAAATAAATATGTGTTATTATTTTTCGTTTATAAACATTTTAGATGATATTTATTTATATTCAATAAAAACGTATTTATATAAAAAAATGATCAAACGACAAAATGTAATATGTAGTAGGCCTATATTACTTGAAGTTGTTCATTGTGCTTGTTAGATGAATTGTTAATGTGCTATTATTTTGTCAATGTCATTTTTAACGTTTAAAACTCCATTTGGATTTTAGGTGTAAAAATATATTATATTTATAAGTAAGTGTGAAGCAAACAGCTTATTTGATCATGTAAATTACTCAACAAAGAATAGAACTTCGTTGTATAAAATATGTATTTGCTTTTTAACAATAAGAGGTATATTTTAAAATGTTTAGTTAAGATGTTTTAGTATTTATAACAACTTAATATAAAAAAAATCTTCTATAAAGATACTCTATAGTAATTTCTCTCAAATATAATATTTTTATTTTGGTCTCACTTTGCAATCCTTAAAAAATGTTTCACAAATTGAATACGAGGTTTGATTTTCTTTCAGATATTTACTTATTTGTAAATATGAATTGTATAAAATGACAACAAAATGGAAATCATCAAATTTGTTTAGTTATTTAAATAATAAGACTCAGGAATTGAACACATAATAATAAAAATAAAAGAGAAATAAACAAAGAATTAATAACACGAGTTTGGGCAAATCCATCACACCACCTTTACGACATATTGCAAATTACAAGCTTTGATTCATCTTCTTTGGAAAGTACACAGGTGTTTCAATATTTAATTTGAGTTACTGTCTATGTGCATAACAAATCCAATACTCATAAAACTGGAATCGTTGTACATGTTTCGTTTTACCAAACTTGAAGTATCGTGTTGTATTGTTTTCCATCTTGTGATAATATGTTATAACTACAGTATTAAAAACCTATAATTTATGATCCGCAGGATTTAAAAATAAGGTAATATTGATAAAATCAGTATTTAATAACTAAAAATAAAATGTATCTTCTAATAAACAACAATAAGAAATTATATAAGACAATTAATAACATAGAAGATTTTTAAATATGAATTTTGTACGTGTTAAATTATTACTAATTTCACATTTCCAACCGATATTATTTTCAACAATAAAACACGCTAAACAAGGTGAGAAAGATGTCTTGTTGGAAGTGTAACAGGCAGTTGTAATTCATGAGGCGTGAATGAGTGGCGTTATTACCTGTCAAAAGTAGCTTCTTGAAATTTTAGTAACTTTCACTTTGTAATATTTAGGGTATATAATATTTACTTACTTCGAAAATGAATCCTTTAGCTAAACAAATAAATCATAATGGAATAAAAAAGGAATATTTAAAAAAAATTATAATTAATTAATTGCTTGGAATTCTAATAGGTGAGTAATTATTTTACAAGAAAGTAAATTACAAGTTTAAAATATACAACATAAAATTAACTTTATTTAACTAACAATAATGGACGTAATAACTGTTCTATATTTTTACGCGATTATTTTAGCATTTTACCTAAAATATATAAAATTAATATATTAATTACATAAAAAATATATAATATTTTAATATAAATACATGGTCAAAATGTTGCAAAATTTGCATATTCAAGCTATTTCCAGATTTCTATTAGCTATTTTAAATCTTACAGTTTCTCAAATTTGAGCGCTTATACCTCCTAAACGGTTAGAGATATCGACAATATATCCTTAAATAATGTGTTGTATACAAAATAGCCATAAAACAGTTTTGATTTGATCGCCATATTTAAAAAAATGGCCTGCGATATAAAATTGTTAATACCACTAGTTTTAAACCTAAAAATCCTGTGGTATTACGTTTTAAAATTGTGTGTGACTATTGTACTTATCGAATAAAACAGAAGTTAGTACTTTCTCAATCACTCTGTTTGTAACCGTACTCACAAATGTTTTGAAAATAATTGAGAGTATTCATGTTTTTTGATAATATTATGTAATTTGCAAACAATCAGTTCACCACTTCAAGTAAGTGTTTTCGTCAATTTTATATTCATCTCTATATTTTGTGAACACGTATCCAAGTTCAATAAATGTGCACCGATGTATAAATATATTTTCAATTACATATTTCATTTATAATGAGTAAACATTCCTTTTAAAATGTTAAAATAATTATTATATTTCAACTATTCAAAAATTACTAGTTTTAATATGTAACAAATGTGGTTCAATTAAGCTCAATATTCAGTTGACACTACAGGTAATTTCCACCGCCTGCTTGAAGCTACTGACTAACAAGAGACATCGAAAACGGCCTTGACTGTCCGACAAATGTAAACTTTAGAAGTTACTTGTATAGAAAGTAAAATCTCTCTTTATTAATTACTTATCTATATTTTTTTATGAACGACTGGTGATATAATCGGGCGAAGTTTAAAATAAGTAAAATAAAATCTACTTGGAATAAACACTAAACGTATGCAATCTACACAGTGTCTCTCTTTAATGGGATACTTACAGTTTAAAAATCAAACTATTTGTCACAAATAAAGACCGATTTACCGAAAAATGACCATATTTTGTCTTGATTAATTACGGTAAATAAATAATTAAAATTTTATATTTAGTTGCAAAAGTATAAATATTTTTTTTGCACTATGTAGGATGAAATATATTCAGCAACGCTTTAGGTCATAATTTTTACTCAGAATAGATTTGTGATATGAATACAACTCAAAAACAAATTTTTCCACTTTTGTGGAATGACATGAGAGTTACGTCAACAAAAATATATTTTCTTATTTTGAAGAAGGAACTTGGTTAATTAGATTTTAAAGCATTCGTATGAGCACTGATTTCTTACAAACCTTAGCTAATGAACAGAAACAGTTTCAAGCTTAGTAAGTGTGGATTGATTAAATGATCCCCATAGAACCTGAGCGTTACACAAATTCTAATTCCCAACAAAACAAAATATTCACTCAGAATTATAAATTTTCCTAACAAGGATTGTTGTGACAGTTTTATTTTTTATTCAACCGAAGTTAAATTTTGTTTCGTACAAACGATAATGATAGATCGAGATTGCAATCGAGCATAAAATTAATTTTAACAAACTTTTTAAAATTTTGAAACTTTTAAAATCGTGTTTATAAAATACCGGGTGTTTCAGAATGAATAGCGGGGTTTTAACGCTTTATAACTTTTATTACATTAAACTTACCGCTATAAATGACACATCAAATGAAAAAGCAACTCAAAGAGTTTTACAGAAAAGCCTACAAGTGTTCAATGTGAGCACCATTCGTCACACGGCACACGTCAAGACGATATGCGAGTTCTTCCCAAACTTTGATTAGTGTTTCTTGAGTAATTGTTGTAACAGCTGCTTCAATCCTGTTTCTTAATTCGGGAAGGTCAGTTGGTAGTGGTGGCACATACACACGATCCTTTATGAACCCCCCAAAGGTAGAAATCGCAAGGCGTCAGATCGGGTGAACGTGGAGGCCATGCTATACAAACTCTGTCATTGGGCCCTTTGCGGCAAATCCAGCGGTCGGGTACAGTGACGTTCAACCAATCGCGTACTTCGTTGTGTCAGTGAGGTATTTAAAAAGTTGATTGATACCCAACGAATTAGGGTTGTATTACAGTAATTTAGTGATTATTAACATTTTCAATGTCATAATGTTAACTATTTATATATTTCCATTTAAACTAGAGTTAAATTAAAATTTAATACAAATTTAGTTTCAAACTATACACGTTGTTTAACACAGAAATAACCTTTTGTAATTTAAGTTAAATCTAAGGGTTAATTAACAAAGCCCTCTTTAAATACATCTTCAATAACTACGATACATATTTGTATTGAAACAATCAAAATAGATTTGATAGAAACATTATACAAAGTAACAAACATTTCGTTCAAAATAGAAGCAAAAGAGACTAATATACACGATTCCTAAAAGTCTAGAGTACAGGTGAAAACTAATATTTAGAACGTATAAGACATTTTGACTTCAGTAAAGCTATGACAAATTTGAAAATAATGTATTAATTACTTACTGAAATTAAAGATGAATTAATTGTGTGTGGCCTAAGGAAGAAAATCATTTTATATTCGAAGAAGAGCGTAATAAATAAGGGGTTAATTAAAAGCAATATTATTTGTCAAGCTGATTTCATTCTTTATTTCGTTAAATCCCATGGTGTCAGAAGTTAATAAAATATGGCGAAACTTATCGATAAACCTTAGTTTGTTTGTAAAGCAAAACTATAGCCTATTTTTAATTTAAATGGATAGTAACAGAGTTATGAAAAGAAATAAAAATGGTTTTGTATGCTTTGGAAAGTTTGCATTATTTTGCTCTCCATTTCGTATTGTAAAATCATGCAAGTAGTATTTTTAACTATCATTTGAATTATTCTATCATTATGTTATAAACTGTACTTAAACATAGTTTATACGTATCAATACAAATAACTCACGTTTTTACACAGATGAAGACAAATGAATGTGAATAATCCATCATTATCAAATAATCAACTAAAATGGATCAACTTTAGAACGACAATAAATAGCATACTGTTAGACTTGGTCTTCGTAGGTTAACCAAACAAGAATATTTGGCATTTATTTCCGTCAGTTTAATAACTCTATTGTAACTATTTTGAACAAAACAGCTAGCCTAAAAACATTTAAACTTTTATACAGTTGTACTTCAATCGGGTGTATTCACCAAACCTACTTGTTATTTGAATACGAATTACTTGGTCTAGTAATTTATTACTGACAGAAAACTCACTGCCAACTTGAGAAGTCTATCATACGATCACTGTTTTGACATTTTATTTGAAACTTAAATTATGTTAAATTTCAACGTAGCTGTAGAGAGTATCTGTATTAAACAAAACGATGACATAAAATTCTTAAAAAAAAAAAATCATAAAATACTCCTCGATATATTTCGATTAAAATCAAATTTAGGTATTAAAGTGTTGACAAATTTCTTTGTTTAAGGTGTAATATTACAACGTGTGTATGATTGTTTTATAATTATTGAAGGTATGGTGGTATTTCTTAATTTGTTTGCTTAGGAAGATCTAAAGATAAATGGACTACAGATACACAGCAAGTAAAACAAACAGATTCAAAAATATTACGTTATTTTATTATCAGTATAATTTTTAAATTTATTAAATTAATTATCTTACCGCTTTGAAACAGTTAAAGAAGTAAACATCTACTTTAAAAAATGTATTTAAAATAATAAAGAATTATTTTTAAAAAATTACAAATACAAAGCTTTTTGATAAAATGAATACAAACGAATACACAAATCGTAATTTTATCTTCATTATTTAAATTAAATTACTCTATATTTAAAGGTTAACGTGAGACATTGATAGAGTTGATATTGAATATATCTAATAGAAGAGAGCCGTAAGCAGCCTATATCAGCAACACACAAATAATTTCAACCATGTTAACACTATAGTGGACATGATTGATTTATTATGCATGTCCGATAACAATTTATATTTGAGAGTTAAACAGAGAAGTAGACAGACATATCTATTTGAATTGCCTAATACAAAACGGTAATAATACATAGATATAAATTATAAGTATGTAGATATTTCTAAACTATAACATGTTTTATATTGTATGATTTCATCAATACAAAATGCAAAATCAAAATGCAAACTTATATATATTAGTTTGCATTTTGATTTTGCAAGTCAATTTCCAACAATTTTAATTTGAAACTTCAAAAATATTGAAAGATGTTAGGTAATCCCAAAGATTAAATTCCGATATTGGAGAATTCTGGAACTTACAAGTTTAAGTGTGACTCATGTGAAAAGCTTTATCTTGATCAAACTAGGATAAAGGTTATAACGAGATTTAAAGAGCATTTGTTGAACGTTAAATTTGACTGGCCTCAAAGATCTAGCACAGCTAACCATGTTCTTCCTACATTTCCTAATGTAGGAATGAATAAGGTTAGTTTGATAAAAGAAATTAAGAACAACGAATTGTTGAATAGATTTGAACGTATTTTAATTTTTAAAGCTTAAAATATTTGTTGTTCAATTGTAAATAAAGGGCCAATTTGATATTTATTATTAATAATGGGCCAAGTCTCTTCGAAATTTCTTTGTTAAAAAACTATCTTTCAATGTTTGGTTGAAATTTTTACAAGGATCGCTCATTAAAGTGATTACATGATATCCTAAATATGTATTTTTATTTTATAAATATTATTCGTTTCAGTCTACTATGGACTACTTTAACATAGTTTCAATTTTTCTTTCGCCAGAACTCCATCCTTTTTTTTCCTTCTTCTTTTTTAGTCTCTGGCTTTCTTCTTTCTATATTAAACATCTTTTTTTCAGTTTTCTATACCGCCAGATTCTTCAGTTCTCCAGTCTCTGTCGTCCGTTTTCTTTTGTCCTCCACTGACTTCTTCTAGATCTTAACCACTTCTTTTACCCACCGTATTTGTATGGTTCTGGTAGTTCGGTAGTTTACCGAACACGTTCATTCTTTTCACGTGTTCTTAGGAGGTCTTTTTTGTTATTGCCTTTCCCCTTTTTTCAGCTTCTCGAACTAACGATGTGTCTCAGTATTTGTGATTTTCTAAACACACTCTAAATGTTGTTTACTGTTCAGGCCCTTTTTTCAGCTTCTCGTAGTGACATATCAAAGACAAAGTACGTTTACTTAAATAACTGACCAAAAGTCTCACACAAGGAGATCACATGCTAACATTTTGTATGAACCTGGAGTAAAATCCTCATTTGAATGTTAATACATTAACTCGCAAAACTAATACAAAAAGATAAACAAACAATATTAAGACAACCCAAAACAACACATAAAACCCTACAACAACAAAACATAGTGAAACGATTTCTCATAAAAAAAGCTACTGATGGGAAAGGATTAATAAAAAAGAAAACACACAAAAGGAAGCAGCTTTAATGGACTCCTTGTCCATGATATTAATTATAATTTCAAAATCATTACTAAGGTGTATCGGCAAAATTCTGTTTATTAGGTTTTGCCATTATTCGTAAATAAAGGTAGAGTTGGGTAAAGAGTTGCCAAATTACTTACAGGAAATACGCCCCTGAGACGCCTACAATTCCACCCTACGGACAACTTAGAAAAGGATTAAGACTGAGTAACTAAGTGCCAGATTAGAGCCTACCGACGATCTAATATTTCTCTTATTTACCTAATTCGTGGTCAAATAAAAGCCCATATTTATGACTGAGCGTGAGTTATTGTGTATATAACATGAAACTTGGAGAAATTAGGTCAAGCTTAATGTTTAATCGGAACAACCATACCGTATTCTGAAAAGTTTGGTTGCTTTTGTAAATCTAGTAAATAGTCTGAAACAGTAATTTAGAATATTTTTTGAGACTATTTATTTTTAATAGAGAAATTATACTGAAACAAATACAAAATATTAGAGTAGCATTCAACCTTATATTTGGAATAATAGGAATTCATTTATTGTGTTAACTCAGTTTAAACTACCCATTAATGTCATAAACCATTATATATGTTTTAAGATATCAAATAAAAATAATTCTAGGAATAACCGTAATATTTGTACTCTATCTAGTTGGTTTCGTTCTTAAAGTTAGAGTAATCTGGTGCTCAGAATGATACCATATTATTAAGAGAGTATAGTAAAAAAATAAAAATAAATACATTATTAAGTAAATATTCTTCATAATCTATGTAATAATGTTAAGCATCAAGATTTATTAAAACGAGGAGACGTCTAAAAATTCCTATTTTTTATTAATGAATTTTTCCCTTCGGCTTTTTTTATATAAAATCTTGTCCTAGGCATAATTAACAATTAATATAAAAATAAATCAAATGAATTTAATGTAATAAACGGAAGGTATGAACTTCTACAGATACATAAACTATTACAAATACAAATAAATAAAAACAAACAAAAAATCAATCAATTTGCTATATTAATTGACATTGTTAATTATGATTGAAGAAATAAATATACATTTTAAGGGTGAAGTATATGAAACCTCGGCTAAACATATTGGGATTTCAGGTGGGAAAATCATATTAAATTAAGTCATCCGAACAATTCAACGAGGCGTAGAAAGCTAAATTACCGTGATAATTGATATTTAATTAGTAAAGTAGGATGAATTAAAATGATTGCAAAAAACTTTATAAATATTTCTAACGCTCTAAAATAAACAAATCACAGTTTATTTCTCCCAAAATATAACGTTCGTATTTTAGTCTCAGAACGTGATCAGCTAATTTGTTTTTGATATCATAAGAGGTTTGATTTTCTTCTGAAAAAAACTTGTTGAACTAATTAAATTTTTTAATATATTTCATTATTCGTCACTTAACTCTTTTAGTTTCAAATATTATCCATTTGTGATTGTAGAAAATAACGTAATTATCAGCAATTTTTATGTGTAAACAATTTAATTCTGAAACAATTATGCAACGTCCCATTATTTGTTAAGAATAACTAAGCGTTAAACGATATTGATTTATTTTGTTGTTGCATAAAAGTAAAGCTATCGGTCATAATCGCCAAAAAGAAAGAGAGGAACTTTAAATAAGGACCTCTATTCCTGGAATACTGTAATAGCGTCAGGGTCGGAAGAGAATAAGTATATGATAAAAGAAACTTGATGTAAAAGATGAAAGGGGGTAATCTAATCAAAGTCTACATAAATAAAGGTGTAGTTCAAACTAGGGTCCCTCGAGTATACACGTAGTCACTAAAGTCGACCTCTGAGGGCAATATAAGTTCCAGATAACCTTTGACACATTACAGGCTTTGTGTTGTCATCTTTGTAATGTGAGTAGGCGTTTAAATATTTTTTTGGAGTTATTTTGAGTTACTGCCTATGTACATAACGAAACCGATCCTTGCCAAACTGAAATCAATTTGAATATTAGAAAACAAATACAAATTTAAAGTCATGTTACGTGATGATCAAGACAAACATAATCTCTACCGCTTACTTACTCCCTGAAATGGTTACCCTACTCTGTTTTTCGTGAACCAACTCTTTAAAATGCTTTTTCAACATTTTTATCGTATGTAACAACTATAATAATTAAAATAAAGTAGTACCCTAAAGATAAAATCTAGTTTATCTCAATTATTATTTCATGGCTAAAATGAAGAAAACATCGGTAAGGAAGAGTATTAGGCGTTTAATAACATATTAGAAAAACAAGAGTAGATATTAGTTTGTATGTTATTATTCTAAATTTCATTACTATTAATTTCATATTTATAACAAAAATCATTTTCAACAATACAATAAAGATCGAAGTGTAACAGACAGTTCTAATTCATGAGGCGTAAATAAGTAGCGACATTAGTTTCAAAAGTCACTTCCTGAAATTATTATGTTAAACTATTAACTTAAGTAGCGATTATTTTCCTACTGTGAAAACAATTCATTTTTCTTATATTTATGTACAAAAACGTTTTCTTTAGACATCTTAAATAAGAAATTATCAATTCTTTGTAATTGTTTTACAGATGATTGTAATTGTTTAGGAGAAAGATGATTATTTTTAAAGCAATGACATGTTCTTTAAAATTGTTGAAAACTTCTAACATAAAATGAATATATTTTAAAGATTACAAATTGATAATATTTACTGCATTTATCTTGAAAGGTGTTCAGAAATTGTTCTCATAAAAACACCAAATACTACGTATACACTTTGTGTGTTTATATTCGATTCTAGTGTATTGATATGTGTTTGTGTGTATATATATCAAGTCTTTACTCTCCTGTCAATTTTCAAAATAATATTTAAATTGTCTTAATAAATTCCATTCTGTTTCTTCATTATAGTAAAAGTATTAACATAATGGCACGAAATCTGTATTAATTGTCTATTTTCTAGTTTAATATTTGTTATTATTATTTGAATTCGGCGATTATTCAATATTTAGATTTGTATATTCCGTTGGTTGGGAAAAGTAACACTAATAATTCCTCTAATTATCATTTTAAAAATCATTAAGTTGATAATTTAACTAGCTTGCTTGTGTATCAGCAGCAGAAACCCCCCCGGCTAGTTCTTCAATAATTCAATGAATCCTTTATGATCAAAATAACCAATGGTTTCAGGTTATAAAATCAACAGTTTTTAAATTTCCAATCTAGTACTGGTATGGCTTGTAGTATAAGTATCTATTGCCATCAGCTTACACTTTGTTATAGTGATTATATTTAACAAAAACATGATTAACACATGGGGTACTGTTGTTAGTTACACGTGTCAGTATATTCCTGCAGCTTATAAACCCAACCAAGTTTATCATTCTTTGTGTGAGACTTTAGGTCAGTTATTTAAGTAAACGTACTTTGTCTTTGATATGTCACTACGATGATTTCCAAAACGGCTGTCAGGTGTTTACTACCACTGTTGTAAGAAGAAACAAGGCCACTCAGTTATCTTTTGTTACAAAGAAAAATTATTGTCATACCTATCTCATATAGCCTCGTGAGTTTTCTTTAATTTTTCTTTATTTTTATAACAGTATTCATCAAATCATATACCATTACCATGCTTCAACCCAGTTAAAATATGTTGGGCAATCTAAATCTTTTCATGATCGGTCAATAGAAGGACATAAGAAGTATACCAAAAATAAAAACTTACAAAAGGATATTAAGTCAGTGGTGATGCGATGTCTAAAATGAGACATGGGTATTGACAAACAGAACTGAGATAAGATTCAGTATTTTGGAGAGGAAGATGTTAGAACAAAATTTTAACTATTTAAGAAGGTGATATTTCAAGGTCATGGAAAAATAAGAAGAACTATTGGAACTTAAGGCCCTAAAATCGATATATTGAGATGGACTACACATGTACAATAGACGGAAGAAGGAAGCGGGACAGAAATGGTCTGGATAGAAAATAGGGGAGCAAGATAATGAGACTAATGTTGGGGATGAAATGGTAAGATCTGTGGAACATTCAAGAAGGTAGCGAAGTGGCAGGGGATAAAAGAAAGTGTTGTGCTGTGGTAAAGGACGACAAGGTTCTACAAAGACTGTAGCTCTATGGAGTTACTCCTCCTATTTTATTAAAATATGGTTAATATAACACAACTATCTAAACATGTGTAATATGAGAATTTGCTCATTTAAACAATCGCAATCAAATCTAAATAGATATAGACACCATGATTCGTAATATTCCTACAAGAAAAGCAAATTGAACATAAATATAAAAATAATACCCAAAACCTTCTGCAAATTTATTAAATTATATTCACATTTTTAAAAAAAGTTTTGATTAATTAATAACTTAACAATTTAGTGTTTTACAATACATAGTTTGTATATTAGGCTCACTGGTAAATCAAACAATGTATACAGTCCACTTGAGGTAAATTACGTTTTTGAGAATTTTGTGAATCTACTTCCTTCACGTTTTGTTAAACTATTTGTAGTAAACGAATTTTGATTCTTCTACTTTGTAGAAATCAAACCATTTTTAACGTAAACCAAAAACTAAAAAGTGGTATATGTGGTAATACACATTGAATCTGGTAGTAATTTAAATAAATACGGTTAATTAAAAAAAGTCACACTTTGTTTCTCTTTAATCAGTGTTTATCATACTGAAGTAACTTAGTCCCATATATTTTGTAGATGTTGCAGCTATTTTATTATTCAATATTAACAATAAATGTTCTATTCTATAACAATAAATAAATAAAACTTATTCTTTAACAATTCCTTTAAACATGTTACCTCCATTACTCAAACAAGTAACATAAGTTAACTTCGGATTTTATGAGTCACTTAATCATGTGGTAATATCTGTGGACGCTGTATTAATCATGCATTGTCAACATGTCCAACACAGGTGACAAACTAGGCAAAGTATTGTAAACTATGTCAGACTGGACTCACAGCTGATATACGAGTATTAGTTGTGACCTTTACAGTCAAGCTTGTGTACAACTAACAGGGCAACTTATGACTGAACATGTAGTATAGAAGAATAAGTACACTTTAACTGTTTTAGGCTGTATTTTTATATAAAATTACAAGATAAAAATATTAAACTTGATGTCATTGTGTTGACCTATTATCTAAGCTTTATAATAACTATAGATTTTTTAATGGACAATGTTATTTTATATTCCTATAAATAAATTTGCCTTTGAAAAAATTAGAATTATAAAATTATACATTCCATAGAATAGGTTTTGTTATTGTGTAAACGTTTTAATGAAATTAGAAACTTTAAAATGTCTGGAGTGGTTTAATGTTAATTACAAAATGGTTTTTATTTTAACATTGAAAATAAGATTGGTTTTACATATATAAAAAAAAAAAAAAAATGTGTGTGTGTCATAAAGAACAAGAAAATAAAATGATTAAATTTAAATATTTGATTCCATTGTTCTCCACTTCACATTAAATGTTACAAAATATTTTAGTCTCCAATATTCACTTGTTTATGCATTTTAACATCATGAAATTTATGGAATAAACATCATTATATTTACAATATAAAATAAAATTCTGCAGCCGTAATTAAATTTATTGTCTATTATTAACAACAATAAATACAATCAAGCAACAATTAATTATGATTCATTAATTAATAATCATTAATGTAATCATAATAATCGAAATCGAAAACAGAACAATAAACAACTTTTAACATGTGCTTATGCATAACCATAGACACCACTTTTAAGTAGGGATATAAGCTTTGTATCTTCTTTGACAGTTCGTAAGCGTTTAAATATTTTATTTTGAGCTACATTCTACGGTGATAACAAATCCCTTTTTAGCCAAACTTTGTTTATGTTAAGAAAATAAATCTAGAGAATATGACGTCTTAAAGGATGATCCTCACACACTAGTTTTATCTTTATAACACCATGAATTTCTCCCTCTCTCTTTCTTGTTTTACCAAACTTTTATCACTTTGAAAAATGTTATATGTTTTTATACAATCAGATATTTACTGTTGTATTTTAGCAGCAGATTGTTATAAATAGTTTTCAAAATATAAGTGTTACAAATAGATAAACTATACTGTTTAACACTTGTAGTAAATTATAGAATTATAGTATATAATTCTTTTCAAGTAGTGGAAAAAAAAATTCTTTCATTATTTAATAATAAAGAATATGGATCTACTAATCAATAACAGAAACAAATGATGTTAGACAATAAGAAATATACATTTAATTAAAAAATAAGAATATTTCTTTTTGTATAGGATTACATAATTTACATTATTATTCGATATTTATTAATCACAGCATTACATATTGTTTTCAACAATAAAACACGCTCCACGAAATGACTAAGAAAGTATACTGTTGGAAGTGTAACAGACAGTTCTAATTCATGAGGCGTGAATAAGTGACTCTATTACCTGTCAAAAGCCACTTCCTGAAATTATTCACTTTGTTACATTCAAGGCAGTTGTTATTTATGTTCTGTATAAACAAATTATTTTGCTAAAATAAATTAACGAAAGATAAATTTAATAGAATACATTTTTTAAACGGATCTTATATTTACAACAATTTCTAACTATATATAATAGTTTAAGACTTATATTGTAAAAAGAAACGCAACAAATAGAATAATTAAAATAATAAAATATTGTTTTATTTTGAAATATTCATGGCGTATTTGTATGCAAATACAGTTCTTACTATACTCGTACATATAATATATAATAATGTACAAAAATCTTTGTGAAATTATTCAAAGTATGATAAAAAATAATGGTAATTATAAAATTATTTCAGGTGTTCACTTGAAATGGGATTATTAGGGAGTTTTGCGTTTAAAGAGATTTTATTTCCCATGATTATTAAATAACTTTAAAATTTGAAAAATAATAATTTTTTTTTTGGAATAGTAGCTCTACTTTTTCTTCTCAAATACTAATTCATTAAATGTTGAGCACTTAAAGCATCAAAATAGTGTTCAATAAATTTAATTACAAATATATTAAACCTCCAGTATGCAATTTTAATGAATATTGAAACTAGTATTCAGTACTAGACACATAGTACTAGAAATAAAATTTCATTTTTAGATAAATTTACAAATCAGAAAACTTATCAGTTTTTCGGACTTTCCGGCGTAGAAGACTAGTAATTTTTCAGATGTTCTTTTTCGAAATGTTTGTCGATTTAAATGTTTCAATTGTTGGAACATGTGTAATACAAATATAATGACGAGAAATGAATGTTTTATCAACTTCATTGTGCACTGCTATTTGAAATGTCGGACCTTCAGAAAGTCACTCATATATAGCAAGTGCTTGGCAATCCCGTGGTACGCTAGTTGTATCTACACATTTTTCCATGTAGTCTTATGTTAAATACCTCTCGTTCAGGTCTTTCTTGACCAACGAAAAGTGTAGGTATAGAGAGAAAACTTTAATTGCAACATGATTGGGCCATATATCGTAGAAGGAAATGTAAATAAAATTTTAACAAACGTTCAAAATATTCCTAGACCAAATTTCAATATTGTGAGGTCTTTTCCTAATTTTTCCAATGTAGTCTTATGTTAAATACCTCTCTTTCAGGTCTTTCTTGACCAACAAAAAGTGTAGGTATGGAGAGAAAACTTTGATTAGGCCATATATTGTAGAAGGAAATGTAAATAAAATTTTAACAAATGTTCAAAATATTCCTAGACCAAATTTCAATAATGTGTGGTTTCAGCAATATGGAGCAAATGTTGTACAAGTGTGTGAACTCTTAACTGCAACATAATTCTTAGGGTCCACTTAAGAGAGTACGGGCTTGGCAATCCCTAATCTATTTAGTTGTATCTATACGTGTTTTCATGAAGTCTTGGTTCAGATCCCTCTCTTACCTGTCAGGTACCTCTTAACCAATTAAAGTGAGTACATTGCTTCGCCTTTTGCAGCTTCGTTAATCTCACGTTTGTGGACTCGTTTTGGATCTACTCCATTATCAATAACTACTATTAAGTGTTTTGAGAATTGAGTATATCCTAAACGCGTCAACAAATATGAGATTAACGAAGCCGCGAAACAATGTACTCATTTTATTTATAACATTTGCTATCGGAGATAAAAATGATATATACAATTTCTCTTAACCAACCTTTGTTTTTACCGAACTTGACGCTATTGAGTATCCTAAGTTAGGTGTCTTTTTTTTTTTATATAAGGCGATGATGTCCGATAGGTTTTTTTGACATTAGCCCAATAGAAAGAAATGAAACTCTCAGAAACTCACCCTTTATCAACCCTGTAGTTAATAAGTAAAAGTAAAAATATTGGCCTGTGCAATCCGGCCGAGAGCAAACTCTAATGACATTATTTGCACTATTTGAAGGACTCCCTGTATTATTGATACATAGAAATGAATTTCTAGTTTTCTACTCTTCACTAGGTCGTATTATCAACCATTTCTTTCATTGTAAAGGCACAGTAATATGTTTCTTTTTGTCACAGTAAGGGCACAGTATTGTGATTTACTTAAGACCATTATATTCTGGTTCTATTATGCAAGTTCTCTTTACATCTGGTAGAAAACCTATTTGCTGAGTATTATCTGTTGCTGCTAAGTCATAGTATTTATAAAAAACAAATGCTTTGATTTTTCCCAAATTGATTTGTGTAATGTGTCTAGTTAACATGTTATATCTATAGAACAATTCAAATCAGCTTTTTGTGTTTTAAGTTGATTACTTTATTTGTCTTTCTATTTCTTATCATATCAACGAAAACTAAATCAATTTGTAACGTTTACAGAGAAAATAAATTTCGTAACGTTGTAATCTTCAGTTTAACTTCAACCAAAAAAAACTTTTAAATACTGTACAGATATTTTATTTCTTTTACGATGAACATTGATCTCTATTTCCTCACTAAACCAATAAACCTGCAGTTATTTTATCAGCAAAGGGACTGGATTGTTGATACAAAGTACAACCGGGTGACGATCTGTCGCCAGCTTACCGCAGCTCATAAATCTAGTTGGCTGTTGTTACAGGACGTCATATGTCATGCCAAGTAAATAATATGATAACACATTACATTATTATTATTAATTATACAAATACATTAGAATTGAATTAAGTTTTTGTTTTATATAACTTTTACTGTAGTTACTGTAACGTGATAGATTTTTATTTTGATTTATTTTCCCGAAATAATTTTAAAATTAAAAAAAAACAAAATATTTAGTTGTGAGATATATACGAATTATATTTCCCGTATTTTACAATTAAATAGTGGAATTTATTATTTTAATTGTATAGTAAAATAATGAGATTGCTTGCTTTAATTGAGAGAACAGAAAACCTCTGAGGTGCACGAAAGACAAAACAACATTTTTTTTAAATATGATGAAACCAAATTGGTTTGATTATTTACTTGATTTTTCTCGTGGTCACACATTAATTCGAGGAGTTGCGTTTTATTTTTAATACGGAACATAAATACAGATTGTTTAGTTACTAGTTGAATATCCTAATTTAATTTAAATATTTTTGATTTATACTCTGATTTCCACTATTTGCACAGAGCTTTCAACATAATACACCTCTAATAATCTTCATGACCTCTTCAGGAAAATCTTCAAACGTATTGCTTTTAAAATACAACATATTCCAATACAATGTATTACATCTGTATATTCTTCTTTATTGTATAACGAACACACAGAAGAGTATATATTTTCATAAATATATACAGCTTTGGCTTTAAACATCTAGTTAATTAGATGACCAAACACATTACTTCCTATTTAGTATGCAAAAAATAAGCCTTCTGTATTGTAAGCGACACTAATTATTTTCAGCCTTTACTCTCTTTAAATATATAAATAATAGTATATTTAGTTGAAGTCTACGGTTGGTGAAACTACAACGTAAGTTATATTTTATTTATATCAAGCTTTTAATAAAATTGAACAAGACTTCTTTTTGTTTTATTTTTTATCTGAATCATAATATTTTTACTTGCGATTGGATCGTACATTACACTATAATTTTAAGAATATAGTTATAAATAATTGAGAGGTATTAGAGTTAAACCATATTTTATATCTGCCCCATGGCCGATTTCGTTGTCTTTTTTTTTTACCAGAAATGCTTCCACGTGCAGTATTGGATGAATTTAGTTTAAGCTCTTAAATGTAAAAAAAATGTGGCCCACATACTATTTGAATAAAATTGGTGGTATACACACTGCATATATGATATACGACAGACCGATGATAAATAGACAAAAAGAACAAATTTTTAGACTAAGGAAACCTCAAATCCGATATATCCACAAAATATTCGACGTGGATTTTTTTTAGCAACTTCGATTTTTTAAAGTAAAACAAGTCATGTTGAATATATATAACAGAAATTTCTGTTTCATATTTTGTTTTGCGATATTTTTCATTGTGTATAAACCGTTATTACTGCAAGTTTGAAATTAATATTTTTTATTAAATTCAACTGTTTGTAAAATTTCCATTTCTAACCTCTAATCTTAACAAATGTAAGAGGTAAATATCAACCATTCACTACTTTAAACTCCCAAATTACAAAAACTTACGCTCGCTATATACAAAACACATATATAACTATTGACTTCTATATAAAAGTGCTCCTTCTATTTATTTCTTTCTAAATTTATTTACTTACAAAGTCAATAAGTAAAGATTTACTTTAGCATCAGATTGTCGTGTTGACATTGACACGATCACAGGTAGTGATTTATAAATCTAATTAATCTAAACTGCTAACTGCCTTCGTAGAGTATCCTCACGCTATATTGCCCACGCGCTAAATTTATAGAACACGTTTAAATTTAACACGTAAGAGAATATATTAATACATAACAGCATATAGAAAGTAACATTATTTTCATACAAAATGTTTTGCATGACCGATTCTAGATTCGTACAACTGAAAAAAAAAGAAGAAAAAAAAGGAAAATGAACCATTCGGTGGTTTCAACATTATAGTTTTTGGAGATTTATTAATCTCATTAAGATGTTTAATATCGATTGTAAAATTTCACACACAAAAGACTAAAATTCAGAAAATCATTATTAAAAAAACATATTTTTTTAACCACATTTAAAAAAAAAAACTTCTCGTAGCCCCATACTGATTTATAACCCCATATAAATGCCTAGCAACATAGAGATTGTCCTGAAAATTTGAGATTGTGAATTTTTAATAGCTATGAAAATACGTCAACGATTTTAAACGAAAAACGTGGGGGGCAATCAATAGATAATAAATAGTAAGAACTGTAGGGAGCAGGTGTCGTTGGGAAAAATCTAATAATTGCTTACGGAGGTCACGTAGCTCTTCTGTTATCTGTATCATGCAAGTTGATATCTATATTTTCGTTTAAAAACTTATAAGTATATTCATGGCTATTTAAAAATTCACAATCTCAAATGCTTAGGACAATCTATATGGGGTTATACATCTGTATCGTGTTACAAGTCTCTATGGGTTTATAAATCTGTATGAGGTTATAAATTTACATGTGGTTATAAATCTCTATGGGTTTATAAATCTGTATGAGGTTATAAATTTACATGTGGTTATAAATCTGTTTAGAGTTATAAATCTGTATGGGGTTATAAATTTACATGTGGTTATAAAAGTGTATGGTGTTACAAATCTGTATGGAGCTATAAATCTGTATTGAGTTATAAATCTGTATGGGGTTATAAATTTACATGTGGTTATAAAAGTGTATGGTGTTACAAATCTGTTTAGAGCTATAAATCTGTATTGAGTTATAAATCTCTATGGTGATATAAATCTCTATGAGGGTACTAGAAATTATTTTCTACTTTTTAGTCCGTTTTAAAAACATGGTTTAAAAATTTGTAAAATCCGGTTTGGTTAGTACTCTACATGCTTTAATTTTATTTTAACGTTTTTTGTCATACTAAAAAAGTATATTGATGTTGTTCAATAATTATTATAAAGGCTTATGAACATTATATTAAAAGGTTTCAAGTTCTAGGAATATTACTTTAAAATACATTTTAGCTTAATTGTGTATTTTAATCTACTACTTTTAAATTGCTTTTTAATTTACTGAATTTTTATAAATATTTTATTTAGAATTCAATAATAAATTTGTTCAATTCGTAAGGAAAATCTACTTTAGATTTAACAAAGTGTAAAATATAACATACCTTACGGAAGTGGCTTTTGACGAGTAATAACTCCACTTCTTCACGTCCCACGTAAGCTGTTAAATCTCAAAGATCCTCTTTTTTTGTAACGTAGTTATATTGTTAAAAATAAATTGTATAATTATTAACAGTAGAGTGTATTTTTTTATTCTAAAATAAGATTTTTACTATAGTTTACTAGTGGATTCATATTATTCAATATTGTACAAATACAGTATGATTTTGTGAATAGCTTTTATTGAATTATTTCAATTATTTTATAAATCCAGACCTGCTATTCATTCATTATTCAGTCAGTTCTGATTGATTTCACTAAATTAAAAAGTGTAGGTGCACGGATCAAAACCTAGAGATAGAAATGTAGAATAAAGACCTTAGCGTAATATCATGTCCTCCAATTCACCAGATTTATTATCTTAACTTAAACAGTGATACCGGTTTAGAGATAACATGATTCGTAACGTATATAGACCATAGCTCAAAATTTAATATTGAATCACGACGCATTTTTGAAAGAAGTTTATATAAAGCCTTTAATCTGCTTAAAAGCAGTATCCCAGATTATTTCTAAGTTACAATTTCATTTGATTCTTGATCTCTCTTTTAATTTTTTAAACTACAATTATTTATAGTTAATTTTAAATAGATGATTGCTAGTGTTTCCACATTAGACATTTTGTTAGTCAGTAAAAGAAGTTATCTTCCTTTAAAATTCATAAATTATAGCATTTCATGATAACAGTATTTGCAATCAGCTGGCAGCAGGAATTAAACAATATCAAATAAGTTAATATGCTTGTAGGTAGTATATGTAACTTGTATTTAAATTAATTATTTAGATGCAGAGGAGTTATTTGTAGTGTGTTTATGTAAATAATAACGTTTTAATAATATCTCTTTATCATAGCCAAAATTATATCATTATTGAATAAATAATTCACTTTCCAAATTTTACATTAACAAACAATTACCCTTCAAGTGTTATGAAAGATAGGTACGGCTATGAGAGCTTACAGAAGGTAAAATTTAAATTTATGGAAAATAATTAAATTGTTAAAGAAAAAGGAAGGCAGTGGACCTATATTAGATTCAGAGGAGACTTTCAGGAGTTCAGGCTGATCATTCTGTTAAAATACCAGAATATAATTTGGCCCATTATTAAGTAAAACAGTATTTACATATACGTGTTGTGCGGGAGTGATAGTAAATGATTTTCGTTTTTTTTTTTTAGTATAACATCAAGAACTTTTGCTAAGAAATACTTGCACAACTGGGTGAGATCCAAACAATTATTTAAATAAGTAAACTTTTTTGAACTTACCGTCCAATAGTCTTATTTAAACCTTCCGAAACGGCCGTCGTTGGAAGGTTTAAATAAGACTATTGGACGGTAAGTTCAAAAAAGTTTACTTAATAAACAATAGTCGGTATGGCGAACATAAACAATAATAAATTATTTAAACTTTTGGAAAATTTCAAACAACCATTAATAAAAATTTGTATTCATATTTCATTTATCTCTAAAACTGTTATACTTGATACAAAGACAGAGTTAAACCTATAAACTATATTTAACTTTTTAATATTATTAGGCCTATTATTTTCAACAGTATTTAATAAATTGTATATTGATTGTGTTTGGCAAGTAAATAACTTGGAGGAAGCCAGCACCAACCCTTTTACCCCGAAATCATATAAATTAAGTAATTATATAAACATTTTAAAATATAAATCAGACTAAATAATTAAATATAAATATGTCTATCTCTAATATGTTGAACTTATAAATGTATGAAACACAGTGAAGAACCTTACATTCAGGAACTTGAGTGATAAGTGTTGATAAACTTTATGCCAAACTAGTAGCCAAGGGATATTTATTCATAAAACTGATAGGATATAATGAATCATAGCACCAGTATTTAGTGACTACTAGATTCAATATTTGACAATCTTATAACTAAGAACATTTGATTGTGATTATTTAATCCTTTCAAATTCCATATGTTGTATAATTTTATTTTAACTTGGGTCTTTTTATGTATTAACAATTTTTGAATAAAATGTATGTCAATATTTGTATCATATTTCTATACTTCATTTCTAAGTCTGAAGTAACTGTAACAATATAGTTATCTATCTCTTAATCAGTTATGTTTAGATATTTGTTGATTATTATACCAAAAGGTTTATTACAATATGAATGAGATTAAGGGATTCGCAGAGAGTAACTTCTTTATTTTAAATTAAGCATTTTCCACATGTGAGATCACCTGTGGCATATGGCCCATCACATGTGAGATCTTAAGTGGCATATTTTTGGGGAAAACAAGTTTAGAGTATGAATAAAACATTTACTTAATATAAAATGTTATAAATATCTCTGTGATCATTCTAAATATTCTCACTTCATAAATTTGAATACACTAAATATACAGTACATATTTTGTAATTCAATAATTTCTCCATTCTAGACTAATTTTCAATAGAAGGTAGGTATTTGCAAAGCATTGAAATGCATTTAATTAATATAATATGATTCATACGTTTTAATTTTTTTACATTAATTAAAGCGCATGGAATTAACTATTTAAAATTTGAAAATTACAAATTAGTAAGTAGTAATTCTCCTTCCAAATTTTACAGTTTTCACTTAATATTAAAATCATCCTTAAAAAGTATAGTCAGTTTGGATATTTATTATAAATTTTGTGTACCGACTAAATCAAATTTTAATTCATTACTGTCTTTTACAGTAGTGATTAGGCCAGAACAGAACATGCAAGGTCAATAAATTAATTATTCCTAGAATGTGAACAATTTTTAAAGTCTTTGAAGAGGTTATTAAAATTTAACTTAGAATGTGAATAATTGTTCAACTGTAATTAAAACAAAACGTCCCACAATAACCTCTATATTTGTGCAACAAAATTACACGACGACGTTTCAATGAGTATGTCATCGTCCTCAGATGCTACATGCACACAGATTGTACTGGACTGAATATTATCTGTTCATTCACATAAAGATTAATTGATGTTGCACAGTCTTTCCAAATCTGGATTTAATGTTTGTTGCTAATCCATTAAAAGCAAAATCAATAATTACAAAAACTTTACACTAACAATGAATTATTAAACAAACGAAATAACTAGGTATATTAAAATTGTTATATCTAAGCAATAGATGTATTGATCTGCTGTAATTAATAGTATGCAACTTATTATTCTTCTTATTATTATTACTATTATTATTAAAAGAAGAAGATACACAAACCATGACAATTATTAGTGGCTAAACAAATATTAATTTCCTAATAAGCTCTATCTATTAAGTTATATAGTAAGCTCTACACAACGTTATCCAGTATTGAATAAACAATGTTATTCACTTACTTATCCAGCCTTAAATCCCTTTCCATGTTGTCCATAGGGCGAAAAATTACGAATCCCAAGAGGGTATTTCCTGTAAGCAATTCGGCCAATCTTTATCTAACAGCACCGCGATTTTATGAAAGCATTTTATGAATTGACTTAAATTCAACAGGGTCTTTAAGTTAAATTGAAAACGTAATAAGTATTAAACTGGTGGTGATTTTACTATAAATTAATTAAAATTTTGGCACATGATCAAATGAACATGAATGATGAGGTAGTTCCAAAGCACATGTTGCGTGCTTGATTGTTGCATTGTTTTTTCCAATTGTATAACATGAGTTGTTACACAAAGGGATACGTCTTCCTACAGTATAAATGTAGAAACAAATTAGAGAGTGTTTGAGATATATATTATCCGCTGATTCCAAACAATTGGACCGATGTCATGCTATTTTTACATAATTCATTCATTTATGTGTAAAGCGAAATCGATTACAGGTTTTTATTTATAATAATAATTAGTATTTCATTGAATTATTAAAAAGAAATATAATTTATATATATATATATATATATATATATATATATATATATATATATATATGAGTAACCTTTACAATAAACAAAACTAAAGAACCTTAATACAAATCTAATAAACTTTTACAAAATAATATCTCTTTCTTTTTTATTCACTGTTCCAGCAGTGGTATAACATAGTCTGGTGGGTTGGTATTTTCTATACAGTGACCAGGCCTAAGATAATATATATATCTCAACCCAGTACAAAATGGCAGCTCATTGGTTGTCTATTGGGGTTATTTACCACCTGAATGTGGATGTTCATATTTTGCCTCAATGAAGTTTTACTTAATTTAAATGAGCTGCCATTTTGTACTGGGTTGAGATAGAAAGCTCTGGTTTCCACTGTTCTTCTTCTTTAATCAAGGACTTTAAAATGAGGTGTCACTTAATGGGTCTTTACATTTAAAAATTTTGAGCTGCCCCCCAAAAATCCCATTTTGGAGAAATGGGCAAAGTTGTAATAGTGACTAAAAAGTTCACTTTTATTTCCTAGAAAGGTGTTCTGAGTTTCATATTTTTATCTTTATCCATTTAAAATTTAACAGGGTGTATCCATACTTTTGACTCACACTGTATATATATATATATATATATATATATATATATATATATATATATATATATGTATTTTAGAAAGTATTCCGAGAATACTGAATTTCTTTACACATGAAGCTTGTTCACTTGGCTCCATGTCCGTATTGATCCCTCTTATCGATTTCACTTCAATCAGCATTCCGTGACAAGATCCTGGTCACGTTCCGGCACAGTATCCCACTGGTGCTCCCGGCAACCTCGTGCCAACTCCAGCCGCCAACAGACAAAATCGTCGATACCTCCTTACTGCGTCTGACCCCGATTTTCTACAAACTTTGACTTATATACTCTTAGTCATTTGTGACGTGTTGTGTAGGTTGGAACCCAAGCAATCACCTAACTGTTTGTGCTCTGTCATAATGATTGTTTATAATCTGGTGTCTATTGATTGACCGTAGCATATTTATCTATTACATTTTAACATTCTTAACTTGAAATCCTAAATTAAACCTAAATCCTAACAATGCCTAAGATGAATTTCAAGACCATCTGAATGCCGTACACGCAAGATCTCTTTTATAAATCTATTCTATACATATTTTGTAGACATACCATATCAGACAGAAATGAAAGAAAGTGACATGTTTCTTGTTTTACTCTATTTATAGTTTAACTAGATACAGTATACCAAACACACAGAACACAATTCTCACAAAAAATACGCCTAAGTATCAGACGCGTTTCAACGACAAGGTCGTCCTCTTCAGAGATACACGAGCTACACCAATCAAACTACAACTAGATAACTTCATAATTTTTAAGTTTGAAGACAATTGTGGCACTATTTTTATGTTTTAAATATTTTCTGGAACAACATAAGTTCATCTATAATTATTTAAATTATTTTCAATTGATACTGTATATAATTAGTGAAGTCTAGCTGGTTTTTCAAGAACAAACAGAAAGTGATAGAGACCAATTTGTAACTTTCTTCTAATTGAGAATCATCAGTTCCTATCTAACTTTAAATTCAACCTATTCAAATATTTAAAGTGTTTTATAAATAATACAATACAAAAATATCACTACCTAATTTAATTAAACACAATAACAAATCAAAAACATATTTACAAAAAATAAAATAAATAAATATAAAAAAATACAAATAGATAATACAGTATACTGAAATATTATATTGGATAAGCAACCAAATACCACTATATATAACTAATAACATTTATATTTATTTAAGAATTATCCAAGAGAAAATATTGCAAAATAAAACAAAAATTCAGATTTTGTTCACAATTTCATTCAATCTTCATACAGTATATTTTTTACAATTAAATAATTTCACAACAATCCTAGTAACATCATTTGAAGCTATGATTGGATTCGGAGAAGAGAAAGGAAGTAAATTAAATATTAAAATTGATTACATATTTTTGTTTTTATATTTCAAAAGCATTTCAACTCTAAACTTTAAAATGAAAATGAATTAGAACTATAAATGAATTCTTGTTTTCTTCGTTAAAAGCGGAATATAACTCTAAAAGTTTGCTATTCATTTAGTCTAATTACTCCCTTAAAATGTATGCATTACCACAGTTAAATACTGTTGACTTCCCACTAATCACTAAAGCAGCATAACAAAAATAACCATAATTTACATAGCTCACAACGATTTTTGAGTGTTAAATTTCTGAATATCTCCAAGTTTTGAGATATTTATAAAACTGTATGAGTACTACATGTGGAATCATACATTTGCGATGTTACTTGAGCACAACGTCGACAGCTCAACTTTGGCAGCCAATATAACAACCAATATATCAGCTGTGAATCTAGCCAGACAGAGTGTACAATAGTTGTCCTGGTTTGTCACCTGTCTTGGACATGCTGACAATGTCTGACTAATGCAGCGTCCGTAGATGTTACAACATGATTAACAGACTTATATTTTGTAAATAATGGCGGTAACAAATTATAGATTAAGATTAAAAATAGCTATGGTTAAAAATAAAAAGATAATGCGAAGGTTTCTATTATGCAATGAAAGTGTCAAAGTTTTGTAAAGAGGAAGATATATGAACATACGAGTATATAAGTACATTATCCAACTAAGTTTTACATATTGTTTATTTACATATTATTACTTCTGTTGAAAATACAAAACTTGATTGATATCCGACCCTTAAATCGCGGTGGTAAACTGTTGAAAATGTTTTCAGTTACTTTTAAACTAAAAATATTTTATTTGAAAAATATATGGGATTCAAATGTATAGAACAATTTGGATATTTATGTATGTGATATATTTGCATTTGATATTATACTGTTTTATATGATCATAAAGATATGTAGAAAAAAGTTTAATATGTTAAGGAATATTCTTAAATCACAAAACGTTCTTCAACAAAATACCAAATATCCGTCATACTGAAATATTTAACTGACTAACTGAACGATTTTTAATTTAACTTCTGTGGTAGCAAACTAAGAAATTTGGAACTTTTTTATTCCATAAGTTATTCTTTCTATGGATATATTTTAAAGCATGCTAGCCTATTTCCAATACATAATGCTTAAGAGAGCTAATTACAAATAAACTATTATTAAAATTATGAAAATTGGTTCATAAATAATATAGATATTTATTTTTTGCGACTTACTGCTAGTTGGCCAAAATAGTGCTGGGATTTTAAGAATATACATTGGGGAAATGGTCGTGATATTTGTAATATACACAAAAAGTATGTCCGCTATCAAAACGGTATTAAATCCACAAACAAATTATAGGATATATTAACTGAAGTAATATATAACTGATATCTAAACAGTATGTTTCTTAATCTATACAAGTAATCTGATTTGTGAGTTCATGTTTAGAAAATAATTCTATTATAATTTTAAATAAAAAGTTAGCCACTTATAAAAGAAAGAGGCCTGTTTTTGTTTCACCATTTTCCACTTTGAGAAACAAGGATACTTTCGTTATTTTTGAGAAGTTTAGCGAAAAGTATTCCGGATTTGTCTTTATTTCAATTTCAATCTCACATGACATGTAAACGATTCTGAATGCTTTTACTTAAACATCACAAAGTGATCTAATCATATTATACAAAGGGCGAAGTTATCTGGTGTCTTTTACCACTTAATCCTAAAAAAATAATAATACAATAATACAACACTATTAATACAATGCAGTACCAAATAAAAGATGATAAAAAAATTAACAATACTTAAAATAAAGTGGTATAAAACAAAGCATTAAACAAATTTTAAAAAACAGAAAAGAATAATTTTTTAAGTTGATACTCAAAAATATTATTGTTGCTACAAAAAATAAAACCATTACAATATCAATTGTAATAAAGATATTTAGTTGATAATTATCCAAAAGGAAAACAATACAAATGTAATTTTTTACTATAAATTATGTTGATAAGTAAATTAATTTATAAAGTATTCTTTAAAATGAAATATTTCCATTACTTTCCGAGAAAATCAATCCTCAACTAGTTAATTCACTTAACAAGCTACACAAGTTTTTGAAATAGGGCTTTATATATTTGACGGAAAAGAGCAATAGAATGGAGAGAGTGGGAGTTATTAAACATGTTATTCTTAGGATATAATATTTTAATAATTTTCAAGCCTTAACTTGAAACCGTTAACAAATTAATATTATATTACAAGTGAAATTAAACTTGAATGTAACTTTAAAAGATACTCTTTGATATAATTAATTGTGAATTGTGTGAATACAGAAAACGCACAATAATATACTGCAGGAAAACGACCATAACTCAAAGAACACACATAGTCTTTTTATGTTATACTTCTAAACACATATATAAAGACCTAATTTATTTTTACATAGAAGCATATACTTCTTTGCAACATGTCATAAATTTGTCCTGTTACTTGGGAATACCCTGGGCAAATCCATTTTAGCAGCTAATATCGCAAATCACTGTATCAGCTGTAAATATAGTCCGCTGGAGTATAGCGCTTGACCTAGTTTATCACCTGTGTTAGACATGTTGGTAATTTATGATTTATGGAGTGTCCACATATATTGTCATATGATCAAGTGATCCTGAAAATCCGTATTTAACTGTTTTTAAAGTTGAGTTTAAAGAAAATTTAAAATATCGACTTACTATAAACTAGCTAGACTCTTGTAAATGTCTGCTCTTAAGTAAATTCATTAAATAAATGTGTGAAGAGAAAAAAAACTTGACACTTTTGGAATTCATTATAATTATTAAAACTACTGCCTTTTTTATTCTATAGAAAAGAATTATAGCAGTAATTCATTTATCTTTCAATAAAATATATCATTTTACACAGAAAAAAACTTAATTTGAAATGAATTTCAATAAAATATCAAATTTAAAAAATATTCGAAGTAGTATATGGGAAATTAAACTTTAAACTCCAGATAATTTAAAATCATAGCTGACTGTTATAATATATTTATATAGCCTAATTTTTAATGTTTCCTTGAAATCAAAATAATTCATAACCGCTTCAAATATCTTACCTAAATTTAAAAATTTGGATATTATAAATATATTACTATTGGTTTTTAAAACAATCATTACGTAACTGTTTGCGATTTAAATACAATGTCACATAAATAGGTACAAAACTCAATTAAATTAAGTAACAAGGAGAATATTCGCAGTGTTTGGTTTACCTGGAAACTTTATTTACTAGTTTGAATAATAATAAAATTCAATTTAAAATAATTATATGTAGCATTTATTTTACAATGTAAATTTATAGATTTGCAGATTTTGTAGGATAATTTTTTTACTGTGTTTCTTCACTTCTTTTTTCCGCACTAACTGCAAGTAAATTAGGGATATCACAAAAGATTTGATTAAGAGTATTGAGATTAACGAATTTTACATTAGAGATGTTTTCATAAATCCACATTTACAACACAACATGTCTATTACTTTCGGATCTACGTACTGATTTCGAGAATATATTTTATCTAATTATTTTTGTTTATTTATTTATGATTTCTTACATGTACTATCGAAGTGTTTGAAATATCATACAACCTTACATAAATAACCATGAAACAACGAAAAATAACACAAACAAACATGGTGTAACAAGTAATAATAAGCTCAATAATCAACAAGTAATAAAAAAACATCACAAAATAAGATACGTCATCATACTGACATATAAGACAAACAATCTAGTAGGAACTCTTCATCAGAATAATAAGCTTCAACCACGAAAAACAGTTTCAATCTCTTTTTAAAAATTTGTAATCTATTCAGGTAAACGATTAAACAGCTTTATGCTCATGTAATGAGCTCCCTACTCATACTTAGATACGTTATGTGTTGGTGAAATATATGCATGTATTTTTCTCGTATTGTATCGGTATATATATGCCTCAGAATATACGTTATTCTACGAAAAAACATAAAGACGGTACAAATGTACAAAGATGGGAGGGTCAGGTTAAGGAAGGGTAGGTTAGTGTAGGTTAGGTTAAGTTACGTTAGGTTAGGTTAGATATATACAAAAATGGGAGGGTTAAAAAATGTTTACCCTCCCATATATATATGCCTCAGAATATACGACATTCTACGAAAAAATCATAAAGAGGGAATAAATGTACAACGATGGGAGGATTAGGTTAAGTTAGGGTGGGTTAGTATAGGTTAGGTTAAGTTACGTTAGGGTAGGTTAGACATATACAAAATGGGAGGGTTAAAAATGTTTTTAAAGGGGTCCGGAAGATTGTAAATGTTTTGACATTGTAAATATTTTTATAGGTTTTTTAAAAATTAAAAATATCTTCTCAGTTGAGAGGAACTATACTCATATACTGTACTACTTACTGAAAAAGACGAAAGTATAACGTGCGGTCACATTCAATCGTAACTACATCACAAATTCTCCCTTAGCACAAAATAATCTGAACCAAGCTTGGAAGAAACATAATTTATATAAAAATACACATGTAAAACAATCATCCATATAAAACCCCAGAAATTTAGAATTAGTTACATATAGAAAATCCTTTACATTAAACTATTATTATTGATAATTAAAAAATATAGGACATTAGTTTTTAATGTGTTAACTTGCAACTTATTTCCAGCTGTCCAACTTCAAAACTCAAAATGTTTATATTGAAATCATGTTGATGATTAGGCTTGATAAATCTTTAGTATCATCTAGAAATAGCACAAATTTCTATTTTACCAAAGAAGGCAGATCATTTATGTAGAGTAAAAACATCAAAGTTCCTAACACAGAACCCTATGGTATCACTGTCTGTATTGTATTTGTGCTAGATTTAATTGTTATGGAAGCATCATTACCATGTTTTCTGATTATTTATATAATTGTTTAATAAACTAATGAGTTTAATTGTTTAATCCAATGGGTTAATTATAAATTTAATGAGTGTTGACATGACCAAGCGAGAACTGTAGCCAATCAAATATAAACGATGGACAATTATCTATATGAACAAGTTGTATTTTAACTATATGACGTTTGATAATGAAAGATATCCATTATCACTGGGTGCATTCAGAATTCTCGACAGCAGCTAAACGATGTTATTGAAGCGATGAAATGTTGTTTTATTGGTGAGGCAAGGCGCAATATGTGCAGTGAAGACACAGTGAGACATGTAGTCTGTTATATGGAAGTAATTATGCAGGATGAGATACAGGAACGTACTTAACAATACCAGCTAGTACAATAACAATGTGTTTGTTTCTCATAAATATTATGACAATATACAGTCTGCTGTTTGTACCTACTAATATTACAAATCATAAACCGGAGGGGGAATAAAATTAATCGACTTATACTGTGGTTTATTTTCTGATTTCGAAGGAGAAGAAAACTTTTGTCATAACTACTACATAGGAACAAAATTCTGTTAGTTCCCCTCTCGTATTATTTTTGATAATTATAATATTTATTTGCTTACCAAAGAAGACAACACTCAGTGCAATTTGAATCATATTTATTTATCTAAGAGCGCTTTCACCACAAGTAAAATATATTAAGTATATAATTAAGGCGATTATTTCCTTCCGAAAAGACGTTATGCATGTCAGTTCAAGAGTTGATAATAATATATTACAACCCAAATTGCCACCACTTGGAGCTTAATAACCTTAATCATTTTACATCAAATAACAGCTGTTTATTTGTTATTTGTTCCTACACTTCCACAAAATAATTTACCATGAAATGTTTCTTACATAATTACGAAATACGGATTCAGGTGCAGAGTCTTCATTACCATTTGATCGTCTGGCAAATGGTAAGGGAACCGAATTACATTATGGGTTGCTCACTCCTTACTATAAGCTGTCTTATTCTACAGTTGTTGTGAACTGTCAACGTTATGTTCTTTTTAGGCCTACGAATATATATATATATATATATATATATATATATATATATATAAGACTTTATTATGAGTTGTAAGATTGCCTATTCTAATAGATCGAAGTATGTCTGACCATTTGTTTATTACCTGTAGCCAACAATTAAAAAATTACAACTCCCAGTTTTGTAATTACTTATCAACTATACTCGCACATGATACATTTTAATTTATTATGTTTCCATTACTTTCTTTCTAAAATATATTTCCATTAAAGACAAAATGATCTATTATTTTTTCCTGCTCAAATTTTGGTTTTAGGCTAATATAAGGTGTTTTATGAAAACTACCAAATAATTACTGTTTTCGGTTTTTTTATGTAAACTCTGTTATCTTTTGTTTTTAAGGGCCCTTACAATGGCCCATATTGCCCAAGATCAACTTACACATTGTAAGTTTTTAGTAGTCCTTTAAGATACAGGATTATTAAAAACTATTTTGTTTCTCGTTAAAAGATGAAAACATTTTTATTTTGTGAAATTAAAGGTTTTTGAGATATTAGAAGTTAAAGAGTTTAAATAGACTCAATTTAAGGAGACTCATATTGGGTCATTATAACTTAGTAGCATGCAGTAATTTATCAGTATTTTGTTGTTAAAAACACAAAATGGCTTGGTAGAAAATTAACTTTAGGAAATATATTTATATAAACTTTTTCATTGGTTTTGATACGACGAATAAGCTCCTGAAGTTTTAGAACGATTTTTTTTAACATCTTGTATACAACTATGAAACATTAAATCTGAATAATTATAGTCCAGTGTGGTAATAGAGCTTTAAAAAATATGACCCTTAACATCAGTTAGGGGCATATTAACTTTTTAATAATAGTTTGGGGTATTTAAAAACATATGTTATAAATATCCACCGCCTGGTTTTTGAGAAAATAAAATTTTAATATAAAACTTTGGAAAAAAATAGGTTTTCGTCTCGTTTTTGTAGATTAACTGATTTTAAACGTAATAAGGAGTAAAATGTCAAAAGATTATTATAGTTGTTCGTCGTTATGAGGGATATTTTTGAATGATTTAATCCCTTCTCTTCCAGCGACAAAAAATTACAAAAATACCATAAAATCATTCACTTATCTACATATCACTTAGAAGGAAAAAATCGCGGACCCAAAGTGTTAATATTTCATAGGTGCAGAAAAATACTAGTGTATTTAAAACTGTATTAATATTTAAACTGAAACCCTCAACTGTGTTGGAGTATTAATATAACGTCTTAAATAACCGTCTTAAATAATATATAAAGTCTTAATATAACCGCAAATATATAAATCTTAACTTTATATGTTGTGTGGAGGTGTGTATTATCAGTACATGATTGAATTTATAACATCAAAACATCTAATAGACTATACTAGAACTTGTGTTTGTGTGTGGGGGGGAGGGAGCGAGAGAGAGAGAGAGAGAGAGAGAGAGAGAGAGAGAGAGAGAGAGAGAGAGAGAGAGAGAGAGAGAGAGAGAGAGAGAGAGAGAGAGAGAGAGAGAGAGAGAGAGAGAGGGAGAGAGAGAGAGAGAGAGAGAGAGAGAGAGAGAGAGAGAGAGAGAGAGAGAGAGAGAGAGAGAGAGAGAGAGGCAAAAATTATAAAATTAATAATGTTTCTTTAACGTTATTATTAATTTTATGTTAACGAAAATCATAATTATAATCATCATTATAAAAATTTTATTTTGTGTGTGTGTGTGTGTGTGTGTGTGTGTTTGAATTTACGCAATCTATACTAAAATTTGGAACTTTCATAATTTCCTAACAACAACCTTTTTAATATCCCCGTTGCTACAAAGTCTCGTAGTTCCAGTAAAATCCAACAGATAGAAGAGGTTACTCTTGGGGCACAAATTGAGGGGAATCAATACTTGAAAGTTTTGGTTAGTCGGAAAATACTTTTGACAGTTAAACCAAAATACGTATTTTATTCTTTCTCTTGAATAATCACAAGTATTTTAATTGTTCGTATATTATTAGCTATTATCTAGTGTACACTTTCATCGCAATGTATACAAAAATAGGAAGAACAGAATATAAAATAAGGACCTCTTTCAATTAAATCTTCGAATACAGTAATCGCGTCATGTTCGAAAGAAAACACGATTTGATTAAGGGAGAACTGAGAGGAAAGATTAAAGAAAGGAATCTAACCCAATACCACAAGAAATAGTTGTAGATCTAACTCGAATACTCCGGGAATGCCAAGCCCGTACTCACCAGAGATTATGAAATATGTCCACTGATCTAATCCATTTGTGTGTTTAAACACTAATTTTGGCATTTTATATGTATAAACATAAAAGTGTTTTAAAACGCTCCAAAATTCACATTCGTAATCAGATTTTATTCACATCTTTATTGAAAATTATTGTACAAGATATTAATTTAAACAGATAAAACTGTCAATATTAGAGGGAAATTGGAATATAAAAGTGATGTAACTGGGAAGTTGATTTTTTCCTTCTTTTTATATGCACAACTGAGTGGGAAACCGAAAAAAAAATAGCAAAATCGGACTGGAGCTTCGCTAGAAAAGTTCATAAAAGTGCATTTTTGATTACACTAATTTCTGCTAATTTGACAAACATAACATAAAGAAGGTAACTAACAACAAATTATGTTTTTAGATTTTAGTTGATAACTCGGTTATCTTTTGAACTACGGAAAAAATCGTTTTATTTTTCATTAAAAAAAAGAACTACATTATTTATGTCTCTCAAATTGTTTTGTAAAATTTAGCGGTTTTAGACATTAAAATTGAAAATACACTAAAAAAGTTCTGGTAGTTTGTACAGGGGTAAAAGATTGAAAAACAAATATGTACAGTAAACTTTTCTGTATCCAAAGCTATTAAGTGTTTAGTAAAAAAAAATAATAATGGCTGATAATTCGAAAATTAAGCATTTCACAATTTGTGTTTATTGGAACTTCTTATTTTCACCTATAAAATAGCCTTGTGATGTTTGGGAAAATATTTTGCAGACTTTCTGTATAATGTACAAACGACAACGATAGCCGCCATGTTGAAATTCCCTGTTTCAATATTGCGAGTTCATGAAACGTGAATAACAGTAAAAAAACCGGGTTCCAAATGTTTGGTGATTATGAAACTTACTCCAAACTTCGTATACTCAACGTCAGATTGTTATAAACTCTAACAAATGTATTACAAATTAAAATCTTTTGCTACATAAATACAATACAAAACATCACATAATCACCATTACTGTTCTATATTCAGTTATAAATTAAATAAAAATGTCAGTATTAAACATTTTTGTAAAGGTGAAAAATATTTGTATCTTTTAGGCAATTCTACAAGTTTGTTTTAAAAACAACGTGTCTATTAAGTGAATTGGAAACTAACAGTTTTATATAAATCATATTACCTTCAATATCAGAGGGTTGTAAATAATGCAAGCACTAAAAGTAATTAGATTGTATGTGAAATAAAAGTAAAAGAAAGCGTCTGAAGTTTTAAGGCGCCGTGGAAGGAAACTTGCAATAAATTTAGAACAGTTTTTGCCAGCGTTGTTTAAATAAATAATTGCTATACCATGAAATTCATAACGGTAAAACGTTTAACGGTTCTTTCATTAACATTACAGAGTTGTGAAAACAAATTTAAAAAAATAAAAAATACATATTTCATATTAAGGAAGAGTATGCTGGTAGTTTATTGTAATAATATCGAGATCAGTAAAGGGGTATGGAATTACAGAGTGCATTGACATTTTTGTATTTATACAAAATTTGAATTCGTAATCAAAATTCGTTCTATATATAACATCAATGATAATGAAAACACTAATTTTCCTTAGTTTACAACAATATGGTAAACAAAAACATTTAAATGAAAGGAAAACGATTGATGTTTAGAGAAGAAGGACAATAAAAGAAGCATATTGACATTCACTATTCCACATGTCACCGCAGAAAAACTAAATACAACTTTAAAAAAATAACTTTTAATTTTTTTAGGGCACTTTGTTGATTATGAACCGTTACCGCAAAGACCAAAATACAAATAAAAACATATTCAACCTTTTAATTTCTCATACGAAATGATTGAAGAACCCAAGGAATATTAATTAGAGGCATAAAAGTCGAAATCCTAACCACAGATTTATCGTAGGTAAACTAAGATGATTTATGTACTTAATAACATTAATTTATATTCCAATTAAAACACAATGCCCTTGTAACGGATTATTTTATTTGAACATGATATTAGTAAGAGGTGTGATATAGGTATGCAATTTTCGAATTACGTAGATGTATTCATTAATTCAAATTGTTTCTTTTTTTTTTTTAGAATAAACTTCCACTAAACGAATTTTAGTTTTATGGTGTTAAAAAGAATTTACGTGTCCCAGGATTAATTTAACAAATAAGTTACATCATGATTCCTAATGTGTTTTCTTAAAGGCCTATATGTTCCAAATAGAGGGTATTTCCAACGTTATGGCATTAATTAAACAATATTGATAACAAATTAATTTATATTAATATTCAAATATTTTAAATACAAATAATATTCTAAATATAAACGATATTAAATATGGAATTTTTTTTACACCACCAACTTTTTTGATTATGACAGTTACCACATAGACTAAAACAAAAAGAAACAATAAAGTGAAATATACATTTAAACATTATGATTGTAGTATAATTTGTGTATGTAATAACATTTACTTATGTTCCAATAAAATGGCAATGATTTAAAAAAAAATTCAAATTCCACAGAAGTACTCAATGATTGAAATTATTTCTACTTTCAGAATATATATATATATATATATATCCATTAAACAAATTTGTAATTTAAGGTGTGAAAAAGATTTTACGTGGCCAAAGTTTATTTTCAAATAAAAAAGTTACCTCATAATTCCTAGTGTGTTTACGCATATGTTAAAAATAGAAAGTATTCCCACATTATGGCATTACATAAAAATATTAATAACAAACGAATTTAAATTAATATTCACCAAAGAGAAGAAGTTAATCATCAAAACTAAATACATTTGTATTTCAATTTTACCTAAACAAATTTCACTAATAACTTAGGAATAAAAAATGCGCATTCCATTATTTAGGTTTTTTGTGGCTTTGTGCTTTCGTTCTTACTATTTTAACTTTTTTTAACAACCTACTTCATAAAAAGAGAGTATTAGTCGCAAACTGAATGAACACAGCAATATTATTTTTGTGACCTACATGTTGTGTAACTGATATAAATTTCAAACATTATTGTTTATTAATGTTGTAATTATCTTTTTAATTATATTAGATACTGTAATTATAATTCATGTAGTAATTATTCTAACCCTAATATTTAATAACTACATGAATTTAAATATATAAACTTCTAGTAATTATGTTTTTTTTTTCAATGTTATTTACAAAGATTATTTGCGAATTTCTCTATTCATTTTAATGTTATCTCGTGTAGATATAAAATAATGACAATTCCTTAAGAAGAAAAAAAAAAATAAACACTGTAATGGATAGAGGGAAGTGCAAAGAACATCCACTTCACAATGTTTTAAATACAAAGACATCTTTGGAGATGAAGAAAAGAACCTAGTTTTTGCTTTTGAAGAATCACATCCAAATGGAACCATCAACCACTTTAGAATCCTCTCCATTTGTATCAAAGTAAAAGCAAATACAGTCTTTCTTTAAATTTAGAACGTGGAAATTTAGAACTGCGAGGGGAGGAATGTATAAAACAAAATTATATTTGAAATAAGCATTGATTGATTGTTTTGGTTTAGAGTATAAAAGTCCTTTCAAACCAGTCCTTGCACCGCGACCGATGGCCAATTTTGCAACTAAATCCCTCATCATTCTAGTTTAGCAGATTTGTTCCTCTTAAGAGTTTAAGTAATCTATTAATTAGTTCGTCCTGATAGTTACCCAGGAATTTGGAAACCAAAAACTTTCGCCTCTTATTGGTCAGAAACAAAACGTTTTGGTGTTTGTACCATAAAAAGGCACATAAAAAAATTGTATAAGTAATTTGAATTCAATATCTTATCTACTTCCAAAAAAGGCGGATAACTATGTTGTACAACTTATACTATGGAATAATTCTATAAAGCGGTTCCAGAGAGTTCCAGGACACTCTATTAATAACATAGTATCTACAACAACTTTTACAATAACATCAAAGGATCTTTTAATTGTTAGCAGTATGTAATTGGACAAATCTAGAACAATTAATTACAGCCATACGAATAGAAAGGGTGACCGCCGATATCTGGACATCAGATTTATTGTAAGTGGGTAACTATGTTAATTTATGTACCTAATAATATTAATTTACATTCCAATTAAAACACTATGTTCTTGTCAGGACTTTGGTAATTGGCACATGATATCAACGAGTGGTTTGAAGTAGGTTTGTCATTTTATTCGGTTGAAGTTTGTTTTGTTTTAGCTTGAGAATCAATTTCCATAGTCGAATTTGCATTTTAAGTTATAGAATAAAGTTAGTCCAATGATCACGATTAGTTTTACTAAAAAATATATATGGTTGTATAAGATTGTACTGTATTATAATACTGTATAAGATTATAATACTGTATAAGATCAATAGATTGTGGTTTGCAGTATTTTTATGTTTATGTTACATGTTCTATTTTTATGTTACAATGAATGAATGATTTTTAGAGAAAGGGAGAGAGAAATAAAATTTCATTTTATATTGTTAAATATTAAATTTAAATGCCGTTTTATTACATTGAAAAACTATATACGATAATTATTTATGTGTTTTCTTATATATTATCAAAATAAAGGTATTCTTGAAAATGCCATTTCGTTTTTCCCACATATAGACTAGAATGGAAAAATATTTATTTAAATGGGAAGTTAGGACCATCAGGTCCTCTATAAATTGATTAGTAACGTAGTACAGTGAATGTTATAAGATGGGTTTTCAGATCTCATGAGGCTTGTGTTCTACAGCTCAAACGTCTAGACAGATTTTAATAGAATTTGGTTCGTTGACATTTGGTATTTTTACCATATCTCGGAAATGTTTTTTTAATTTTTTTTTTACCGGATCTGTCATAGAGGAAAAATACAAAATTACCGGATATAAATATTTGATCAAATTTTCTCTAATTTAACCATTAGGGACCAAAAATAAACTGCAATGGTTTGATTTATGGATAAAAAACAAATCGACAATGGATGAAATTTAAAAAAAACATTTTTTTTTAAATTTTGCTGAAACGTGAAGATTATTGACAGAAACTCGTGTATTAAATTGCAAGTACAATTATCACAGTTCAGTAATAATTTACAGAATTATCGAAAATTAGCATTGAACGTCGTCATTAAATCTTTCATTTTATTCAAATACTGTCTAGGCTTAGGACGTGTTTTGACACAAGAAAAGCTCGTTTCGGCTCTTATTTAAATAATACATAAATAAAACTTTAACTCATGAGTTACACGAGTTAAAAATAGAAGATATTTCACATTATTAAATTAAATATAATCATTGTAACAAATAAAATATTTACCACTACAGAAAGCAAAAGTAGTAAGACCATTTTCGGTTTTAAATTATAATGACAGTAATATTAAAATGAACAATTTTTAATATGTCCCTGGTCGCATTGTAGCAGACCTAATATTAAAAATAATTCCGCTGATTTCGTAGTTCTAGATTTTTAATGGCTCTGAAAAAATAGGATGGCGTTGTTTGTTATGGGGGGGTTTAGTGTATGGTTGTATATTTAGTATTAATTGGGGGCTCTATTGATTTATTATGTGTTAAAAGTTGTTATTAAGTCTCTACTAACGTGTTATAACTTTGGAAGTTAGACATATTACTTAATCGATTTACAGTTAATATCTCAAATAAACTTCTTGTTTAACGGAAACAGATTCGGATGATTGTGACTAACAACATTACTTTCGTCTACACGGTTACACATAAACTAAAACCATAAACACACAACATGGTCATAATTTTAGGCCTGAAATTATATATTCTTATCAATAAAATTAATCTATTTTTTTAGAGAGATGTTTATTTATATATACATATATATATATATATATATATATATATATATATATATATATATATATATATGGTCATAAAAACTTTCACTTTTTTGTTTTCAAATCATTCTAAACAAAATCAGGATGTGTCGTTGACCGTTAAATCTAAACGTTCTACAAAATTTGTAGTATTGAATTATAAATTAAAACTCCATCTTCGGACCGACATCCTCAATTAATAAAGGAATAGTTAGGCCGAAACTTTGTTAACCAAACTTTTTCCCCTAAAACCGAACAACTTCAAAATTGTTTCCGATTAAATAAAATAATTCTAATTTATAATATGATAATATTTGTCCATTATATTCTAATATTTATATTGTAAATATACAAAAAGATAAATTGTTGTATATTTGAAAGATACATGATAGATTAAAAAATCCAATTTAAATCCTTGAAATTGAATGATTACAATGTATGTAAACAGATATTTAACTATTATTTTGTTTTTGTTTTTATTATTTTTAAATTTTCAAAAAGCATCACATTCTGTATTTTCCAAGTTTTCCTTTGATTAGAATTAATAATAATAATTGTAATTGTAAGTTATGTTTCTTAACTATGTTTACAAAATAATATCAAATTCCTTCAACAATAAATATCGCAATGGTGAAGTGAAGAGCAAAACACGTCTTATTTTTCAAAACGTTTCAAATAGGATGATGTCATTTATTAAAAAAAAAGGAACTCTATAGAGATGAAACTTAGATTTTCCTTTCAAAAGAATCACTTTTTAATATAAACATCCGACCACTTCAGAATTCACCCCATCTGTATTAAAGTAAAAGCAAATATAGTTCTACTTTGAATTCAAGACGTGCAATTAACTCTGAGCAAGACAAGAATATTCAATTCAATGTTCATTTTGATTTAATTGGTCATTTTCCTGTAATATCAACTTTTTAAGGACATCCTAATTAGTAAATAATTATGCTATTTAAAGCAAATTCAATTTCAATTAATAATTATCCTGACATAAGTTTACTCCAATATTTAATGATGTTTTTTTAAAACTAGTTTTCTTCCTTATACAGTATACAATTTATTAACTATAGAGGAATTTACTACTAAACGTTCCAAACATTTTTTATTACAAAATTTTCAAATAACTTTTTTGGGGTAATAAGTGAAACAGATACTTTTTTCTAGGGTTCATTATAATGAGTACGGTCCTGGCCATGCCAATAGTCCCTACCTGGATCTACAAATTTTTCTGTAGATTTAGATTAAATCCTTTTCTTTTGATGTTTTCTATCAGGTCTCTTTTAACCAACCTAACCTAACCTAACCTACTGACCCTAACACACAGTATTCTATTACAATATAATAGTGCTAAGGGTATTTATTTTATGTTCTTTTATTTCTATTTTTTAAGGTGATGATGACTGTAAGCGGTTTTCCTTTTAACAACAAGGTAAAAATAGCTCCTCTCAGAAGGTAATTCTTTACTACATGTTAAACAGAAATCAAATCGTGTTAAATAATTAACATTTTAAAAATATAATAAAAGTGATTTATTTTATTAAGTATTTGATTCATTATTGAAATGATCATATTAAGATATGTTAAAAAATATATACATATTTATTACTTTCCAGTATAAAAATGGTAAGCAAGTCGATGACCCTAAATTCACATGTTCTATGGATACAATCATTAAGTGCTGTTCATTACGCAAGTGAAGACTGTAAAAAAAAAACTTTGAGTATATTGGGGGGGGGGGGACTGTAATTGAATAGAAATATTACACGTGGCCATTCTAACGTATAAATATGAAAATTGCACAATTATATAAATGTGAAACTCGGTATCTTTGAAAACGTTTTGTTGGTAAATTTTAATATTTCAAACTTTCAAACGAGAACTCTACGCACAACTGAATCACCAGTTATTTATCATTAACACAATAAATTATTGTATTAGTTGTATATTTTACACAAATTAAAGAATATTATTTGTTTTGTTTTTTAATATCAGACAGATGGTTCATAATTCTTCCTAAATTAATGTAATGATTACTATAAAGTTGTTATTTATCAGAATCTGTACCAGAAAACATTTGTAAAATCCGTAAAACGAATTATCTACCTTTTATTGTTAAAGATTCGATTAATTACCACGACTATTAGGATACATTAACACGCCTTCTTGAAGACTAACTTAGTAATGGTTATTATATTTAATGTCGTTTCATTGTCGTTTGTAACGAGGTAATTGATCTGTTATAACTCAAAAATTGCAGCGTAAATATGTTCAAGTGAGAAGTGTACGGCCTATGCTGGGAAGCGATTGAGGTTAGCTCAGTTGATAGAATTGGCGTGTAAAGCCAAAGGTCCTGGGTTCAATTCCCAGTTTACGTCGTATATTTCTCACTTGAAATAATAATTTAAGTATTGTTTCGTTTATACTTGTAACTGTGTACGAAAAAATCAGACTCCACATTTAACCAATAATGTACTACACCATTTGGGAATTAATTTTTTTAAATTCCAAAGTAGAAAAAGAATTGTGAATTTGAAGCTAGAGCTTCGGCTGTAGCCTCAACGACAACGGGTCCCTCTCTCATGTGTTGGCATCTATCCATCCAAGTACAAGTCCTCCTCAAGGTCGTTCAGCCACCTTTTCTTTGGTCATCCTCTTAGCACCCATCCCCCTGGGGAACTTCAAATTCTTCCTTTGGGTCATATCTCTTTATACTATGGATACGTGGGAGCAATCTAAAACTTCCATATTTAACTGACTAATACATTAGCTTTGTTATACAGTTTATCATTTTTTTATATTTTTTCTGAAATAGTTTCCAGTGACATATTTAAGTAGTTTTGGGAATAGCCACTCCTTATCTATATATTTATGTAGTTTTACGTAACTAATATATCAATATTGAAGAGTCTAAATGACCCTAAACGTTATTAATGTAACGACATTATTAAGATAGAATAAAACTCGAATACAAAATATCACAAAAAATACGTTTACTTGATCAACGTTTCTACGACAACGTCGCCATCCTCAGTGATATACGAGTTAGAGTAACTAATCCATAACTAACCTTGCACTCTGCCAAATCCAGTATTTACAAAACTAAAGAGACATGACCTAAATCTACTTGTACTAATATTAAGGCGTTAACAAGTGCCTCGCGTCATTCTAAATAACTTAAGAGTTAACATCTAACTAATACAACATTCAGAACTAATCTTATATCTAACAATACATTTTATATTTTACATTTATATAGAACTTTGTATAGGGCCTATATATACAGTTATATCACATAGTACTTGGTAATATAAAAAGTTTCTCACGCATCTATTGTGTTTAAGTTAGTAACATTGTTCAACAACTCAGAGTTTTTTATTTTGAAATATTTTTCCTCTAAACAATGTTTAGCCATAGCTAGTTTATAAGGCATATATTTGAAGTGTGTAAAGTGTTCTTTTGGTCGTATCCTGTCATTTAATACTAAATACTTTTAAGGTTTCTTAAAAGAAATTTTTACACATAATAATAATAAGTTTACTTTTTATTATTAATTTAACACACATTATACGATAAATCGATATGACTTTATCATACAATTATATTTAACACGGGCGCTATATTTCCAGTCGAAAAGTCACCCCCATCCCTAGGAACAGTGCAATCATTTATTTTGTGGTAAAGTTAATTTAAAAGGAAAAGAAAAATAAACCTTGAACTTTACATTTATTTAACTTAATTTCACAGAATCTGATTCTTAAAACTCATGACGATTGGTAGACGTGTTAGTCCTTAACAAACAAACCACTAAAGATGCTAAATTGTCGCGTTAAAACAAGAATTCGCTTTTCTTGATTAATTACTATAACACCTCACAAGAAAAAAAATCGTTTTCTGCAACTCAGTGACGTTTAATTATTTTCACTTCATCTTTAGGAGATAAAAACATTTATTTCACTGTAATTAAAACGAATTCCATCTAAGACCTTTATATTTTCCATCGCATTCTACAATTTTATTTCCTGGAACATTATTAAATTCTTTGTCTAACAATTGATTGCAACATTTTCGATGCTTCTCAAAGCTAAATAAAGGAAACTAATTAAATTCCACTTTTATACCATTTTTACTAGATTCGAGTAGTTCTCTACTAAAAATATCTTTGTGAAGTTTTTCTATAATTAAGAGAACTTGAGTGTTGCTTTTGTTACTCAAATGGACATTATTGAATACTGAAGTATTAAACTGTTTCAATAGTGGTTTTTCTTATTATTTTAATGTTAGTAATATTAAATTATAGATGGTAATAAAATATTAATACAAGAAATAAATTAAAATCTTCAACAAGTCAAATTAAAAATGAACAATTACTAGATTTTACAAGTAAACGTTAATGACAGGGAAAAAGCAGTTTTGCTAAAAAAAATAAAACAGTTATACTCTAATTTAATATAATTTCTAAGTTAATATAATTACTCTAATTTATTATAAAAGACTTAGATTTGTGTTTGACTTATATTGAATAAAACTCGAACACGTTTAATTGATCTCACAAAAATTACGTTTACCTAATCAAACGCGTTTCAACGACAAAGTTTAGTTTAGTTATTGTAGCTTATGTGAGATTTTGTGTTCGAGTTTTATTCTCTCTAATATTACACCACAAGTCAAGCTCAATATTTTATCTATAAAACTGACTTGTTACATCCTAGTATTGAAAATGATAATATTAAAATAGTTGCAGGTATCAACATACAGTAATTGATATGCTCTAAACGGAAATGTGTTTAATAGACAACGCTTCAAGATTATGAATATACTCCCGATATATTAGGTAATAAACTTATAAAATTTATGAAAGATACCCAGGATTGAAGCAGTCGAAATAACTAAGACTAAATACAAACGAAAACAGAGAAAACACAAGTCACAGAATTACATGGCACATGGAACGGTAAACAGCTCCTCTACGAACTTGTAGGGGTAGGGGTTGTATGTTAACGGTTTACGGGTGCACTAACTTTTGCGTCCTTTGTCACGCATTTTAATATTATGCACGTGACCTAGTCATAGCTGTCATTTTGGATTTATACGAAAATAAATTCTTATTTAATGTAGACGTATTATTATCATCTTTATTTTTAAACAAATTGTCGTAAATGAGAAGCATTATGGGCTATGTCTATACAAGTTTGACTGCTTATTATATAGTTTTATATATTGAGGCATTAATTATTTTTCGTACACGTTTTGTTTATCGGTGTTCCCAAATAATCTTCCCAATAAATGTATGATTTTCGAACCAAATATGTTCGGGTATTTCACATTTATCTGCTAGTCACATTTTATTGTGACTAGTTCATTGTGCGATCACTAGTTCTTGTATCTAGAATTTCTGCCTGGTACTGTATATGTATATCGCTTGATAACGCAAGTGGATGTGTTCTCTTTAAACGTCATGTATTCATTTAACTTATTCATTTGCAATTTAGGTTTGTTAAAAGCTAAACGTTTCTACAAATCGTAATGTATTTTAGGAATACGGTGTGTGCAACTAGGCGGTGCAATTGAATTTCAACATTTTTCTAAAACTTTTACTCAGTAAATACTCAACGCACTTTTTAATGTTGTCTCATTTAGTCTACCCGTTCTTGAGTAATTTTTTAAGAATAATTGTACAATCATAAAAAAGTACTAGATAAGTCATTACGAATGACTAAATGTGGCCCTGGAACAAAATATAAAAACATTTACGCTATTACAATTATTTTTCTACTTCGTAATGAAAACATAAAAAATGTATTATTTATCTAAATTATATAGTAATAACTTTTACTACGCAAGTACATAAACCTAAATAAGCACAGAGGCGTCATATATTTACAGATACCAGCATCAACAAATCTTTGAGTAGTTAGTTTGCATGAATATACTCTGAACATTATTTTAATAAATCGAATTTATAATAATGAATGCTTCGTTATTTCTTTTTCAATTTACAGTTCAATAGATTTCTAAAACATATTTAGTATGTAGTAATTGTACAATTAATTTAGAAATTATTATTAAATAAATAAGTAATTAGTATTGAATAAAAATAACTATCATTGCTTATAAACATACCCAACAAGTGCTACAATTGATTATGATATCAATAAATACACGATGGATTCTGTTATCTGATTTAGTCTTCATACACAAAGGTACAATGTCATTAACAAGTCCATAAATAGACTAATTTTCCTTTTTAGACATTTGAATAGTTATGTGCACAATTTTTCATTGGAATATAAATAAGCACCTGTTTCATACAAGTTATATCTTATACTTACACAGTTGAAGATTTAATGCAATAAAGTATAAATATAGAAGCATCAATTTTATAAATATTAGTATACTTTATAATAATAAAAATACTTTTAAAATTATATGTCAATAAAGAATATGAATATTTAATAAAATACTAAATAAATATATGCAAAATCGAGATTCACTTGTGAGATGGTATACTAGATAAAAAAAACTTGTACTCAATTCTCACAAATAGTAAGTTTATTTATTGGAACGCGTTTCAACAACCAATTAGCCATCTTCATTGATGCACGAGTATCTTCAATGATGTTGGCGACTTCGTCGTCGAAACGCGTTTGAACGTAATATATGTGAAAAAAATTTATTTTGTCAAAACAATATAGTTATTTGATCATTTATTTATTTTTTTTTAAATACATTAAACGCCATTGTTACTAAAACTTGATTTTGTACATCATCTACTACATAGAAAATATTTATTTTCAAGATAAGCAAAATGTATAAAAAACAAATATTAATTTAGTTTGTTAATGAGTTCACAGCTTCTGATAGGATCGGTTTTAGTAATTAAACCAACATCTTTGTAACTAGTGGAAATTGTGTAATATTTTCTTTTCACTCTTCCTAAGCACAAATTAAATTTAAAAGACTAGTTTAGAAATACTGTCTGGAATAAATAATCATACTTAAAGCAGAAACATTTCCTAAATAAAATATGGTTTTGCGTTACTGTTTGTATTTACTTAAAAGATGAGCTGATATTAGAAAGATATAGCCAAAAAACAGTTAGGTAAGATATTTTTGTCTCTTTCTGAGTTTATTGCACGAATTAGAAGTAGGTCTATATTATTTGCTTTTACTTTGATACGTATCGGGAAATTTCTGAAGTGGTCTGATGTTTCCATTAGTAAGTGATTCTTTTGAAAGGAAAAACCAGGTTTCTTCAACAAACATTCCTCTTTCAATGTAAATATAAGTCGTCATCATATTTGAAAAGTTTGAAATGTGAATATTTATCGCTCTTTATTTACCAATTAATGTTGAAGACAATTTTTAATATTTATACAACTTTACGCGAAAGGCATGATGTAAAAAGACAACTTGAAAAAAAAAAAAACTAAAATATAAATAAGAATTCAATTTAACCATTCAAAGTTTATATTTTAACCCCTATGTTGATCAAATTTCAATTAAGGATTTAATATTATTTTACATATTGCAAAATATTCGTACATAACAATTTTCTCTCTTAATTGGAAATAATTGGAGGATATTTATATTTTACGATAATGAATACAACTTATTTTTAATCGAACTAGACATTTATTTTCTGATCATCTCTAACTCGGCTTTTGAAGACAAAGTTTGTGTAGTAAATGTTTGGCTTAATACAAGGTTTCTAGGAAAAAACAGACTATCTCTTCTGTTAATTGAGGCTGTTCCATCGTCCGAAGGGAGAGTTTGTTTAAAAGTTTCTAACCCAATGCAACAAACTTTGTAGTACGTGTCCGGTGCAAATGTCAGTAACCAATCCTGATTTTGTTAAGAATGGTTTATTTTACTTACAAAGATATACTTGAAATGCTTATAAATTAATAAAATAAAAAGATACTGTTTGCGTTATTGCTTTTACTTTTGAATATAATATAATCAAATACCCCACTAAAAGTACGATCAATATCAATTGTCCATTAGAAATTAAAAAAATAATAAATTCATTCTTATAAAAGTTTATATTCAATAGCTGAATAAAGTTGTTATTATTATAATGAAAACTATTTATATCATTAACTGAATTACAATGAATCATGTTTGTTTTAATATTAGTCTGAACTTGAATTGGGAAATGGTCAAGCACATTAATTTTATTCATCCTGTCCATAAAATCATAATACAAAAAGTACTAAATTTGTTTTCTCTGATGGCAAATATATTATTTATAAAAATTTCCTTTTTATAATGTAGTGTATATTCATATTAAATTTAATAATGTGACAAAATCATTTAATGTTTACCTTATACAAGCAAACACAGATCTATAACCACGTTCTAATAATGCAACAATAGTTAATTATAACAGTGTTAATTAAATTCGATAATTGATTTTATGTCTTTAAAAAATTAATGAATTTCAACCAAATAAAAACCGATATAAATACCTATTTTTCATTGTAACGTTAACGATTTGTTGAGTGTAGATAGTCGTGACCAATTAAGAATTTGATGTTAGAATTTGTTTCTCTAAGGATAAATCTGCAATAGGGTCTCGTGAAATGTATAGAAATAAACAATGAGGTTTATTAGTTTACAAGTTTACTTCTACGAAACTGGGTTGTAATTATTAATGTCGGTGGAAGTTATCCTTTATAGCTGCAACAAAACCATTTATTTATGTACCTACATTACTAAAACAGAGCGTAAAGTTTAACTTGACATTTCTTGTAGAGAAAGATATTTAAGATTTATTATTAATTACCAGTTCATATTTATTTATCGGTACACAAGGTTTTGCAAACACACACACGCGTGTTCACGGTTCTAAAATTCCTATTAAACAATTTACTCCTTGTGAACCATTTATTTAATGTATATGATGTAAGATAAAAGAATATTTAGCACTATGTTTATTAAACCATTGTAAACAACACAATACATATTTTTAAAAAATCGGTTTATTTGATACATCTATATAATTAAATACACAAGAGATACGTTAAAATGAAGTAAATCTGGTTATAACAAAGAACACTATGCAGGCTACGAGGCATCCTTTGTGTTGTTTAATGGGAAATCAATCGAAGTGGTCATAATAAGATCAAGTTATAATTTGTTTGGTAAAGTAAAATCTCCGTTATTAAAGGGAGGCTATGGAGGTACAATAGGCTTAAAATCAGAAGTTTACCTTCTGGCTTATTTAACAAAGCAGTTTGAAGTTTGTAAAACTAAATTTGACAATTACCTTTAAACATTAATTGATTATATTCTACTAACTTGGTGAAAAATAACTATTAAAATACCTTTGAAACACAATAAAATTTATATAGATTTATATTAAGCGTTCTAATATGGCATTGAGTATTATGAACATTATTAATATGATTTCGGAATAATAACAAATACATAAACTAAACTCTGTCTATTAACATGCCTGCTGGATGACATGTGTAACTCCAGTCGACGATCTTCTAACAAACAAAATTGTGTTATCTATTCTAGCTACTTAATTTAGTTCACTACGTGTCAATAAATCTTTTAACCCAATAATTATGAGGAAACACAGAGTCAATAATTTAATGAAATTTAAAAAATGGTTGGAGATGTCTGGGTGAGGAATTCATGAATTATTTCCATTTATAAGTTTTCCATTTCTTCAAAGTAGTTTTCTTATTCAACACTTCTAACCTCATAACATGAAATTTCGTCCAAGAGAGTGTAAAGAAATACAGAAATTTCCAATTTTTGCGTGTGTAAAATAAAGTTTTTTCTTTTTCCAAGATGAAGTTTCTTTTCAATGGGTAGATAAAGCAGTGAAAAAGCAAACAATTATATAAATTTAAAAGCTTCAAGTTTTGTAAAGATGGTTGTTATTTAGTAACTACAGAAAATGTGATTTTCCATGGAATTGTAGAAAAGCCACTCGCTTTTCCAGAGTTTCTTATTTTGTACATGTTGTAAACCTTTTAATAACAACTAATAGTAAAAATAATTTGTAGTATATTTTTTAAATTCGTATATTTTTAAAGTTTCCCCATTTTGGTTTTATATATCCCTTATAATATAAGTTTTTAAGAGATCATTGAGTTGATCACTCTGTATTGTGTTTTTCATTTGTTTGTTTCTCTGTACATTCAAACATTCGCTTTGAATTGGCAAGATAAAGATGAAGAGAAATGTGGATGATAAAACAAATATTATATGGGACAAAACAAACGGTGATTCTATTCAAAACAGATATGCATGACTACGAGAGTTTCTTTTGTTGTATGGTACCTTTATCTAAAACTCCCTAAAACATAGAATAATATTGAAATTAATATAAAACCGTGTAAATTTATCTTTCAGTGAAAGGTATAACACAATAACACTTCACGTTATTGGAGAGACGTAGAATTATTCTAATCTTCATTTGGATGTATTGTTTTTGTAATCGGGTTCTTCGTAAAGGATTTCAAATAATTAATTAGACTCTAATAATTTAAAACCTCTGATTTTATATTCAATTTAATTTTGTACAAATATAATACAAAATTGCTCTGAAGTGCTGTAAAACACAGATTGAAATAATCCTTTATGGTATTAAAGAATATTTTTTCTTAATTTTCCTATATTTAACCGGAAATTAAACCAATTCATCTTATCATTTAGAATGAATTTAAAACCCTTCCGGATCGGTTAATTATATACAGGGTTACAAAAAAAGATGTTCTAATTTCATGAAGTGATTCATGGTATCGAAATAAAGAAAAAATGTTCCTGGAAACATATCTCTGAAAACTTTGTTATCAGTATTTGTGCTAGTTTTTGTTTAATTCGTTAAAATAATTATAACTTAAAGGTAACTTAACTTAAGTTAAGAAATTAAGATTTCTAAGGTTGGTATACTCATTATTTATGATACGTTATACCACTGTACCAAGTAGTAAAAAAATATCATTTAAACCATCAAAATGGCCCACAGTGGGGCCGAAGGGTGTCTAATAGCTGTGTTTGTGGTCAAAAATCGCCTGCCAGCTCATTAATGCACTAAATTGAATTATTTTTAAAATACTTTCACAATTGCTCATTGTGTTTATTATTTATTTCGCTTGGAATGATGTAATGCTTTCTATTAAATACATATTTGGTTTCTTATTTTAAAAATAACCTTCTATATTTTAAAACGCACAAATAATAATAATAAAATTATATTACAAAAACAAGTTCAATCCTGTATTCAATATTTAGTAAAAAATATGTAATTTTGTCATTATTTTGGATAATTTTTAAAATAATACAAAACAAGCTATATTATTTTACATAACTTGCATATAAAACGTATTTATACCAACATGTTTTGATAATCTGCTGTAACATGTGTAGAATGGATTATAAAACAAAACTTACCAGTTGATAAAATTAAAACAAACTTGTTTTTTAAGTTTAATTTATTACAAAATTTCTGTTGAAATGAACATAACTTTCATTACCACTTTATGTTATGCAACATTAATACACATTCCGGGTGGCACAAAATATACTCCAACTCCTATATTTAAAAAATATATATTTGAGGTGTTTGAATTATATTTGTTTCAATATATTTAAGCGATAATGACAACTTTAGAAAAAGTTTTTTGCTATCAATTTTTGAAATGCGACGTATACGCTTATCATACCTCATTTCTGTCGTCTATGTGAGACAAGAAAAATTACATTAAAAAATAAAAATTATAAACCCAAAAAAATGGCGGTATATCACAAGCTTACACGTGTCATTTCAATTTTTTTACAATCCACCCACCATCTCCCCATAACTAAAAACGTAATCCTTTGTTTTTAAGCTTCCCCTTATCACCGAAGGCCATGCCCTAAAACATAATTCAATTTTTTGTAGTTGTGGATGGGTACAGACTTCATATATTATTATATTTTAAATAACTATTTGCGAATACATTATAACCAGATAAGTTATTATTTTTACATAACTATGAACGTTTTATCTCTTAAATATTAGTTAATGTACGGTATACATTAATCTATTAATCCTGTATGAGAATATTTTATAGTTAATCTAGAAGTTTACTTGTATTCAATTCAGATTATTTCTTCTAAAAATTTACACTAGTATATGCATTAAAATGTATATGTTAAACACCCAAACTTTTGAATTGATGATGGTGATGAACAAATTATAATTTCTCAGTAAATCACTATCCAGTCTGTAGAATATATTAGAGTGGGATACGTTCCTACCCTTATACAGTAGGGAGAACATTTCTAAACCATGTCTCATTTACATAATAAACGAGATAAAAGGATTACGACAAAAGTGACATCTTTATTATTTTTTTTCGCTAGATAAGAATATTCTAATTTTGGCTCTTGTGCTAAAACGATTTACATTATTATATAACAAATATTCCTCTGGCATATCTTTATCGGTTTTTCCTTTCTTTTACATCAGAACATACATTCATTCATCCTTCTTTATTTTTTTCTCGTTTCCTCTTCTTCACATTAAAAAAAAATAGATAAGATTCACCTTTTTACTAAATACTTTAGAGATGAAGATATCTTCAAACAAAACAAATCTTCAAAATAAGACAGTCGATATTTGTTTAGGTAAACTAAATGTTTTCCTTTATCAGTTAATCATGAGTTTCATAGAATTAATTTATTATTTTTTCAACATTGAAAAATTAACAACCAAGATAAAAACTAGCTAAGACGTTTGCTTTGGGTTGTTATCTTTTCCTCAACACATACAATGATAAAATTAATCGTGAATAAAAAAAAAAAAATGTGATAAAATTACAGCAAAGTATAAAAGATAAATTCACTTTTACCTATAACATAAAACAATGGCTTTTATATACAAAACACTTTAAAGATCTAAAATCGTCATCAGCAACACAGTGGAGACACATGTTCGACATTTTAATTATTTTGATTGTGACCTAACTCGTGAAAAGATCAGTTATATAATTATATTTAATAAACTGTTTTCAATTTGAGCAGCGTATGATGTACTGCAGCTAAAAACTCTTAACAACAAAAACTCATACAATTTAACAAAACGATTACAGTGACAATAATTACGTATGGAAGCGACGTTCAAACGATGAAAAAGAAATAAGAAAATCGAAAGAGACTGAGTTGTTTTAAAAAAATTAAAAGGATATAGAAAGTTGGTTATGGTTAATAGTTTAAACATAAAATTACGTAAATGGATGAAGAAATATATATATATATATATATATATATATATATATATATATATATATATATATATAGTTCAATAAATAAATAAAGACTATTGAATTAAATTAAAGAAATACAGAAAGGATGGATACAGGAAGGTCTTTATGAATATCAAGTATAATTGTATTGGAAGAACAAATTAGGATTGACTAGAAAACTATGGGTTTTGTAACAGTCGATATATGCCTAAAACCTGAAGAATAGAAAAAGAAGTAGTCTCTCGATTACGAACATTGAAAACACAATAGTTTTTATCAATTCCTCTCTTCTTCTACAAAATAACGAGTTGGTTTCATGTGTTAAGTGTTAATCTTTTAACGTAAGATGTGTAGTTCAAGATTTGATGTTGTAGCTCCATCCAGTATACTCCAGAATAAGGTAATATTGCATATGCTGTAAAAAAATTGCATGGAAAAATAGTTCCGAGGACTTCAGTTACTTTATTTGGATTAATTAATTTATTTAGTGTAATCAGAATACTTGAAGATGTTGGAAGAGAAAACAATGTTCTAAATTAAACAAATTTCACTGCAGACGTTTAACCATCGTTTATATTAAATTTCCTTTACTTAAATCTCGTGATTTTGGTTTTCTATTGCTTCACAATAGTCATAAATACAACAGTAAATTGAATAATTATCATATATTCTATGAACTTATCTTTTATAACAACCAGAACTACAATCGTGTGTTATAAATAACACCCAATCCGATATCTAGAGATTGAGACCAAAACTTGTAGTGGTAATCTTAGAGGGTATCCTTTGGTCAATATATTTACATCCATTTAAATAAATCAGAGGTTTATTGTTTTGGTAGATAACTTTATATTTTAGATAAAAAATTATATTTTACGTAATGTAGTACTTGCCAATAAACCTCTATGATTTTTGTTTTTATAAATCCGTCTAACGGTTTGTAAAAAGTTAGGGGTGAATGTGGTTTAGACAGATATATAAGTAAAACAAACAGTTTTGCTAGACTTACGAAATGAAAAGTTACAATAACGTTTAAAAGATCGATTTGTTTTATATTCTCTTTATATTAACATAGTGAAGTAGTCAAACAATCACGTACATCACAAATTGAGCTTCAAGAAGTTTGATAGATTACCAATCAAGTGTATTCATCCTCAGAACGTTCCACGACAGAAGATTTGAATGAATCTTTAGGAAATAACGATTGCAAAGTTAAGAGGCAAGTTTAGTAAGTTGAAATTCTTGATTATAAAGAAACGATTTGACAGGAATTTGACAATCCGATGTCTTTCTACGTATAGAGGTGTCGTGATTCTTTTACATCATTTTGTCATTTGTGATATGTCTATTTTATTAAGCATTAAAATAGTATTTTATCTTCAACAATACCATCTGACGATCACTAACATTTTTACATTAACACACACACACACACACAAGCGCGCGCATATATATATATATATATATATATATATATATATATATATATAATGTTAAGTACCAATTAAATAATGAAATTTAATTGATTTAAATCATTATGATTGTCTATTTATATTACTGTACTATACTAAGGTAGACTGATTGTCCATTACTTTGGCTACAAGATTCAATGAGATCAAGAACTTGGAAACCATCCAAGACATCGTATAAAAGATATTACATAATGTTAAATAGTTAAGTAAGAAAATAGTTTATTGAGTTTTAATTTATAACTTACGTGCTTACAGTGAGCCAAAATGATCGTTGTCTTTAGTGTTTTTACCTTAAACAATAAAAATATTGTATTGTTTGTTAAATCAAATTTAAAAGTACATGTTTAAAACAAAGTACAATATAAATATAAAGGGTGATTCAAAATTGCGCTGCAACATTCTGGGATAAAAATGATAAAACCAAAAAACGTTTCTTTTTCTGTCAGTCGGTTATTTTTTGTTAAAAAAACAAACAAAACAAACATTATATCTTTGTAAATAGATAAGATATTGACCCATTTTTTATATGAATCAGTTTATCAAAAACCATCACTTTAATTCTGTACATTTCAAAATGGCGAAGGTTTAAATTGTATAATTTCAACTATCTCTAAAACCTTTAACATTTAAATATTGTTACTAGAAACGCAATTTCTTTTTAATTATCTACGGTACCCAATATTAGGTTAAACCAAAATTTTATGGAATTATGATAATTGTTATTAATTCATAATCTATTGCCTAGAAATATACGAAAAATGAATATATCCCTTAAGGGTTTCACAATGGTGAATGGTGAAAAATACTATTTTTAATATTATATTATGTTTTGTCGATAAATCAGTTATCTCTTTGACCTACAAAAAATATTTTTTTAAACTTTTTTTTTTCGTTTTAGAGGAATATCTTTTGTTTCTTGTAAATATTTTTAAAATGTTAATGGTTTTCGAGTTATTCCAAACTAAATATTTTAAACATTCAACATTTAAAAAATGTAAATATAACTAATCAAGGTTTTCTGGTTTAAAAAATACAATAATACCTCTGGTAATACAATCTGCCTCTGGTATTACAAATGTGGTATTAAAGGGTTGGATAAATATTACGCATACCTAATTTTCACTCACTATATTATATACTTCCTAAGTTATATTTCTTTTTGTATAAATATCCAAATCACCGGCTGAAGAAGAAATATGTGTTTTTGGACTCATATTTATATAAATATTTTATTATATTGTTACCTCTAGAATCAACTAACCAAATATTACCGTGTAATTTTAAATCATCTTGTGTATTCATACTTAATTAAGAAATTCTGACTATTTGATAACTTGAAACGGTTGGAAAACGAAACGCAGAAATATACCTTATTGTAAATGAAACGGAAACTAAGTAAATGACATGATTAAGCTTGGAGGTAAAAGAGCATTGCCGGACTTGACAGTTGGAAAAATAAGGTTAGAAGGAGGTTCGTATTTTATATAGATAGGATACAATTGATATTATACATATTTAGTACACTGTTTAGGTATACAATTATTACAAGAAATAAGATGATCAAATTTACAAATCACAGATGGGACCAGTTTTCACCTTGGGTTCAAGAGTTACACTACCTGATAAAAATATCCACAGATTATTTGAACGACGCATGCTACAATATACAAATGGACCCGTGAGAGAAGTTGATAACAGAAGAATGAGATCGGGCAGGAAACTTAAATTTTGCCAGGATAAAGTTCAATTTGTAAAAAATGTATGGTTGTCAAATCTTCTGGTAAATCTTAGTAATAAGGATATTAAAGGGTGGAAGGGTCTATTTATAGACACAGAATATTGGGTAGGATGTAGTAATATTTTTAGATTCTTCGCAAACATCCGTGTTTACTAGATTGGGTTGTTAATTAACTGGGAAACTTTCGGACTTGGAGGACCAAAAACTTTTCTGTCGGGGTTACCATAATTATTAATAATTAACAAAGCCCAGTCAGAATATTCAATCAAGTTTATTACTTACCAAGTTAGTTGATACAAAGTTTCATTCAATCCCTTCCATAACGCCATTATCTTTGTTCAAAGCAAAAGTTTTAATTTATTCATTAGCTAAGAATTAAGAATATCACTATTTTTGTTAAAGTATTCAATATTAAAAAGACTTTTGTTTTAAGTGATGTTTCATTTTAACAAAACTCTAAACGATAATCAAAATTAATGAAAATAAATATATTAAGAATTTTTCGTTTAAAACATTCATTTCATCAAATTTAAATATTATTTTATTTTTTTCATTCTACAGTTTAAGCGGGTAAAGCAATTTCCTATTTTTAAATTTTTTTTTTATTTATTTATTTATTTTATTTTTTTTTTTTGCAATATTCTGTTTCGTAAAGACATAATTTTTGCTACAGAGCGCATTTTGGACGTTTTATTTTCTACAAATTATTGTGATTTGACAAAGTTTTCACACTTTACATGGAATTTAATAGCGAACATTAGGTTAAAAGAATAATCCAGAACTAATCTTTTATTATTATTTTCCAATTTTAATAAACCTCTTGTTTGTAACTGATTCTTAGAAAGCTTTTGAATCAGTTTACCTCCGTGAGGTAAAAAGTAAATAATATAAAACTCCATTTTTTGAAGCACCAAATCTGCGGAAACTAACTAGGTCAAATTGCAATAAAAACATTAGGATAAAGTCAGTACAGTAGTGGTTATTATTATATTTGAGTTTTCAATTATTTTTTACCGTGGATTATCTTCACCTCTTCCTAGTTAAATTTGTAATTTTCGGACTAATAATTTTCGGCTATTTACGTTTTATCTAAAGTGCTTAATTGTTTATTCTTCTTTATATTGACCAAATATTATATTTAAAGATTTTCTCTCGCTGAAGTACATCACTTGATAACGGAGATGATGTATACATTCGAAACATCAAGTGTTCATTTTGATAGCAAACGTCCACTTAGACTATTACAACATAAACAATTCCCATTAACCAATAATTTAAAACCGTAGTTGTTAATTGAGTAAAGTATGTATATGACGCTTATAGGTCAGTGTAAAAGTTGGTCTTGCGTTGGAATTAACCAGAAAAAATGTAATATAATTACTGAAATTAATTATTAATGTAACGTAATCTACAGGAATTCTATTGACTGTCTGTTAACATTTACAACAGTGTTTTATTTATGTCACTGTTGCGTTCATGTCATATTTTTTGGTGTAAATAAAATCCTCTAATTAATTTTCTTTCATTAGTAATACAAGGGATAACAATTATAAAATCAAATGTTATTTTGCCTCATTCGAAAGAAACTATATTCAGTACATAATTAATATGTAACATTTTTTTTTCCAATTTATAACATATTAATTATCTCAACTCAGTATGAGTCTAAAATTCGGACGTAAATGCTCTATTTACGCCAACCGTGAATTTAATATACTTCAAAGCAGTGTTTTCTTTTTAGAAATACATTTTTTCGAGACATAAACCTCTGCCCCAGGTTTAATAGTCTTAAGAGAGTTAAGAGCTTCATAAAGGTAATCCTAAGTCTTGTGAGAATTTCATTACAACGTGTTTTATATTTCAACTGAATAAACTCCTTTTGAAATGGGAAAAAAATTCCATTTTGCAAATATCTAACGATATATATATCCGAATTAACATTAATTTTACACAGTATAAGCATAAATATATAAATTTTCTTTTCGTTAGGAATTTATTAAATATATCATCACGTAAAAATAATTTACACGTTTATATTTACGTTTTATCTAAAGTGCTTAATTGTTTATTCTTCTTTATATTGACCAAATATTATATTTAAAGATTTTCTCTCGCTGAAGTACATCACTTGATAACGGAGATGATGTATACATTCGAAACATCAAGTGTTCATTTTGATAGCAAACGTCCACTTAGACTATTACAACATAAACAATTCCCATTAACCAATAATTTAAAACCGTAGTTGTTAATTGAGTAAAGTATGTATATGACGCTTATAGGTCAGTGTAAAAGTTGGTCTTGCGTTGGAATTAACCAGAAAAAATGTAATATAATTACTGAAATTAATTATTAATGTAACGTAATCTACAGGAATTCTATTGAATGCCTGCTAACATTTACAACAGTGTTTTATTTATGTCACTGTTGCGTTCATGTCATATTTTTTGGTGTAAATCAAATCCTCTAATTAATTTTCATTCATTAGTAGTACAAGGGATAACAATTATAAAATCAAATGTTATTTTGCCTCATTCGAAAGAAACTATATTTAGTAAATAATTAATATGAAACATTTTTTTTCAAATTTATAACATATTAATTATCTCAACTCAGTATGAGTCTAAAATTCGGACGTAAATGCTGTATTTACGCCAACCGTGAATTTAATATACTTCAAAGCATTATTTTCTTTTTAGAAATACATTTTGTCGATACATAAACCTCTGCCCCAGGTTTAATAGTCTTAAGAGAGTTAAGAGCTTCATAAAGGTAATCCTAAGTCTTGTGAGAATTTCATTACAACGTGTTTTATATTTCAACTAAATAAACTCCCTTTGAAATGGGAAAAAAATTCCATTTTGCAAATATCTAACGATATATATATATATATATATATATCCGAATTAACATTAATTTCACACAGTATAAGCATAAATATATAAATTGACTATTTTCTTTTCGTTAGGAATTTATTAAATATATCATCACGTAAAAATAATTTACACGTTACTAAAATAATTTTAATGCTTTGATTATAATAGGAACGATGCCGGCAGTGTTTGAAAATGGAAGACAATGCACTGTAAATTTCGTTTCGTAATTATTTTCTTATCCACGAACTTATTCTATTGATCTCACAATGTGCAACTATTGAGTGAAAAGTTGAGGCACTTCCTATGTTTCATACCAACATAAATCTCTCTCCCTCCAAATTATATATATTTAATGACGAATTGTAAACATAAACAGGGTTCGAGCCAGAAACATTGAATCATATTGTGAATGTCCAAAGAAGACTTTTTCCAATGTTATTAATTCTGCTACCGAAGACACTATAGTGAGGGCCTTAGAGTGCGTGTCCAAGGTAGTGATTCTAAACATTAAAATAAAGAATGTTGTTAGTGAACACATATGTCTGAATATCTTCATGTTTCAGATGTCTGAATTTTTTTCCTTCTTCTTCTTCTTCTTCTTAAAAAAAAAAAAAAAAAAAAAAAAAAAAATCTAGACATCTAGAACTGATTGTATCATCAATACCACATTTCACAGAATATTTTATACACATGTGGTATTAATTCTGAAGTTATCTTTTGACTTTAACTGGCTGGAAAATATTAATCACTTTATGTAGTAATTTATGACGTTAATTTTTAAATGCCACAGTACAAATAAATAAATATCAAGGAAAGGAGGATTGAACATTGTAAAATATTCTTGAAGACTCTACAATTAACAATATTAAGTAATTTCTCATAAACTTTTTGATTTGTTTAACAGAATTATAGCTTCCTTTACATTATGAGTGGTAAAAACAGTATATTTCATATATTTCAATATACCTAGTTTACTTTCATGTAAATAAAATAAAATACATTATTCATATAACGTCTACAGAAATAGTATGAATACATTGATATGTTATAGTTATGTATTTATTTGAATTAAAATACTAACAATAAATAAGGTGTAAAACACAATAGGATATCTCCACTTTATCCCTGTTAGTGTGTGTATGTCTCTCGCTCTCTCTCTTTCTGTTCATCTCCCTCCTTATAATTTACGAAATCTATGAAGTTTTTTTCATACATCGTCTTGATAATGTGTACATAAAATATTTCGTTTTTATTTAATTAACTGAAGTGTTAATAGTATTGTATCTCTTTTGTTTATTTGCAATTATTATTATTATTTTTTATTATATAGCTGTATTATTTTTGTTCTTAATTTATTTTTTAATATTTGTATTGTTATTATTTGGGAGTTAATGAATGAGAGCACTTCACGGACCTATCTTTGCTCTCCTTAGAAAGGCTATATATATACACTAATAAGGAAATAAATGCAATATTAAAGTAATCAAATCCATGTTAATTCTTCTTTTTGTAACACATAACATACTACTTAATAATTTTAATTAAAATAACTTTATAGTAATAAAACAATACAATTCTGTTAACGTATTTCTGAAGTGTTTAACGTAATATGTTCATCTAATAAAATTCATGAATATTATAAAAAAGATATTTCTCTTTCTTTATGTTCCTTTGTGAGTCTATTTTTCTCTCTCATATGAAATATAAGTAAGAAAATTAATACTCCTGTGAGAAATCACCATATATATTACAGAAAATCTATCTATATTTTGTAGAACGTAATTTATTCTTTACTAATCTTCATTAAATGGCTTTATACCAGATGGTTGAACTTTGTTTCATTTTTTTCAAAGATTAAAATACAATTCTACTCTTTCTGATATAGATATCTACTTAATGTAGACTTACAAAACCCGAACGCTTTTAAAAGTGTAAAAGGATGGAGATAGGAAGGTAAATACTACAGCATCAGTCCTTTCATTGCTTCATTAACTCTACTTACACAATCGTTAAGAGACAGGAAAATCCTTTCAGATAACTCTAATTACCAACACAGAAAGCAAAGCGTTGACATTAAAGCAAGGTGATTTCCTTTTGTCCACCCTGATCAACCTGATTGTGCACAATGCTTTGTCGCCATTGCAAATTGATGAAAGTGTTAACAGAGTTAGTCATATCTTTATGTAATTAGGCAAAATTAAACTAGTGGTTCAACGCTGCATTTCCTGAAAAATACTTTTATAACCCTTAGAGCAGAAAGTGAAATGGTTAATCGTAAAATAAACGAATTCAAAATAGAAATGTAATCAGCTGAATGTAGATATGGTAGGCAAAAGTTGAGAGTGGGGCATTATATCTACGAAGAGTTCAGATAATTTATCTAATTTGGATCTTTAATAAATTTTGAGAATATGATATCAGCTATAATCATGAGAGATAATAAAGGTTTGAATACTTCTTAAACAATACTCAGGATGATGTCTAGTATGTTATGCCACAAAACCGCAATATAAAAAGTAAATAAGACCGATTGTCAGCTACAGTCCACAAGCCTGTATGGGCCATAAATGCTATTACTCATTTATATATAACTAGGTCTAGTATAGTTAGACCTAGAGTTCTATATGGCCAGACAGGAGAAGGTGAAAAAAGAGGCAGACTCTAAAGAAATGGATAGAGATAGAGTGCTACAGAATGTACGTCCAATATGGATCTGAATTTTCAGAGAAGCGTCCTTGGAGAGAGTAGCAAGGAACATATTACTAAAAGTGGGCAAAGTCCAGTCCAGAGTGAATTTCCAGAAAAATAAGAAGGATAAAAAGCAAAGTATTACAACAAAAGTTGTAACATGTCGCAATTTATTGCGTCACCTGTATTAAATAAAGATATGTTTTGTTTCCGTTTTCATCCTGTTCTGACCATTTAAGAGCACGTGTTGATTTACAGTAAAAGTCTATAATTCTTATAGTAAATAGATATTTCATTTTTAAATACATTATAAATATTAACGTGTCAAACTAAACTATGTATTCTCATAATTTACAACTAAATGGACTCTATGTTAGCTGAAATCAGTATTCCGTATTGATTATTTTTGACATTGTTGCATAATTTTTAGATGCAACAATGTCAAAAATAATAATAATAATAATAATTTTTTGTTGTTTTTTGTCCGTAAACGATGCACAAAATTCAGCCGACTCGAATCAATTCCGTTTGTTGTGAAAATTTTCAATATGATTTAAAGAACAGTTAAAACATTTAATATCCTACTTTAATGTATAACAGCAATTAAAAAGAAGGCATACAATAAGTCTTCTAATCTATAATATTCATTCTCCCTATTTATTTAGCTTCCTTTACCTAACATCTGTCCGCTATGGTTGTTGATTTACGAAACGCTCTGAACTGAGAGGGTTGACATAATCTAATAATTGTCTTTACATTCAAGATTAACGTTTACGAAAATAGAACTAACCACGTCTGAGTAAATACCATAGAGCGTTCTTTCGTCCCCAAAGACTTCCTTTCATTCCTTGTATCATTAATCTCTTTCCTCTTTTTGATTCATGTCTTCTTCAATAATGATTCTTATCATTATTTTAGTTTATACATTCATAATTTTAGTTTACAGGTTATATACCTACTGAAGTGGTAAATTTTAGTTTTTACTAAATTAATAATGTGGATATATATTATATAGGATATTTACGTAATAACAATTTAATATTTCTATTATATTAATATATTATTTATCATTTTCTTTTCATATACTATATAAATAATGTTGATATTTTAATTACTATGTTATTTAAAATAACTTGTATAACTGTGTTAAATCTTTAGTGTCCTGCTTGATATGAAGACATAATAACGTCTTTGATTTATTTTATTAACCATTATATTATTTCGCATACATTACAAAGGATACATAGGATACTCTGCTACATTACAAACGAAATAGTAATGTCTTTTAAAAAAGGTGAAATCTTGAAATAGAATATTTTTCGCAGCAGGATTCGAACGTCCATAACATATTCAATTTGATTTTACTTTGATATTTAAAACGTCTATATTTTGTGGTTAAATAATATGAACCTGTTATAACATAACATCCTTGCACCTGGCATATCATCAAACCTTGATAGAACATGTCCGAAGTAAATGTTGAGATGGACAAATATTGTCACAATTGATTACAAAATCTTCGAATCATTCTACTTGTTTCAAATCTAAGAAGATATGTAAACAAATTGAAATGTTTTAATATATTTAGATTTCAAACTGCATTTTCTGGTGGTTTTCTTCAAATTTTTTAATTATTATATTATCTACAGTTAAAAAGGAGAAAAAAGAAATCGATTGATATAAAAGAATCAAAGATCTCGCTGGTAAAAACCTCAAACTTCTCTCGAGTACAGTACATACTTTTATGTTTTGTTTACACCTGACGTAGAGGAACCGTAGCACAATTCTTAATTAGTAGTCTGATATAAATTCTCCTAATTAATAACACAGAAGAACAGCAGTTAATCAGCCGTGTTAAGACAGAAATGAATTGACTAAATGCATTGAACTTAATTAGTTTCCCTTTAAGCAGTATTTTGTTTCCTTAATCTGAATGAACTTTAACATAAAACTGTTGCATTTATAAAGTACAATTTCAGAATGTAATCAGTTTCATGTTATAGAAAGTACGGTATTTAATTATTCAGTATTTCTTTTAAAATGTTTTTGGAATACAAATGTACAAATAAAATTTGTTTTTAATACTAAACTATAAAAGAAGAAAGTGAGTTTGGTGTCTTTAATAATTCCAAAGTTCGGCTTTGTGATTCACCAGATAATAGGAGCATTAAACGAGCAATAAAATAATTGCATATCTCTTACAATGTACAACACCTACGATCAAATAACCTTGGGTATCCATACACCGTCTACATCACACAGTGTGGTGTAACATCATAGGCCCAACTAAACATCTTTGATTTTAATGTAACAGCAGATATTTCTTGTTGAATCTCCATATTCAAGGATTAAATAAAGCAATAAAGCTCAAGTTTCAAAATTATTTTAATTTTTGAAACTTTAGCTTTATTGCTTTATTTAATCCTTAAACATCTTTGCATCAACATAGTTATTAAGCTGACACCGTACACTATATTTAATTCTTTTTTTATTATTATAAAGAGGTGAATACCTTATGGACACTAAACCCTTACCGATAAAACCCCACCTATCTTCAACACTAACCTGGAACCACAAGCATTACTTGAAACTATATCTTTGTGTTAAGCGTACTTCTGCTTTTATCTATAATGCTTGTACTTCTACATTGCTCTACAATAAATGTCACTATTTTTTTACACAAAAAATATATTACATTAATAATTTATTTATAAAAATAAATCAAATAAAAAAAAGTTTTTAACATACTACGTTTTTAAAACAGACTAAAAATTATGAAATAATTTTTCATGATCCTTCTACAATTTTGAGGGAGGATTAATAGTGGCTATGAATATATTTGGAATACTCGGAGAGAAAAACGTGGGGCGCAGGCAATTTATGATAGTAAAGAGGAGTAAATATATTAAATTACAGTGAATCTCATTTCCGATTCACAGAAATTAGCTGAGAATTCATCCGGATACTTGTATTATTTAATGGTAGCGCCCCACGTTTTTCTCTTCAAGTATTCCAAATATATCCATAGCCACTAACAATCCTCCCTCAAAATTGTAGAAGGGTCATGAAAAATTATTTTATACTTTTTATTCCGTTTTAAAAACGTGGTATGTCAAAACTTCTTTTTTTTTTAATTTGATTTATTATTTTCTGTTTTTTACTCTTATGCCCGGGTGAAAGATTTCAATCGGTTTTGTATATATTGATGAGGCTCTGACAGGAACATATATAGGAAATTCCCAATGCAAATGTTTAGCTGCAAATATCTGAAATTCAAAATATTACCTATAATAGATCTATTAGTCTTGTAATTCAGAAAACTAAACTAAAGAAGTAAACAAAATGTATTTTATTATTTTTTTCATGTACATGAATTAAAACAATATAATGTCAGATCCTTCTCCATTACAAATTGTAAATGTATCATAAACTTACGGTGGTGCAGGTCGTATTTGACGCATCCTTCCCTCTGTCATGGCATCTTCATTGTAAGGTGTTTTGCCAGTGAGTTTTGAGCAATCGAGCTCATTTCTTTTATTTGATTTATTATTATACATTTCAGTTCCTTTTAAGAACGTTTAAATTCCAGTTACCATTGAAGAGCGATAACGCGGTTAGGCGGTAACGCGGTTTAGCGGTAACGCGGTTTAGCGGTAACGCGGTTTAGCGGTAACGCGGTTAAAAAAATCTATATCTTATTGGCCAATTTTAATTTGTTTAAATAACTATTGTTTTAAACAAATGTAGAGACAAGAAACCAACTGAATATTATATTGTCATCGAATTCTGACCTATGTTCAAAATTTCAGGTCTATAGCATATCGGGAAGTAAGTTTAAACTCGATTGCAAAATTCCACCTGGAGAGATTGACAGATATGACGGAAACCGAACTAATAAAAACGTGGTAAAATATTACCATCCTGTATGGAACTCAATTAAATTTTGAATTCAAAATAATATTGATTTCAATCATTTATTTCAAATCTAATTTTTTCTTACGTGGGGTCCTACGAGTAGCAGTATTAACTTGCCCACAATACAAATAAATTTGGACCGACTCTAAATTAAAATATGAAATAATGTAGATGAAACATTCATGTTATGTCATCAATTGGGTAACATTATAGCCCACGTCTCCACGTTCGCTCTTACCCAATATTCAAATCTGTGACAACTCATTCAACCTAGTACAAATCCATTATTACTCTTAGATATATTAAACTACAAACAATATTCCAATGATACCCTAAAACAATAACTTTCCGTACACAAACATAGTTAAACTGCATATATTTATACTAACATTCCAATCATAATAACAGTAATGTTAACCAAATTACTTAAACTATACTACATAATTCTTTAAATTACAGCGCGAAGCAGTATTACCTCATCCATCAATCTATGGAAGCCGTCATAGTGAGAACAATCAAATTACCACATAGCTTAAAATACTAAACTTCTTTTCTTATAACAATTAAAACAATGATCTAGTAAACACCTAAGTCATCATCTACAACTATCTAGGTGGTTTTTAGAAAAGAAAATTATTCGAGTCAGCCTTCCACAATTTTGACAATTAACAAACCTGTATCACCGTGGCTAACAAAATGCCACGTTTGTTTCGACAGCTATAGATGTAATATACATTTTTAGAACCATAGTCCTAGGATATTAGGCTCTCTTAATGTTTGTTATGTCCTAAGGTATTCATATTAAAATGAGAGTTTCTTTTTTACTTGTTTTCGTATACACAAAATGTCTAAATAATCTATATAAGCAAGGTTGTTAATAAAACGTGTATTATTACAACTAAACGGTTTATCAAACGTAAAAATAATTGCTGTTTATTTTTATTAACACAAATCTTAAACTATGGAAGGGAAAAAATGGTTACATAAAATATTTATGTATTGTCTTATTGAATCATTTATCCTGATCTCAAGAATGAACGGAAATAATAAGTATTACGACTTGTGTTGCTGAAGCAAAGCTTCACACTTAAGTGAACACATTTCTGAATTGTACCAAGACAATTATTGATGTATATCTATGTTATAGTCTGTGGAAACATTCCTCATTCGCAGCCTAAATACAAGAGGTAAACTTGTGATTTGTGAAAGGCATATGTAATATGAGCATTAATACAAGTTTATGTGAATTATCCACTCCATAAATTATAGTTCCAATATAACGTGATGAATTCGCTGTTTGTTTCACAGCTTAATGTTTCTTTTGTTCCCTAATAAAATCAATATTTATTATTGTGATTTCCACACGTCTCAGCACATACGTAATTAAGTTTGTAATATTTTCAGCTATTCTAAGCCTTATTTGTGGCGTTTTCTAGTACAGCCATTTTCAAAAATTATTACTTCAGCTGTACCTAATATACAATGTGGAATATTATATAAAAAAAGAAAAAGATAATCGGCTTTTACTACCTGGGTAGTATTGGTTCTCTAGAATAAATGTCCAATAATCTATCACACTATTTATAATCAGAAAATGCAGATATTAGGCAGTAACTTTTGTCACCTTTTTTTATTCATTGAGAGTTCTAAAATTAATAAAATCACATAATTGTATTTTGAATGATATAATAAAAGCATAATGATATAATGATATAATAAAAGCAATAATGATTGAATTAGGAGCACAAGTTTGTAATTTAATTAGAATCGTTTAATGTATTTACAGAACTTTTGCGTAAAGTTCATTACTTTCAACAATTAAAAGTCCCAGAATGTTCTTGAGTCCAAGAAATCAAAAAAACATAATAAATTACTGTAAAATTATATTTTCTTTGACATCAAAAATATATGCAATATAATAGAAATGAATAATTAAATAAGTGTTAACGTTTATTTAATATTAATTGTTAGCATAATTTAAACTATGTGAGAAAGCATAGTGTAAGGACACCGAATATTCTATGTCTTGAAGTCAATTTCTCACAAATGTTACCTATATTTACTTTAACGCCATCTTAAGTAAATATTGAGCAACATAATCAAACTATATCTAATTTATTAATATGCCACTCGCCGAATGAGGAGGTGCTTCGTCTGAATCTATTTATATACTTTTTAAAGTTTTTATACTTTTACTTGTAGTATTTTTTTTTATAGTTTGGTTAAAGTTATAATATTTACTATGTATGAAAATTTGTTTTATATTTAAAATAGTAAAACATTTTATATGTCAAGCTCAATGTTTTTTTTAAAATTTATTATTATTTTTTTATGATTTAGTCATAAAATATTTATACAAATTTAGTTTCTTTTAAATATCTACATTTACTTAATAACGTCTATTAAAAAGATATTATATCCATTTTTAGCCTTTTCGAACTACTTAGTTAATTCTTACCCTAAGTGGGCGTGTTTGTGTCTTGTATTTAGGACTGACGATGCCTGTGTGAAGGTAAAACTACTTACTGTAGCTTCTAAATCGAATATAGAACTACTTTTAAGAGAACTGAAGAAGTTACATTATTTAAAAAAAGACAAAACTATAAAAAATAAATAATGAAGTAAAGGTGGGATATTTTAGGCTCTTCTAGCAGTTTATTGCATTGAATTGAATTTGAATTTCCACAGAAATTGCTTTTACTTTGATATGGATTCTAAAATTGGTAGCGCTTTCCACAAGGAAGGGGATCTTTTGAAAGTACAAATTACTTTCGTTCACTTTATATTACTTTTTCTCTGTAAATAGGAAATGTCAACGTTTACAAAATATTTAATATAAAATTATATTTAACTTCACTTTTACCATTACGGTATATTTGGTTAAAAGGTATTAGCAATTTATTGGTTACGATTTTAGAATAAAATAATATTACAATATGAATGTTATATTCTACCAAGTTTCAATGAAATATCATTTTAAAATATCGACTTATTTGCACTGATAAATTTCATTTTCATATTTAATATTTATACTTTAAGTGTTTTTCGTTTTGAGTATTTCATTTCAAAAATTGTATTACAGCCCTTCAGAGAATTAACCTTTTTCCTATTTGTCCCTGAAAAAATTGTAGGAAAAGTTTTATTTTACACAATTTGGTTTCGCACCCTCCATCAACCGAAACAAAACCAAACCCGTGTTGTTATTGCTCACAAAGTTTGTTACTGACTGCCACAAAATTTCGTAAAACATGTCCATAATTAAATCGTTGTAATTATTTATAAAGACTAATTATGATAATTATGAAAACAGTTTAATAAACGTCATCATATCGTCACGTCCCATTTTTGCCACTTTATCACCTTTTTGTTTCCTTCATATCCTCTGTGTCCTTTTATCCAGCTAGTTTTTACGTAGTTTTGGGTTGAAAGCTTGGTTAAGGTTCGGTGACAATTCCGCACTTGTGATGAATAGTGTTCATATAAGCTAACAGACATTATAGCAGCCTGACCGTCCGATCTTATAATGATATACTCATTGGTGTGTTCTACAGCTAGGCACAGTTATGCGCATTATAGTTTTACCATGACTTCTGTTTGAAATACAGTTGCGTATATTCCAGAACAATACTTATATTTTCCTTGGTTGTTTTTTCACATAGTCCCACACCTGCACCAACGTTAGTGTGAGATCTGTTAGTGTGTTATTCTATACTATTCTCTATTGGTGACCAGTGTCTGTCAATATCCTTTCTCTCATGGATGATAACTTTAAATGGTATAGTCAGGTCAAAGGATAACCGAGTTAAGAAGAAGAAAAAAAAGAAAGAAAAAAAGGAACTAAAAAATGAATACCTTCATATGTGTGAAACATTTCCCCCTAGTATTAGAACGATTTTTGGTTTGACTTGTAGCTTTAAATTATTAAACCTTCGGTCGTAAAAAAAAAGAAGAAGATAAATTTATTAGATTTCGAAAATGTTATGGTACTAGGCTAATTTTGGTTGTTTTCAACAGTATCCAAGAAATAAAATGTTTAGTTTTTTTTATAACTAGGTTTTTTAAAACAATAATATTTATTCTCATGTAATTTTTTGTAAAGTTAATTTTTTTGAGTTATTCTACGTTAAATAATGGCCGGCGTTAAAAAAATATACGAAATAATTTCTTCGTTTTTGGTAAACTTGTAAAACGTTAAAAACGTAATAACGTGCATAAGCCAGAACTTGGAATTGTAAGCCTATTGTACATCCACAGCCTCCCTTTTAAAACGGCCATTTTATTTTACCTAAACAAATTATAATTTGTTCACTTTGTTATCGCCACTTCAATTGGTTTCCCATTAAACAACACAAAGGATGCCATCATCCCTCGTACATTACATAGTGAACTTTGTTATGTTTGTTATTTATTTTCACTTGGAATGGTGTAATACATTCTATTAAATACCTATTTTGTTTTGTTACTATAAAATCACCTTCCATGTTTTAAAACGCATAAATAATAATATTATATTTACAAAAACAAGTTTAAATATTTAGTTTGTAAATAACTACTTTTGTCATTATTTCAAATAGATTTTAAAGCTACACGAAATTATTTTAATTGATATATGTATGGGACATACATGTAAAAAGGTATCATAACAACATGTTTTGTTAATCAATCGTTATATTGAAATTAATGGCCTTTTACTCTTATGTACAATGATTTATAAAAGCGTGTTATGTAACAAATTAGAACAAAAACTGGACCCCAGTTGTTATTCGATTTAAATTTATTACCCAATCTCATTATAAAATTTCCATTGAAATTTTTATATCATATTGAATGAAATTTATATATGGAGAGAGAGGGGGGAGGGGAAAGAATAATATTTTCGAAATTTATGATTCTGATCATTTATAGAATAAATATATTGATATATTACAAGTAGCCATATGCGAAAACATTATTACAACATAAATTATTAATTTATCAAAAATAACAATGTTGAATCTGTGGAATGATATACATCATACAAAAATGAATCCATTAATGACCTGTATGAAATGTTTTATACTTAATTTAAAAGTTTAAGTCTCTGATTATATCTACATAAATCTACGAATGGATTAAATTACTCTATTAAATTACTCTATTACTTCACTCTATTAAATGGTTATAAATTATTATGTTAAAAATCCACACGTGTGAAGGTTGATAAAATGATAAATTCTCAATAAATGGTAATAAATACAACATTTATGATATAGTTCCGTGTGAAATATTTTTGCACTTAAACAGTAAGGGGAACATTTTCAACCTTAACTCATTTATATTTCAGCCGAGATAAAAAGATTACCAAAAAGTGATATTTTTATCATTCCATCTTTTTTATTTTTAAAATTTTTACCCACAAAATAAACCTTCATACCAATTGCTATTACAAACTTGAAGGTTTCTTCGAAGAAACAAATGTTTAAAATAAGACAGATAAGATTAATTTAATGAAAGTGACCCAGACGTTTGGCAGGGATGTTGTTTCATCCCTCAATACATAGATGAAATCAAGCGTGAATTAAAAACTAAATGTTCTTAAGGATAAAAAGACTATAACTTAAAATAAAAATAAAAATGTAACTTTGATCTCGAAAAAAAAAAAAACAATATATTTTATATGCAAAACACCTTTAAGAACTAAAATAGTAATTAATACAGTAATACATTAACGCATCAAATTCAATACTTTAAATATTTTCTTTGTGACCTAACTTATGAAAAGAGCAAATATGTTGACATACGGTTTACAAATTTACATATGTGGTAGCTCAAACACTTAAGAAAAAAACAAGAAAAACACACAAATAATTCTGTGAAACGATTAAAGTATGACCTATAAGAGGGAAGTTTAATAGAACAAATGAATATTGAAATCAATTTAGATGTTTTAGAAGAATTAAAGGATGTGAGAAGTGGGATAGGATTAGGAGCTTAGATTACGATTAGACAAATATATGTGTATATATATATATATATATATATATATATATATATATATATATATATATATATATATATATATGTGTGTGTGTTATGGTAAGAAATATTGCTTAGTAAGTAGTTTAGTGGAACCACCTAGAAGTCATTAAGCAAAATCAGCATAGTTTTCTTTATAGGTACCGCTGCATTTTACAGTTAGTTCTTTGCTTGTACTGACTACGTATTCATCTAGAGAAATTAATTTGTACGGTTAACCAATTGTTTGTTATAAAATCATAATAAGAAGTAAATTTAATTCAGTTTATAATAAATACAAGGTATTTATAAAAGAACAGATTTATTTATTTATTTATTTTTTTAAACTAACACAAAATACGTTTTGTACGAGACAGAACGTAACATATATATGGTTAAAATAAAAAAAATAATTCAAATTATATAATTCATTGACAGGAACACTGGATGATTGATCTAGAAGGTCTTTAATGGTCGTCGAATATAAATGAATTGGGAGAAAATTATCAGTTTGACAGAGAAAATGAAAGGTTCTCTCGTAGTCAACACAGTCTATCAATATTGGAGAAAAATCAGTCTAGCGGTTTTAGAAAGTTAGTGGTGAACATCTGAGGACACATAGACATACAGACGCACAGATATTTTAGTTAAACAATAATAATAATAATAAAAAATTGGAAGACTTACGTAAAGGACATTTACAATAATATTTCAAACAGATATTTTTTTATATTCTCTTAATATTTTACATAGTAAATAAGTCATAAAATCAGACAAAACAAACTGAGCTTCAAGAAGTTTGATAAATGACCCACTCAAGTCAAATTCATCTTCAGAACTTACAATGAAAAATATTTGAATATTCTTCAGGGAAATAATAATGACTTGCAGCAAAGTTATGAGCCAAGTTTAGTGAGTTGTATCTCCAGTTTAAAGAATAGGAGTTGAGATATATTACAGAAATTACATACAAGATGTCCTCGATCATGTTAAAGTGTCGTGATTCCATAAAGAAATATTATCATACATGTTATGTTAATTTTATTTACTATTGAAAGGTATTTTATATTTACTATTACGATATGACGGTCACTAACATGTTAATATATACTTAAGGATAAAAGTTGCGTTAATTACTAATTATTAAATTATTGGTAAGTATATATTGGGTATTATTCAAATTATATAAATTTAAAGCGTCACGATTGCCTTCATGTTACTATAGTAAACTGAGCTAGAACCACTCTCGATTTCTTTGGTCATACAAAGAGAGCAAAACCTTGGCAACTGCAGAAGACATCGAATAAAAGATATTACGAAATAAATAATTAGTTTGGCCTAAAACGTACTAACTTAAAGATTTACAGACCTCATAATCATTTGAACTAGCAATAAATAGCATACATACACCATAACGTTCGCCGCATGAGAATCCGTTCAATAAAGTAATTATTTGCTACCAAAGCAAAAGTTTTAATTTATTCATTAGCTAAGTATTTTAAATATAAATATTTTTGTTGAAGTACTCAAACTTAGGAAAACTCTAAATAATAATTAAAATAATGAAATACAAATATTATTAGCTTTTCCTTTAGGACATTCATTAGATAAAATTCACCAAGATTTTGATTATCATAAAGTTTGAAAACACCCTGGCAAAAAACCTTAATTTTTTTTTATTCTACAGTTTAAACGCTTGAACCAACTTTTTGTTTAATTTTCTGTCTCTTAAGAGACATATCGTTTACTACAGAGATTCTATTTTGGTTTCCTACAAATTACTTATACGATTTAACACAGTTTCCAAACTTTCCATGATAATAAGCAACATGATATAATGTGAGCAATACAGTTAAATAGGGAGTTCTAAGTTAAAGCAATTGCCCAGAATTGAATTTTTTTTATGTTTTGCCAACTTTATTAAAACTCGAGTTTGATTTTTGGAAAGCTGCTGAATTTTCCTCCGTGAGGTAAAAAGTTATTACTACAAGACTCCATCCTTCCAAGAAGCAATTCGTCGGAAACAAACTAGGTCAAAATACTAGAAAAACATTTTGAAAAAGTGTTTATACGTTTTCTCGTTTAACTTTTGATTTACTTCAGGCACAAGTGGTCCTTAGAGAGATTCGCCTTGTTCCTTGTAGCCTCCACCTATTCTCTTTCTTACAACTTGTAATACATAAAATATCTTTGAAACTTTGTATTTAATGTGCTGTTTAAATTTGTTGTTTAAATGTAATATTTACAAATATAATAAACTTTTTTTAACGCTTTATAGCAAAAACCAACAATTCCTTATTTTAACTCTAATAAATTACAAATAATTGACTAAGAACGGTTCAGGTGATTTGCTAAAACTGTACATCTAATTTGGATGTGAATAAAATGTGTATTAGTTATTATATTAATAACTTAATTAATATTGTTCAGTATGAATTGATTGTTTTCTGGTTTGTCTTATAACATCCTAAACAAACACCATTCAATAATAACCATTTATATTACACAATACAGTACAACACAGAACTTGATAACAAAATATCAGAATGAAATCCAAAAATTGAAATCATTAGAAATATCTAAAAACCTGCCACTGAGATCTAGTTGAAACAGTGATAATTATTTTTAAAAAACGAATATAAAGAATCAAATAACCAACGAAATATAACAGTTGTGACAAAATTTGACAAGTTTTATTATCTCGGCGTGACATGACTTCCATAAAACACTACATCCCCCCTCTTTTAAGTTAAGTATCAGTCTTGCTGCGTGACAGTTATGCATTATACAAACGCTGTTATGAAGACTAAAAAGAGACCTTAGTATACGTGCTAATATTCCTTCAAATTCTGATGTAAATATTTACTACCATACGTGTGGTATTTATTCGAATGTAACCAATATTTAACAAAGTCGGACTGCCATCTCATATACGCACGTAATGATTCCCATCATTTTTCAGTTAGGAGGTTATTATCTCTATAAAGGTGTATTAAGATACATGGAATATGTATGCAATTTATTACAATTTAAAGCATTAACAGTTGTAAGAAACGCGCTTTATTTCTGACTTAAAACACGTTAAAATTACTATAGCGCCTTAGAGACTTGTTCCAAATTTTACATTTGGACATGAAGTGCTTTCTGTATATTAGTTCTGTTCTTATTAACTTTTAAAGCTGAGTTTAAAGTCGAAACGAAAAATAAAGTTAGAACTAATGCCCAACGAATTGCGTAGTTTTCGGCTAGTTATAGGTTGATCGAGGAATACTAATTAAATGTAGCGAAACGGGATTTCGTGTTAACAATCCTAGACTGATAATTTAACCCGATTCGGAATCTAGATTACAATTAACTAGGAAACATTCCCTAAACTGAATCAGCTTTATTATGATAAATTTAATTAACTAATCAATAGATTGCAATTTAGGTTCCAATTTAAGCCATGGACTGCGAGACTATGTTTAATTTATGATTTACGGTTAATTACTCGCGATAAACCAGCGGCTAGCGCCAGCTGTTGAGTTTGCTGTGTTGATTCCATGTATACTTAGTAATACATAAAACACAGTACTGTATAGTGCGAGATCACCATGCGCTAGGTAACCACTACAGACTTGGGATACGGATAATGCCACATAATTCTCGTCTTCATGTAACCCACCAATGTCCCAAAACAAAGAACTTATAGTTCAGGCACATGCCGAGTGGAGCGCTCCTAGATGCCAAGTATTTGCATGTAATTTATGTTTTAATTGTACTGTATGTAAAAACTGGGCCACATCTGGTATATTTTTTAAATAATCTTAATATTGGATAAATTGTGTATGTATTTGTTTGATAATGCATGGTGTTTGTATTAGATACCTAATTCCAGGATTATTGTTTTATTTTCTGATCTACTAGTACACCTAGAGAATTTTTATATAATTATATCGGAACAGACGAAAAGTTATTACAAATTTAATTATTTTTCCCATGTATATGTGTCAAATATTAAGCGTACTCATTTGTTTTTGTTTTGTTTTTCTTCAGCAAATCTTATGTTTAAATTTTTTCTCGCTAGTGTATGTTAAATGATAACGATGGTTCGTGCATACTCCCTAAACATTATTTATTAATTTTGATAGCAAACGACCACATCCATAATACCAGCACATAAATTATTACTAACCAAATACCTTTAATGTCCTAGTTTTAATTTGAGTTCAAGTGTATGTACTGATGCTTTGAGGACAGTGTTAAAGTTCATTTTGTAAAACATGTTTTACATGGACGCTTGCTGGACCCATAACCCAGAGGTCCGTGGAACGTAACCACCGTTTGCTACCATATGCAACGATAAATATTATGGGGGCCACCGATATGACGAGTTAATCTCACCAGACTAGTCATTTTTGACGGTTTCTAAACTATATTAAATTATATTAGTAATCTAAATAACAATTGGTTACGTTATTAGGACATACGCGGTCCACAGGAGGACTGATTACGCAATGAGCTAAGCTACCATTACGGCGTGGCTAAATCAAACTAATATAAATAAATTAGGCATGTCAGGTCACAAACCCCAAAGGGTCGTCTGACCGTGGGCCCAAAACGAAGTAGCAGCTCATATTGGTGGGATTTGAGCAAACAAGATTGATTATCACTCTTAGGCGAAAACACATGCTCACTGGTCGAATGATAACAACTGTGCTCCCCTAGTCCGGGGGTTCTGCGCGTTCCTATCTCCATCCGTAGCTCATCGTAATGTTTGGGGTAATTCTTACCGTATCGAATAATAACTCGCCGGCAATTTCGAGGGTAGGCAACTTGACGCACCATACGGTATTTCAGAAAGTAAAACCCAAATTAAGATTTCCAATCCAGTTATAAATTCGATACATCACAAGTTGTGATGAAATTACCTGGAGAACAAAGTAATATAAATTTTTAAATTACTATTAATGCAACATAAATAAACTACTAGAACTCAATAGAAATGTTTCCACCTATTTAACAATGAAACTAAAAACTTATACAAGTGAATACACCTCCAACAGACAACCCTGGTTTCATCATCCAGAATCAGGACTTCAGCATTTGTATGATCTTCAAAGTTTTCGAGGAGCCCTAAATACAATCCTATTGAATTATTCTACTTTAAAATATATAAATATTATTGAACTATTAGAGCCATTTTTTAGATTAGCTATGACCGTTCAGCGATCTGTATATATGAAAATAAATGTGTTGAGTGTTAGTTATTATTTAAAATATAAGCTATTTGGTTATTTACTTCACAAAGTAAATTGTTAGTTTCACATTAAAGAATAAAATAAAATAATAATATTCAAAAAAATAAATAAGTAAAATATACAAAAAGTTTTTTTCACGTTTACTTTATCTATACTTCAGAAATATAATTGTGAGTGTATTTTAGGTTAACAGGAAACATATTTTATATTTATTGGGTTCTAGGATCAGAATTCCTAAATTCCATAATATAATTGTATGTTGAATTTATGGCACACGGCACAATCTTGCCAAAGAGTTGTTCACATAGAAACAGCAAAAGAAAAGAGAGCTAGTAAATTTGGAAAAATAAATAAAAATAAACAGGAGGATAGAACAATCCTCCAGTTAAATTGATAAGGAAAAGAAATTTGATAGCGTAAACATTTTCCGTGTTAACCGTCAGGGTTGATACTTTTCTTTATCTTGCAACGCGTTAAGTTAAAATGTGTCACACTAATTGCAACATATTGAATAATATTGTGAATCGGTCTCAAAAGGAGTTTTTAATGGGAAAGTTATTGATTCTACGAAGATTGTGCTTGGTATGAAACGTTGCATAATAAATTCTCCAGTATACATATAATAATAAATATAATGTAAATATACAAATTACCTATTTATAATTTGGTATTCGAGGTTTAAATATTTAAGATTTTTTGTGTTTTTATAAAGTAATTTGTTTTCCTTTTTCTGATTTTAAATCCTCTTAATAATTAATTTCTAAAGTTTAATTAATGAACCGAGTGACTGTCCATTAAATTAAAGCGGTAAATTATCACGATTATGTGCTAATAATGGGATATATTATTTGAAAGTAAAGAAAATCTCTTTTTATACAAAACATTGGATTAACCAGAATGTAAGTACTTTCCAATGTAAATGTTTAATTTATGTAATTAATCGATATTTTTGATTTGATGTTTCCAGCTATTAACATCAATCCATAGGTGAATTGGCAGTAAGAAAACAAATAGAAAATTTCAATCAAAATTGTCTACACCTTGCTAGATACATTCAACGATAAACTGTAAGCATAAACAGATTTCAAGCCAGGCAGATTATTAATAGATCTTAGAAGACTTTTAAATGGGAAATTTATTGAGTCTCCGCGGAATGTAAGCCTTGCATAACCAGTATACATTATACATTGAAAAATTAACCAGTATAAATGGAATAATAAATATGTATTTGTATTTAGTTAGGTGAAGTTTAAGATTTAAAATATGTGTTTTATTAATTATTTTGTTTTTTCTATTAAAAATTTAAATTTATTTATAGTCTGTTATTAAGTAATTTTTAAATTTTATATTAATATGAAACAAATAACTAACCATTAAGACGTTAAACAATCACAGTTTAAATGAAATAATCTGATATATTAGCAAAGAAATAAAATCTCCTTGTATAAATTAAATTGAAGTAACCAAGACAATAAATACTTTCCTATGCGAATGTAAATAATGTTTAATATTTTGGTAATCGATATTATTGCTTGCATGAATTAAGCTAAACGTGTAGAATTAAAACCAATCCATAGCTAAATGGCCAGTAAGAAAACAGATGGAACAAAATATCTTACTTCTTGTTAGATAAATTCATAATGAATGTTTTAACTTCTACTGTCATTTACTTATCAAGCAATACTAAAATCAATATTTTCAAAGATTTGATTACAATTTTGTTTAAACGCGTCCACGTTGATAATGATAGGATGAAACATCATTGTTGCATTTTTGTTAGAGAAAAATAATATACTACTAGATAAGTATTATCACTGTCAGTAAAGAAACGAATGCAATACTAAAGGCTTCATAATACGTCTCATATCTCCCTTTTTAAAATACGTAACTTATTTCATAATATTTTATATAAATAACATGATAGGTATTACGCCAGTGTAAGTCTATTCAGTAATCAAAGAATACAATTCTATTGAAATATTTCAGAAGTAGTCCACTTGTCTACATGTTCTACTACTTTATGAATAGTATATATGTACATATATATTTAAAACCTTTCCCTAGGTTTCATTGTGAGAACCTAATTATCTCTCAAATAAAATATCAGTGGGAAAATTAATACTAAAGAGAAAAAATTATTTCAGAAGAGTAGGTATATTTTGTAAAATGTAATTTATCCTTTAATAAAATAGCTTGTTTAAAGTTGGTATGACTTCCCTTAATTTTATTCGCAAATTAAAATTCAACACGACACTTTCTAAATAGAAGTCTACTTTAATGCAGAGTAGAATCCTTACAAAACCTGCCCTCTTTTACAAGTAAAAAGGGGTGGAGGTAGGGTGTTAGATACTCCAGTATCAGTCCTTTTATTGCTTCATTAACCCTACTTCCACAATCGTTAAGAAACGGGAAAATCCTTTTAAAAAAATCTAATTACACATACAAAAAGCAAAGCGTTGGCATTAAAAACGAAGTATGCAAAGTGATTTACTTTTGTCCACAGTGATTAACCTGGTCTTGCAAAATGCCTTATCATTATTACAAATCGATGAAATTGTTAATAACAAAATAAGTCAATTTCGTGTCTAAGTAGACAAAATTGAACTAGTGGCTTAAAACGTTATGATGCTGTGAGATGTTTTTATTATTCCAAACATAAGGTGAAAAGCTAGGTCCTAAAATAAACAAAAGTAAAAAGATGAAATCTTAAGATGTAAACAACTTGAAAGTATATTAGACAAAAATATTGAGAGTAGAAGATTATATCTTTGATAGACTCAGATAATTTACCTAATTTGGATCTTCAAAAACTTTGAAAATACTATATCAGATAAAATCAGCAATATAATCAAGTATGGTATTAAAGATTAGTATGCTCTTCCAACCGTACTTAGATAAATGACTTTTCGCTGCGTAGTTTAGATATAAAGTTAATAAGACCAATTTTCAGTTACGGTCCACAAGCCTATATGACCGTAAATGATATCACTGATTATATAAATATAAATATATGAATCCATCCATCTGATGAAGAAGTACAAATGATAAAATAGGTATCATGTTATTAAAGCCGGTATAGGGTGGGCCTGGAGCGTATGGAATTCATTGAGTATTTAAATCAGATTTGTATCTTCAGATAGGTGGAAGAACATGAAGAGACAGATGTTTATTAGCTTGTTAGATGATCTAAGTTCAATGTGTGTCAGAATTTGTAGAAAAGTAGTCTTGTAGATAGAATCATGCAATGCAATACTGAGATTGGTCAAGGCCCAGTTTCGGAATGAAATAACGGATGAAAATGAAGTAGGGTAAAAAGTAAAGTGTACAAATAAAGTTGTAACATGTTATAGTTAATTGATAATACCGAATGCCTTTTATTGTCAGCATTGATTGAAGATATATTTTGTTTCCGTTTTATCTGGTTCAGAACATGGTTTATTGTGCAAGTGTTTATTATAGAAGTTTACAATTGCTATAGTACATGCATACTTAGATTTTTAAATAAATCATATATCTGAAAGTGTGAAATAAATTTATCCGTACGACTTCCTACATTCGTGTTCATTATTCTTATATTATTAACTTCCTTAATTAATTGATGAACTATAAGATGCAGCCGACGGGAAATATTCCATCTTAAGATGGAGTAATTTCATTTTTCAATCTCCCCGTGTACAATACTAGTTAGGAATATAGTAGACAAACCATGTACTATGGTATTTGATTGTATCTTGTTTCTTATGTGGTAAGAGAACATGGTACCGCAAACATTGTAACGTTGTAAGTATATAGGAACGTACTTTATCAGTATTGTATATGTATCATGTTTATTTACTCATTCATCTGATAATAATTTCGTTTATTATAGGGAAACAGTTGTTATGAAAAACATTTTTATAAGATGTAAAGAAGAGTTCAAAACCATTTAAGATCCTTCCCTAATTAATAATAGTATTTCAAAAGAAGGTAAACAATCAGACATTAACTTTATTAATTTATTCGACCTATTTATTTATCTTGTATAATATATCTGTGTTTATCTAATATCTACCCAAGCTACGTTTGTTGATTTAAGAAGCGCTTCTGAATTGAGGGCGCAGACATAATCTAATAATTGTCTCTTACATTTCAAATTAACTTTTACGAAAACAGAATTAGCCTCGTCTGAGTAATTACCATAAAGCGTTCTTCGTCCCCAAAGTATTCGTTCCATGCCTTGTATCATTAATCTCTTTCCCCTTTTTTGATTCTTGTCTTCTTGATTAATGATTCCTATCTCTATTTATTTTCTACTTCCATAAAGTGACTACAAGTTGTATATTCAAGTGATAAGTGGTAATTTTTGCTTAACTATGCAATGCTGATATTAAGGTTATTTAACATTCGGTCTGTGATATCCGAATCCTTTCAATTCATTTCGCTCTTCCGTTGCTGTACAGTCCGATTAGACTGAAAATTAGCTTGGTCTCTAACAGTTCGAGTTATTGAACACAAATTGATACGCCTGTGCATTATAGGCGGCATGAGTCTTGAACTGAGTAAAAACACAAAATGTAAACACACACACAAAAAACAAACCAACCACAACCAAACATAAATCGATGAACTACATAAAATTGTGGAATATAACACGCACTACTAAGTATATCAAGATAACCTCCATGTAAAATATGTTTACATATTACAGTTATATAAACAATATCTTAAATATTTTGTTCAACAAATAAAATCACAACAAATCATTTTCCATAACAATAATATGGTGACTTTGAAGGCTATTGGAGCAAAGCCGCAACATCCTATGACTTCAATTATTGGTTTAAAAGCTTCTTGAGGTTAACCTGAATTACTATGCAAAATTTCAAAACAATTGTTCCAGTCGTTCTCGAGTTTTGAGCTTAGCAACACATTTAACCGTTCAGTTTTATTTATATAGGTTGCAAATATGGCAAAATTCGTCGTTACACTTTAATTATTCCATTATTTATAAACAAGTTCACGAGGTGAGGGTTTAATTCCTTCTCCGTTCTTGCCGTCAAAATGACACCAGGCATAATTGGCGGATTCAAATTATTCTCGGAGGGTGGAAGTGGAGATAACATCATCTAATCCCATTTAATTCTACTCTTACTGGATGAGATGTAAACTGTTTGCACGTGGACAATATTAGACGTAGTTGTTCCTAATTATTGTGGGTTCAAATTTATTTAAATATGTGTAACAAATTTTAATCAAAATTCAAGTCTTTTTAATTTTGTATAAAATCCTATGTTTATGAAAAATATAAAATTAAGAAGACTTGATACACATATTTATAAAGTAACTTTTACCGGTATACCAAAATACCAACACTATTTTTTACATATTTTACAAAATGGCGGTCGTATACAATTCTGTATTTGGTCATCTCTAAAATCATTAACATTACAAAATATTTACAAGAGACAAGTGTTAAGGAAAACAACATCATATTTGTAACATTTTTGAAAAATGGATTATGATATTATTATTATCATAGGTCAATAATATTTTTGTTTAGGGTTTTCTTGCGTGTTGTAAATAATTAACAAGAAATTTTGTTTTTCGTTTTTTGTCGATAAATTTATACTTGAACTAAAAGTAGATTTTAATTTTTCGTTAAACTAAAAAAAATATTTTGTATTTTGGGCACATTTTGTAATGATAATGGTTATCCAAATAAAACGCGTTGAGCATTTTTAACGGGCGCCATTTTGAAAATTTAAAAATAACATTATACTTTTCTAACATGTTAGGTAAAAGGATAACTTAATAACAGGTTCACCTTTACCGAAACTTCACTCAATATCTTATGTATTTCCAAGGATATAAATCTAACCTGGAATTCGCACTTGAGGCTCGCTATGGAATGAGCCAATAAATCGCTAATGGCAGAATGGCAATAAGCAGAACTTGGGACTAAGACCAGCAATTTTGAGATACAATTACACTGGTAGTATACGACCTATGATGAGTAATTCGGCGGTAGTGTGGTGGGTTGGGAGTGAGTAGTGCCAAAACAATAACTTCCAGAGGTTGGCATGTCTATGCGCAAAAGTGGCCATGTCCACTACACCAACCGCTACAATGGACATATTGCTCGGTCTTCCACCCATTGACCTGTACATTATAGCGGAAGCAAGAAATGCAGCCTACTGGCTGAGTTGCAGAGGAGTCTGGAGAAACTCACGTATGGGGAATGTTAGAATTACTGAAAAAAATTGCCACCCGATTTTTAGTATGGGTACCGATAGGATATCATCCAGATACAAAAATTAAAGACCTTTTGAAATTGCAATGAACCATGGGGACGAAAATCGAGTTCTAGGAAACACGGAAAACCTAGTGTGGTATACCGACGGTTTTACAGACAACGGTAGGTACTGGTGCCGGGGTAAATGGGCTGTGTTTGAGGTTGAACCGTTCCTTTCCCTTGTATGCCACAGTTTTTCAGACCGAGATTATCGACATAAATGAATGTATATAGGAAAGTTTGTAGTGCGGCTCTAAAGAAAACCGTATCAACATATATAGAGATATTAGTAAGTGGATATCAATCCACTTAATAATATAAAATCTAGGTTAGTGTGGGAATGCCGGGGGAACCTCAACGCTTTATCCCTGGAAAACTGGGTAATTTTGCACTGGGTGCCGGTGCATAAGGGAGTTGATGTGAAACTTCATTAGAGTTTGTAAGTCTTGATCCAGCTGTAGGAATATCCGTGTGTCTGGCCAAGTAGCCATAAACAGGTAGGTTTATGCACAACACCAGACAAGATGGCGAAGCCTTTAAGGGCACAACTATAGTAAATCATTACTTAAGGACACCCCCTCAGGTAATCCTGAGAAGACGATAATGACCCGAAGTGGGGAATAACTGAGACTGATTACGGGAGTTATTACGGGACACTGTGGTCTGATAGTGGATTTGCACAGCGTTGGAGCATATCACAGCGAAACTGCGTATAGACTGTGCAGGAAGGATGAGGAGACCCCAAAACATATAATTTTCAATTGTGAGAGATGCAAATTGTGGCAGAGAAACGCAAAACGAAACGTTTTCGGATCTATGTTTATATAAAGTTTTTCTTATCTTTAGCTATAAAATCAGTAGTACAATATTAAATTAAATTACCCTATTATGAAATTCATACATTTTTGAGGTTAAAAAACAAACAACCGTACTAAAACGAAAAATATTTTTTCTCTGTAAATAATTTTCTTTTAATTAAATACATTGTGTGTGTGTGTGTGTGTGTGTGTGTGTGTGTGTGTGTGTGTGTGTGTGTGTGTGTGTGTGTGTGTGTGTATATATATTACAACTTTAACGTGCTTTTTTGATTCTGTCTCTAATGGATTACAAATGGTACACGATCTGTATATCAAATTAAATTATTTAATTGTCTTAAAAGTTAATGTAGGAGATACAATTAAATAATTTAATTTGATATACAGATTGTGTACCACTTGTAATCCATTAGAGACAGAATCAAATAAACACGTTAAAGTTTAACAATTCTGATATTTTTTACCTTTAAAAACTGTGGAATTCCTTATACAAGTTATTCGGTGTACCATGTTCAAGCAGCTTATAAGCGAAGCTTTGAGATATTTAATACAATAGTAACTACGTCTTTATATTGTTGATAATAAAATAAGTTGTTAGAGTTCTAGATTTCAGTTAATTTAGTATCGTCATTAAGATGTAAGAGATATTATTTAGTTTATTAAGCATAAAGTTCAATGGAATTACTTAACAGAATATCTACTACTGCAACAGTGCGCATGAGTGAAACAAATAATTAAAGGCATTTGAGTGTATAATTATAATTACAGCATTGTAATATTAAATGTTAAATAATATATAATCATTTTGAAACTATATTCAGAGTGGAACAGCAATTTTAAATTGATTTGTGCAGATTCTCTTACGACTGTTGCGGGAATAATTGACATCCTCAAGTCTTTAACAATTTATAAAAAAATAAATAAATTTTAAAAAACTGTGGTTTATGACTAACTGTGTGGTTCCATTGAAAAAGATTGATAATTGGGTAGTGTTTTTAATCAGTATATGAAGTTTCGTAATCACAACAAATTTTGATCACCGCTTCGTGACTGGTAACAACTTTTCATGGCCTCAGAACATAGATTGAATGATTTTGACAACAATCCATAGTCGTTGCCGTCTGTACGTAAGCACGATAGCGGCCACTAAATCCAATGAACACAAAATGTGTTTTACGGACTATATTCTGCTCACACAGAACCTTATTGAAATCCAGAAAAGTCGAATTGAAAATAACAAATTAACGGCTTTTTTAAAACAATTTTTTTTATTATATCTAGTCTTTTTTTACAAATTATAACACACTAAATTAGATTAAATTTTCCAGATTTAAATTGCACGTAATTGGTACCAATCACACCATTCTACAATGACAAATAAAGAAATTATTTTCAAAATTGTAATTTCGAACCGTGATTTCAAAAGAAAATGTGGTATTCCCCTAGTTATAAGGTCCGGCCTAGTGTATGGTCTTTCACATACATACATCTAATTGGCCCACTAGGGCCAAGACACTGACACTATTGAAGCGAGAAGAAACTGTTTTTATATCAGGTTGTTTCTCTAATACGCGGAAATAATTCAGGGAGTGGTAATATTGATAAAAATAAAGAAAAACGTTCCAATAAACATTTGTCCGCGAACGCTTTTTTTTTGTTTACTGTATAATATGTATCTCTAGAACGGCTGAAGCAATTTTTTTTTTTAATATTCCACGGCGCTTATGAATATGAAGACCAAGTTTGAAAAAAAAAAAAGTTCCAATAATCCATTTTAAAATGACGTTAATTTAACATTTTTTAATAACCGCCATTTTGAAACGGATTTCTTGGAACAAGTTGATTTTCAAATTATGTATTGACATAGTGTACAATTTCAACTCAATTCCTTGCGCCGTTCTAGATATATATATATATATATATTTAGTAAAAAAAAGGGGCAGATAGCTTGTAAAAGAAGCGTTCCATACGAGTGTTTATAGAAAAGATTTTCTTTTCTTTAACCCATATAACGACCCCTGAATTATCTCTGCGCATTACATAAACACTCTGTATTATGTTACCGGCCAATCCCGATTTCAGAACATTAATGACATGTTGGTCATATTTTTAAAGATATTCTAAATATGATACTCTATTCAGAATTGTAAGGAATCATTTTGGATATCTACAAATATTTATAGACAATAGGACTATATATTATAACGAAATAGAGGGCTCCCAAAAGGTCAGTGCTCGGCAGGCCATAAAACCAATGAAAGAAATTGCGTCGGCCTCGAAATAACGTACAAGATATAAAATAAGCCAATGAAGGAAGAGGATCGGGAGAAAGCATTTGAAATTAGAACTTATATATAGGGGTGGAAGAGAGGCGCACGAGATTCTTTCGTTCTTTTCTTTTTGGTTGTTACTGATTGAAGGAGGGAGTTCCGGAGCAAGTGTTTCTTTAGTAGAAAAGAAGATCGTTGTGAAAGATTAGCCGAGATCAAACGCCAAAATAAAATAGTATCTGCGTCGTTTTTTTGTATAAGTATTAATAATAATCTCCGAAGAATAGTTTAAAAGATAATCGTCGTTATAAGTTTAAAAGTAATCGTCGTCATAGAAGTGTGTGATAAATTGCGTCGTTATAAAAGTGTTTGAACAGGAATATTAATACACTAAATTAAAGTAATCGTCGTCACGAAAGTGAGTGAGAAATAAGTGTAAGAAGAAAAGAAGATTCGTCGAAAAGATCAAGGCAAATCGATCCATCTACAGCCAGTCTACACGGGAACCACGTGCACGGAACAAGGAACATAGGAGCAGTGAAAAACTTCCAAGTAATAAGTAAAAATTAATGGACAATCTCAATTAAATAAACTATCACCAAATTCTATTTTATATGTAAATTATAGTCACCAAAGAACCTCACGAACCCGTAAAGAGAAATAAAATTAATAGTACATTTCAGTTAGCCGGAGCATTTTATAATAATAAATTAATAGTAAATAATTTAAAAGTAAAAATATGATGCACTCTTATTTCTTTATTTAGGTTAAGACATGGTAGAATTAGAATTTTATTTTAACTATGTACTTAGAATAAGTAGTAGGTTAAGACGTTAGTGTATAAGTATAAAGTGCAACAGATTTGGACAATAATTGGTTTTATATTGTAAAAGATTTTTAAACAAATTTTATAATGAAATAATTAATGAAAAAGTTAAATTCTATAAATGTGTCTATGTTAAATTTGTTATAATATATTAAATCACGAAGTGTATAAAATATGTTGTAAATGAATTGATTAAGAATTATTTTTGTTTTAACATTAATTACAGTATTTTTCTTTACTATTCTAACAGGAGTGGGTATACGTTATCACAACTTCAAGAAATGGTTAAAAGCAAAAAGAAAAAGACTGCCCAATTGAAGTAAGTTATTTAAAAAAAAAAAAAAAATGTGTTAACTCTCTTGATTATTAAGCAGGGATAAAGTAAATGATAAAACATTACAACAGATCGGATAATATGATATATATTACGAATTTTGTTTATTGATATTGGTTGATTATTTAAAATGTCTGCACATAGGCCCAATGTATTCTTCACTTGTAGGAAGAATTTTCAAAACACTCACCCACTTATTTTAAATTTAGATAACTTTCTTATTATTAAAAAAATATATCATTCACAAATAACAAAAGAGACTTACATGTGATATTTAAAATACTAAAATTCCTGCTACTTTAGACTGCTTAATTATACATTAATTCTTAATTATTTTTTAATTAAGCGCATAAAACTCACGTTTTATTAAAACTTTCTAATAGTGCAAAATAACTCTATTTAATGATATAACAGAAAACACACAGATTATCATCAGAAGTAGATTTTGTTATTCTACAAACACTACATAAACACCCATCATATTTTAATTTATCAACTGATGTTTTGGACCAATAAACTAGTTTAAGGTGTTGTACAAAAATATTTTCTTTGCGCCTAATTAAATAGAAACATAACGGATAGTGTGGCACATTTACAAAACTTAATTTGAACTCGAAATGTATTGTGTTGGTAATGATGAGTGATTGATTGTTAGTTTAGGTGCTAAATGTATTTCGAGAGCAGCTACACTAGTTTTATTTGGAAATAAATTTGTTTAAACGTCATTCGCTCTCTATCTCTTCAGCTGTGAGGTACATATTTAATATTTGTTCTGTAAGAAAGGAGGGATAGATATGGTTTAGGGCAAGCTATAACACTTGGACAATTAATAATACTACCAAATACAAATATTTAATTGTTAAGCAATATTTATATAATTGTTCCAATTGATATTGTAGGTTATATATGACGAGCTTAATGATGCCATCGAAGAACTACGGTATCATTTTAATCAAAGATACGTAAGAGTTAAAGAAAGATTAAAAATGATGGAGAATGATGAAGAATTTGAGGAGAAGAGACTCCTTGAGGAAATAGAGCTGGATGATTGGAGTTAAAGTAAAACAAAAAAAATTTTCTATGGTTTTTGATTGACGTTATAAACACGCAGGATAAAATCTCAGACTATTTTCAGAATTTTATCAGTCTTTGTGTCGTATTTTAGTCCCGCATTGTCGGTAAAACAGGTGGGTTCAAATTTTGGATTGTATATAACAGGGGGTGATTTTATTTAAGTCAACTCATCTTAAAGGAGAGGATAAGATGACACAGGAGAGAATGATTTTGAAGTTTATGTAAAAGGTTGTGAATGGTCTGAATTTCATCAAAATGGAATTTGTTTCACTAAAATTATTCAACCTCACTAAATGTTTCCTAATCTACAGTATTCACTCAATCTGTGGACACGTAAAAATGTGTATAATGTTTGCGCCAGCTTATTAAAACTGTTTTTTCTTTTGTTACAGTTCATCATATGTTTCAGGCATAGTAAAAACTCCCTTATCAAGAACAACTAAGGGTTGGGTGTAACGTTAGTTCTCTTAGCATTATATAGAACTCGCAATTGTTTAACAAACATGTTTATATGTACAGCCTATATTACATTCTTACATGTAATAAGTAGCATATGAAGAGTTTTGCCATATAATAGGAAGGACCCAAACAAAATGTATTGTCCGCCTTTTGTATTTGTGTGTGTGAGAAGATGTGTAGTGTTTATATTATTTACTTCTACATATATCTAATATTGCTCTCCTGTATTTTAAACAAACTAGATCAAATAAAACTAATTTTCAAATAATGTGGATCTCTCCTTTTCGATTTTCAACAATAAAAAAAATATATATATATATATATATATATATGTGTCAGTGTAAAATACACAAATGAACATTTTTGAAGTCCATATACTGAATGGTAACTTTTTACTACACTAATACAACGTGTTGGACATTTGAAATATTGGGTGTCAGATATGTCGAATGTCATTAGTTTTACAATCAAATTAAAAGAAATAATATTGCTATTGCTGGACATTACGAAATATAATTTGTTTTATAACTGAAAGAAAAACGGAAATATGGGTAAAAAATACTTCGTAGTACATTTTAAACCATAGGAACAAATATCTAAACGTTATGAATGCCATTAAATGAATCACTAAATGTAGATAATGTATGCTATGTTCTAAAATCATCATTTCTGGGTTCAGTATACTTCAGGGTATTCCATCTCATATAGTTTCATTTTCTACTGAACATACATAACACTAAAAGCTTAAGATGTTTTAGAAAATATATGTTAATAAAAATAATAACCACTCATATTTACATAATGGAGTTTCTCTATTAATTTATTTTAATATTTTTTTACAGTCCAATCTTTCACATTTTTGGCAACAACACGAACAAACACTTTACTATACATGACACTATACATGACACTACGTAACCAAGAGGTCAATTTGTATATGAAGTTGTTATTATGTGTTACTTTCAAAAATAGATGACCTAGTTGCATTATAATATCCAGAAATGGTATCAGCAATACTTTTTCAAAATTATGTGAATGTTTATGTTACAGTTCAAGCTTTTACAATGGAAATGATATTTTTACCAAACCGATAAAGGGGCCTACAAGTTCCACGTTTGAACAAGTTTTTCAACCAACAAAAATTTTTGAAACTACTTTAAAATAGCCATTTCAAACGTACAACTCACTTTCTTCACATTGTTTTACACTCCACATCTAGTACGCCACGGTTAAATTGACCTAACTTAACCTATTCGGTGATTTGTTGGTAATCACAATTGTATATTAGATTAGTGGTAGTAAGAATTACTACACATAGGTTAGGTTAGGTTTATTATTAAAACAAGAGTCGTGATTGAACTAATTAGTTAGTAATGGAATCGGGTTTGGACTAACCGACGTCAGAAAATAGTGTTAAATCCAACGAAAAGTTCAGAAACACTGTGAACAACTGTTACAGTAAATAAACTTACACTACTGGATAATACACCTTGATCTATAATCGCAATGTACGATGATAAGGCTTGGAAGTACATTTAAGGTGCCCTTCAATTTGCATTTGTTGTTATGATTTGTGATGTATATACGTTTTATAAATTGACAATAACATGAGGTTAGGTTTTTTTTCATAAAAATGCTGTCTTGTTATAAATAAAGAAACTGGTAACTGTTGTTCCATTCTGGACGGAATTGCTGTACATGATCAGTGTATAGTTAAGCGAAACATTCAAAATGGTTTAATTACAAAATATTGAAGAACTATAGTTTAAATCTATCAGTTAGAGCAATCAGATCATATTCTATAGCAGGATTAATACTCAAGTATTTAAATGTTATGTTCATTGCACAGAGTAGTGTACAGCATTATTAAGCATTCAATAATTTTAAAAATCAAATGAAATGGTGAAATAAACCTGTAATAATAAGTGTAGAGATCGGTACTATTTTATGTATAAACCATTGGAAAAACTTAGAAAATATGTAGTTTTTTTTCTGATCTTAAAGTAGGTGATGGATTGTTAATGATAGGTTCTTCCAATAGTTATAACATGCTTTAATCGAAAATTCGTATTCATGCTTGAAATTAAATCTCTGAATGATTATTAGGAACAAAAGCCTAAAGCAAAGTTTGAACAGTCCTAAGTAAGATAGAACAAAAGTAAGACAAAATGTGATTAAGAAACAAACAAAAAAAAACTCTTATTTGGCTATGTTTGTGTTTTTCATTTTTTGGGACAAAAATTACGACGTTGACCCGTGAAAACTACAATTGGTAATAAACTCTGGTTGATTATAACAGCAACGAGAATTCGATGTGCTACCCACACTAAGCACACTATCAAGCCTTAAGACATTTAGAGCTAATAAACCAATAATTTTACTTACAATTTAAATTACCTGAGTGTTACAATACAAAGAGGACTATGTAACATTGTTCTTTAAGACAAAATACAATTATGAATTGGATTCTTAATCATATGTTTAATTAGTTGTCATGGAAAATAATTTAGAGTTAAACTGAAAACAAAATTTAATTTTAAGTATTTATTATTACAAATTCTTTTATTGTGTTAGAGACATATTATGTTACTTATTATTGCATAGTAGGAGATATGTTGTCACTTTATATTCGAAATGTTATGATAATATAAAATGGATATTCCAACTCATAATACCTCCCCCCCCCCCCGAGACTTGATATCCTGTAACTAAATATCTCATAAACTTGTTTTGTTTTATTGGTTTTTTAGTACATAGGTATTGAAGTGTTCATAAAATATAAAACGTCATAAGTCGAGCTATGAATATATTTAGTATTTTATAGTTTGATGATTTAATGTAGTTCAAGTAAACCCCGCTGTGTTAAACGCTTAAAACTCTACAATTTTCATCACACACTTAACAATTACCTAAAAAATATTATTAAATTATATATGATGGAATACTTATCCCGCTATAAAATATTAAATTTTGTTTCGAAATGTATTGTTAAATAAGTCGTTTTCTTGGTTGATTGAAAATTAGAAGTACTAACCTCATATATTATATAAATAAATTATTAATATATTGGTTCATTATAATATTGGTTTTGATAACAACTATGAAATGAAATTGTATTAACTAACTCTCTGTCATATACTCTCTGAACTAAAATTCTCGTATACATCAAACATATAAAATGTTTTTAATGCTATTTACCTGCTTTTTCATCAGTTTAAAAGATTTACTTTTCATCTTAAATATAGACTTATATTTAGAGTTACAAATATTTCATATTTTTTCATTATAGTTTCACACCTTTAACACACTTCAAGAAAATTTAATTTGCATCATTCTAAACAATATTTGAAACTAAAAATTTGTCAATAAATGTAATTTAAAATCTTTTTTAATAGAATAATTTTCGCGGAGAAAAACAACATTTACAAAAAAAAAAATTGTTTGGAACTAACAAAAATATTTTTTATGTACATTTCATTTAGTAATTTTACTTAAACCGATCACTCTTTACTAAATCATATTATTTTGTATGAAAATACATCACTTTTGATAGTAATTTTACAAAAAATTATCTCAATCATGTAGAAATACTTATCTTTAGGATTATATTTGAGATCTTAAAACCGAAAGTTTTTGTTTTTGATTTTAAATTTACGATCAAATTTTCATAAAATCTTTATGAAGGTACGTTTCTACAATTTGTTTTTTGAATTTAGCATTTCATACTCAATCCAACAAAAAAATGTGAATCGACTATTATGATTTTACTTTGGTTGACAATCAGATCTACAGTTTCAAGCTTTATAGAAATCCATACGATAGCTTACTTTCTTCTTAGGTTGAACCGTTGTTATCTGATTGTATATTGCAGTCACCAATTCCGAAGATTTCGTTGCGTAGGAAACAACGTTATGACCAAACCATGCGTGCACAGAACGGAGCAGAAATTAATAAAATATTTTTCAAGACGGCATTTATATAAAACTGTTAAGACTTGATATAGTTCGCTTTACTAAAGCGTTAAATAATAATTGTATAACATCTCAAAGTGGCTTACAACTCTACTTAAAAGAGTGTACATATAGACCATATAGTAAATGTTCTTGTTGATTTTTTGAATAATAGATAAGATTGTACAGAGGAAAGTTACGATTTTGTTAATTGACTACATTAAAAAGCATTATTTTCTGAATTTAAATTAAGAAAACTGATTTAATATTACACAATACAGTTTTTATTTAATAAATAAATTTAGGTTAAGTTAATATTTTATGGTCTACAAGTCAATTTCATGAAATGTGAAAATATTCTGGTAGGTAAGAATTCAAAATAAAATATTCAAATTTTACTTTATCGGTCATTGCGGACATTGTTTTAAACTGTCTTAAGTCACGTTTCGGAACAGCTATCCCATTATCAGTTACTTTACATAATACAACACAAATTATGATATTATTTACAAAAAAAATAATAATAAAAATAAAATATTTATGTTCTGACGAAGCTCGTAAGTATTCGCCAGTTCGTTTGCTCTGTGGAATTGATTTAATGTATACACTTTTAGATTAAATTAATTTTTAAATTTACATTATATGTATTTTCTTTGGTTCGATTTTTATAAATATTTATGGGTGAATATTATCTAAAGCTGTGAGCATTATTTATAAGATACCAATATGTTTTGGAACTCACATTACTTGTTTAACAATACCTTGTTCATAAACTGTTAAACAAATATCCTTAATTCGTTTGGAACAGTTAAGAAGTCTTACAATCCAATTTTGTGTGTTTTAAGTATAAACACAGTATCCATTAAAACAATCTATAGGGGTGTTAAATTCATGTGTTAACGATGAATTGTTCATATGATTTAATTGGACATTTGCTATCATTTGCAAAATTAAAAATAATAATGCAAAAAGTTTCAAAATATGAATCAACTCTCGTTTTCAAGTGATGTATCTAGATTATAAAAGTGAAAAAATACCAACGTAGCTTAGGATAATTTTGGAAACTAAAACTAAATCTTATTGTTTCCAATGTGACCCTTGGCTACTCTTACATTATTCATAGTTTTAGCACAGAAATTGGACTTATACCCTCGGAAAGGCTAGTTTTTTTTTTTTTTTTTTTTTTTAATTTCACAACTGATGGCAAATGAAATTAAACTATTTTAGTAAAACTACCGGGTAGTAACCACAGTAGAAACACATTAAATGGTGACAATATTGCCACAAAAACAATGTAATTTACGATGGAAAAATTTGTGACTTTAAATTAAATTCTATTTGCTGTACCGCATATACAAATAAAAAAAAATCTTGTAACAATACGATTTTATTGTTCAAATTCGTTACTACTAAATTTTAAATTACACATTATTAAAACCACTAGAGTTTGGTGTATAGATAACATGAAGCATTATAAATACATCCTATGTGTTTGTGCTGGGGGGGGGGGGGAGAAGTTGAAATGGGAATGAAAAAAAAAATCAAATGGAATAGTCGTGTGACATATTTGTTTAAAAAACAATATTTTATTGGACTGATATTTTCACTATAAAACCCAGTTCATAATAAGAGGTGAAGTTTTTGTTAGGTTTTAATAGGTAGCCTATTCAGTTGTCTTGTTAAAATAATATCAAAATATAATTACACAAAAAATCAAAATAAAATTTTTAAAATAGATTTGACAATAAGTAAAATAGAATCCGTAATAGGCTTTACCGCCTCAAGTTTTATATTTGAACTTATACTAAGTCGTTTAGTAACAACGTATTTTGCAGAGGACTGTATAGCTTTAGTTTGGTCTGTACCTAGTCAATTTCCTGACATGATATTCAATTTATCAACGTTATACCTGTCGTTCAAAGGAAATTGTCTTTAATATGATCAAGTAATTGATTTCCTTAACTTCTGCTTGAGTGTTTCATGAGCGGGAGGTAGTTAAAAGGGAAATTTGTGTATATGGGCCTATTATAGGGTGGCGTATTGAGTTGTAAACGTAAAGTAAATTAACTACAGTACTGATAACTTAAAACGACACATTAAAATTGTTTAATAAATAATAATTAACGCCATCAACTAACAGAATTAGGTTAATAATCAAAAACTTTTTTCCTATTTCATATTTCATTGTTAATTAATTGTTGTGGTTAAGGAAGCAAGGACAAAATTGTAGTAGTCCAAAGTAGTTTATCTTCAACACGTAAAGGGTATTAGACATTTATTTTCCTCTAAATAAACTTTATTATGGTATTTTAATTGATTTTAGTTTGAATTTCGTACTTTTTTTGGTTTAAACAAATGAATTTATTAATAACGTTCATTTTAATTTTCTCATAAATAATGATTTACTTTGCATATATATTTTTTTATTCTTTTTGAAATATTTGGACAAGAAGGAATATTAAATGCATTTTTAATTATGAACTTATGTTCTCTCTATTCAAAAATTGTAAATGACAATTAAAATAAATTATATTACGAAACAGGCACAAATATTTGAAAATTTTTTTCAGACAAATCGTAAGGAAAATTACGTAAAACATTGAAGGTTTGTTTTAAGGACATCCGTTTCCATTTATCTGAATATTTCAAGCTTTCGTTGGCCACAATTATTAGTCGACTACCCAATTTTATATATATTTTTTCATATTAATCCAGAAACAAATATTAAATATCAATATTTAAAAAATGTTAGTAAAGATAATTAAATAAATAAATTCATAACTCAACAATTTCCCAGTAAAAATCAAATACAGTACATTCAAACAATAAAATAATTTCCGTTTTGTAAATAACAGTATGCTGACATACCATATCCTTGCCCCCCCCCCCTGTTGTTTAAAAGACAAAACAAACTTTTGTCACCGTCGCCTTTTAAATGGAAGAAATGAACATAAAAAAGACCCATGGATTAGCCATGGGTTCGCCTTTATCTGGGAATCATGGCCGTTATCTTCCTTAACCACATAGAAAAAGAAAATATAATGAACACAAAAAACAAATTTAAAGAAAATATTATCTATTACAACAGATATGTAGATGATATCCTATGTCTCTTTAACGGATCAACAAGACAGATAAGAAATTTTAATAAATACCTCAATAATATTCACCCTTCTCTCGAATTTACAGAAGAAATTGAGATTAACAGGAGTATAAATTACCTCGACCTCAACATCAGTACAATAAATAATAAACATCAATTTAAAGTCCACAGGAAACCAACTCAGACAAATCACACAATACACGCTTCATCCAGACATCCTGATTCACACAAGATGGCTGCATACAACAGTATGGTTTATAGAGCATTGAACATCCCAATGAAGGAAAATGATTTTACCACTGAAATCACATTGATAAAACATAGCCCAATGTAATGGCTATAATTCATCAATAGTCGACAAATGCATCCACAAAATAAAAAAGAAGCAGAAACAAATTAGAGCTTCACCCAACAACAGAGACGAGAGTGTTAAAAACAAGAACAAATATATCACAATGGATTATACACCGCCCTTCGAAAAACAGACCCGCAACATATTCAGAAAACTTGGATACAGTATTTCACACAGAACGAACAACAGCTTACAACGTTTTTTAAACCACACCAAACCCAACCACAATAAATACTTAGATGGAGGTAAATATATGCCCAATTGCGATGACTGTGAAAAACAGTAAATTGGTCAGACTGGTAGATCCTTTAAAACACGTTTCAGGGAACATTCACCCAACAGCAAAAGGACAAACTCAACCCACTCAACATATGCAGAACATCTTATTGATAACCAACATAGGTACACTGACTTCCAGAAAAACATGACCATATTGCACAGATTAAGAAAGGGACATAAAATGAACGTAATGGAGGAGTTTGAAATTTATAAGCACCAAAAGATCAATCCGTCAAACATATTAAATGACAAACTGAATTTCACCTCCAACTAATTGTATGGCCTGATATTTGAACATCAGAATAGGACTAACATATCTGATAAGGAATGTCCAAAGTAGCAGTGTCCCATTCTAACTCATTCAGTGAACATGTGGCCAATATACTGTGAGGAACTAAAACAATTTTTAACTTTTAACGACTGCCGGTTCTGCATGATGATTTGTGTTAGACCAAGAATTTTATATGTTTTAGTGATGTGTATATGAAAAATGTGTTTATGTTATTAGCTGGACTGATGATGCTGCCTATGGCAGCGAAACATGTAGCAATTAATATAATATAAGCAATTAATATAATTCAGGAACTACTATCGACTTCAAAAAGGTATGTTAATAAAAAAGACCTCCATCTCTATATTATTCCAATAGCGTCCGGGTCGGAAGAGAACAAGATTTCGTCAAGAGAAGCCAGAGGTGAGAGATGAAAGAGATGAATCTAACCTAAAACTACATAAAAAAGAGTGTAGATCCAGTTAAGGCCCTTTGGGGTTACCACACTCATACTTATTATAGTGAACGCATGAAGAAACTATGTACTTCTGTAGCATTAGTTAGAATAAAATATATTCTAAATTTAATTAAATTGACGAATACTTTACACCCAACTTCTGAGCCCGGGTTATGATAAATTCTTGTTTTTAATCTAATTCGTGCCAGTATTACTAAATTATATTACTATCAATTTTTAATAATGCTAAAATTATGTTTGATCAAATCATTATTCACAACTCTCGGTTTATCGATTTTGTTAGCCCAGTACAATGTAAAATTATTTAAGCAACAAAGTTCTTAACTCGTTCTTGCTTGAGTCAGGGACTAAGCCATTGAAAACCTCAATAAAACTATTTTAACGTCTAAACAATATTATAATTTAATCGGTTTTGATGAGTCTATTACAAATGGTTATAAATTAAAACTAAAATTATTTTGGTAGTACAAAATATCGACCTTTAGAGTTATCGTAATATCGAAATTGTTAAAGCAAATCCATATTTTAGATATTACATTTTATTATAAAAAACAAACATCTTTATTTCTAATTATTTGATTTAGAGATTAACACCATGTCATACAGAAATAAGTAGTTATATTACTTTAATAATTTATTATTAATGTCTACTATGTGATATATATAAAACCTTTTCTTTAAGTATTACATTTAAGAAGTGTGTTGAAGGAAATCTGTTATGCGACAAATTTGAATAATTTAACTCAAATAAGGGACCGAATATAATTGTTGATATTTTGTTTAAGTTATTCATTTTAAAACTGTTTTAAGTGATTCGTAGCTGTATTATTTTTGTTACATTACAATATGGACAGTATTGAACCATGTTTATCTTTTTTTTTACATTTAAAAAACGTTATCTGTAGATTTTCATGTTTGTTATATTATTGTATATGTAGCTAAATGAGTTTATCATGAGAAACTGATACAGCTAAAATATCTATATTATAAAATGAGTAATAATATTTTCACTCATTCAATTGTTATTATTAATTTTAGTAGGTATTGTTAATATTTTAAATCGGCTCAGTAGTTTCTGAAATTAACGTCAAAAAAGTCGCGTGTATTAAGACCACACGTTGGAAGTGAAAACAATTTGAAATTATAGAAACCTATTCATTGAATCAGATTTGAATAGTTTCCAAATGTTAGGACAAAACCAAGTTAATAATACTTTCCAAAATGTTACACATTGATGTAGGCTAAGCCTAACCTAGCTTTGTGTTGTATTATTAAAGCTGATGGATCTAATCAGCTGTTTTAACTGAGCATTAATATATTGGTTGCTATGTTTCACAATTGTCTAGACTACGCATAACCTAATCTTTATCTTGAACCATTAAAGCTGATGGACCTAGTTATAGGTGTTATTTGTTGAATGGTGAGATATGTCAATGTAATAACTATTGGACACAGAATAATTATTACCGTTATTATTTTCAAAAACCACAGAAACTCTACCCCAGTTGTCTATTACATATAATAGAACATGGCGAATGTGACAATATCCTTCTTGAGTATTATTCATAATATAAGACAGAGATCAAAATAGACACGCACCATCCCCAATAACTGGAATTGCGATGTCCATTAATTATTACCATTAATAATTGGTAAAAGCAATATTATATAATTGAAATAAGTAATATATTTATTTGTATATGAAACATGTAACAACGTTATAACAACGAAATTCATGTGTTTGAAACGAAATCTCGAACAAAACTGAATTAGTCCAAGCTTGGTATACCCTAAATTATTAGAATAATTTAATTAGTTATGCTCATTAACCCAATCAGCTGTATTATCTTTAATTTTATGCCAACGGTTGCTATATTAATCAATATAAAATGGCTATTAATCGGCATGTGTAAAGCATAGATCAACATTTTAAAAACTAACTTTCTACACCTTGAAATCAACATTTCTCAAAATCCTTTCTTATTGAGCATCTTCGACTTCATAAGTTTATACCTTCAAATTTTCAGATAATTATCTTCAGTAGTTTTTTCTCTACGTTGATTATGAATCAATCAATCAGTCAGTCAGGACGTCTTATTTCATAGATAAAGATGATGCCCGAGAGGTGTTTTGTCTTTAAACAACTAAAAAAACCTTCAAGTACGTGAACAAAGTTCATTACGTTACATTCTACATTGATACTATTGGAATTTATAATTTTATTAGGAAGAATTTCAAAAGGAATTCCTTGCACCACCTATAGTGGTAATGAAAATACCAACAAAATTAAATATTTAAACGAGACATTCTCTCTCTTACTCGTTCATCATAACAAGTATTTTAATATTCACACCCTTACAAACAGTCATTTGTAATTACATATACAAATTTCAATATAATTTGTATTTTTCTCACATTTATTTCTGTCTGTATTTAAGATATAATAGTGGTCAAAAGATAATTATAGTGTAACCATTTTATTTAGGATCCTCATGTTTGATTATTTAGAATATTTAGAATAATGTTATTAAACTTTTTTAAAGAATGTGTTTAATGTGCTCCCCATTGTTTACTTTCCTTTGAACAATGGGGATAGCTAAGGTATTCTGAATCCAATCAAACAGTCTGCTTTAGTGATCCTTTTCTTGAAATGACTCATGTATCATATTTTCATTTCATAGATCTTTGTTTTTAACATGCCTTAAAAATATAGATAAAGTGGATTCAAATCAAGTGACTGAAGAACACATTTCAGAAATTCAACAAATCCCTCAATGACAATGTATAATGTGCCCTGTTTTGTTGAAACCATTCGCGCTAATTCCAGTTGTAAGTCAATTTTAAAACGTTAACTGATCACCTAACGTAGCTAAATTAGAATCAACGGTCACACTACTTTAAAAGGAAAACACGTGTGCGTCACATTCCAAACCTGGGCATCAATTTAGCTGTTACTTGACCTTGGGTAGGAGAAAATCAGCGCGAATTAGTTTTTTTACCGTTATCGCACGTTTAGTATTCACTCCCCTATTAATGTAAAACAGAGCTTCGTCGTTAATAAGACGCAATTTTGTCTAAACTTGGAGTTACAATCCAATTAATCGGAAAACCATGCACACATTTCCATGCGCCGATCTGAATCATCTTCTTTAGACCTATGTAGCAATTACATATCATCAGTATAGAACCTGTCTTTCTTTAAGATTTTGAAAAGTGTTAGATGAGGTACTGCCACTACGATTTAATTTTGCTGTATTGATTTTTTGTGTGCTTTTTTTGTAAGGACAGTTTCCTTAACTTCATGTGATACTGAATAAGTTCCAGGACAAGGTTTATTTGACACACTGCCAGTTAAATTTATGAACAATCATTGTCGAAATCACTAAGTCATTAGATATCTATGGGGTTGAATTATATGGAAATAGTCTGTCCTATGCGGAATGGGAACGTTCACATCTACTCAGAAATAACAATTCCAATCTTTCATTCTATTGTTAGCAACTGATATTCTTACTTGTCCAGACTTCATACAAATCTTTAATAAGTGAATATTGATTAGCGTACAGGTAATGGCGTTATATCTAAACAATTATTATTTTTAATCACTAAAAAGATTTTTACACTAGTTCAAATTTGCGTAATTAATTTATATTATGATTTGGATAGTTATTATTAAAAATATCTATTATACGCTGATAACATCACAATGTATAATACTGTAGGTAATATTATGTAGAATTCCTTGTTAATTCAAAAATACCAAAATTTAATACAAAAATAAGCTGTTGAAAACAAGCTATAATTAGATGTTAATAAATGGAAAATTATGTAAACAGACTATGCAGTTAGCATTATTGTATATTGTATCTATACAGTTGATAGTGAGAATTTATAACAGGTAGGAATCATTAGAGACCAACAACAACTGATTCTATATTAACGTACAAAAATAATTTAAATTATGTCATCAAATGTGTCAAAAAATGCTGAGATTTGTCATTAGATAAGTTCAGATTTATTTCTTGTATGATAATATTCAGAAAAGTCTGATATTTTATATTGTATATTATACTCTAAATAACAGAATAATTAGAAAAATCTTGTTGTATATTGTAATTACTTAATTACTTAAAGTGTTCACTCTATGTGACTTAAATTTTGTTCATACAATTTGATTTAGATTCAAAATGCTTATATAAAATATAACTGGGATTTTGATTGTGTTCTTACAAGGAAGATTTTCCTTGTATTGATATTGTCGCTTTATATTCTGAATATTTTGATAACATAAAATATACACTGCATCTTATTTGCCATTCCACATTTGATATAATTTTCCAATTCTCATAAAAATAAAACTGTTAAAGAGTTGTTTTATTAGCATTTTACTGCATATGTTTGCACTTGTTAGGTACTAATTAATATTAACAACTATTGTAGTCATATGCAAAACTATGAATAATTTACATCTACCAATTAGTTACAGTTTTATAGTAGGGAATATATATATATTATTCTTTTTATTTGATGGTATATATATATATAGTATTCCTAACGAATTAGTGAGAGTTATAAATTTAACTATTTATGCTTCTACTGTATTCATGTGAAATAATAATTTTTGACATTTACAAAATGGACATATTGTCCTATTACAAGGGGAGTTTATTCTGTTAAAATATATAACACATTTTACTAAACATCTTATAAAACGTAGCATTACTTTAAAAGACTCCCTTAAGACTACTAAACCTGGAGCAGAGGTTTATATGTCCACAAGAAATGTGTTTCTGAAAAAAAAATACTGCGTTCAAGTATATTAAATTCCTCAGGGTTGGCGTAAGTACAGCATTTGTTAGAGTCAGCCAGTTTTAAGAATATCACTTCTAGTCGGATAATTCAAATGTTTCATATTAATGAATTATGAAATGTAGTTTCTTTTGAAATCAACAAACTAACATTTTATAAGTGTTATCCTTTGCATAACTAATTAATGAAAATTAATTCGAAAATTTAATTTAGAACTATAAAGTAAAAAACAAATGTATTTGTCACATATGGTGGAAACGTTAACAAACGTGGAAAAAAATTCCTGTACATTATTTATATTACAATTATAATTAATTTAAGAATTTATTTTAAATTGTTCTCTGGTTAATATCAACAGAACACAAAACCTTAATTTACAATAACAACTTTCAAACAAGTGTAAAAATTAGGTCATCATGGATTACGTTTAAAAAAACTTCAATTCAAAGTTGAAAATAAAAATGTCTCTAGTTTAAGTAAGAGTGGAATTTTTTAGGTTAATTATTAACAAGTAGTGATCAAATGATCATGCTTTAAATCTCAAAATAGGTTACTTGCTTCGATAAAACTTTCAGCTGTCTATCAGGAATAAAATTACGGTTTGCGGAAATCATGATTATATCATTTACCGTAATGCAAAATATTATATATGTAATGAAAATGAAATTTCAACTAATTATGTATTGATATCAGTCTCCTCCCGACGCTGCTTCTATGTGGGGGTGGGGGTATGGAGATATTTGTAATGACTTTTCATTGAAGTGGATATTCTATATATGATTTGAATTAAATAAAATAACAACGCTGAATTCAGGTATTTAATACAAATACTACGTGTTAATAGACATATGTGTTCACAATTTATATATATATTTTAAGGGAAAATCCCGTTTAAGTTTAAAGAGATTGTCTTGAGATGCTTCTAAAAAGTCTCTGGAGCTGGCTTCTACAGCGACCACTTTGAAGGCTGCAGCCCTGTCGGTAATAATGCCAAAAACTTCGATGGTGAGATTGCGGTGACAGTACAAGCTGCCGAAAACTTTGTTCCATCTCCGGAAAATCAGCGCTGACTAGTAATACCCCCACCGACTGTTTGCAAACAATGAACCGACATAAGGCCCTGGCTGGCATGATTGAAAATAAACTTGGTAATGGCTGAAAAGCTGAAACGGTCGTTGTTTTTTAAACTATACGACAACTGACTATTGACGACGGTAAGTTGTAATATGATACTAATAAGAAAAGAATTAGGAGACAATAGGAAGTATCTCTCATTGAGCAGGGACTAGAAGTAGACAAGAGCTCTGTAAACTGGACAATAACCTAAGAATATCAGAGGAGGTAAAGATTTTTCAGTAAATTCGGGAAGGAGATGTGTTACCACTTACTGTAAGAAAATGATACATATGATCGACCAAATCCAAACGTACGCTTTCAGGAAGTACTAATTTCAAAGAAATCATTAGTTTCCTAAGAATCCTAGAAAATATGTACACAATTCTAAGCGGATCATAGATATTCATGAGAATCACAATCGCTAATTTTCTTCTTTTAAAACATTATATTGTATATTTTATTTTGAAATAACATATTTCGCCGTGTCTTCATTTCACTATAGCCGTTTTACGATTGATATAAAAACAATTTTATATCCGCCGGAGTGTCAGAATATTTTGTTTGGTAAGAAGTGTCAAATTGAGTAGAAATTTGTCTTAAAAATAATAAGTTCTCTACTTTTATTTTGTTGATATCAATCTAATGTTTCAGTACTTTAACGAAATATAGTACTAACCTAACCTAACCTAACGAAATCTAGTACTATGTTTGGAGTATGATAAATTTGAGAAATAATTATACAAGTTTTATTTTTTAATTAGGTTTGTTAATTCAAAAGTTCAGCGAAACAGGATATTATGTAGGTCATGGACTGTAAAATAAAGCAACCACTAAGAACCCGAATAGTCTATAGTTGACATAGTTCGGTACGTAAATATAATATATTATTATTACAACTACTAACCTAATTTATCATCATGTACAGATATTTACGTCGTTTAATGAATATAAAACATTTCAATCTTTGTTGGTGATAAGAGCAAGATGTAGAATTTTTCTTTGTGGAAAAAAAAATTCGGAGTAATATTTTTATTAATGTTGGTCTTTATTGATTCATCAACTTCATAGTTAACCGTGTTGTTAATTAACTTTTCATAATGTGAACGAGTTTGTAACGGATATATCACCGTGAATGATAATTTAATCATATATTTAATTGTTGCTATATCACAGGACTGGTGTAATATAAATAGGTGTTTTATTCCTGATTAATTATTAGTTATTGATAAATTTAAAATCTTTCATTTTTCTAAGTGATAACTTTAAAAATCCATCGTCATTTTCACTAAAATAATTTCGATCTTGAACAGAACAATACAATATAAAGCAGTTTTCCTCAGACAAAAAACAGAATTTATTTTATGTAATGTGATTTTTAAAATCAACACATAGTATTTATCACATAAATTTGCAATTTTTGAAACATTAGTATAGGTAAACTGTAATAAGGTTCCACAAAATGTTTACAACAAATTGTTAGTACTGATTTATATTTCGTCTTTGCATTAAAACATATTAATATTAAATATTTAGTTGTTTTAAACTGCTCTGTTAAGAAGAAACGCAAATAAAAATAAAATTCATAATTCGAAGTTTATCACCCGTATAACGTTTCTTATAAATCTCCGTAAGCATTCATTAATCTTTCTTTTAAACTTGCATCAGGAAACTCAGGCTTAAGCGCTTTCATCAGAGGGCTTAAGCCCTCTTACATGAACGTTTAACCTGTTACATTAAGTTCTTTTATATAAGAAGATATAAAATAGTTCCTAACAGTGAAATTCAATGTCACATAAAAGGTTTCGGTTGAATTAAATTTACTAAAGTTATTATTAACTACCTGCAAGATAGGGGTCTCACTCGATAAAGGTGGAGGAAGGGGGAGTAGACTGAGGGCATCATGTTTTTCGTATTTTGTTTTTATTAACAAAAAATTGTAATCTTAAGAAAAAAAATTGATGAAAGACAGTGATGAGACGGTATAATAAAACAATTATTCTTTTTCTTTTTAACATAAAACACAATACGTAATTATGACCAATTATGCTAGTAATTATGTACACAATACTGAAATAATGTAAGATTAAGGTTGGTAGCGTTATAAAAAAAGATGGAAGAGTTGCATGGAGTTCAATAGCCCCCCCTCCATGATAACCATAGTGTGGAAAAATAATATATTTTATTTTGAACATTTACAGCTTACCTGTGATAAACGTTGGGTGGAAATCTGAGCACAAGAACGGTGGTTGGTGTAGGGAACTCAAAATCATAGTTAAAGTGCTCGATTGAGGTGAAAATTCATTCATGTATTACGACTACATAGTTGTAAATGTTCCTTTTAGATTTACTTTATTATTTGTTCGTATAAATATATTTGGTTATTTACACCTCCAGTTGATTTTAGTCAAAGTCCATGCTTAGATAAATTGCTTTCTTCCTTATTTTAGCAGTCAAAAAAAGCAAATTAAAATTTACGAAAATACAACAGCTCCTATTTTTTATTCCAAATGGGTTTTTATTCCTAGTTCCTACAAGTTGAGAGAAGAAAGCGACCAAACATCTAAATGATTGAATGTCCAACGTTCTGAAGCTTCGTGGAAAAGACAAAAATTTTATATTTTAATGATGACTTTATTCAATCCCTTAATTAAGTTTTTCAAAAGTTGAGACATTGAATCCTGTATTGATATTGCTTTTCTACAGGGAATATTTTATCTTCAAACCATTTCAACGATATCACTGGGTCCGTTTTTTAAGATAACATGTACAAACATACAAAAATTGCTAGTTAATAGTACTTCTAATAATTATTAAATTGTTCAATACAATTTAGGTTTAAAAAAAAATTAAATATATCCGACTAAAATGTCAGAGACATATCTTTATTGTCAGTAATAATCTTGCATTAAATACGCAAAGCAGTAGTGGAGTAATTGTTAGTCCTGTAACAATTTACGGGACTATATGATTTTTATAATTGTTCAGCTTTAAAAAAATAAAATAAATTTTAATAAAAAATTGACGCAGATGAAATTTGATATTCATTGTTACTTTAAAATTTTTAATTGGTGTAATATATAGTTCGGTAATATAAACTTGCCAATAATAACTGTAAATTAAAACCCGTGGTAAAAGTTAGTTTAAGAATGATAAGAGCAAGAGTGTCCAGCAATGCTGAATGTTTTCTATTGAATCTTGTTTTAATGGATTCTTTGCAAACAAAGCCGTTGCATTTCGTAACAGTCGGAAGAAGCTTCATCTGCTTGAACGTAATATTCAATTATTACATGAACACTTTAAAAACAAAAACTATAATTATCATTACTTAATGTACCCTTTCTCTTAAATGACAATAATTTAATGAGTAATTAAATAACTGATAAATTACAGGCTTGAGTTGCTTTTAACAGCACTTTTTTATTAAAACACAAAGACGTTTTCATGTTCTGCAAATTAACAGTCAAACATTTTTACTTCACATAAATCTTGCACTTGAACTCGAAAACATATCAAACATGTTTTACAGTAAAACACTACTGTTAACCGGTTAACCGAGAGTAGATAGGTAGGATATATGCACTTTTCAACCATAAATATTGTAATATTTTGACAAGGTAATATTCTCTCTACAAACCACGTTTTTACCTATATACTATTTGTTTGAGGCAATGTTTTATGAATAACATTAAAATGTTAAAAACATAAATTAGCAAAGCCTTAGGATGTATTTGCGTGGACTAAACGACATTTCAACACAAAGAGGCTGTTTCAAAAGGTACAAAACAACCAAGAAGATTCATAATTAAAAGATTCATTAAGTTAGTTATTAAATTTAATTTAATAATAAAAAAATGCCACTTTAAGCCAATATGTGCATCCTAAAGTTTATTCAATATTGTACGTTCCGATAATAAAAAATATCAATATATTTGGATATAAATTATTAAAATAATCATCAAAAACTAGATAAAATGTTTTCCTCCACACTTTTTTCTCATTAGTATAAACCATCTGGTTGCATCAATTATTACAGCAAATGACAGGAATATAGTGTCTAGAACATAAACTAATAGCATAAATGTGCGAATTAACTTAATTTATACAATATTAAGAGACTTGGAAAATATTCTAGGCAATTTTTGAGGGTAATGATACATACTGTATAATTAAATTTAAATTTAAATTACAAACCAATACTCTTCATCTAGAAATGGTACACTCGGGTTGTGCTTGAATTACAATTTTGTTGTGTTTTAGGGAATTGGAGGGTCTCATGAAGAGGATAACAGGGTGACATCTTCTGAAGCTATATTCTGCAGTAGGTTGGGCCTAACTAAGGACAATGTAATCAATGCAATCAAATAATAAAGATTCCAAATTGTCTGAATTAAATATTGTAAAATATAAATATTTAACACCAGGTATTACAAGGGGGTGTAACTTCGACAGTTCATTTTCATCCATTGAACTGCTTGTGACCTTAGACAGGTGTTTTATTTTATTAATTAGTGTAAATTAATTAGTTGCAAATCAAAAATTAGACTCTATGAACCACACAGTCGAAGGCAAGTTATTTGATCGTAATTGCCGTGAGTTGGTTATTTATTTAAATTTATTCTCATCAAAGCTGGCATAGTGCACGGAAATTTTGTGTACAAGTTTTCGGGATTATTTTAATCAAGTTGACGAATATAGGACTGGGTAGGGTTCAATTAGAAGGCTAGGCTCGTTAACTCATAATATCGTCTTGCCACATGTAATTGAAAATCTCTGGCTAGTGACTTTGTAAAATTATTGCAGTAATCAACAAATAACCCGCCTACATTTCTAGAGATCATAATAACTTTCCTATTGATGAAGAACGGCAACAAAGAACGTGTGTATGTGACCTGACGGTCCGATTTGTAATGTTGCTTACATTCGTATAAATACCACACGTAAATATTTAAATAAGAATTTGAAGTAATATTCAACACTTGTAGAGGGGTCACTTGTTGGTTCCGTGATCTTGAGCATAACTGTCACGCAGCAAGCTGATATAGAATTTATATAGAGGGGAAAATGTGTTGTTTTTTACAACTCGTGTTTCACCTGGATGAATAAATTAGCATAAAGTTTATGTTTTTAAAGGTTATCCTTTATTTACATTCTTCTTTCATGTGATTATTGTCTCAACAAGATCTTCTTTTTGGGCAGGAGTTTCAAAACTCATTATTTGCGTTTAGATAATTCATATTTTGATAGAGGACGAGAGAAATCAAAAATTGGTTAACTATTTAATGTTGAGCCAACCACTATGTTAATTTTTTTATGCAGTTGTTGGGCCTAACTAAGGACAATATAATCATATGATAATTATTCCAAATTGTCTGTATTTAATATTGTAAAATATAAATATTTAACAGCAGGTATTACAGTGGGTGTAACTTCAACAGTTCATTTTCATATATTGGATTAAATAAAGATTAGATTTCCATTTGATAGTGGAAGATTACCTGTTCTACATTACCATAGTGTTAAAAATGCTGTACAAAAAATATATCAAAAAGAAAGTTTGCTTGGATTTTATAAAAGATTAACACCTAGTGTATGTGGATCTGGGATTTATTGGAGTTTCTATTTAATGTCTTACCATTGCATAAGGATTCGATTCAATGTGTATATACAAAAATACTTCTATATCCAATGTGACACATGATTGATGCTGCTCAATCTGGTGTTATTTCACTTATTATGACAAATCCATTGTGGGTTATAAAAACAAGACTAAGTGTACAACTTGGACATGACACAAAGAATCTTGTTTTAAATGATAAATACTATTATGATATGGTAGATGCATTTCAAAAGATATATAAACTTGAAGGAATTAGAGGACTTTATTCAGGTTTTGTTCCAGGAATGTTTGGTTTTTCAACTGGGGCTGTCCAATTCATAACATATGAAAGACTAAAAATTGTGTATAAACTATAAGCATTTACCAATTGATGCAAAAATGAGTAATTTAGAGTATGTTACATGCGCCGCTCCCAAGCTAATTGCAAAAAAATAAATGAAACAATAAAGTTCTTTCGAGCCACTACTATACTATACTATATCTGCAATTCTAACTGAGGGGAAAAAAATTCACGTTTCGCTTATCTATGTACTGTGTCAAATATGGTACAAAATATAAACATTTATTGTCGTTTAGCAAATCAAATTACTTAGATTGTATTTTGTTGTACAATTCTTCATTACCATTAGACGTATAAAAAAATTAAAAAAAGAAAAAGAAAAAAAGAAGAAGAAAAAGCATATTGTTTTCAGTATGTGCAAATATTTCATTACGATTATTTTGCATTAAAATTTAGCAGTATTTAATTTAATTATTCGGTTTATATTTCTTGCTATATTTTCTAAAAATTGTTGTTTATCTCACTAAATAGGCAGTTTCAAGATAGGGTAAATCATCAGTTTTCATATTACATAAATATATTCAAGTTAAACTTTGGAACGCCTGCAATATATATTTTTAGTAAGGCTTTTGTTGGTGTTATGTGATGTATATTTAGCAATTTATTGGTAAATTTAAGTGACGTTTGGTGCATTTTTATTTTGTTCAATACGTTTAATCAATTGTATAGACGTTCTATATTTAATCAATAGGATAACGTATAACTCAACCCATATTTAAGATTAGTATCTCATATCACAACGTACGTTGGAAACTTTAATATTCCAAGTGTAAGACAACGTCGATAGATACGCATCTCATCATATTCAACTACACGTCTTCCCCACAGATAATTCCTTTTAAACTTATTCACATAACTTGCAAATATATTGTACCAAATCCTTCTCCATAAAAAAACTTCTAATTTACTGTACCCTACAGTTCTTACTGAGGTAAGATTGTAACCAACGAAAATGACACAGTCCACTATCATGTAATACTGTAAATTGAAGTAGTACTTCAGACCTTATTTGAACCGGCGACTAATGTTGTTAAATACGTTATGTGCAATTATAACCTGTTTTTGTGTGTTTGTTTAAAGTATAACAGTTTTCTTAACCAATTAGGTTTTAACTAGGTTTCCACTGATTTCAATATTTGGATTTCACTCTGATATTTTATTATAAAATGGTATATTGAATTCTGTAAAAAAAGTATTATTATTAAATAGCGTGTGTTTATAATGTTATAAGAAAAAAAACAGACAAAATATATATGTCCACTGAACAGTAATAACTGAAATATCAAACTTTAAAAATAAAGTAACGTCATGCTAAATAATACGAATTATGTACAAACTTAAATTTAATATAAACTTTTAACAAATTACCCAGAGTATTATTAGTAAAATATTTGTAATATGTTCGGGTTACAATAGAGGTTTGTTATTAAAACATTAAGGTACATTTAAAATAACGCATAAACTGTAACTTTCGTATGTATTTACTTCTTTTTTAAACTTAGATAAATATTTTTAAAAACAATGAAATTTACAATGATATAAAAATCGTTTCTGGTGATTTAGGTTGGATCAAAATATTCCAAAATATTTTTCTTCAATTTGTTAATCTTGTTCCCAAATATGTTTTCCGTCTTCGGATATATTCATAGGAAAATGAATTTAATCTCTATGTACGCAAAACTCTAAAAGACTTAAAATATGTGTATTAAATATTAAGGATAGAAAACAGTCAATCATAAAGCACGTAACAGTCCACTAATTAGTGAAATAAATTAAAAATATACCAGAAAATTAGATCAAAGTGACAACATAATTTTTTTTAACACAAAAATGACACTTTAGTATAGTTTTAAAGTTTAAACGATATGTATTTAATAAATTAACGTGAAATAGCCTTGTAAAAAATCGCACCACGCCGTTGTTTCAAGTAATAAGCAAAAAAACGTGAATAATTCAAAATTTGAATTACTTTCCTAAGATTACACGAAAACATCTCTATTTCTGTGGCACAGTGATAACTATTTATTTATGTTTTCAATGTGTAATAAGTAAACCAATATGAAGCAAACTAAGTGAAGCTACCACAGTCAAAGAGATATGTTTTACAAGTTATAAGAAAGAAAATAGGTGGAGGGTAAAAGAGAAAAGGGGAAGCTCTCTAAGGACCAATTGCGTCTGAAGTAAATCAAAAGGAAAAGAGAAAACGTGTAAACTCTTTTTCTAAATGGTTTTTGTTGTATTTTGTACTAGTTTTATTTCCAATGAGTTGCTATTTCGAGGAATGGAGTCTCACATTTCTAATTTTTACCTCACGGAGCAAAATTCAGAAGGTTTCCAAAAATAATTACAACATATATTATGTTTTAATAAAATTGGAAAATGATAATAACTTTCAATTCAGGGGAATTCCTTTAACTTAGTACACACTCTTAGACACTAGACAGCACCAGTTGAAACACCAAATATTCCTGTGAACAAAACCTGAATAAAGTCCTCTAATTCCTTCAAGTTTATATATCTTTTGAAATGCATCTACCATATCATAATAGTATTTATCATTTAAAACAAGATTCTTTGTGTCATGTCCAAGTTGTACACTTAGTCTTGTTTTTATAACCCACAATGGATTTGTCATAATAAGTGAAATAACACCAGATTAAGCAGCATCAATCATGTGTCACATTGGATATAGATGTATTTTTGTATACGCACCTTGAATCGAATCCTTATGCAATGGTAAGACATTAAATAGAAACTCCAATAAATCCCAGATCCACATACACTAGGTGTTAATCTTTTATAAAATCCAAGCGAACTTTCATTTTGATATATTTTTTGTACAGCATTTTTAACACGATGGTAATGTGGAACAGGTAATCTTCCACTATCAAATGGAAATCTAATCTTTATTAAATCCAATATATGAAAATGAACTGTTGAATTTACACCCCCTGTAATACCTGCTGTTAAATATTTATATTTTACAATATTGAATACAGACAATTTTGAATAATTATCATATGATTATATTGTCCTTAGTTATACCCAACAACTGCATAAAAAAATTAACATAGTGGTTGGCTCAACATTAAATATTTAACCACTTTTTGATTTCTCTCGTCCTCTATCAAAATATGAATTATCTAAACGCAAATAATGAGTTTTGAGACTCCTGCCCAAAAAGAAGATCTTGTTGAGACAGTAATCACATAAAAGATGGAAGTAAATAAAGGATAACCATTAAAAACATAAACTTTATGCTAATTTATTCATCCAGGTGAAACACGAGTTGTAAAAAACAACACATTTTCACCTCTATATAAATTCTATATCAGCTTGCTGCGTGACAGTTATGCTCAAGATCACGGAACCAACAAGTGACCCCTCTACAAGCGTTGAACGTTACTTCAAATTCTTATTTAAATATTTACGTGTGGTATTTATACGAATGTAAGCAACATTACAAATCTGACTGTCAGGTCACATACACACGTTCTTTGTTGCCGTTCTTCATCAATAGGAAAGTTATTATGATCTCTTGAAATGTAGGCGGGTTATTTGTTGATTACTGCAATAATTTTACAAAGTCACTAGCCGGAGATTTTCAATTACATGTGGCAAGACGATATTATGAGTTAACGAGCCTAGCCTTCTAATTGAACCCTACCCAGTCCTATATTCGTCAACTTGATTAAAATAATCCCGAAAACTTGTACACAAAAATTCCGTGCACTATGCCAGCTTTGATGAGAATAAATTTAATTAAATATGCAACTCACGGCAATTACGGTCAAATCATTTGCCTTCGACTGTGTGGTTCAAAGAGTCTAATTTTTGATTTACAACTAATTAATTTACACTAATTATTAAAATAAAACACCTGTCTAAGGTCACAAGCAGTTCAATGGATGAAAATGAAAACTGTCGAAGTTACACCCCCTGCAATACCTGGTGTTAAATATTTATATTTTACAATATTAAATACAGACAATTTGGCATCTTTATCATTTGATTGCATTGATTACATTGTCCTTACTTAGGCCCAACCTACTGCAGAATATAGCTTCAGAAGATGTCACCCAGTTATCCTCTTCATGAGACCCTCCAATTTCCTTAAATAAACATCAAAATTGTAATTCAAGCACAACCCGAGTGTACCATTTCTAGATGAAGAGTATTGGTTTGTAATTTTTGTTTTAATTATACAGCATGTATCACTACCATCAAAAATTACATACAATATTTTTCAAGTCTCTTAATATTGTATAAATTAAGTTAATTCGCACATTTATGTTATTAGTTTATGTTATAGACACTATATTCCTGTCATTTGCTGTAATAATCTGATGCATCCAGATGGTTTATACTAATTAGAAAAAAGTGTAGAGGAAAACATTTTATCTAGTTTTTGATGATTATTTCAATAATTTATATCCAAATATATTGATATTTTTTATTATCGGAACGTACAATATTGAATAAACTTTAGGATGCACATATTGGCTAAAAGTGGCATTTTTTTATTATTAAAATAAATTAAATAACTAACTTAATGAATCTTTTAATTATGAATCTTCTTGGTTGTTTTGTACCTTTTGACATTTGTACCTTTTGAAACAGCCTCTTTGTGTTGAAATGTCGTTTAGTCCACGCAAATACATCCTGAAGCTTTGCTCATTTATGTTTTTAACATTTTAATGTGATTCATAAAACATTGCCTCAAACAAATAGTATATAGTCTAGGTAAAAACGTGGTTTGTAGAGAGAATGTTACCTTGTCAAAATATTACAATATTTGTGGTTGAAAACTGCATATATCCTACCTATCTACTCTCGGTTAACCGGTTAACAGTAGTGTTTTACTGTAAAACATGTTTTCATATGTTTTCGAGTTCAAGTGCAAGATTTATGTGAAGTAAAAATGTTTGACTGTTAATTTGCAGAACATGAAAAAGTCTTTTTTTTGTAGACAGCTGAAGCACACTTTAATAAAAAGGACTGTTAAAAGCAACTCAAACCTGTAATTTATTAGTTATTTAATTACTCATTAAATTATTGTCATTTAAGAGAAAGGGTACATTAAGTAATGATAATTATAGTTTTTGTTTTTAAAGTGTTCATGTAATAATTTAATATTACGTTCAAGCAGATGAAGCTTCTTCCGACTGTCACGAAATGCAACGGCTTTGTTTGCAAAGAATCTATTAAAACAAGATTCAATAGAAAACATTCAGCGTTGCTGGACACTCTAGCTCTTATTATTGACAAGTTTTTTTCCCGAACTATATGTATATTACACCAATTAAAAATTTAAATGTAACAAATAATATCAAATTTGAACTACGTACATTTTTTATTAAATTAGATTTGATTTTTCAAAGCCGAACAATTATAAAAATCATATAGTTTAGTACTGAGCCACCGTAACGGGACTAACAATTGTACTGCACTAGATTACTGCTTTATGTATTTAAAGCAACATTAAAACTGAAGCGAAATATATGTATCTGAGATTTTAGAAGGATATATTTAAAATATATTTTATAGACTGATGTCATAAAAATATATAACACGGTATGTAATTCAATGTTTATTCAAAAAGAATATGAATTAAATAGATAAATATCTATTGAGAACATTCTGGAATTAATAGTTAACAGAAAATAAGAAAGAAAGAAACCTATGGTACTAACCAGGCAATTACGGTTAGAATTATTTAATTATGGCAACAAGTAGAACATTTAAAAATCATTTGAAATATTATTATTTATAATGATTCTAGATTAAAGTATGTATCACCTCAGCGAATAACTCGCTGGGTTTAGTTATTAGAAGAGTAAATTACTTCAAGGATATTTATTTAATTAAGACATTAACACTTTTCTAGTAAGTTCAAAAATAGAATATGGAATAATTCAATATAAATATATTCATAGGATTGAAATTTTACAAAATATTTTCTTATACTGTAAACAATTTAATAATTCATATCCTCTTGGTTTGTTACTATGGACCATATTTAGTAGAGTGTCGTTTAAAACAAGTTGTAATTTGTCATCATTGGTATTTTTACTTAACATTTTAAACAATTTAGATGATATTTGTTTTTATTTTTATCAAAAAAAGCGTTTCCAATTACGAAATATATAGAACTTTATAATTAATGAATAATGTAGATTAAACAATTATTTAGTCCAACCATTTTGTACAGTTTACCCATATTTCCCAAAAATCTGTACAGAGCGCTTTGTTAATAAGGACAACAAAATGTAACTTTTTTATTTAGTTATTTAGACAACAAGCACGTTCTAAATAAATATACACATATATAATTTATATTTAATTTTTTGATAGTTCGACTGAAATTAGGTAGTCCTTAATACACAATTATGACACTATCATTAGGTATTTTAAATGTAAATTTACAAAGTTTTATAAATGTAATAAAAGCGAAGACTTTTTCCTATTATTATATCATAGATAATAGAATGATTTGAAATACCCTTTTTTGTAATTACAGTACTTAAATTATGTTCACAGTGTCAAATAAATCAAATTTGATTTTATTTATTATCCTTATACGAAATGCAAATTAATTTCAATAATTATTATTAACCTTTGTTTAACTGAGAATTTGATTGCTTTCTCACAAATAGTAAATAATATTGTCAATTTATAATCTCAATATTATGATTACATAAATGTGCACTCATTTTTATAGTCAATTCCACACTTGGTATCATAAAAATATAATTTTCACAAACATTAAACTGTTAGCGTTGTTTTATTAGTATTTTACTGCATGTGTACAAATGCTCATACGGAAAATAAAGTCATGTGCAAATTTTCGAATATTTTATATCTAGCAATTATAGTTTGTCGCTTTTAAACTTCAATCCACATCTTTTATAATAAATTTATACTTGTAATTTATAGTACAATACTAAACTAAATGTATATTAAAATTGTATACATCAACAGATACTTTCTGCACGGTAAAATAAGATTCTTATCTTTAAAATTTGCATTTGAGAAACAAAAAAATACTTGTATTATTACATAGCTAAAATTGTTATATATATATTCCCGAAGATTTGGATAGTTTACCCTCCATATATCATTAGAACATGAGTACTAAATACTTTCGCCTAGTTTATGTTCGGTTGGTGATGACAACCTTATTTCAAAAATGTAGTATGTAAATAAATATAAATTTCAATAATAATAATTGTTTTATTGCCAAAAGAAAATATATACATACGTATATTTATTTTTGAGACATAAGAAAATATATATTGAACATTTAACCAATAATAAATAATAATAAAATAAACTAAAAATATAAATTAGTAACAAATATTAAGTATCGTAACACTTGGTAATTTTACAATTAGTATGCAACGCATCGAATTAGCCTATATCTCCTAATTCTTTCTAATAAAATGAGCCATTAAAATTTTTATTTATATATATTGGACATTTATTTAACAAAATATATCATAATGGTAAAATTGAAGTGTAAAGGAAATGTACTTTTTAATGTTACAAATAAAATAAGTTTCTGACTTAAGGAGCAAAAGGAATATTTAGTAAAACACATAGATTGTGCATTCAAAAGAATCAATTTCTAATGGAAACATCTACCCACTTTAAAATCCACATATATATCAAAGTGAAAGCTATCTCAGAGTTACTTCAAATTCAATTTGAGTCAATATAGTGCTAGAAGAACCAACGATCTCTAGTTTAATTTTTTATATTTTCAAGAATAGCTTTTAACAGATCTTAGTAAGTATAGAGATAATATTTTTTAAAAGGTTAATTTGAAATAGACTTCGTATTAGATTTAATATTATTGTACTAGTTGTTATTTTATAGAGCAAATAGTTCACTAGCGTTATATATTTAATATTTTAAAGTTTTTATTAATAGGTTCTGTGTTGGTCTTTTTTTATCCAAAAATTTAGGCGTGTAATACCTAAATATCAGACTATGTAACAAATATTTATTGATACTATAATACTTTAAATCATTAAATTATTATTCAAAAACAAATTACATAAATTGAACACAGTAAGTAATACTGAAATAGATTACAAAACTAATGTTAAAAGGCAATGAAAATTTATCAGGTCTGATAAACCATTGTTTTAAAATTTGTAGTAAAAAGTCGTTGATCATGTAGAATGTCAATTTATTTAGATTCTGCCTCGAGTGGATTATTGTACCTGCACAGATTTATCTGTAAATTCTATATAGATTGGAGTATTGTACTTGCATAGATTGATATATGCGTTTTGTATATATTAGAGTATTATACCTACATAATTTGTCTATGATTTATGTATAGTATGGAGTACTCTACCTGCATACATTGAAATATACATTATGTATAGATTGGAGTATTGTACCTTCATAGATTGATTTATGCGTTTTGTATATATTAGAGTGCTATACCTTAATAGTTTGTCTATGAATTATGCATAGTATGGAGTACTCTACCTGGATACATTGAAGTATACATTTCTGTAAACTGTAAAGATTGGAATATTATACCTGCATACATTGATCTATAAATTCTGTATATATTGAAGTGCTGTGCATGCATATATATATATATATATATATATATATATGTCTTAGGCGTGGTTGAATAACTAATGCATACAAATAAAACACAAACATTTAATTAGTTTCCAATTAACAGTTTGGCTCCAACTATTTGTAATTGTAAAATTACATAGTTGGCAATAATTTAAAGCTTCGTAAAATGAGTCGTTATAGCGGATTTGTATAATGTGTTTGTGCGATTATTATTGATTAGAGATTGAACTATATTCTTTTCTGTTATGATTAGACCCATTAATATTAATCTAATATTTACTTTAACGTCCCCTTTTTGACTTGTGCAAATATAAAGAACACATTTTTATAACGTACTTATACTTTAATTTTCATTTCTTACCATCATTTTATCATGAAGAGTTTAAAATACTTATTTCCATTTAATTTAAACAAATTCCCTCCAAAACCTTTATTAACGTCAATCGTTTTTCACATTATTCTTCCCTTGAACATTATTAAATTCTTTGTCTGCCAATTGATTGTAATATTTCTGTTACTCCTCTACCTTTAATGCAATTAACAAATGGAATTCCACTTCTCAAACATTCCTTCCAAAAGACTTGGTTAGTTTACCCTTTAAACACTGCAAACTTTAAGTAATACCTTCAGGTTGAATCAATTTATAAAGAAAGTGTGCTCAAATCAACACCTTATCATTTACTAAGATGAAATTAAAAACTATCAAAGATATTAAATGTATTGAAACGTGTTTATATTGGAGTTTTAAAACTGATAAGAAATGTGCCTGTACGTTGTATAATTGCATTGTTTCGGCTGATAAGTTAAATGAGATGTGGCGAGTGCTTATTCTAGAAACGGCAACACAGCAAAATGCATTACATCAAGAAATTATGTTAATGTGTGTTGCCTCTTGATTTATAATCAACTTTATAAACTTGCCTTAAAACTATTGGATTATGTTGGATTGTGCTTAATAGTGGTATGGTTCACTCAGACATTTTAATATGTTTACAAGGTTCTGAATATTTTTATAGAAAAGTATGAAATTTTCAATTAATATTTAATCCAAGTAGACTTCCTTTTGCTCTAAATATAAATATCCGGCTCCTGAGCCATATATAAATGATTTTATTAAATATCGTCATACAGCTCCAAATTATTTAATGATTTACCAGGCTATCTTAAGCATCTTAACTTTTTCAATTTTAAAAAGAAATGAAAATATGGCTATTATGTTGGGATGAAGTGAAAATGTTGTTTAACTTCTGCATTACATTTTTTCTGGGTTTCTTTTTATTTTTACGAAGTGGCTGATTGAATGATAACTGGGCAAATGTCTATTGAGCTTCTCATTTCATATCTTTTTCACTTACTTATATATATATATATATATATATTATAGTATATATATATATATTTATATATATATATATATATACTATAATATATATTACAACGGTACCTGCCTTTTACGTAGGGCGCCGATTCTTCAACGGTCCCTTTATTATCTCTATACTTCTTCAATTGGCGAGCCAAGTCATCAAAGGGTTCTTTTTACCCACGTTGACAGCGCCAATTTTTTTTAACAGGTATGTTGAGAATAAGTTATTATCACCTACAGGAAGCTTTAGGCTTTCTCTTTAATCAGCCTAGGTGATATAACTGGTTGTCCAAATAATTAACCCTATAATTATTTAGACGAAAAAAAACTTTTTTCTAACTTCCAGTAATTTCTTTACTATTAATTTTAATAAGCTCAGTTTGAGAACACAAGAATTAACCTTTACTTTAACGTGATCTCGGATTAGTGCGTACACGGAAATTATCCTTGTAAATTTATCTATTTGTGATTGATATATTTTATAAATGAACACTGTTATAATTCTTAAGCTATAATGGAGTAAAAGAATGGGATATTCTAATACTAGGTAAGATTTTGAAATAAAAGATTTTTATAATTTAAATTAACAAGTTATTATTTATTTAACTCAAACCAATTTAAATATTCTCTTTAGTTGGAATCTTCCCAAAAACATACAAATTATGATGTTAAAAATTATTTCTATAAACTATAAGGCAGAACAAATACTGATTTTACTTTACTTATTCTGATATTTTTAATTATTACTATTTTACTTTTTATTAAAATTCTCAAAGTTATTCTGAAGTTAATTGATTTTAAATTTACTATGGTTATAGTTTATTTATTTTAATAAAAGACCTTTACTTAATTTAACATCCTATCTAAACCCAGTATAAAAATAAATTAAAATGAATTTAATCAGGCAAATTTTTACTTGGGACCAACGTATGTACGCTTTTTACCGACCTTTTTAACACTTGATATTTGCTGTCGCTTCTGTTTTGATGACGTCAGCAGTTGTAGTATGTAGACGGCCAATTTTACTCTCTGGAGAGATGTCTGGAGTCTGATGTCGTTCCTTTGTCGTGTTGGCAGGTGTGGTGTTGCTGAATACCTATGCTGTCTGTTGATTTACAGATGTCGGATACTGCAATTAAAGTTTCCTTAATGGTGATTTAAGATGATCTGTGAATTTCCCGGGTTGGTTCGTTCCCTTTTCCTGTTGTTTAGAAGCTCATGTTATTGAAGATCGCCAGTTGAAATCCAGAAGTCTAGAATGAAGTTGCTTTGCTACATTTAAATAAAATATTGTCGACATTTTTGCTAAAAAAAAAGTCCCTATTTCGGTGTTAGAATATTTTACTGTTTAAAATTTATACTTGAGCTGAGCAGCGTAGAGACTATCCGTCGATATTTTGATGAAGACCAAGATCAAGATGAAATCTAAAGATGATCTAGAAGATGAATTTAAAGAAAAGATGTAATTTTAAGAAAGAATGCTCGCTCCCTCGAAGCGGTGGGTTATATACCCCTGTTTGAAACTAGATTCAATGCCAACTAGTTGCTAGGCACTATGAATTTTCTTCGTTAGAAATCCCATTTTTCCGGGATTTTCTGACTCTAGTTACTTTTCGTCGTCGTATACTTTTTAATTAGAATTTTTGAAATTTTTATTCTATTAATTTTTAATTAGTTCAATTGTTTTCACCGTGTAATCTCGTATCTGCAGTTGGTAGCGTAGCTGGCGGATCTCTGATTCGTCCGCCCTTCCCTTCGAATTCTTATCTAGGCTCGCTAATTTATTCTATTGTCTTCCTTGTTCTTCGCTGTAACTTTTTTCGGCGTCGTCTGATTTTCCCACGAGTCGACTTTACTGGATGTACTCGTTTTCTTCTATCCTGTCAATTTTGAGTGGTTGTTCTACTCCTTTGCGTTCGCGAGTTTTTCACGCGTTTGTTTTTCACATTTCGTTTCCCGGAAAAATCTGTGGATTTTAGTTTTTCCGGATTTTACTTTTGACACTTTCTAGTCCTGTTAAAGTTAACACACTAGCCGAAATTTCTTGAATTTTGCTTGGTTTTTTCTTGGTGTTTTACGTTAGGGATTTCTACGGTTTTTCGCTTTTCTTTGGGCTATTTAATTTCCCGAAATTTATTAATCATACTGAGTGTTTCTTACATTTCTAATAAGATAATAACCTACTCTATATTACAATTTATTTAAAACTATGAATTTAACTTTCTAAATTACTTTAAATGTGTGAATTTTATCACCCTTTCATTTTAATTATTTTTCAAAATTTTACTATATTTTATAATAAAACTTTTCACTCTTTATAACTTCTTTTACTTTGAATTTTCTAAAACTTTATTTTTCTTTACTTTATTAAAGTCTAAACTTGATTATCTAAACTAACTTTTTAAATATGCAATTTTTGCATATACATTATTTAACGTTTATTTTAGGTCTTTCTTTGTAGGACCTAAAACATTTTTCTTTTTTCATTTTGAGCAAATTTGAATTTTCCCATAACTTTGATCTTTGATTACATAAGAACTACTTTATATTTTGAATTAAAAATATTACAGCCCACACTTGCGTGTTTAGTGCAATATGTTTTCCTGAATAAAACTTAAATACATAATATTCCCGTTTTCTGTTATCCCCTAGGAAATCAGATTAAAAAAGTTTAAGTTAATTTTGTGCAGTTTGTGCAGGCATAGTTACAAGGTTACCTTGACGCTAGATACCGCTGGTTGGCATCTACCTGTGACCTTCAACGATTCAAACCGCTGATAGTCCAGAAAAATCAAATTTTGCAAAATTAATTGCAAATCCAGAAGTTCAAGGAATTACAACGGGTTTTTACCGTAGAAATATATATATATATATATATATATATATATATATATATATATATATATATATATATATATATATATGTGTGTGTGTGTGTGTGTGTGTGTGTGTGTGTGTGTGTGTGTGTGTGTTTAATAATTTTTATTATCGGAATAAGCCACATATTAATTATCCATCAATTGATTTATGTAAAGGAAGAGCATTATGTTTTGTTGTTGATTTAATTGCTGAATCTAAGATAATTAGAATGTGTAATCTGTCTTTTACTCTATTAATAAGGAAACGAAAAAAGTGCACTTTTAAGAGGAGTACTTTTACAAAAGTAATAATAACTGCTCTTGTAACGAAACAGACAGTATAGAATATTGGAATACAGCGTAGATAATAATTTTAAAACTGCAATAAAAATAGTGCAATTTTAAAACACGCATCAATAGAGTTCTCTTTCCTTCTCCTAATTGTAAAGACTTTGACTTGCTATAATTTTAACAGTTGTAACACATATTTTTTAACATTTTTTAAAATAACTTCCCTCAATTAAATAGCTATTTTTTATATAGAAAAACAATGGAGCGTTAAAAGTTGTAAAAATAAGTCTTTAATGCTTTACACAATTACAAGTGATTAATTAAAGAAATATTTTAACGAAAAATAATTATTTTATAAACTAAAATAAGGATTTATAGTGCATTTTACAAAAAAAAAAAAAAAAAAAAAACGTACAACACTTTAGTTCAGTTATTTATGTAGACACTTCAGTATTTAATACAAAAAAAAAATCTCTGGTGTGTACTTCATAAACAAATTAATAAACACATAAGAAATTTAAAAATATAACGCGCTAATTATATATTTAAATAAAAGCAATTTCTAAAATAATGGATGCAGACATTTCATTAAAAAGAAGGCCTAAATAAATTTTTAAAGCTTTCCTTTAGAACTTGAAATGTTTCTTACATTATTAATTTACAATTTACAATAGGAGTACAAATATTAATCGCCATTTCTGAAATATTCCCCCAACCCTTATTAGGTAACAAACGTCTTTTAACGAAAGATATACCGGTTATAACAGCTATGGATATCATCTTTGAATTTAATTCAGATTTGGTAAATACATATGTGTTATATATACATTATCATACAAAGTATTAAGTCAATCTTTTTCGCTTTCATCCTATATTTCATTAAATCAAAGTATGTAGGTGTATGTACACATATTATACGTAGATATTTAGCTAATGAAGTCATCAAACTAGAAAATTACGACTTATTGTATTAATAAACTTTATTTCAAATTGTTACAATTATTTCTTTGTCCCAGGCTTTCCTCTACTTACAGAGCTGCTTCACATAAAACCTTTCATTTTATTTCTGACAGCACAATATAGACTCTAGTAAAATGGTAAACCAGAATTCAACAATAATTTTTAAACAAAAGATTACAATCACAAATTTGCAAATATTAGTTGGTGATTACGGGCGACTAATGGCTAATTGTTATCTCATTATTATCTATGGATGTTTCCAAAATAATGGACATGTTAACTTAAGTACGTGTAGTTAACTGATTTTAGTTCCTACGTTATTTTATCATTTCCAGCATTGTTTTAATTACAACTGACGTGTTTGAGATGAACACCATTTATTTTGTGGTTAGAGAGTTATTTAATAATGATGTTTTAGTATATATTAATACTTTAGTCAGACTTCGTCATTAAACAATAAATCATAATTAGACTATTAACCCAATTTGTTAAATATTATTTTCTTTAAATTACAAAATTACTTTAGATTATTTTTATGTTAGTAATTTTGATTAAAAAAACACTCTTCATGCGAAGCAAGCAAGATGTGAACTACATTCAATCCCCAAAAAAGGTAGGTTAAAATAAAATACAAAAAATACACGGTTTAAAATGAAAAAAATTTGGCTCCTAATTAAAACCTACAAAATTTAAAACAAAAAGTATGTGATTTTTTTTCTTCCAAAACTTCCTAAAATAGAAAACAATTATAAAGTGGTAACTTCTTGAGATGTACGTGAATAAGTAGTAAGGTTGATTATTTAAAAATGAACTTCTACAAGACTAGCTTATCTTAATTAGTGACGGTAGAAATTATGCTTGACTTTACGGAAATGTTGTTTTAGACGTTGTAAAACACACTACATACTCTTATTTAAAACATTATATTTAGATACAGTAGAATTACACTTACTTTGAAATCGAAAAAAACTTTATTTTTAATTAGATAAAACAGTGCCTTCTTAATATAGAAGCTGTATCCAAGATGATTGTGTTTCTGTATACAACTGAAGCTGTAATTTGGTAATTGAAACATCGAATTGTTAAAATAATTACTTTGTGTGTAAATGTACGTTTCTTTATTTTCAAACAAAAAAGTATTTATTAATGAAATAAATGTATCATGTAATACTTTACGATTTCATAACAATATTAGTTATGATTGTTAATTTTAAACAGTCTTTCTCCAACATAGTGAAATCCACTCATCCATTTAATTAAATTTTCCGAGTTATTAAACAAAAAACATTTATAGATAATGTGTCATAATATCTGTCATAACATTAGATTCGAGAACAAAAACATGCATTAATAACGTGTTTATTAATTAACACTTTTAACAGAAGTGTTTCAGATTGACCTTTGCCTCAAGTAGCTTTCAGGAGATAACACTATTACTATTTGTAACAGTACTTACAGAGCTGTTGGGACTATTTTGTACAAAAGATATGGTCTGGCAACTGTAAAACAGCATCACAATATAGGATACGGTTTTTCTTTTTATTTATGATTACAGAGTATATACATCACTAATGTATTAAATAGCGACTTTAGTACCCATCTCTCAGTTTTGTAGTTTTAAATTTTGTCGGTCATCACGCTATAGAGATTAAAAATAGGATACAGAGGCGCTGGGATCCATAAACTCTCAGATAGTAAGCCAATTTAAACCATTTGAATCTGTGCAATTTTGGAACTGTTTAAGTGTGTGAAGTGGCATAGCTCGGGCGAACAATATAATATTGCATTAAAAATAAGTTATTAGTCTGGTAGGCATTAAGAAGAACAATGCTGCTTATCGCTTTGTTACAGTCGGTGCTCCAAAAACTCTCCATGGTTCGGAAAACTCAAGAGCCATCTGCGGCATGTCGTTTTCATCTGGAAAGAGTTTTGGGAAGTAGTTACTGGGCTTACGAAAGCAAAGAGGTTTTTCCATTTTCTAAGACGAAAGTCATATATTATTTGTCACTCGGTAAGCAGGACCAAACAGACGATAGGTCTACTGATCAAAACCGATTATGTCTCCTTGTAGGAGACGTGTCTGTTCTCTTCTTTGAGGGAGGCGGCAGAACACATTTTTTGCGGGCGTAAAGTGAGCCGGATATTCAGATACTCGTTAGGCACATTTTTGACAATCATGTTTTACCCAAGTAAATATATATAAATAACTTGTCGGGTTATATGAGAGAAATGGTTGCACGGCATACATACGAGTTATTATTGATCAACATAGCTAATATTTCAATCACACGGCTAGGATTCATAAACAATAATAATTATTATTATATCTCATTTTTTCTTGAAATATACAATATTTATTTAACATGGACGTTATATATCGTCTGTAGGTTGATGAATATATTTTATATTTAAGTTTAAAAGAAGCACATACACTAAATTCCAATTGCTAATTTAAAGGTTTATCAATTTATAATACTTAATTTATATATATATATATATAAGAACAATACAAATTATGAAGCATATCATTAAAATTTTTATTTATACTTCAGAGGTTTATAAACTATTTATAATAATTAAAATCCTTTATTAAAACTCCTTAATACCACCCTATCTGTGAAGTTACCGGATATTCACTTTCAATTCATCCCATTCAAATATTCAATATGTATTTTCAAAAATGAAGTTTTCAAAGCAAGTGTTAATGAATATTTTATTCATAGATAACAGAAAATAATCTTTAAAAATAACGGAATAATGACATTATTGAGGTGCAAGTAAATAATGAATGACGTTCATTAATTTATAAACCCACTTCTAAAAGACTGGCTTAATGTAATTAGTGTCAGTAGAAGTTATGCTTTAGTGCTGCTTTAACACAAATTATTTATGTACGTGACCCAAATAGCTAAACCAATGTTAATTCGAGTTTAACTTGAACGTAATTGTGGAAGACATAAAACCCAGTATATACCCACAAGTAAGTCATATGTTATTCGAACCCATTTTAAACAAATAAACTTAGAAACATCAGTTCCTCTCTATTACAACTACTCAAACTTGACTTGGACATTATAACTTTTTCTTGTTGTAAATAAATTTATACAGATTGACATTTATTTCGTTTTAAAAATTATTGACAATATAAGGATAATTATATCACGACTTTAGCGTTATTAAAACTGTTTTAGTATTTTAACTCTAATAATTATATTGGAGCAGCTTTAGTGTTTCTGCAAGACGTATAATAAAAAGTATTGTATTCGTTTTATATCACAAACATTCAAATATATAAGGCGTAATATACTCTCACAAAATATAATCAAATTATATGCCAATTATTAATTGTAAATTTCGTAATAATTTTTAATCTGAATTACCTAAGTTCTTTGATAAATTAATTAAATATTTGTAATACCACATTTGTATTTCAACTTTAAATAGTTATAGTTCATTATCAAATAACCAAGGAGCAATATGACAATATTCACAATAAGGATATCAAGGGTTTTCACGAACCACTAAAAAAAAAAGAAACACAACTAAGAATATAACTAATGTTTAGCTTTTAAGCCACTGAGGATGAGGACTACGTTATCAAAATGTACCTAATTAGGTTTATTATCATCTTGATTTGTTTTTGTTCTTTAGAATTCGTTATATTTGATGTCTAAATAATGTATATATTCATGTCTTCAAATAATCAGTGTGAAAATAAGATATAACAATGTGAAGAATAAATAAATTAATGTTTATCAAAACCTATAAACATTACTGCAGAAAGATATTACCTATCAGAGTTAATATTTGGCAACATTATTACGTACCAATCAATAAAAATATATTCACGTTATTCCTGTATAAGGTAAATATGAATTAACTAAAATTACTCACTAAGATGTGAAGACTAAAATAACCCTCTCTTGAACGATGAAGATAATAAAATTACAATGTAGCCTATCAGTAAATCATAATCCATGATTTGTAATATAATCCAATAGGGTATGCTTCTACCCCTGTAAAGTCCCTACACATTTAAGTATCCTACAAAGGGTTCACATTTATTTGCCTTATCTTATTTTAATTTTTACTAAGACCAAAGTATTACCTAAAAATAGACATATTTATTCTTTCCTTTTTATATTATATCTTTAATATATCTAATCTTTATTATATTTATATAAGAGTATATCTTTACACTATATATTATAACTTCCAACTTTCATGTTTCTACTTTTTTATATGTTTAAAATAATGTAAATACATTTCATTCGTCTCCGACACTACTTTTATCTATATTTTTAATCAGAACATCCTTTTCACTCTATCGTCTTCTTCAAATATCCCCCCGTCCAAACTATTTATATATTTCTCTTAATTGTATTATGTACACAAGGTATTCATACTCGTTTTAGGTATTTAAAGTAAATTACAATTTCCCTTAACTAGAAGTATTTTTTAAATAATACCGATGAAAAATAAACTAAGGAAGTAATTAATTTTCAAATATACATTAAATATGATTTTCAGAATGATACAATTTCCCTTGAAAAAACAAGTTCTAGTTATAAAATTCGTCTATTATTATTTTAACTATCCAAACTTCTATTGAATCATATAGGTTTTATGAAGGAAGAATTAATGTGAAAAAAATTCTAACGTGTTGTTTTGGTGCTCTCAAATTCTGTTTTAATTAAAGCATAATAATGGCTGTATTCATTACGTGAAACTTGCAGTCATTAAGCTTTATGAAATATGTTTGTTTATATATAAACCACCTCACACCTTCCTTAAGTAGAAATATCAAATCAACTAAAATTAGGTTGCTATTTTAAATTTAATGCGTTGAAATTTATAACTCTATATTGTTTGAATTGTTAATTTTAATCCTTTCTTACCAACTAAATAATTTTAAGTGTATACTATAAATACATATTTACATAGCAAACCACTGTCGATGTGTAACATATTGTGTAATACAAACAAATTTGAAAATAAAAATAAAGATACAGTACTGTGTAAGTATACAGCACTTTATTAGTTAGATTTACTTGCAATGAGTTTGTTTTTGAAAATTAACATTGATTGGTAGGTCGTACATTTCATTCGTTTTATTAGACATTTGTGATATGTGATATCTTAAGAGAGAAAGCTTATTTTGATTACAGTTCATCGTCTGTCAACCGATGACGTAATTCTAGATCCGAAAATGATATTCCTTCTCTCTCTCTCTCTCTCTCTCTCTCTCTCTCTCTCTCTCTCTCTCTCTCTCTCTCTCTCTCTCTCTCTCTCTCTCTCTCTCTCTCTCTCTCTCTCTCTCTCTCTCTCTCTCCGAATAATAACGATAGAGTTTTATTTCCTTTTAAGGCCCACTAAGTTGTATGGCAAATTGTTATTATTAATAAAAATAACAATAAAGTTAAAGTCACGCAACTACTCCATGCTTGTATTTTGTCATTATAAAAATTGTCAAATATGAGACTTCATTTATTAATTAAAGGCAAATTTATAAATCACTTTGTGTTTCCATCAATGAATTATCAGGTGTATAACATGATTCAATAAAAATAATTAATTTGTTAGCTTGTGCATTTTTTGATATCTTTCAAGATAGGTAATTCTTTACCCAAAGAAGCTTCATGTAGATAACACTTTTATAATTTGTAACCTACTTACAGAGCTATTGTAACTCTTGTTTATAACAGATAAGGCAACACCATATATTTAATAACTGTTAAAGGGCTTTATTTTAGGATAAAATCTTCAATTTTCTTTCTGACTACATAAAACAGACTCCATTAAAGTGAAAACCCATGATTCGAAAATATCTTTTTTAAATAGTGTTCCGTAATTAAATAAATTTACAAATACTACTTGAAATTTGGAGCCTTTTCACAACCTAACTTGGAAAAACATTCTCTTTCTATATATCTCTTTTTGTTTTTTATTTATTTCGTAATGTGTACAAATTGTACAATGATTAAGGGTATGTAACAAGGAACACATTTTTACTTGTTTTATTTTATTTTATCGACCATTTCATTTCCAAGTCAATCACATTCGCCTGGTGTAGCTCCAAGCTGACTGGTTGATACGTCTGAAAAGGGGAAGGATTGGTAGGCCATCATTTGTGTCAGATTATATGTTAGTTCCAGATTAGCAGTCTCAGGGGATCTGACACTGGGACATGTCTGATGGATCTAACCCTCTGGTGATAAAAGTCATATTATTGAAATGTACTCTGAAATAGTTAATGAAATAAACTACATAATAACTATTGTAAAATTAGTAATTTTTCTGTAATTCTGGCTAGGGTTATTATTAATTAATAATATAGTATACTGTTATCAGTTAATCGTTATGTTATGATACTGTTATGTTAATCATTATCTTTTTTACTCATTGGCTTATTCTTTGAATCAACAACATTAAACATGTACTTTGTTTTAAGTTATCATGTATTTACCTCGTGATATAAAACTAAAATATTGGACTGTTTTGAATTTAACTACACGATACACAATTACACTTACATTAGAAAAAATCTTATGCCATTCATAATTATATATATATATATATATATATATATATATATATAAATAAAAGCGAGTGTCTGTCTGTCTGCGTGCGATCTAGCGGACAAACGGCGAGGACTATAATTACGAATTTTCGTAGATAGGTTCTCCGAGGGGTGTCCTTGTGTACATCGAAGATATTTTTTCAAAATTTGAATTTAAAATTAAGTAAATCAAGTAATTTAACATAACCTATTGTAACAGTCAAACTGGATAGGCCACACAATTTAAAGGTTAATAAAATATGTTGATAAAATGTTATAGCCTAAATGTAATAACTTCAAAATTCGTTTTAGCCTAATAATTTAATTAACTTAAAGATTTTGGAAATTTTAAATGAATAATATAAAGCACAGTCATAATATAATAACTACAGCTAATTTAAATAAAACTTACTTCCATTTCAAAAAACAATAATAACAGTAACTTTACTTAATAACCTAAAATGATTGAATAAGAACGTTTTATTATCCTTTTGTAATTTATTTCATGTTTAGATAATTGTTTTTAATTCAAATTCAATGTATATTGTGTATTAGTTAATTTAAATAACAAACTGGTTGAATAGGATAAATTAGGTTAGTTTTAGTGTTTACAACGAATTATTACAATAAAGTGGGAACAGTGCGAACTGGCGGCGAAAGTTAGAACTATTGTTGAAATCTAGGCAGTGATATTTAAAAACATAAATATATAAAAAGTGAATGTGGATTAATTAAAACCTTTTTTAAAAACAATTTTAACTTCAGATATGTCTACAAATTAATTAATAATGTTAATATACGATTTAAAATTACTATGGAAGGACATTTAAAAATATATATATTTGATATGTTTGAATGCACGGCCATACGAAAAGCCGATAGCGGAAAATATACCAAGGATGGCGGTATTGCATTGTAGCCCGGGTTGTTAAAAAAAAGAATAGAGTTCTAAAAAAATTTCATTTAGGCAAGACCTATTTTCGTTATTCAGAAATTTTAATGGAAAGATTTTATAGAAAAGTTCAATAATATAATAATACAAACATATCAGAAGAATAAATAATAAACTACAAGAATTATTGCTAGTATTAAGAAAGCAGTCTAAAAGTAAATCAAATTTGTTTGAAATCAAGTTCTTAACAATGGAGGTCAAGGTTCATTTTCATTTTTGCCGATTATTTCTAATCTATAATTTTATTTTATTTAGCAGGTTCACATATGTTCTTTGCATCTTTGCGAAGAAAAATATGAAAAATTGGATTTATGTCATACATTATTTATAAACAAATGCTTCTATAAAATCTGAAATTATTCTGACCATAAAGAATTGCCAACAAAGATATTTAGATAATTACAGGCCAAGAACCTTTACACACAACCAATAATGAAAGAAAATGTAAATGAATAGTCCATACTTTATGGAAGGACACTCAAGATCAGCACTAGATTAGAGTCTAACAGAAAAAAGGAACAGAGGATTTGTTTAGAGTTTCTTTAATCCTTTTATAAATACTTGAATGTTTTATGATAAATTTCAATATTTTTGAAATGTAACTGAATTTTTGACAATATACATCTTTCAGATCCGATGCACAACAGCTGTGATAAACCTGAAGAAGAAAAATCTTTGATACATAATTTGTACAATTCTGGATCCCTCGTGTGGGATATCCTTGGTGGCCTGCTATGGTGGATGATTGTCCTGACTTCAAGAAGTATTACTGGCTTGAAGATGAAGATTCATTGACTCCAGTAAGTGTTTATTATCTCTATCAGATTTATTATTTCTGTTATAAATCATACACATATTTTGATTTATATTTGAAAACAAAGTCTATACATTTACCAATGGTAATAAATAAAATGTAATATACCTACTTTTTGTTCACGTAAATGACATCAGGTGGTATCAACCACATGGTGTCTCATATACAAGTTTTTAAAACATGTTTTTAAAAAATTGTGGTATTTGTTATATTTATCATATATGACTTATTATATATCATTTTAAACCTAAAGAAATTACCTTTTTAAATATATATGCATGTAAATAGATATTTTACACACAGTCAACACTCCTTAGTCTTGAAAAAGGGTAAAATACACACACAAACAAAAATAGCTACACAGCACTTAACTAAACATAATTGGCCTTTGTATGATTCAGTTTGAAACATTCAGGTACTGGGGTACTGAACATTCCGGGCACCACCATAATTAACAAAGTATTTATTATTCAAGAAAAACAACAAACAAACGTAACGAATCTTGATTACTCAGTCACTAATTTTGTGCTCAGTCACCTTTTTAATTATCTTCAAGAAAAGATATTTAAACAACTTTCAACATCATTCATTTGGACTTAAGTAAATATATAGATTTTATTAGTATCAAAAAATTGAACTGTAAGAACTTTTAATATTAATAGTATTAAGCTGATTTGTGAATTTTAAGATATATGTCCATAATTGTATAATAATTGCACATTTAAAAATAGCCAGAACCTTAAGACCCTAGAATAAAGAGTCATTTAAACAATTGAGTTGTTGTTATTAGTTAACCATTATATTTTTAAAGTAAACGTGCTAGAGCAAGACCCAACTTGGCTAAAAATAAAATAATAATTGTTGTGTTTTATTATTACACTATAATTAATCACTATATATAAGGAAAATAAAGAGAAAAAAATTACAATATCAGCTGATAATTAAATAGCTGGTTTATTTCAACCTAAAATTGAGAATCATTTAGGCCTACAGTATTAATTTCGCCCCTGACTTATTAATTTTAAAAGTTTATTTTTGTTTTGAATCAAGATTTTAAGGTTATAAGAAACAGTGTTTTAAATAATAGTTAATTGTATGTATAGAGTTAACTTAAAAGTCCCATCACTGAGTCAAGTAAATCAAGTAATTTATCACTATAATAAGGAAAATAAAGAAAATAAATTACAATGTCAGCTAATAATTAAACAGCTGGCTTATGTCAACCTTAAATTGAGAATTATTTAGGCCTACAGTATTAATTTCGCCACGTGTGCACCAAAAACCGAGTTTCTATTAATATGTTTTGGAAAATCTGGTAACGCTTTGGCTTATTATTTGTCAAATATTGCCTGCAACGATCTGTGGCTGTATTTTTCATCACTATTTTTGCGTCTTGGCGTGAAAAGTTTTACACGCGTGAAAAGTAAGTAATAATACAGCTTTTTTATTTGAATCATCACTATGGTTGATATTATATGTGGTTTATTTGAATTTAAAAGTTTGGATATTTATACCTAAAATATTATATTATATTTAATGATTTTGATGTTATAAATATCGGTGTTTTAAGTAAGTGTTAATTGTGTACATTCTTCAAACATGTATGTATAAAATTAACTTAAAAGTCCCATCTCATTAAAATAAATATATTTAGTTAAATAAATCAAGTAATTTATCATTAATGTAATAAAAATGTATATTCTCTTAAGTTCTTTCAATATGTCTTTTTCTAAGAATTTCCATATCAATGGAAATGAATTTAGTGAAATTTGTCGGATAACAATATATTTATTAAGAATTAAAACTTAAAAGAATTATGTTTTTAATTCTCCATTTTAATTCTGAAATTTATATTGAAACTCCTATTGCAGGACCGATATCATCGCTAATAATTAAATTGTTCCGACATATTAAAAAAAGCAACACATATGACATTTTAAATCACTATTAATCATTAAATCAGCTGTTTGTCATTTAACTGATTTAAACAAATATTTATAACATTTTTCCCTGTTGAAATATTTACTGGTGAAACATGCACGTTAGGAGAACAGTTTCCCAATAACATCTGCTAAGATAAATCTAGTTTACTCTCTCAAATATACATTATCAAATTAGTATGTTATACTATAAACGGTGGGGCTAACACCAGGAAACTTTTTTTTATTGAGTAGTAGAGGAGTTATTTTAAGAAATATATAGTTGCACAAATTGTATAATTATATAACTTATTCTTAACACTTTAAATGTGTTATAATAAATTTTCCTTCATTGCAAAGACCAGTATTCCCCTAACGAGAAAAACTTAAACCAAAATTAAGGTTATAATAAATTTATTATGTTTATTATAATCCCTAATGCACATTTCGATGACGTAGTTATTATTCCCGGAGGATTACAGTTCTGAAGTTTAGGACTAAAGTTTATTAGTAAACCTCTGAGGATGGTAACTAAGTCATAGAAATATAGGTACATAAGAGCATTTTAATAAACACACTGGTTTTACTATAATCTTAGTATTGTTTCTTGTTTTTGTTGTATGGAGAATACTTGTTTTCCATAATGTGAATTTACCCACGGTGCTCCATTAAAACTCCACAGTACATTTGATTAAAACTTTTGTTAGATTGAAGCAACAATGAATTTTATAATGTTGTAAAAACGTTTTATTTTATCGCACTTTCAGTTATATAAAACGTAAATCTTTATTAAACCAGTTATATTAATTTATTATTTAATTAAAACGAAATAAGTTCATAATATTGTTTTATTCTGGGATTTACAGCACTCCAGTATTTGTGTAGAGTTGTCAAGAATTTTTAAAACTCTCTATTATATGTTTATAAAACTAATTAATTAGATAATTAGACATTTTTAAATAGGAGAATTTAAGAAGCTTAACATAAAAGCGAACCATGAGATATTTCATTCAGACGTCTGAAATACAAAACCTCACTCCAGAACTCGGAGGGTTATTTTGTGTTTACATTTCATTGGAGTTTATAATTATAAAGTTTTATATTCTTTTCATTGTTGCTTTGTCCTGTTTTAACACTAAGCAACCGTTTTTAACTATAGATATGCATAAAACAAAAGGGACTCTTGCAGCCATGCATATCCACTTTGAATAGAATCCAGACTTGGTAAATACTGACTTTGTGCCAAAACACATTTATAATTTCATCCAAAAAGATTATAACTACATTTCTTTCACTTTTCTCTAGTTGTTAGCAAATTACAAAAAAAGATATAGTATATTATCTTAGGAATATTAGCTCACACATTTATTTAACTTGTTTATTAATATAACAGACGTAGTCTTCCTATTACTCTACTAGTAGATTATGTCTTTTAAATGGGTAAAACAATAAAAAATAACTATTTGAAAATTAAACATACTTAGGGACATTAACTGTATAAATAGCTCAGTTTAAAAAATTTAATAATATCTGATCATAGAAATATACACGAACATATACTAACCCACATGCATAAACAAATATTATATTCGTTATCGTTTCATTTTGGTTAATAAAATAACCAAAAACATATTTACATCCAAAACAAACGAAAACAAACACACTTTTTAGTTAAAAAAACTATTGTTACAATATATTGACTTCACTCTATACAAGTAATCGAATATCCTTTATATCGTACGTTTTACAATTTCATTCCATTCCTAGTTTTTGTTGTTATTAATACTAAATCATATGTTTCCAAGTACCTTCGTTTTCAAACGATACGTATCTACTGCTCTATCCTCTTCAAAATGTACCTTAAATAGCCCATTAATCCACCCTTCTCTACTACGAATTAAGTTCCGCCCATTCTTCTCCCTCCAAAATATCATAAATTTTAATATTTATTTCGTCAAGTTACCTTTCTCTTAAAACGTTACACTTTAAAACATTATATATGAATGATAATTGATTTGATCGTTTAATTTTGACAATACATCCATATTTTCCAATATATTCAAATTCTACTCTTTGTTAAAAACAGTTACTAATTACGTAGACCCTTTCACTTCATTTAGAATATGTATTTCATTCAATAGATGTATTGCGTTGTATGAATGTTGCTCTTCATATTTACAAGACTTGGTATGTTCTCTTATTCGTGTCTTAAGTTTTCTTCTAGTTTACCATTACATGTGACGTCTTAAAGCTAAATTTTATTTCATACAAATAAAGAAGTTTAATTTATTGTTATAACTATAGTTTTCTTCAAAATGGTTGTTTATTTAATGGCTTTTTTTTAATGGTAAAGCTAATACCACACGGTCGTCTCTTAACACGAGAATTGTTATTTAACCTCTACCTAAATTAATTGATTTGAATTCATTGCGCCTTTTATAGTGTTGTGTTATGAAGTTAGGACCACACGGTGATCTCTTAACACGAGAATTGTTATTTAACCTCTACCTAAATTAATTGATTTGAATTCATTGCGCCTTTTATAGTGTTGTGTTATGAAGTTAGGACCACACGGTGATCTCTTAACACGAGAATTGTTATTTAACCTCTACCTAAATTAATTGATTTGAATTCATTGCGCCTCTTATAGTGTTGTTATGAAGTTAGGACCTCGAGGTCCACTATTACAAGAGAATTGTTATTTAATTTCTACAAAAATGTATTGATTTTAATTCATTGCGCCTTTTATAGTGTTGTGTTATGAAGTTAGGACCACAAGGTCCACTATTCTAAGAGAATTGTTATTTAACTTCTATGTAAATGTATTGATTTGAATTCCTTGCGTCTTTTATAGTGTTGTGTTATAAAGTTAGGACCACAAGGTCCTCTATTTCAAGAGAATTGTTATTTAACCTCTACCTAAATGTATTGATTTGAATTCATTGCGCCTTTTATAGTGTTGTGTTATGAAGTTAGGACCTCGAGGTCCACTATTCTAAGAGAATTGTTATTTAACTTCTATGTAAATGTATTGATTTGAATTCATTGCGTCTTTTATAGTGCTGTGTTATAAAGTTAGGACCACAAGGTCTTCTATTCCAAGAGAATTGTTATTTAATTATTTCTACCAAAATGTATTGATTTGAATTCATTGCGCCTTTTATAGTGTTGTGTTATGAAGTTAGGACCACACGGTGATCTCTTAACACGAGAATTGTTATTTAACCTCTACCTAAATGTATTGATTTGAATTCATTGCGTCTTTTATAGTGTTGTTATGAAGTTAGGACCTCGAGGTCCACTATTACAAGAGAATTGTTATTTAACCTCTACCTAAATGTATTGATTTTAATTCATTGCGTCTTTTATAGTGCTGTGTTATAAAGTTAGGACCACAAGGTCCTCTATTCCAAGAGAATTGTTATTTAATTTCTACCAAAATGTATTGATTTGAATTCATTGCGCCTTTTATAGTGTTGTGTTATGAAGTTAGGACCACACGGTGATCTCTTAACACGAGAATTGTTATTTAACTTCTATGTAAATGTATTGATTTGAATTCCTTGCGTCTTTTATAGTGTTGTTTTATGAAGTTAGGACCTCGAGGTCCACTATTACAATAGAATTATTATTTAATTTCTACAAAAATGTATTGATTTTAATTCATTGCGTCTTTTATAGTGCTGTGTTATAAAGTTAGGACCACAAGGTCCTCTATTCCAAGAGAATTGTTATTTAATTTCTACCAAAATGTATTGATTTGAATTCATTGCGCCTTTTATAGTGTTGTGTTATGAAGTTAGGACCACACAGTGATCTCTTAACACGAGAATTGTTATTTAACTTCTATGTAAATGTATTGATTTGAATTCCTTGCGTCTTTTATAGTGTTGTTTTATGAAGTTAGGACCTCGAGGTCCACTATTACAATAGAATTGTTATTTATTTCTACCAAAATGTATTGATTTTAATTCATTGCGCCTTTTATAGTGTTGTGTTATGAAGTTAGGACCACAAGGTCCACTATTCTAAGAGAATTAATTGTTATTTAACTTCTATGTAAATGTATTGATTTGAATTCCTTGCGTCTTTTATAGTATTGTGTTATAAAGTTAGGACCACAAGGTCCTCTATTTCAAGAGAATTGTTATTTAACCTCTACCTAAATGTATTGATTTGAATTCATTGCGCCTTTTATAGTGTTGTGTTATGAAGTTAGGACTTCGAGGTCCTCTATTCTAAGAGAATAAAATTGTTATTTAACTTCTATGTAAATGTATTGATTTGAATTCCTTGCGTCTTTTATAGTGTTGTGTTATAAAGTTAGGACCACAAGGTCCTCTATTTCAAGAGAATTGTTAATTAACTTCTATGTAAATGTATTGATTTGAATTCATTGCGTCTTTTATAGTGCTGTGTTATAAAGTTAGAACCACAAGGTCCTCTATTCCAAGAGAATTGTTATTTAATTTCTACCAAAATGTATTGATTTGAATTCAATGCGTCTTTTATAGTGTTGTTATGAAGTTAGGACCTCGAGGTCCACTATTACAAGAGAATAGTTGTTTAATTTCTACCAAAATGTATTGATTTGAATTCAATGCGTCTTTTATAGTGTTGTTATAAAGTTACAACCACAAGGTCCTCTATTCCAAGAAAATTGTTATTTAATTTCTACCAAAATGTATTGATTTGAATTCAATGCGTCTTTTATAGTGTTGTGTTATGAAGTTAGGACCACAAGGTCCACTATTCCAAGAGAATTGTTATTTAATTTCCACCAAAATGTATTTATTTGAATTCAATGCGTCTTTTATAGTGTTGTGTTATAATGTTAGGACCACAAGGTCCACTACTCCTAGAGATTTGTTATTTAACTTCTCCCTAAATGTATTTATTTCAATTCAGTGCGCCTTTTAGAGTGTTGTGTATCTCATTATTTTGTAATGCAAGTCATAAAATAACTCTCAATAACTACGTTGTACAGGTTCCATGTGACATATATAATTAATTTTGAGTTTTGGTTCATAGTTTACCTAAATCTAGCCAAAGGTTACAGAGAGTAATTGCTACAGATTGATAGTAATAATAGATTTCATTTAATAAGTAGCGTTGAGTCCATCAGTTAAAATGTAGTAGTCATGTGGCAGTGATAAATACGATGCTTAATTTGTCACAGAAGAGCTAAATCAATCTGAACTGTAAACTTATTTGTTCTCTTTAAACAGTAGACTGTTTTAATTAATTTTATATAACTAAACAACTACTAAGAACAATAATGCTTGTTGTATTTTATAAATAACATAATTGAACGGGTGAAATATTACAAACGTTCGTCATATTTTATGCTCCGGAAATACAATAATCTTCAAAAACGTAAACAATAATATTATTGAATAATAAATTTGAAAATTGGAAACCAAATTATCAATTTTTGTTATAAAGCTTCACTTATTACATAATTTAACTATACAATTAGTTAAATAACAGACTATTATATATTACATTAAAAAAATATTATTTATAATAATTCTTCTGGATGAATTATTGAGTTTTAGAATTTAAAATGTTATGATAAATACAAACAGTGTTGTGTATAAACCGACATAGATTGATGTAAAGACCATTACATTTTGATTTTTAGATTATATTTTTCATTAAAACAGCTAATTAAATTTAAATATTTAAAAAAGTGTTTTGAACTCAATTTTTAATATATTGCATATAATAGCACATTATCAATCGATAAAATTCGTTTAATTTAAAATTTAATATTGAGATACAATTATTATTTTACAATATCCAATCCCTTTTTTTTTTTATTTAGAATTTCACAGCAGATATTTAAAGGATATTTTCGAGGTATTGAAGTAAACACCTCAAGTATTTTCAATTAAAAATCCTCTCACTTATGAGTTTCAGAAAACAATTAACATATTACATGGAAAATTACCATAGCCAAGTAAAAATAGGGATTTTCTTGAAATGTACATGGATAATGTACATTAACTAATTTAGAAACCCATTTCTGCAAGACTGTTGCTTATCGTAATTATTGTCAGGTAGAAGTTATGTTTTATCATTTCTCTGGAGCAAATGATTTACGTACTTGACCTAACAATTGGGTACTTTTACATGAAAGTTCTTATACAGACGTCGCAAAACACAATATATATTGTTACACTTACCGGCACTTAAGGGCTACATGAAAACAATTTAAATTAGAGAATTATCATTTTCTTCCTATAACCGAAACTAAGTACACGAAGTTTGTGTACAACACTGAAATTGTAAATTAGTCACTGGTAATTGATATTGTTGAAAAAAAATATTTTTTTTATAAATGCATTTATGCAATCATTAGATAAAAAAAATTTTAAGTTATTCAAAATATAAAAGTCAATGCTTTTAAAATTACTAATACTATATTAGTTCAATCATTCTAATTATAATGAAATACCACTAATAAAATTAAAAAAATTGTATATTATGTTTTAAATTAACAATCATTATACATATATATATATATATATATATATATATATATATATATATAGGGTGTAAGATGTTATGGCACAATATAATCAATTTTTACATCCATTAATATTGTAACTATAGTAAAGTTTTATTTTGAAATAACCTATATTCTTTGGTAAAATTATTTACACTTATATTACCATATTATAATTAACATTTTATGTTAAATATAATTGGTTATATTTGACGTGTAAAACATACATGTAAAAGTTTACAAATAACCATGAGCGAATACAAGGTTAGATCATGTCATCATGCGAAATAAATAGTTAAGTAACCAGAAAAATAATAAACCAGAGTCAATATTTGAAAACACTCTTTTAGAAGTAATTAAAAAGTGAATTTTAATAAAAAGTACATAATATCTGTATCACATCGAAATAGTAGCATAATTAAATAAAGTTATTAATTATCTATGAGGACTCTTTTGAAATAAACGATATAGATGAGAAAATTATATATTCTTTTGTAAATCATAAATAATCAGATTTTGTAAAATACCCAAAAGAGGTGTGTTACTAACCCTGTAAAGATAAGTAAACATTTCTACGCCTTGTTGTATTTACATTTTAAAAGGACCAAAAAGATATATATTAATTCGTATTTGTTGTAATAGAATAAAATTATAAATATGGACCCCATTGAGATAAGGTGTTTAATATATCTTTAAAAATGTAAAATGTGTTTCTGGTGAAATGCTATTTTTATCCTACTCTCTCTCTAATTATCTACATATTTCATACATCTCATTATTTTAATCTACTTTATTCTGAACGTTCAATGAAACACTGATATTCCTGCTTACCATTAACATTTAATTATACAAAGGTTTTCCAAACAACTAATTTATATAACACTAATACAAAATCATTTATGTGAATGAAAATATTGTACTTTATTCATGTAAATGTATTTTTCTTTAAAAGACATCGAAATTATAAATTCAAGTTGTAAGACAAGTTTATTAATATTGTACTATCATCCACTCTCTACGTCATTCTAGTTAGTTTCATTGTTGTAAAACAGGTTTGTTAGCAATCCTGACGTGCATTTTAAGAACTATCCCTGATAGTTACGGTTTTTCGTCTAATAATACACGTGAAAAGATCCACACAAGTTCGTAAAATGACAAATGAGTTAGGTTCACATTTAAACAGATAACACTTCACAATTCTATATTTTAATTTGTTGTTTATATCTAACACCTAAATAATGGATTACATGTTGTTTTTATTTTTATATTCGTATTTTCTGGACTTTTTAGTGCAAAATTAGATTTTTTTTTCATGTTGTTCTCAAGCTCAAAACCTCTGGATCGCCTTATAAATAGAAGGAAGATAAAATAAATACCTAGACCTCCAATAAGCGTCCGAATCAGGAGACAGATATTTTTGGTCAAGAGAGACTTGATAGAAAAGAAGAAAGGGTGTGGGATAATGTTTATAACAAAGCACATTAATAATTTTATTAATATTTTCTAAGTTATATATTTAATTTCAACTTTGTTTATTACGTTGTTGTAAAGTGATGTTTATCATAATCAACTTCCAAATAAAAAATTGAAGGTATTGTATTTCTATTTATAGATCTACTTTAATTCATTTTGAAATATTTGTAATTTTTATGGTGATAAATTAAAATTTTACATCCATTATTTGATACGTCTGTCTTATTTCTTATTCGGTTAAAAGAAAAGAAGATTTTTGATATGTGTAATGTTTGGACGTAAAAAGACATTTTGATTATTTGCGTACATTGTATCACTTATCAATCTTGATCAGCAAATTAATAACGAACCACTATGTACAATTTTATTACAGAATATAATTATTTAAAAATTATACAAAAGCTGGTATCATACCACTTTTACATAGTTTTGTTTTATAATTATAAATACGTATTAAACTGAAGACACAAATTTTGAAAATACTTAAGCAGTGTTTGTATCAAGCAAATATCTTGTATATAGAATAATTAATTAAACAACACATTTTAATGTGTTAATTTGTAAATATTATTAAATAGTTCCTGATGGTTATTTACACCAGGTAACTGAAAAATACACTTTTATAATTTATAACAGATCTTACGAAGCTGCGATGGTTATTGTGTACAACAGAGAAGGTAATATTATATTCTAAAAACAACTGTAAAACAGGTTCACGCTTTAGGATAAATTTATTTCCATTGTAATTCCAAAATGGTAACTTCATTATAGTGGTGAACCTCTACTCCTATACTCAGAAAATTAAAACGTTATATTTCGAAATACGAGTTGGTTATTTGGGGCTGGTGAGTGTTAAAATATGATAGCATGACCCGCGTTGGTAATCAGACCAATCCAACTAACTATTGTTACAGGCATAATTTACATCAAACTACTCCAAACGTAATCTATTAGCTGTCCATTATTTGTTCCGCATATGCGAATGATTTTAACAAAATGTAATATATTTGGTTTTCAGGAAACAACACAACATCACTGACTGATATATTAAAATCGTAAAGAGTTTTTAAAGTAAAATTACTTTCTAAAAACTTGCTAAAATATATCATCAACCTCAGACAACTTGTAAAATGGTTCAAAATGAATAAACATGGGCTCGTCAAATGTACAAGGTTCTGACAGGATTTTTCATGAATCCTATCAATTCTTACTGCTAGATTTTTATGCAAAGAAAATTTGTCATTCCCGTTTTTGAAATTTTTGAAATAGAATAAATAAAAACAATGTATTATGAACAAAGGAAGAAAACAATGACATGGTTTACAAAGGAAAAAGTTCATTTGTCTGTACAGTTGAATTGAGACACGCAAGAATGATGGCTGGACGTCAATCATGTCAACATTCAATGCAAAATTAATTTTAGAATAGTGTTTCTCGGAATGTTTTAACTTTGGTCTGTCTGTGTGTAAAATTAGATCTGCTATTTTAATTAATCAAAATATATTAGTTTGAATGTGATGTGAATTATACTTACTACATTAACTTACTATTTTATAACATTGAAATGAAACTTCATTCATACGTGATAAGGTAAATACTATTTGTTAAGTAGGTTGGCATTTTAATCAGGTACATTATGTATATTATATACAAGCCTTTAAAGTTTATGTTGTATTTAATCTGGTTTAAGTAACTTGTATATACCGTGTGTCCAAAAAGTCCCACACCCCCACTTAATATTTTATTTTTTTAAATAACCAATTAAATTTTGGCACATAATTCTAGCATAAGATATAGTAGTTTTTTACGTAGTTTAGAGTTTCATCACTCGCCTCGAAGTAGGGGTTGCAAGGGGTAATTATAAAACTTTCAATATTAACCTCCATCATGTTACCCCTGATTTTAATGGTCTTTAAAAGACAAAACCAATGGTGTGCTTAACATCTTTTTTTCGATGACCCTATAATAATGGCAGCAAAAAATGTTTGGAGAGATTTTAGTTGAACAAACTACTGTCAATGGTTATTGTTAGCAGATTATGGGATACCGTACTAAGGTATGGGTTTAGGTTAAATTAGATCTTTAAAATCGAGTACTGTTATACATTTTTTTTAATGTATGCAACAGAGGGTAAGCAAAAAATCTTCTATAATCTGCTAACAATAACCATTGACAGTAGTTTGTTCAATTCAAATCTCTCCAAACATTTTTGACCGCCATTTGCTATAGGGTCATCGGAAAAAAGTTTTAGGTACACCATTAGTTTTGTCTTTCAAAGACATTTAAAATCAGGGGTAGCAAAATGGGGATTACTATTCATAGTTATAAAGTTACCCCCTGCAACTCCTACCTCGAGGAGAGGGATGAACCTCTAACTACGTCAAAAACTACTAACTTATGCTAAAAAGACGTGCCAAAGTTTAATTGGTTGTTTAAAAAAATTAAAATATTAAGTGGGTGGTGTGGGACTTTTTGGACACACAGTAAATATATTATTTTATAAAATTTTATTTGGAGTTAGATAAAAACTAATGCAATAATGAAGTATGATTTTCTTAAAACTAGTTGAAGGTACACTGATTAACATAATTATCATATTTTTATAACGATTGCCTGTATCGTTAATATATTTAGGAATAATTACCCTTAGATACTTTTTTAAATTTAGTATTAGTATTATTGACTAATAAACAATAAAATCAACAATTTTAAATACAAACATGTATTATGTCAGTGGAGTTGATAATAGTTCAAATGTTTTGAAAATAATAAACCTATAATGCAATACATCTATTTAAATCAGTATTTATTTATATTTCTCCTTCAAAATATTACTTAAATATGGTTTAAGTAACGAATGTTAAATGAAAAGTGCAAATAATTTTTTGTGTATAGTAAAAAAAGAGGAAATGCACAAAAACTAAAGTTGTATAGGTAATTTTTTACACTTGAAACGTGTTATATTTGCCTTTCCATTATTAAAACAATTTGTTGAAATGAATAAACCTACAATCTATACAGCAAAGTGTTGCTTTGATTTTATGTTTGTCACTCTTTATAATCTATCATTAATAAAAAAATTATAATATTATATAAATCAAATAAAATTAGTTAAACATAATAAATGTTATGGAAACTTTAGGTATATTTTAAGATTATTTTATGCCTTTAATAAAACTAATTTACTGGGTAATTAGAGATTTTTAAACATTAGGGGTAATAATGAAATGTGTACAAGATATACCACGTTATACAGTTCTAAAACACTTAAAGCTGTCATTTTCATTTAAATGAAGACTTAAGTAGAATTACTTTAAAAAATAACAAAGCCTAAATTTATTTTATATGAAAAAAAATCTTACCATTATTATTTCTGAAATTTACACCAACATTTACAGCAATTTAATTAAAGTATATGTGTTGATAAATAAAGTATTTTTATGAAACGTCTTACAAAAGGGAGTTAAGGAATCTCTTATACAGACGTTTTAATTAAAATGAACTGAGGAATATAAATCACTACAGAACTCGTTAGGTCATTGTGTCTTTACATATCATTAAAGTTTAGAACTACAAAGTTCTATATTATACTCATTGTTACTTTTGCCTGTTTCAGCATTAAGCAACTTCTTTTAATACTTTATCTATGTCTAAAGATATATGCCATACAACAAAAGGCACTCTCGTAGCCATTGCTTGTCCGCTCTGAATGGAACACATACTTTGTGCCAAATAATATTTCTTTTATGTAAGTCAATTTTTATTTCCCTCTTCCTCCGTATCTCGTCAATTCAAAGAAAATACACGAAGACACATTTTACATGAAAACAATAATAAACCAAAGATTTGAATCCATTATATCTTTAATTTTGTTTAGTATATTTATTTATTTATTTATACACTTGAATCTTGTAATCGGTTTGATGCATAACAGAGATACACCTGAATAATTCGTTATCGTATGTCGTAATACAAGTGAATTAAAAATTTTAAATGGGTAAAACAATAAATATTTGAAAAATTAAACACACAAAAAACATTGACTGTGTAGAAATGTACCTAATTTATGACGATAAAATGATATAAAGTCATTAAAATACATAAGCATCCATGTGCATATTTATATTCCCATATCATCCTTTTTGTTTATTAAATAATTATTTATACTTTATCTATAAAATGTTTTTATAATTCGAAAACTTTTTTTATTACTATATGTATAATAGCATTGCATTCAATTAATTTAATTTTATTTTATATAATACTTATTACTTGAAAGAAAATTAATGTTATTTATACATGTCAGAAGTTAAGAAAGCTAAAATATACTAAATGTTCAAACGTTCTTAGTTTGAATTGTTCATTATGATAAATTTATTAATAAATTAATTAAAATGTTCATACAAATGTTAATGCTATAGTCCTATTCAAAACATTATGCATATCTTTATTAGTAACCAAAAAAGAACGTTAACAAATATGACTTATTTCGGTTTGGGACAAATATTTTAAGTTTATCAAAAAGATTATGAATATAGTGGTCATTAAAAAATTATGTTTATATATGTACACATAGATATCTTGTATAAAAGTATTTTTGTATAAAAAGATATGTTTGATATCAAAACGAAATCTGGTTCTACAATATTCCAACCCAAACTGGTAACATAATTTCTAATTAAATAACCTGTAATATAAATTAGGATTTAAATACAATTTCTATCCTGCTGTCAATTTGTAAATTAATTTTTGAAACATTTAATTTGAAAAAAATAAATTTATTAGGTGATTTAGTTTCATAAGTGATATTAAATAAAAATATTATATTCCATAAAATAAATTTATAGTATGTATAAAATTTTAATCTTAAAGACTGATTTCAAAGTTTCAATTTCAATTTTTAATTTATGCGAAATCAAATACGTCAAATTTATGAAGTTGTTATTTTTAGGTCGACTTTAATTAAATTAATAATGAATACATTTTTAATATAGTCAATTTAAAAGTGACATCGATTGATAAGTACTACAATCCTATTAAACTTTTTGAAACTGATGTAAGTAGCAAAACTTAAGAAACAGAAAGGTCTGGCCTATGCGAACAAATGAAAGAAACAAGGTTGTCTAATTCCACAAAGATCAGTCTCAAACAAGCTAGATCAAACATCCACTTTCACAGACTTCAGTTGTAATAAAGCAAGTAATTATGTAAATATATTATATTAGGTATAGAGTTCAACTCACACAGCTTTTGCAATTACAAGGTGTATAATTATAAAAACATTTAAAATATTTTTTTAGATGTTAAAACAAATATTATAAACTACATTTTCATTGTTTTAATTGCGTTATAATTTATTTGCAATGGCATAAAATTAATAAGATAAAGTAGGACAATTGTTAACTTGGTATTTAAACTGATCTCTATAAAGAAATTATTCCATATAATACCTTGTTTTCAGCAACTTTATGGAGAAAACAATTTTAATATCGAAAAACCATAGGTTTATTGTACGATTCAAGAAAAAGAAAATAGTTTGTTTAATTGTAAATATTATGAAATTGTTCCATATTAGATTTTATCTCATGCCACTTCGTGTCGATAACATTTCTACAATTTACAACAGCACTTATAAAGTTGAGAAAACTATTGTGTACCACAGATAAGCCAATGGTATTATCTGGCAACTGTTAAATTAGTTCATACATTAGGATAAGATCTTTAATTTTATTTCTGACTGCAAAAACTATACTAAAGTAGTAAAAACAATAAATAAATATTTATATAGGAAAAATATATACTTAAATTTGCCCATATAAAGTAGGAATTTATCCTGGCAATAGTTATTATATGATAACCTTTTGAAAACACACACACACACACACATATATATATATATATATATATATCACCTGTGGACATAAAAAAAACATATCTTTAATGAACCAAACTCAGTAACATAGTATTAAAAACATAATTTATATATTTCACTAATCCTAAGAAAATAATTAAAATCATCAGAAAATAATATTCATGTCATTCTAAAATGAGCAACAAGACTCTTCATTCTGGCAGGATATATTATAAATTTACAAAGACCCGTTTCTCTTTACACACACTGAGTGACATATATACAAACAAAATACCCCAGTCCTATGTCCCAAAGATTAAATTACAAAACGTATATATCAAAAAATAAGAGAAAAGAATGTCATGGTTTACAAAGGGAAAAGTTAATTTGTCACTATAGCTGTATTGAAACACAAGAACCATGGCCGCACGTCAGTCATGTTCTCATACAAAGAAAACTAATTTTATCATGCTAACAACACAGATAGCAGAGTTTTTCGGAATTGTATAATTTTCGTTTGCAATTTTAGACCCATTATTTATTTTTAATATATATTTGACTTGAGACTTTGTATTAGTTAAATGAGTTCGTGCAAAGCGAAACCCAATTCATAAAGTACTATTTTCAACGAAATCGTAAATGAAAGTTGTTATATATATATATATATATATATTATAAATTTTGAAAGTGGTTTTGTATTTCAATTTGGTGCATATTAATTATAGTTTTACCTATAAACAAAGACCAGAGCACTGTGGTGACAATATATACAGATACACTTTCAAAAGTCCCTTACCACACTTTGGAATAAACAAAATAACAAAAAAAAAATTTTTTTGTCAAAAGTAAAATGTTTATTCCTTAGACCCTTATAGCTATTACAACAACAAAGTTGTCATCTTCAGAGGGAATCTTAACAAAGACTAAATTAAAACTATTTACAACTAAAGTGACCAGTTTCTCTACCCCACTCCTCTGGTGCATTGACCTATCAACAATAGGGTTGACAGTTCAAACACCTGTACTGTTACCTGGAATGGGGAAGGCCCAATCCTCTAACAAACAAAGATGTTTTAGAATTTACAATATAATCATCCCTAAACTAATTATCTAAACATATTAACTAAATAATAATAGTAGATACAATTTTTATTTTTTTTACAATGATACATGAATATAAACTATGCTAATCTATTATCATAACATATTAAACAAAAATACGAATAATACACGCTATGTTACAAATTCTATTAACGTATTAAAATGAGATACAAATATTTACTTTTACAAGATTAAAAAAATAAAATTAAAAATTTAAAAATTTAAAAAAAACCACTATGCTGAAAATACCATAACAACATAAAAAGATTAATCTTTAATAATAGATACAAAAATAATTTTTTTACATGAATCATAAGAATGTTGCTAAAAAATTCTATTAATATAGTAAACCAGCATATTAATGATAAATATAAATAATAACTTTCACATAAATTTAAAAAAAAAAACTATTCTAAGAAATCTATTACTTAACAACCTAATAGGTCTATCTTGTTTGTAACAAAGAGAACAAGCATGAATTAGGAATAGGGCCTTTGTCAGAATTTATTAATTTTGAATTTTCAGTCTTAGCTATTAATATGCTTTCATAGCTATTTAATAATTTATTGGAATTCACTTTTTTTAACAATTTTAAATTTTTTAGGTCTGTGTTATGGTTAGTTTCTAATAGATGTTCCGCTATACTAGATTTTTCTGGTCTGTCGTATTTTAAATGGGCCAAATGTTCTTTAAATCTAGTCGTGATTCTTCTCTTTGTTTGGCAAAGATAAACCTTGTCACAATCATTACATTTGATTTCATAAATTCCTGAACTCTCTAGGTCCAGATTTCTGTCTTTTGTATTGCCAATTAAATTTCTTATACTATTCTGGCTTTTGTAGGCTATTTTGAAATTAAATTTTTTAAGGATGTTGTCTATACCCTTGGTAAGGTTACGGTCAAAGGGTAAAGTAAAAAATCTTGTTTTTTGGTTGGTTTCAGGTTGGAGAGTTGTTATCCACAACTGTAATTTTGGACAAGGAAGATTATTTCCACAGAGCTACTAGGTTGTTGGAAAAAGGACCTTACAAAAAACTAACAAGAAACCCTTTAAACAAATGGATTAGTACAACAAGGAAACCATTAAGAATTGTACGTCGGTTATACCACCAAAGGAGGTCTACAAGTTCCACATCCCGAATCCAACGTTACCTAGATTGTACTGCCTGCCCAAAATCCATAAGGAAGGCAAGTCAATGCGACCAATAGTTTCGTGCATTGATTCACCAATTGATCCAATATCAAAATGGTTAACATATGAGTTCACAAAAATTAAGAAAAAACAAAAAGGTAATTTTGCTTTCTCTATTAAAAACAATTTAGAATTTGTCAATTCAGTGAAAAATATTAAGTTCAAAAACAGTGAAATTTTAGTTTCTTTCGATGTAAGTTCGTTGTTCCCCAGCATACCTATTAAAGAAACTTTAGATTATCTCAAAGAATTTTTAGAATTTAATAACGTAGAACCTAAAAAAATTAATGAATATGTTAGGCTAACAGGCATTTGTATGAATCAGAATTTTTTCAAATTTAAAAATGAATATTATCACCAATTAGAAGGTACAGCAATGGTATAGCCTGTCCCCCTTTATTGCTGAAATTTTTATGCATAAATTTGAAGAAAAGTTAAAAAATAATTTAGTGTATTTTCCAAGGGTATGGCTAAGATATGTTGACGATGTGTTTGCAGTGTTTGACCTTAATATATGTAAAATAGATGACTTCATTTGTGAACTCAATAACGTACATGGTTCAATTAACTTCACCCATGAAATAGAACAAAACAATAGATTACCTTTCCTGGATGTTTTGTGTATAAGAAATAAAAATAGAATTGAATTTGATATTTATAGGAAACCCACAAATAACAATAGATTTATTTTAAGTAGATCTAACCACTGTAATAGTCAGAAATTAGCAGCTTTCAATAGTTTAGTCCACGGAGCTATTACAATACCCCTAACAAATAGACGTTTAAAGAATGAAATAAATACTGTAACATTAAAATTATAGCCCAGCATAATGGATTTGATACCAAAATTGTGGAAAACATTGTTAGGAAACAAAAACTTAAACATATCCACAACTCTCCAACCTGAAACCAACCAAAAAACAAGATTTTTTACTTTACCCTTTGACCGTAACCTTACCAAGGGTTTAGACAACATCCTTAAAAAATTTAATTTCAAAATAGCCTACAAAAGCCAGAATAGCATAAGAAATTTAATTGGCAATACAAAAGACAGAATTCCGGACCTAGAGAGTTCAGGAATTTATGAAATCAAATGTAATGATTGTGACAAGGTTTATCTTGGCCAAACAAAGAGAGGAATCACGACTAGGTTTAAAGAACATTTGGCCCATTTAAAATACGACAGACCAGAAAAATCTAGTATAGCGGAACATCTATTAGAAACTAACCATAACACAGACCTAAAAAATTTAAAATTGTTAAAAAAAGTGAATTCCAATAAATTATTAAATATGACAAAGGCCCTATTCCTAATTCATGCTTGTTCTCTTTGTTACAACCAAGATAGACCTTTTAGGTTGTTAAGTAATAGATTTCTTAGAATAGTTTTTTTTATAATTTATGTGAAAGTTATTATTTATATTTATCATTAATATGCTGGTTTACTATATTAATAGAATTTTTTAGCATCATTCTTATGATTCATGTAAAAAAATTATTTTTGTATCTATTATTAAAGATTAACCTTTTTATGTTGTTATGGTATTTTCAGCATAGTGGTTTTTTTAAATTTTTTAATTTTTTATTTTTTTTTAATTTTTATGTGTTTATTCTTGTAAAAGTAAATATTTGTATCTCATTTTAATATGTTAATAGAATTTGTAACATAGCGTGTATTATTCGTATTTTTGTTTAATATGTTATGATAACAGATTAGCATAGTTTATATTCATGTATCATTATAAAAAATAAAATAAAAAAATTGTATCTACTGTAATAATTCAAAATATATATTTTATTATTCAAAATTTATTTCATTATCTAAACATATAAATCATACATCTAAATTAATCCATTAATATATATATATATATATATATATATATATATATATATATATATATATATAAACATTATACATACAAGTACAAAATCAAGTGGGCAAGTGAATATAAAAACATATGGGTGAATAACAGTGAATCAGGTGAAAAAACAACAGTTAAGAAAGAAAAAAGAAAATTTTTCAGTTAATTTTGTGAATTCAAGAAGTGCGGTTGAAATAGATAGATAATGTGTTAAATGAGACTGAGAAGATAGAAATAATAGTTGAAGTAAAATATTAAAATAATTATTGGAAAATAGAAGAAAAGGTTAAATACATTAATCTAGACAATTACCAAAAAATAAAAATTAGAAGGAAAAAACATTGAAGTAATGGTGAGATTTATAGTTATTGTTTGAATATATATTTTTTGTTTTGTTTAAGTGATTAGTGAAGAAACTCGAACCATTAATCAAATTTGTTTTTATATTTATATATATATTAAATATATATACATATTTTTTCTTTCTCTTTCATTAATACAATCAACATCTTATTGATTAATAATAATTTTTTAATATTATATTTGATTTAACATTTTTTTTTTTATTCATACTAATAACATTTGAAATAAGCCGGCACTAACCTAACCCCCGAGATAGACAATAATCAAATTTTAAAAAATTAAAAATTCAATTTAAATAGAAAAATAATAAATAAAGATTTATTATACTACTATTATTATTTAGTTAATATGTTTAGATAATTAGTTTAGGGATGATTATATTGTAAATTCTAAAACATCTTTGTTTGTTAGAGGATTGGGCCTTCCCCATTCCAGGTAACAGTACAGGTGTTTGAACTGTCAACCCTATTGTTGATAGGTCAATGCACCAGAGGAGGGAGTACAGGTGTTTGAACTGTCAACCCTATTGTTGATAGGTCAATGCACCAGAGTAGTGGGGTAGAGAAACTGGTCACTTTAGTTGTAAATAGTTTTAATTTAGTCTTTGTTAAGATTCCCTCTGAAGATGACAACTTTGTTGTTGTAATAGCTATAAGGGTCTAATAGGAATAAACATTTTACTTTTGACAAAAATTTTTGTTTTTTGTTATTTTGTTTATTCCCAAGTGTGGTAAGGGACTTTTGAAAGTGTATCTGTATAGTTATACCTGTACAATTTTAATGTTGTATGATGTCTATCAAGGCGTTCCTGTTTAAATTTGCAAATTTCTATAATCGCAATCCCTGATTTTGGGACAACTTGTGTTTAAAACATTTATAGAGACGTGCACAAATATTGGAGATTAAGTGGCCTGCTGTTATTCCATAACAAAACTGAGAAACTTTATAGGCACTCCACATGAATGTCATAAATCACAATCAATGGAAATAACCGAAGTTACTTACTAAATTGTCCAGACATAAAACTCCCACTCTTGTGAATAGGCGAATGGGGTGAAGAATATATAATGTAAATCGTAATACAACACCTAGAGGTGGGTTGCTACCACTATACATTTGGAGGAACCTTTATATAATTTAAATTCTAACTGATAAAAAGAATAATCAGTGAAAAGAAATCATCATTCTTTCTTTGTTGTTAGTGAGATCATATTCCGATAGAACCAAAGAATTAAAGTACACTATTGAGAGACTAGCGCTCCTAAACTTTATGTTTTGTGTTTATACGTATATACAAAGTGATTTTGAAAACTTACAAAATCTATTATTTAAAAGACGAAAAGCTATATTAAAAATTCCGTTCTCTGGTTAGTTATTCAGATTTATGGGGATCCTTAGGATACATATTTACAAAATAAAAACCTCCCACCTCCCACAATCCCATCTCAAAATAAGTTTAATGGATAAATATGGCTTTCCATACTTTAAATTAAAGCCTTGTAAAAACTATGAATTTCTGTTGCAAGAAAATAAAAATTACCAAATACATTCGTTCGCTACGCTCAAAAAATATGTTATCGCACTTACTAAATTTATTATAAAGTTCAATATTTAAGATTGGATAAAGTCAACAGGTTGCAATTGACAAGTTTTATCGTTTTCATGATAGTAAAATTGTAATATATGAAGTCGACGATATATTTTTCGTGTCACCTTTCCTTCATTTTCGAGAATATCTTTTCATTTAATTCGATCTTAATTTCGAATTAGCTAAATTATTATTTCTTATACAACTCAAACAATAATTTATTAAGGTTATCAGCACTCGTCCAGTAATTTTATTTTTTCCAGAAAGATTCATTACAGTTATAATGATATGAAGTCAGTTCTGTTTACTTTAGCGTTATCAACTACGCTTTTTTCACATTGTGATAACCTATTATTAAAAAATGCTAGTAAATAACCAATAAAACAACATTTGGAGCAAAGCGAGTGTTGTGTTGGCCGATTTTGTGTCGGAAATGTGTAAACTAAATTTGAAGTCAATAGCATAACTACTCTCATTGATATAAATTTTGTAGAAAAAAAAAACTAAAATAATTTAATGGTAAACTAAACTTTTTCTGACCAATTTCATTGCAACATTTATATATTTTTATGTAAGGGACCATTCTATAGAGTGGTTCTAAGGAGTTCCGGGACAGTCTGTATAATACTAAAAACTTTTGCACGTATTCTACCACTTCCCTTATTACGTATACTTTCTTGTAAAATTTCTGGTGGTGTATTATGACTATTATCTCGATATATAGTTGTAGTTATGTGTTTAAAAACAAAAAGGAAAATATTTATTAAACATGATAATATAAAAAAAAATTAACTTACATGGCTTGTACATTTTATCGGATCCACTTTTAAATTAGATATTACTATTGTACGAGTATTCCATTTAACCCTCGCTGACCATGTACATAATAGATACCACGTAACCCGTATATCAACATTTGTAGTGTAGACATTGTAGTGTAAATTTACTCAATGGTACACATGTAGCCTAAAGCTACATACTGTGGTCTTTACTACCCTTATATAGTCGTTTATTTTCTTTCAACTTTGTATAAATTATCCAATGTAATATAATCACATGATCACACACTAAAGTTTAATTTATTATAAAAATGTACATTATCATACCATATTTCATAATTGTCTGTTTCCCTCATATAATTACCCCCCTCTATTATTTGTCTAAAGAAAAATCAGTGTATTGTTTACCTGTTATTAAGTTTACCTCGGTTTTCTTGGGGGGGGGGGGTATTACTGAAGCTCTAATAGCCTCCAGCACACCAGCTACAACCCTATTGTGCTCACCTATGTTCACCGTAAACCGACTCCAGTGCCTACTGGATTTTTGTGGAGTGTTCTTATTAAAATGTATATCGTTCGCTGAGGTCCAAAAAGTCACGTTATCTTGAACTCCAGGGCCCCGCAATCAAATCAAATCTCAGCTACTAGACAGCAAAGACGTTAATTAGATTAGACTTGTGGTAGTTCTAAGTTATTTAAATTGCTCCGGATATGGCCATGTCCGGTAACCATGGCAACGACCTGTCTCAAGGACATCACCTTTGTCAACGCAGGATCTGGTCCCGAGAGAATACGTTTTCCCAATCCAAGGCCTGGAATTTGTCTCCATCGTTTGATGTGTTCTTCCTTGTCCATTTTTTAACGCTATTCCTGCTCTTGAGTGACTGATCCCGCAAGTGGGTTCTGGTCCCTCGATTCCCCAACGCCCAGGTACCCATCTCAGGTGTACAATGTTAACAGTTGACAAGGTTAATAAGTAGAAGGGTGAATTCCTTACCAAATTGGATGATATTTCTGTGGAGTTGAGAGCCTCGACTGCGGCTTGGCTATTTGAGAGAATTAGAATGTTATAACAAATTCTTTGCTAGGTAAGTAGTTTTGGGTTAACTTAACAATATCAAATTAGATTGTCTTTTGGTTGATCAATAATACAAATTTCAAATGATTTATACGTCAAAATGTTTCTTTATTTCAAAAATACACTATCTCGGGAAAGGGGAGCTCGTGCTGGCCAAGAAATCCTGTTTTACACGCAAAATTTTTATACAAAAGAAAAGTTATTTAAATTTTAATTTATTATGAAAATATATTAGTCAAATTGTTCACTATGTGTTTCCTTACCACTATTTCTACGTTCAACTTCGGTCGATATGACCGCGAAATTCACTCTTCCTCGCACACACAAAAAAACACATTATAATGTACCAAATCCCATCTTAAAATTATCATACAAAAACAATCATGGCCTACCATTAGTAAGTCATACCTAACCTATTGTAAACAAATGTTCAGATGAATTTAGCCAAATAATTATAAAAATTGTTACCAAAACTTTAGAAAATATAAATTTACCAAAAAGTAGAAACCAACAAATGTAGTAAACACCATATTAAAAAAAATATTTATAAACTGTTAGCAATGAATGTGCAAAGTAGGCCTAACCTACAAATAGGCTAAATGAAAATCGTATGCCAAGATTAATAGAAACAAAACACTTTTATTAAAAACCATTCTAATTGAATACATGTAGAAATATATGTTTAGTTAACATAATAAGAGAAGTAAAGTTCAGAATATCAGCAAAGCACTTGTAAACAATCACTATGTATTGGAAACACTAAATCCAAATCTAGATCACGTCATTCATTATTTACAAAACACCGATTCCAAAAACAAACTGTCTCAGAATTATATTCACTAATAGATATGTAACACGATATTATCTGTCACAGTTAGTATTATATAAACTTGTAAAATCACAATAGAATAAGAGTTCACTAAACTTTTAAATAGAAATATGATAATTTGTAAATAAATAGTTGTAGACTTGAACAGCTGTTAGATTATATTTAGAAAAAGCCATCTTGCAAATTCGCGGAATAGTACATAAACAATCTATTACTTTCAAATATCAATTTTCAAATATTTGTAGGTTAAAGTAAATTTTAATTAAACCATGATCTCAAAATTGAAACAAAACTATAAGATACTAAAGTGCATTTAACTGTCTACATAAATGTGATTAAAAATCGTAAATTTTGAGGCAAAGCGTAAGAAATAGATCCTTCAACCAATGAACGTACGAGTTCAGAAGGTTTACAAAAAACAACGAGACCACGTGACAACAATCGACGAATCATAAGAGGAAGATGGCGTGGAACAAAATTGAATATGCAAGTCCCGGGAGGTATGAAGAAACCGCGAAAAACGTAAGCGTCAGTTTTGGAAGAGAGAGGCATCCAGACAGCCAAAGGATGAAGATGTACATTTGGCGTGTGTGAATTTTTTATATATAGTTTCGTTTTTTTATCAAATAAAGTGAAAGTGATTTAAAAAATATACAATTGGTAGTATAAACTTAATTAAATAAGAAAACAATTCACAGAATATAAAGAATCCAATTTTAAAATAATTACAAGAGGCAAGAAAGATTAGCCTAAATTCAAATCATTGTTTTGAGATCACCATTTTTTATTTAGTCCTCTTTTCATATATAACTTCTTCAATTTTAAATAGATATGCGTTTAGAGGTTAATTTAAATCAGCCAGCTCGAGTTCCCCACCCGAGATAAGATATAGACTGTGCAAAATTTTTATTTTGAATTGCAGAACTGTATAAATTTGTGTTTAACTATTGTGATATATAATATTGAATTTCTATTGCTCCAAGAATGAGTTAAGTCGAGGCATAATACTTAAAAAAGACTATATAAATATATATGACCATTCAAATGTTAATTTTATCATCTATGAATAAAACCAAATCATGATTAATGTTAAAATGTTTGTGTTGAGCAATTTATTGACTAATGTAAAGAAAGTTAATTAATAATCTGAAAATTGAAACAGAATGATAAATGCAATTTTCTTAATTCTCTTCCAAACATATTATTATATTTGTTATAAATTGGCAAATTGTTATAAATGAGGCAAAGACACCAAGATATAATTTTTAAATTAATTTCTACAATAACATATTAATATTCGTTATAAATTGGCATCCCAACGTGTTGGCTGAATAAATTGAATTTTGCAAATTGGCTTTAATTTAATTAGTTAGTAAGAAAGATATAAAGTTGAATTTATAAGTAAGACTTTTGCAATTTTAGATTTAGAATATATATGTAATATCAGTTAATAGATTTATTTAAACATTGTGAATCAATAGAATAACTCTAAAACAGAACAACACTATCCACTACACTTAGTATTACATCATAAATAGTTTCAAGATTTTGAAATATTAGAGATAGCCTAAATGTTAGTATTTAAGTGAAATAATTAGGCCTAGAATCTAATAGTATATGTGTTAAAATATCTAAGTGTTAATCATCATAACTCATAAATCATTCCACAATAATAATAATAACAATTATCCCTAGATATATTTAACCAATATGAACCCATCTCAAGAAGAGACTCCTAGATATAATTTACGAGAAACTATTAAACCCAGTGAAAAGGCGCAAGAAGGTCAATTAAAAACTTTAAGGCAACCTACTTTAACCGAAACCGAAGAAATTAGTAACCAACAAGAATCCACCATGGAGACACCTAACCTAAATGCTAATACAGAACCAGAAACACCTTTAGGCCAAAATCAATCAACCCTTTTAGAACAAATGACAATGCTAATCCAAAATTTACAATTAAATATGGACCAAAAATTTAAACAAAATCAAATAGAAAACCAAACTTTTATTAGAGATAACTTTAAAGAAATACGAGGTGAACTAGAGGATGTTAAAGAATGTCTAGATAGCCAAATAAATAGGGTAGAGACACAATTTACTAGCAAGTTAGCAGGAGTCGAACAGGCCATTGAGAATAATAATAAAAGAATAGAAAATATAGAAACCAGGTTAGACGAAACAATAAACAAGCAAATCTTAATTGAATCCTTAAATAAGCAGGAATTAATATTGGACAATAAGATAGAACAGAATAAAATTAGTGTAATCCAAGAGGTACAGAATATAATAGCAGAATTACCTAAACCTAACCTAGAAGGTCAAATACCCAAACCTATCAATGTTATTTGTAACGCAGCAAACCACGACAATAACATTAACCCTACACTGCCTCGTTTCAACGGAAGACAAGCCAACCCTAATGAGTACCTATATCGAATGACTCGTTATTATGAAAGAATAACTAACAGGAAAATAAATCAAATAGGAGATAGTCAGGACTGCCTATTCGATATAATTGAGAATAGCCTCGAAGGAAGCGCCGCTAGATGGTGGCAGTTAATAAAAAATGATGTATACAACTTCCAACAATTCAGCACCGAGTTTTTGTCAAAATTTTGGAACCGAGACGTGCAAAGAGGAACTAGACAAAAATTGGAGTTTGAGCAGTATAGGCCTGGAGGAAAATTGTCTAGGAGTGAATATTTCATAGATAGAGTGCTGACAATGAAGTCTATGATACCACAGCCTAAAGAAGAAGATATCATCGCAATATTAGTCGAACACTTTGACCAGCGAATACAAGATGCTCAACGTGTCCAAAACATCACCAGCATTAAGGAGTTTGCTGATCTTCTACAGAGGGAAGACACAGAGGAGGCCAACGCGGATATAAGAAGAAGGAATAATGCAAGCCCAAGAGGAGGAGCTACGAACCAGTCCAACCGACAGAGCCAACCAAATTATTATCAGAACAGATATCAACATCAAAATCAACATTTTAAGCCTAATTCAGATCAAAATAGTAAATACAGGACTCCAAGAGACCATCCCTACCGCAGCGAACCTGGATACAACCAACCACCTAGACCAAATTATTATCAAAACAGACCACCATACCAGCAAAACAATCAACGATATGGGCAACAACAACAACAGTCTAGACCGTACGAGCGAGAACCAAGACTTATACAGAGCAACTTCAGATTATCACCACAGCAAAATTCAAGGCCCAACTATCACAACACCAACAATGAGTCATACCAGGAGAGAAGACCGAATGCCTATCCAACACCAGAACAACAGAGGCTGTGCCAACTCATCGCAACGACAACGAAACCAGCAATAACAACCCGAACTGAACCGACAATAGAAACCAGCACAGAACCACCAGCGTTAAACTCCAACGCACTGGTTTAAGAAGTAATAATCAAGAAAATCATGGCCGTACAGGTGAAACAGAGAGCTATCCATCAAATAACACTTCACCACCTACACCAGTGCCTATGATTAAAAATAATTTCGGAAATATGCCAACCTACATAGATAATACAAGCAATGTCAAAATTACAATCTCCAATCTTTATTGTGATAGGGACTTTCTTCTAACAGAAGACGCAGATAAGGAAGATCAAACACCTCTAATGAACAACAAATGTCCAGAAATAAACATCACCTTAAATGGAATAATAACAAATGCTTTGATAGATACGGGAAGTACCATCTCATGTATCTCTGAAAATTGGTTTCAGGATAATAAAATTAAGTTAGGGCATTTCGAGCAGTTACCAGTAAGCAATACCCATATAACAACAGCTTTAAACAATAAGTCAAAGAGAGTTTCACAAATAATATTATTACAAGCAACCATTCAAGGACTAGAGTTTGATGTTCAGTGCATTGTAGTGCCACATTTAATCAAAGACTGTATTTTAGGAATAGATATGATAAGGAACTTGAGAATGAATATAAACTTCGACGATAATGAAATAATACTCATGAATAGAGAAAACAAATCATTAAAAGTTAAGTTTGAAAGTGAGACAAATGAATCAGCAAAATGCAGAATAGTATATTATAATGAAGACGCATATGAATGTAATGAAAGTAATCAAACCAAGCTTGAGAATAATAATAATCCACACTATAGCGAAACTTGCGAAATGTTTAGAGAGAATAGTAAGCTCAGCCCACTGGAAAAAACAAAAATAATCAACTTAATATCTAAATTTAAAACCATCTTTTCAGAAAAACCAGGACGTTGTAATTTATACCAACATAAAATTGGAGTAAATAGACCAGACCATTACCGTGCCCAAAGCTATCCAATACCGATTAATCTTCAAGAAGCAGTCGCGAGCGAAATAAACAGCATGCTCGAAGAAAATATTATAGAAGAATAAAACAGCCCTTACGGCAATCCAATTATTATAGTTAAGAAGAAAACTGGCCATATTACGAAGTGAAACCTGTACAGACCACCAATAACGATGAACAGCTATAAATTATCATCACCAGATGTGAAGAAAACAAAATATTAAAAACAACCTACAATATGTTTTATTTATGTACAACATGTTTTAATATTAACTTTATACTGTGTTTCATATGAACTACGTTTCCATTTAATTAAGTGTTCCCATGATAAACTGTGTTCCCCATTATTAACTATGACTTTCCCCAGATAAACCATGTGACGTAAACAAAGTGAATTTTAATGTAATCTGTGAAAGAACATGACCCAGTGTGTACATATCCAAATATAAAAACATATGTTCCAACATTCCATATTCCCAATTTACGAACCTGTATACCAAATAACCTCAACGACAAAGTGACAAATTAGACAATTATATAAACAAATGTGTTCTCCATCCAATGTTCCCCTATCCCTTATGAACTATAATCTTACGATGAACAATGTAAATCTTAAACCCCATACAAACAGTGATAGTAAAATAAATATGTATTCCCTATATTATGTGTTGAACTTATGAACTGTATTAAAATGTTATTTCCCTTGTTATTTATGTTCCAATATTTAATTTGTTAGTAATAAGAATTTGTCATGTTAGGCAACAAGTTGTTATTATCGTTAGTTATTAATTTAAGATGTGATTTTGTCCATGCAAAATAATTTATGCTACAGAATTTCCGCAAAATTAATTTGAAGGGCATTTATAATGTACCAAATCCCATCTTAAAATTATCATACAAAAACAATCATGGCCTACCATTAGTAAGTCATACCTAACCTATTGTAAACAAATGTTCAGATGAATTTAGCCAAATAATTATAAAAATTGTTACCAAAACTTTAGAAAATATAAATTTACCAAAAAGTAGAAACCAACAAATGTAGTAAACACCATATTTAAAAAAATATTTATAAACTGTTAGCAATGAATGTGCAAAGTAGGCCTAACCTACAAATAGGCTAAATGAAAATCGTATGCCAAGATTAATAGAAACAAAACACTTTTATTAAAAACCATTCTAATTGAATACATGTAGAAATATATGTTTAGTTAACATAATAAGAGAAGTAAAGTTCAGAATATCAGCAAAGCACTTGTAAACAATCACTATGTATTGGAAACACTAAATCCAAATCTAGATCACGTCATTCATTATTTACAAAACACCGATTCCAAAAACAAACTGTCTCAGAATTATATTCACTAATAGATATGTAACACGATATTATCTGTCACAGTTAGTATTATATAAACTTGTAAAATCACAATAGAATAAGAGTTCACTAAACTTTTAAATAGAAATATGATAATTTGTAAATAAATAGTTGTAGACTTGAACAGCTGTTAGATTATATTTAGAAAAAGCCATCTTGCAAATTCGCGGAATAGTACATAAACAATCTATTACTTTCAAATATCAATTTTCAAATATTTGTAGGTTAAAGTAAATTTTAATTAAACCATGATCTCAAAATTGAAACAAAACTATAAGATACTAAAGTGCATTTAACTGTCTACATAAATGTGATTAAAAATCGTAAATTTTGAGGCAAAGCGTAAGAAATAGATCCTTCAACCAATGAACGTACGAGTTCAGAAGGTTTACAAAAAACAACGAGACCACGTGACAACAATCGACGAATCATAAGAGGAAGATGGCGTGGAACAAAATTGAATATGCAAGTCCCGGGAGGTATGAAGAAACCGCGAAAAACGTAAGCGTCAGTTTTGGAAGAGAGAGGCATCCAGACAGCCAAAGGATGAAGATGTACATTTGGCGTGTGTGAATTTTTTATATATAGTTTCGTTTTTTTATCAAATAAAGTGAAAGTGATTTAAAAAATATACAATTGGTAGTATAAACTTAATTAAATAAGAAAACAATTCACAGAATATAAAGAATCCAATTTTAAAATAATTACAAGAGGCAAGAAAGATTAGCCTAAATTCAAATCATTGTTTTGAGATCACCATTTTTTATTTAGTCCTCTTTTCATATATAACTTCTTCAATTTTAAATAGATATGCGTTTAGAGGTTAATTTAAATCAGCCAGCTCGAGTTCCCCACCCGAGATAAGATATAGACTGTGCAAAATTTTTATTTTGAATTGCAGAACTGTATAAATTTGTGTTTAACTATTGTGATATATAATATTGAATTTCTATTGCTCCAAGAATGAGTTAAGTCGAGGCATAATACTTAAAAAAGACTATATAAATATATATGACCATTCAAATGTTAATTTTATCATCTATGAATAAAACCAAATCATGATTAATGTTAAAATGTTTGTGTTGAGCAATTTATTGACTAATGTAAAGAAAGTTAATTAATAATCTGAAAATTGAAACAGAATGATAAATGCAATTTTCTTAATTCTCTTCCAAACATATTATTATATTTGTTATAAATTGGCAAATTGTTATAAATGAGGCAAAGACACCAAGATATAATTTTTAAATTAATTTCTACAATAACATATTAATATTCGTTATAACATCTTACTCCTTCGGCGTTTCTCTCAGCAGTTCTCAAAAAAAAGGACGCTCCGGTATCTTCAAGCTTGCCGGCTACAACTGCACTGATTTGAGTCGTCCACTCTTATTGGCCGGTGAATCCGTTGTCAAGGCAACGAGTTCCTTGTGTCGTGAAATTATTTTGAGTGTTTTAACTTTTTAGCTATATTTTTAATTCCAAAAATGATTTGTAACAATTTTAATTATTTAAATAAACACTTTATATCGAATTTTTACAATACATAATCTTTTTTAATATAGGTCAAAATTTTACCACGTAATCTACACTCTGGCTTGGCTACAATTAGAATTTAAAATGTCTAACTTCCTGATTATAAATTATTTGTTAATGGCCTAATTTTACAAATTCATATATTTTACAACTACCAGTATTTCTATGGTTTCTTACATTTTTTCAACCCAATTTTTAATTTGGAAGAGGTTATATGTATTCCCTACTTGTTTATCAGACTTGCTTCTATTAATTTGTACCATTATAATGTCCTTACCTTTAGGGCGTTCTTCTAATCCTCAAATTTATCTCGTAATTTAAAGTCTAAAACTATTACAGCATAATAAACACAATATTGGTCTGTTCTGAATTAAAACAACGTGCTTCTTTTCTTTTAGCAGAGTCAACAGATATTTTGAGTTTCCAATAAATCCCTTAATAACAATCAATTGATGGTAAGTGAACGTCTAATAGTAGGATAAAATTTAAAATATATACCACCTAAACCTGTTCCTAGTCATATTAATGAAGAAAAGCGCATGCATCAAACCCAAATGCTATTCCAATTCCTATGAATGTCAAGCATTGCCATTACGTCCTAACCTATAAATCCAGATTTTCGTTGTTTTTAAATTGCGATTTTCAGTGAAAAAGTTAGCTACGCGTTTAAAAACTTATTTCATTATTAATAAATAAGAACATGATTTTAAAAACATAATCGCAAAAAAAAACTATTGCAGTTACATTAAATATAAATTATGATAAATAACAATTTCATTACTTTCTTACAAAACAAAACATAGATGGTGATAAACGTTGCGATGCACAAGTTCTAAAACTTTTATTAACACTTTAAAAGTTTTATAACACCTTTTCCTTCATTAAAGGGCGCTGTTAAATTAATTCGAAAATGCCGTCTTTAAAGTTATAAACAAGTTTAACAGGTTGCTTTAATCTTAGATTTTAATATTTTACTCACTATAAATTTTTATTATTAAATAATATTTTTGATTAAGGATATGGTTTATCGAATATTTACCAATATTTGTGTATATTAAAAATAAATTACGATTATAGAATATTTATTAACTCTCAGTATATAAGCTCAAATGTCAGCTAAAAAAATAACTAAGAATTTTATTAAAACCATGCAGAAGATGCTTTAAATTTGGCTTATAAACATTCTTCCCGATGACTAAAAATTTAAAAAAGTAAAATGGTCTACATTTTTTATATGTCAATGAATGATAAAAAGTTTAAATTAGTTATTGAATTGGAATCGGCTGTTCGGTTGTCAATGGACGAAGTCGAGAAATTCAAGTACTGACTTAACATTTTGCTTAATAACCAACTTTCAAAAATGAACGGAACTAAAGCAGAATTAATGCCCATGTCAGAATTAAAGATACACGAATTTATGAAAATTTTATCGGCAAATAAAAGCAATTTCATGGTTATACTTGATGCACAAATTGGTAAAATCAAAGTTTATAATAAATTAAATACTGTTAAATCTATAAAAGACTCGACCATTACCTACAAAAATAAAGTTGCAAGCACACTTAGGAAGTACAAGATGTTTTTTTCCATAATCTTCGTACTTCATTAACTCGGTATCATTCTAAAAACCTTCATATGTATGGGTTGCTTAAAATCTCCCTCAAACTGAGGTTAATTAATAATATTGAATCTTCGTTAGACACACTGACTGATAAAATTCTGAAAATAGTATGAGATTTTATCCTGCGTGTTTATAACGTCAAAAACCATAGGAAAATAGTCACTGAAAAATATTTAGAACCATTAATATATTTTCCTTCCACTGAATTTGGAAAGTATGGGTATTTTTTTTTACCTTAACTCCAATCATCAAGCTCTATTTCCTCAAGGAGTCTCTTCTCCTCCAATTCTTCATCATTCTCCATCATTTCTAATCTTTCTTTAACTATTACGTATCTTTGATTAAAATGATACCGTAGTTCTTCGCTGGCATCATTAAGTTCGTCATATGTAACCTACAATATCATTTGGGACAATTAAATAAATCATTGCTTAACAATTAAATATTTGTCTTTGGTATTATTATTAATTGTCAGATTTTGTTATTCTACAAACACTACATAAACAACCATCATATTTTAATTTATCAACTAATGTTTTGGACCAATAAACTAGTTTACGGTGTTGTACAAAAATATTTTCTTTGCGCCAAATTAAATAAAAACATAACGGATAGAGTGGCACATTCACAATATTTAATTTGAACTCGAAATGTATTCTGTTGGTGATATATGAGTGATTGATTGTTAGTTTAGGTGCTAAATGTATTTCGAGAGCAGCTACACTAGTTTTATTTCGAAATAAATTTGTTTAAACGTCATTCGCTCTCTATCTCTTCAGCTGTGAGGCACATATTTAATATTTGTTCTGTAGGAAAGGAGGGATGGATATGGTTTAGGGCAAGCTATAACACTTGGACAATTAATAATAATACCAAATGCAAATATTTAATTGTTAAGCAATGATTTATATAATTGTTCCAATTGATATTGTAGGTTATATATGACGAGCTTAATGATGCCATCGAAGAACTACGGTATCATTTTAATCAAAGATACGTAATAGTTAAAGAAAGATTAGAAATGATGGAGAATGATGAAGAATTGGAGGAGAAGAGACTCCTTGAGGAAATAGAGCTTGATGATTGGAGTTAAGGTAAAAAAAAAAATTCCTATACTTTCCAAATGCGGTGTAAGGAAAATATAATGGTTCTAAATATCTTTCAGTAACTATTTTCCTATGGTTTTTGACGTTATAAACACGCAGGATAAAATCTCTGACTATTTTCAGAATTTTATCAGTCTATGTGTAGTATTATAGTCCCGCATTGTCGGTAAAACAGGTGGGTCCAAATTTTGGATTGTATATAACAGGGGATGATTGTATTTAAGTCAACTAATCTTAAAGGAGAGGATAAGATGAACAGGAGAGAATGTTTTTGAAGTTTATGTAAAAGGTTGTGAATGGACTGAATTTCATCCAATTGGAATTTGTTCCACTAAAATTACTCAACCTCATTAAATGTATCCTAATCTACAGTATACACTCAATCTGTGGATACGACAAAATGTGTATAATGTTTGCGCCAGCTTATTAAAACTGTTTTTTTTCTTTGGTTACAGTTCATCATATCTTTCACGCATCGCAAAAAATCACTTATCAAGAACAACTAAACTAAATTATTTGTAGATCTTCGTAGAGTGTAAACAAAAACGGTGGTTCATTCAATGGGAAAATGACATTTCAAAAATTTCAATTGGCTGCACTAAATTTTATTTGTAGAGATTTAGATTTGACTGACATAGATTAATCTTGGATTATTTGTAGTTGGGGCAATAGAGCAACAAAAACTTCTCAAAATAAATAAAATATGATCGCCCCAGTCCTCAAATAGCGTCAGAGTAAGAGGAGATCAAAAGTTGGCCTAAGAGAGCCTTAATAGAAAAGATGAAAAAGAAGGATCTGACCTAAAACGATAAGAAATAGATACAGCTATAGTCTCTAGGAATTACCGCTAGACTTCCTGTAACGGTTTTAAACCAATTTATAACAATAACGTTACACTTGGGCCTATCCTAGGATCTATATTATGAATAACGTACTGCTGTTGGCCTATCCCCACTGATCGTTACGACAGGTGCCCTTGCACCATAGAGTACATAGCTTTAAGGAGAAGTACACAGCACGTCTGATTACCTATACGGACGGAACACTTCTATCCCAGATTAGCATGATATGCTCAACATGTTTACATATCCGATTAGCTGTCGGAAAGCAAAGCGGATAATTAGGTCCCAACTCAACTACAAGTCCCTAGCTAAAGTGACATGGTTATATTTCTATATTGAATCCCAGATGGGTATTCCGTTTTATAATTTATTAGATAACGATGGATTGTTTCGAGATAATGGATCTACAGTCGTTATAAATTTGTAACCTAGAACACATAAAACAATAAAAGATCCATCATAGACTATTAGTCTAGAACAATGTTAGAAACTAAAATTAAAACTACAACTAGGAACTCAAGAAATAAACTTTGGGCTAAAGCTAATCCTAACCCATCAGAGTATCTAAGAGTGACCAAACAAAACAAATATGATAAGGAAACTACAAATGAACAGAATTATCACAAGAAAAGACGAAACACCAAATTGAACTAATATCATACACACCTTACATAAGGTTGGGAAATACGTACCAACGGGATACTTCTTTAACGGTTTTACCATAAGACAGTTGGGTTTTTATACAATGATTGGTATAGCATTTTACTTACTACTACATTAATTGATTTTTGCGATTTGCCGGAAGGAGAACTGTAAGTTATTATGTCTAGCCTAGTCAAGTGCTTAAAATGATTTAAAATTATCTAGGTCATAGATTTCATAATTATTATTTCTTTACATAAACATTTTCCATTGTTTGACTTAGGTAACTATAGTAACTTTATAACATAATTATTTTAATTATTAATTACTTATTTATTAGATTTAAAATTAAATAAGGACCGATTTGAATCTGGTGTCCATTTAAAAGGACACGTTTTCTATATACTCCAAAAGACGAGAAACATAATTGTAAGAAAAACTATAGTACTTTCTCAATTCTTGTTAATGATACAACTCTTTTCACAGAAAAATGATTTATTAAATTTTTTTTAATGTATTTTTGGTGTAAACAAAATATAATATGAACATTTAAGAACTTATGTGATTTATACAAAATTGTGTTGTTTAGCTATAAAGCAGAAATATTTTTTATTTTATTCATAATATTTGAATCTGTAATATCTAACAATGTAATGTAAAATCAGATAGCGAGAAAAATACAATATTATACATAAAAATATAAAAAGTTTGTGTATAGTTTATTCCAAATAACTTTTAAAATAATTAAAACAAATAAATAAAAGTTTTTAACTAATTAAATATAAATACTTTAAAAATAATTAAACATGTTTTTATTCTACATTGCTGTGGAAGAGTTCAAAAAAACCAACATGTAGAGCTGCATTGCATTTTTTACATTTTGTGCTGACTTTTTTGTGACACAGGCGACATCGTGTTTGTTTTTCTTGGGAAATTATCAAATGATCAATTCGATCTCTTATGATTGTCGGTGCGGTTCTTGTTGGTCTCGATTAACATAGTTGCAACTTGTTGTCGGAAAGTTAATTGATCCAGTTTACCACTGAAGTTGCCACGCATTTTGTTCTGCTACATGAATAATATGGGAGACAATTGGAAAATACCATTTTTTTCGACCTAATCGACATTCTATAATTTCCAATATTCTGATAGCTTCTGTCCACGCCACCCTTAAATTTATTATAAATCTTGATTGGATGTGGTTGCTGTATGTTTACAATTTTTTTTTCTGTTCGCGAATATCGAGAAGCTTGGTGAACAGGAAAAACTGGTACCGCATTTTAGGAAACAGAAACAATGCTGTTGTCGTTCCACTTTGCAACTACTATCGATTTATTGTGGGTTATCATATACTCAAAATATCCTCTTTCTTTCTTCTTCATACATTTTTTTTTAATTAACGGACACTTAAACAGTCTATTTTCACGAATCGCCCCAGTTCCTCTAAACCCTTTATTATTTAGTTCAACAAGTAGTGGAAGTGTTGTAAGAAAATTGTCAAATATTAAGTGGTACGGAAAATCTCCCAACGATTTTAAAATATCTGCATACATCAGCACTACTGAAGGGCCCAACCCAAAATGTTTGTATTTTGTAGATACCACTGACGATTTTCCTTGGTATGGCTGCATCCAAACAACGTAACCAGTAGCAGTTGCACCTACCCAGAGTTTGTACTCATATCGTATAGGTTTACCACGAATAAACCGCTTGCAACTATGTCGACCATAGTATGGAAACATTGCTTCATCAATACTATGGTTCTCCTCGTGTGGAATATTATCAATACAATTTTTGTTTAAATGTTCAAATAAGGGTCTTACTTAAGAAAAACGATCATTTTTGTTTAGATTTAAATTGTCTCAACAGTGGAGACTTGTTATAAAGGCAAATCTGTCTCTGGTGATGCTTGTGGCAACCAGTTCATTGTAGCAATCCGGAGAATTTTCCCAATACATTCTTCTTCTTGGTAGAGAATTATACCCACTTACTAGTAATATCCCAATGAAAACTTTCATCTCTTCATTTGAAATATTACCAAGTTTATTTTTGAATTGTGCGGCGTAACGATTACTGTATGTCACAAGTAACTCTATAATGTGTTCATCCACAAATCGTTCAAATAATGTAATTGGAGGAGGAAGTTTATTGTCGACTGTATACATCTTAGGCCACATGGAGTACGTACTTTCTAAATCTCCAGATTCCCATTGATAAGATTTCATAGGTACTGCGACGATGTTATCTTGGTTATCACAGACACTTTCTTCTTCATTACCAGGCACTCCTTCATCTACCATAAACAAATTATCAACCGCTAGATTACTAGAAATGTCTTTATAAATGTCAAGTTCAGCTTCTTCTCGTAGTTGGCTGACAGGAAGATGATTTATTAGAACATCGGCTTCATCTCCCGAGTCCTCGTCTGTTGCATTGACATCGTTTGAAGGAGGCATGCTTGCAATATTGATGTCATTTGTATCGTCAATAAATATTGCATCATCATTTTCTAGAATGTGGAGAAGATCATCTAATGTCAAACCACTGTAACAATAGAAAATACCAAGTAAAATATTACAATTATTATGAATAACAGTATTGTTATTCGTTAACCCTGAAAAATCAGTTGTAAAAATGAATTTAAAAAAAAATGAATAGGTATATTTGAGAAACGAATCTTTTTAAAGAAAAATATTGTTCAAATTTATGAGTTTAAAACTGCTGTATTTGTGTTTTAAATAGTAATCCATTTTTTGAAGATATATAAAACGAAAAGCTCATTAGATAAAAATCCAATTGTAAAGAATAACAGTTTATGATAAAGAAAAGTCACACAAATGCTGAGTGTCCTTCTAAAAGACCCGTCTGTTTACAATAATATCCTGGAAGTAGCAATAGAAAAAAAGTGTTGAAACTTTTATAAATTAAAATGTGAACCTTTTTAAAACTAAAATGATAAACTATTTATAATATTCTTGAAAAATATAAAAGTACTTACCGTTGCAACTGTATTTCGACGTGTTCACTCATCGTGCATCTACAAGACACTTTTAACACTTATATAAAGGAATCACACGCAATATAGAACAGGAACTGACGGCATGGTTATGTTCTCTAGGCTTCATAGAATGCACACAGGGTTGCCAACCTATCAATATCCTCAACAAATTTCCCTTATATCAAAATTCAGTAAGATAGGTTTACCGTCCTTTTATAAGAACACACGACGTTTAAGATATTGTCATCGTCAATGATCTCTCGGCTTATATGGGTTAAAACGAGATCTTAAAATAATATTCTCAACTTTTAATTTTAATTTTCTAACCGTTTAATTTCAAACTTTGAAAGATTTTATTCACAAAGTACTCTCGAATGTTTCAGTGAACGGTTTTAATAGCTGGTAAGACGGTCGCAAACGTGGGGGGGGGGGGTATGTATTACATATACTCAAGTAAGTATATACTTATTGGGTACTCAAATTATAACTTTACATGTTACATGTAATTTTAAGAAAAAACACTATATTTAAAGGAGCTTCAATTATGAAATTGGTTATTTCCATCTTTTTTATTTTGTTAATATTGCTTATCTTTAACTTTCGTACAGCAGGAAGTGTAATAGGTATGTATTTGTTTCACCTGCATGTCTTGCAGGGTTGTATTTTTATTTTATTTATTTGTGAACAAAATAATACGACTTTTCTTGAGTTACATAATAAAAATTTAGTTTTCCTAACTTATTTTCTTAGTGAAATAAAAAAATAATAAATTGCGTTTATAAATTTGGTATAATTACAAATTTATTTCATTTTTAACTACTTTTCAAGAATTGTTATAATGAATTATTGGTAGAAAAAGTCGATAATAATAAAAAGTCCTATGTAAGGATTAATTTTTGAAATAAAATACTAAACTGAGTTAGATTAGACAGTTATCAGGACATCTCCCTACCCAATTGTAAGATTTTCTACCATGTAAGGGTTTATTTTATTGGTTTGTGTGTGATGTTTCTATATTGTACTATATAATTTAGTACGATTCATCAAATTTTTTATGGAAACGATATTACACAGCTCTTGGAATGATGTTGAAATCAATGTACTGTAATGAAGCTACACTTGTGGATATTGCAATAAAAAATTTAATGAAAATATCTTCCTACAAAAAACTACATAATTTTTACAATAGCTAACCTAGGATAATGTGTATATTCATATTTAATTAGGTTTTAAATAACGTAACGTTATTTCAAAACTTGCTTGGCGTTTTATTTGAGACTTCAATTACATTATGAGTTTTCCCTATGTATTTCTTTGTTCTTTTCACTTGATACCCCGATTTCATCCATAATTTTGAAACTTCGTGTACTAGTATAAATGCACAATGGATGATAAACGACAGAATAATTTATTAATTTTAATGGTTAGTTTCAGTACAATCTTCTGCAAATCCTAGCATTGTCTTATTGTTTATTTTGTAAAAACATGAATAATAATAGGATGTTCGGAATGGCAGAAGATTGTCCTCAGACTAATTATCTAGATAGAAACAGATGACAAATATATCTATTAAAATAATTTCATTTAATGGTATTTCATTGTTAATCCTTTAACGTTCACGTCATTGTATTGTTACACTAAATTAAAACAACGTGTTTTGTTCCTGATACGGGACGTTCTGTGAAACAACTTTTTTTAACAGTAATTAGATCGTTAATTCATTTTTGTACAAATTCTTTTTCTGTTTTTTAAACTGAAAAACACATTTTATAGAAAAATTATGTTTTTTTTCCCGATAACCAAGTACAATGGTTTATTTATTGTATGTTTCAAAAATTAAATACAATAAGTCTGCATTTATTTGTTTAGTAAATTAGTAAATAGATTCACATAATAAACTAAAGAACAAATTTCTATAGATTCCTAGGTAATAAGAGCTCAATTTATAATTGACTTTCACTATAAATATAACCATTAAAGAAACACTGCACACCGTTGTCACTTCACGCCGTTGGCATACAACCCCTTTTTTGTTAAGCATTTTATGACCTGTTTGTTCAGTTTGGTATTTACCATTACTATTATCAATGTGAAGTTATGAACTGAAGGTTTTACATGACTTCCTTTGTATTGTCTTGGTCATAATGATTGCTCAGAGCCAGTTTTAGGGGTGAGTCGCTACATGGCCCTAGTCTTCTAGGCTCTGTTAATTCTTTTCATATTACTCTTTTTCGACATTAATTACTTCGTAACTAGAGTTGATTCATACTGCCGAAGAAACTACGTTTATTATTTTTTTATACGTAAATGATGGCAAATGTTACAATAAACTGTATCAATGAAATGAACAATTCATCATTATTAAATTACTTTAGAAACTGTAGTAATAAATTCATTCGATGTTCTTTAATGTATGACTTCTATAAGAACATTGCAGTTAAACTGGAATTATTATTGACTTTGCAATTGAGGTTACCGCCATAAATAATCGGTTCCGATGCAGCAATAAAGTACAACTTCTAATGACACTTATTATATTACGCCATAGTCTTCTAGATGTGGGTTTATAAATAATGAACTTCACTTGCAAATTAAAAAATATATATTGTTGTAACTCCGTAAGAGAGTGTTTTAGATTGTTCAATATTTTTTAATGATTTTGATCAAACACTGCTAGAGTAAAAAATCGATTATTAGTCAATAATGGTTTACTTACAATATTCTTTCAACTGATAAAAACTACGAATTTATTAACAATTTAATAATGTATTAAATAGATGATTTACTGAAATATGAAATACAAATAATAATAATAATAAAACGTGACTAATGTTACAAGTAATAGTATTAATTATATATATTTTCCTTTTAATAAAACCGTATTAACTTTAATTCTTTGAGTAATTTTATACTGTATTTTGTAATTAGTCTCTTCACTAGACTTTCTGATTATTCCAAAATACAAAATAAAATATTTAAAAACAATCTTAATATCACGGATCATTTTCAACGTAACTGTTATGTTATGAATATTTCAAACTTATGTTAAATGTTCACACATATAACATTTAAAAACATTACCTCAGTTAAAATCTTTAAAATGTTCTCTTGTTGTTTGTGAAAATGAAACGAATAATGTAAACATTCTTTTATTAAAATTAATTGTTCAGAACTAATATGTTGTTCCAATTCTTTGTTAGAGGGATTAGGGGTTCCAATTTTTGTACAGAGATTAAAATATTTTACGAAACCTGGCAACAACAATTTTGTTAGGAGTGAATTCTAAAGAATGAATTATGATTTTGTGAAAGAGGTATATTCTAGTTACACTGTTTGCCAAGATAAGCTGGAAGTTTTACATTTCTGGTTTTACTAGGCATTTGGGAGGGGGGGATGTTTTAATATGTCACATGCATATACGTTTATCTTAAATTTGAATATTAATTCATAAATCCATAAACAACAAGTTATATAACAAATAATCCGAGAAACGAAATCAGATTTATTGTTTTACTTTGCATTTTTATTATTAATTAACGTTATTATTTTAATTTTAAAATGTTATAAAACTTTAAGAACAAAATGTATTATGACTTTATATAAAATAAATAAATAATTAAATAACCTTTATTATTGTAATTATAATATTTTTCCCCTCTTTCATTGAAGCTACTTTGTACTAAATTTGTATCGGATATAATTTTTAAATTAAATGCCTCTTTAGTGACACTACTCTACCATTGTATGATGAAAAAAATTCTTTACCATTTCTTTTAGAGATTGTATGGAATGTTTCAACATACTGAAGTACTTTTTCAAATTTATTCTTGAAACTTAATACATCTTTCTTGGAGTAGTTTACAGTTGTATAGGTAATTTAAAATCCGCTTTAATGAAACAGATTTTGAATTGTTTGTCAAGAAATTAATTGTGACTGTGCGTTGTTGTTATTTTGTAAATATACATTTTTGAAAGTAGAAACTGTAAATTTGAAGTAATTTGTATGTCATCATAATGTAACTAATAAGTTATTATTTCTTATACCTACTTGTTCGCTAACTAACCAAGAAGTTTTAAAATTTTGAACTATCAATCGAGGTCATAGTTATATAGTAGGTCCAGATGAGAAAACTTCCAAAGAACTTCCTTTTATCTAATCAAGAGTATAAAATTCACTGACAGCAAGTTATTATGTTAAAAATAATATTTAAAATACTTCCAAATTTATAAAATGAAAACAAAATGTAGAAAATACATAGGTAGTATTAATCAAAAAATTATCTGACGCGTCTTTATGTTTGAGATACATGTATAAAACAACTGACCTGTAAAACGTATAGGAAATTTTATTACTTATATGAAAGGAACATTTTTATATATTTCAACAATAGGAAAGCAATATTGTTAATATGTATTGTAGAAAATGTAAGCAAACCTATTAGATGAAATGAATAGAATCTGTATGGTGTATGTATGTATTTGTATAAATGTATTTATATTATTTTGTTATAAATTTATGTAAAAGTTGTATTTTAAGACTTTTGAAGATAGAAGAATTATAATTTATCACACAGTGTGAGTTTACAGTTTGGATTCTATTCAAAGTGGATATACATTGCTGCACGAGTGCCTCTTGTTGAATGGCGTATGCCTTCAACTTAAAAAGGATGTTTAGTGGTAAAACAGGAAAAAGTAATAATGGAAAGAATATAAAACTTGGTAGAACTATTTTTCAATGAAATGTAAACACATAAAACCCCCCGAGTACTGGAGTGGTGTTTTATATTCAAGACTTTATATTAATCAAAACGTCTGTGATAGGGATTTCATAACTGGCTTTTATGATAATTCTCTCTAAGGTATAATTAACCCTATTTTTTAAACCTCTCATAATTTAATTAATAATGTTTTTCGAAATATATCAGATGGTTTTTTTTTTTTATAAAATAGTTGTCTCGATGAATATATTTGTTAAAATTTATCTCGGTGTTTTAATGAAATCGCACTTTGAGGTAAAGAAATGTAATTAATATATCTTTTTACACAACAAATATTATATAATACCAAACATAATATAAACACTTATATTTATAATACCCTTACAATATTGGACATGTTCTGAATATAAGTATATTTGTTTCATATATGTCTACTACAAAATATTGTGATTAATTATTTGTTTTGTAATATTTTACCTTTCATTTAACTTTATTGTTAATGTTTGATTAATTTCTATAAATTTGTTTTAATTTTGCCTGTGCTACATATATTATATTTACGAAAAATGAATGAACTATAATTTTTATAAATTTATATTTATCAAGTTTTCATAAAATAATATTCATTACCAAAAACAAACCCAATAGTTCTGCTTATCTACAGAATAAAATTATATAATAATTTATATAATTATATAATAATTACTATTATATAATAATTTGTAGATGTGCAGATAAATAATCGCATTAAAATCAATAATGAAACTTGATTATAAATAGATTTTCGTATTATGTTATTGTCAATGGTAAAATAATGTTTAACACATATTTTATGTGCACATTAAATCTGAACTGTATGCACACATAATGAATGAGAAGAAAATCTGTTAGAATATACCGTAATATAAGAATAATTTGCTAGGTGTAGACAAGAGACCGTAACATACCAACTGGATTAACCTGAATGGACATTGATGATGATGATGATGATGATTATGATAAATTAAAAGTATAATAAGAGGTACAGTATGAATAAATTTTCAGAATTATATTAAAGAATTTTTTTAATATGCAGGAAGAAAAGATCTTTGCTAACATTTCAACGTGTGGCGTAGTTGAAATGAATTACTTAATTGAACGGATAAGAATGATAATTTAATCTGGTGCATCTCATGCAGCCCAATATGAATACACCTGCACTTATACTTTTTTTTATAATTTAACCAAATATACATTTACGATCAGAAAAATACAATCTTTCGAAATCCGTTATCAAACCTAGATAACTTCATAAATATGTACATACCCTTGTGATATACTATTAATTTATTAAGAATATTTCCTTACGTAAAGTAACTCTCTATGTAACAAATTCTATACAGGTAAGTAATTTCCAAGATTTATTTGTTATAACCTTAATTTCAAATATTTTTTTCCTCTAGTTTTTATAAAATCTGAATTTCGAATGGGAGAAGTAAAAAATATGTTATTTAGATTAAGGATGCTGCAATAAACACGATTTAACAAAAATCAATTAAATTTTAAGTAAATGATTTTTTTCCCTCATAATGCATATCCTAAGTTTCAATAATTTGATATATTTTATGGTTTTAATCTTCTCACTCTTTATAAAATTTATATAATTGTTTAAATAATTACATGTTCTGTAAATATATATATTTGGACTTTTAAAACAGATATTTCACAGAATAAATTATAATCTATTTTTTAATAATAAATATGAAACAGTAAATTGAGGAAATAATATCATATTTACCTTATGATATAAACCTATACAATTACGTAAATTAATTTAAAAATTTAATTCAATTCTTATGGATCAGTAACTTCTTTCAAAAAGAGAAATATAAAAAAATGTTCTAAATAATTGTTGTACATTTGTCTCCAGCTCTTTAACAAAGGCCTCATTTGATGAAAGTAAATTTACCGGTACTCAAAATTCTCTTTGTATTTAAACAATTTAAATGACAATAGGCCACGCTCTTTATTTCACTCAGCATTTAATCCCACTTAAACAATAAAGATGCTTTTATTTTACTGTAAATTGAAATTATTTTGAACACATCCAAGGTAAAATAAGATTTTAAGTATTTACGGATTACTGGGGAATAATACGTATTAGAATTATTAAACTTTTGTATACGTAATCATAATAAAAAGTTTAATATATCGACATACAGTACGTTAAATAAGTAAGCTTAAATCTGCATCCAAAGGAATTATGCGATAAGCTTCTCGATAATTTATACAGTAAAGCCGCTGATATTTACGATGAGATTTAGAAGAAAAAAATTACCCTAAGAGAAGGGAACTCATTTAAAGAAATCTCAATAGAAAACGGAATTTTATTTAAGTGGTAATATGGTAATGTACGAGGAGGCTAACGAGATACAAATCATATTTAATAACAATTTTGTTTTGTTGTAAATTATTAATTTCATACTGTTTTTATAGTATTGAACTATTTAAACTTAATTTAAGTTATATTTTATACTATAACCTGTTACTTATTATAATCTTCTACTAATATATTCTTATATTTATAAAAATTTGAGTATTTAAACCTACGACAACTATTTAATTTACAAAAAGATTTATGTAATTTTAATGACGAAATATATATGCATGGATTTATATAAATATCTTCTAAGGAAGCAAGTTTTATTATTTCATCTTTTATACATAAATTATGGAAAACGTAAACAAAAGATCATTTACTTTATTAGAAATTTATTCATATCACAATAAAATATATCAATATATATATATATATATATATATATATACAAATATTTAAATGATATTTCATTTATTAAAAACTGATTCTTAGAACGATAAAACATCAAAGAACGAATCCGTACGTCTTGTACTCGTAACCCTAAAAAGTCATTGGCAAAACGAAGTTTGGAGTTGGGAATACCTAAGTCTACCGTGTATAAAGTGGTGCGAAAGAGACTTAAATTACGTGCGTATAAGATTCAACTTCTGCATGAAATCAAGATCACTGACAAAGTGAAAAGAGTCGATTTTGCAGTCTTCAATTTGGACAGCATTGAAGAAAATGAGAACTTCCTAGAAAAAGTCATGAGGCGACATTTCACGTAAGTGGGTCTGTCAATCGACACAATTGTAGGATTTGGGGGTCAGAGCCACCGCATGAATTCATAAAACATTAGCGAGACTCGCCCAAAGTCAATGTTTGGTGTGGATTGATGCATGATCGTATCGTCGGACCTTTCATCTTCGCAGAGAAGACAATTAATGGCAATATTTATTGTGATATGTTAGAACTATACGTTTTCCCACAAATAGATGATATTGAACAAGAAAAGGGACCAATTTTCTTCCAGCAAGATGGCGCGCCAGCTCACTACAGCAACCGTACATTCAATTTAATTGACACTAGTTCAAGTTATTTTATTACATAATACCAAAGAGTTGTCATAATTTCTTGAGTTGAAATTATATCTTTCATATAAACTTTTTTAAATTAAAAAATTTATAAATCTATGTTTTTGTTGATGTTTAGAAAAATAAAACTAATATAGATTAATCGGACATTTGTCACAATTTTTTATTAAAAAACTGATACACGACGTTTCGAAAGTATAAATCAACTATCGTTATCAAGAGCGCAACAGAAAAAACACAAACATAGCCTAGTAACCTAGGACCACGTTTTAAACTAAAACTAAACCTGTAACTTAAGAAATGAACTCGAACCTCATTTGTTCTCTTTGTTTTATACCTGACAATGAGATTCATAGTCTCGCCACGTGGTCTGTTAGTTTAAATATAGAGAATTGATGAAAAATATCTAATTAAACCATATTAATAATGTAGACAATCCATTGTTATAAAATAACTTTAGAACCAAACTAAAAATCTATTAAAATTAAATAAATAAATAATATTTGTTATAATATACTAGGTTAGAGGTTAGAGCAGGATGTAAACTTAAGGTTTAGAGCAAATAAATACACCTAGTAATCAGTGCTGACGGATGTTAAGACATAGGAATAGAGACCAAGACAGTAATTATAATTTTTTTTTTTTTAATAAAAACCCTAAGCAGAAATATCCATCAAAATCTCAACAACAGTTTGTTTTAAATCTCTCGATATATGATGAGAAAGAAAAACAAGAAGATGCAACCCAAGAAGTGAGCTTCAGGAAGTTTGATAAATCACCCACTCAAGACAATTAATCTTCAGAACTTAGGATGGCGAAGATTTGAATAGCTCTTTCGGGAAATCAAGATGACATGCTGTGCTGCTTAGAGCCAAGTTTGTAATTCTAATACTATATGTAGTAGGAGGTCATGTGTACATTGTTACCGAGATTATTTATTTCACATAAAATACATAGAATATATTCGAAAGTACCGTTATGCTTTTTAAAACAATATTCACACACGTTAATTTTTAAATTGGTTTAGTATTTAAAGGAAACTTTAACCTCCATAGATTTGTTAATATGAATGTGAATATTTTAATAAAATGTTAATCAACTGAGAGAACAATATTTTCTGACTACAAAGTTTCTTTTATTTCATGTTAGTTCACAATATTAGTTCCACATTGTCTGACACAAACACACACACAAAAAAATCAAATATAAATCTAAGAATCAAATTTAAAATTAATAGAATCAGTTGACATAACATCAGCAATCTAATTTCTAATTTTTAAATTTACTTCTACGTTACTGTTTAAAACAGTCTCTCCTTAAAAACTATAACAAAAAATCGTAATAAAAAACAATATTATGACCAGAGAGTTTTATTTGAGCCTGTTGAAGTCAAATTTGATCAAAGTATTTTTGTCTGATTTCGAGTTACGCATAAAATTGAGGCGGAATGCTTCAAAAACATGACCAATATTTATGATAAGAAGCTAAATTTAGTCAAGATACAATTTACGCCTTGCACAGACGACAGAGAAACTTCATTTCAAAATCCCATTCCCAAATTTTCATGGAATTAAAAATATCCTAACTTTATCGATATAAAGAACAAAAGGTTGTGCCCATTACTAAATCTATATGATCTGAATTATATGTGAAAACGTAATAATTAAAAACAAAATTTAATTGAATTGCCTCATTGAACTACAGTAATACACACAATTACTAATGTGGATTACTTCACAATATTCCATAAAAGTACGTAATTTAAACTGTATAGTTTTCGAAAGTCCTAAATATATCCATCCGTTACATAACTACACCATATTATATAAATTATTAAAAAAACAAAGAAAATAATGATTATTTATAGCATACTTACAACTGAAATATTCTCTTTCATTTTTTGCATTACAGTATTACCTGAAACAAAAGTTATAATTTGTTAATTAATTTTAAAAGTAAGTTTACTTCTGTGGATAAATTTAAAAACAGAAAAATGTGTTTCATGAATGAGTTATATTACACTTTAGTTAATTGATTTCATTTAAGGAAAAAGGTATATTTTATTCAGAACCATATTATTAGAAAATTTAATTTATTTATTATTGACCAACAGCTACTTTTTTAAATACAATATATTGGATAAGTAATATTACTTAAAAAGTGGTATTAAATTATAATATATGACGAATATCCTAACCCATTATAATTACCTTTATGTTCTTTGTTAGATACAATTATGAAAAAGTGAACTATTTTGTTTAATACTAAACCAAATGATACTTTTTTTTCTAATAACCAACATTTAATAATATTAAAGAAACTACACAACAGTAATGCAACTTTCTTACACATGAATAAAGTAAATGAAATTTATTCAAAGAAACAAAGTTCATATAAAACTTAATATAATAACAACATCAAACACATAATAACAACAGAGTTAACTAAATAGGACAACTATCCAACTACTAATTCGTCATACCTATATGCTTGAAAGTTACCTCCTTTTTGTCTATTTAGTTATCAAAATATAACGATATTTGTTCTTGAAATGCTCTATTGCAACAATACAGCTGTTAATGAGGGGATTCTGTTATTAAAAAGTGGACTCTACAAATTCGGAATTTGTTATTTAAGTAGGTATTGTTAACGATATATTTCTTCTGATAAACAGTAATGAAATACTGTTTGTCCTAAATCCGTTAAAATAGAAATAATCCAACAGTCTCCAAACATGTATGTGGGGTTATAAAATTGTTTGAACGAATACTAAGTTGAAATAAAATGCTACTAAAAGAGCTTACTTTATTCTCACTTATGTTTGATTTACTTCGGACACAAGTGATCTTTAGAGAATACTCCCTCTTCATGCAACCTCCCTTATTCCTTGTAGAACATATCTCAGGAAATTACTGTTCGACTTTCATCGATTTATCTTCCAACGACAGTCCGCACTAATGTTCCTACTTGTTTCCCTGAGGAATTACGTAACTTTCTAAGGGAATTCATACATTAAGTTGGAATATAGTCGTAAACGCTAAATTTAAAGCACTTGAAATTTTAATAAGTTAATATGTAGGATAAAAATCTACATAAAGTAAATGATTCAAAATGCACATGTAGGATAGTAAAAAAAAAAGTTGGACCATCATCAGTATTAAGAAAAGGAAAGGGTTTTGTGAACTCGGTAGTGCATAAAGCTTGTGGTTTAGTTATGAAAGGAATAATGTTTTTACAAAATATTATTTTAGTCTACTTGCCTACTCATGTAGAGCCGAAAGTAATATTGACTGAAAATAAATCAACACAATTCGTACAAATTCGTAAAATAAGAAGACGCAGGCGAAAACATTTTTTCTACTGAACAAACAAAATCATATATAATGTATTATTAACTTTTTGGACTCAGGTCATAGTTTTGATCCGAAATTGAATGTAAAACTCTTACATATAGAAAATAAAAGAATAGATTAAATAATTTAGAATGTTTAGAAATAAATAGACCTATTTCACTTAGGCATATTCTCAACTTAAATGACCAAATTATATTAAATTCGTCACCCCTTCTAAAACCCATCTGTAACAAAGTTCATTAATCTTTATCTACCTACTAGGTCATCCCCCTACCTTTCCCGATTTATCTATTATATTTCAGTTTGCTGTTACTTATGTTTAAATAGTTGTCTATACCTGTAAATTATCAGTTGCCCGATGATGCCGCAAGGCGAAACAATTGTAGCTCATTTATATTCTTAAAATATTTGGAACTTTAAGCTTTTGCTTTATTTTATCCTTTAATGTATTATTGTTTATATTAATTAATTGTAACAATTAAATTCTATGATTACAGTCAAATTTTCAGAAACGTATAAGTTGTTTGCTTATTTTTGTACAGTAGAATTATTACAAATTTATAATTTTGAGTCATTTATTTACATGTGTATAATAGTAGACAAAAATAGCTTTTAACCAGATATGTAGAATAATTCCCTCTATATATGAAAATAGTCTAAAATATGGGAAAATAACTAATCGGTAAACTAACCTTCCTTCTGTTGTAGGTATGGTTATAAGCACTGAGAAATAGGTGTAATAGGCTGACATTATATGAGTTCAAGGTAATGGTATCTAAGAATTAGGTTTGATATAAAATTGGGCTTACAAAGTTAAGTTAGCCATAAGCATTATTATGTGTTACAGTTTAATTGCTTTAATATGCTAATATTCTCTAAGTGTTCAATATAACTCTCTCTCTCTCTCTCTCTCTCTCTCTCTCTCTCTCTCTCTCTCTCTCTCTCTCTCTCTCTCTCTCTCTCTCTCTCTCTCTCTCTCTCTCTCTCTCTCTCTCTCTCTCTCTCCCTCAGGAATGGATTTGATATACTGACAGTGTTAATGTTGAATGTAACCGTCATAAAGAAATAGGTTTAAATTATTTTGTGCAATTTATTGAAAATTGGTTATTGTAGGGAACTGACAGTAAGTACGATAAGGCTAGACAGTAATCAACGGGGGCTAGTTACTGCATGAACAAATATTATTATTTTTAACTCGCTGTTATTTAATTAATTTGTGTTGTACAAGTTCATTAGATTTATTTTGTTTTGTTGTTTTACAATATCAACGTCACTGAAAAATCGGTTTGATAGGGTTACAATTATAAGAATTCTTAATAACCACAGCTTAGGCCTAGGCTAAGATTTGGTAAGTTGAATTCTAACCGTTGAATATAGCTGTTACCGAGGAATAGGTTGATAGGCTGACATAATAATTTAAAATAACTGTAGTGTTGGCTGAGATTTGATAGACCAACATTATAAGAGTTCAATATAACCACCAAAGAGCTGATAGGCTGTTATTATAACCATTGAATATAGCTGTCACATAGGAATAGGTTGAAAGGCTGACAATAATTTAAAATAACCGTAGTGTTGGCTGAGATTAGATATGCCTATATTATTAGAGTTCAATTTAACCGCATCTTAGGCTAAGATTAGATAGGCCTATGTTATGAGACTTCAAAAGAACCGCATCTTAGACTAAGGATAGCTCAGTTGGTAGAGCATTGGTGCGTAAAGCCAGAGGTCCTGGGTTCAATTCCCAGTCTAGATCGTATATATTTCACTTGCGATATTATTGTATTAACAATACTAGCTGCTGGTAAAAACGTATAGATGTTAAAATCAGTAAATACATATGTAAGGACTGGAAATTGAGTAAAAATTTATTTCAATGTCATTTCTAACGAGGTAATTAATTGGTAAGTAATTGATTAACTTTTAACGGATTGTTTTTATGCGCATACACACGATTTCATTAGATTACTATATTTGTACTCAGAAATTATATACAATGACCCTGTATTAATTTTATTAGTAATATGTAACTATAGCTAGTAGTAGAAATATATCTTTTGTGGTCTAGTATATGAGAGCGTTCTTTGGTGTATTTTGGAAGTGGGTGTCTTTATATTCAGTAAAACTAACGAGTACAAATATCTGGTATCCATGATAACACCTCAGCTCAAAATTTAAAGTGATATAAATGTTACATTTTCTGCAGGCAATAGATGTTGGATCAACGCTCAGAAAGAAGTTTAAAAATGTTCAAGGAATTTATCTTATTAACAACTCTGAAGCCTGTCATTATGTAGGTTTCAGAAGTATGACATACGAATGCAGTCCGGATAAAACTAAATATCTGGAAGTGTTATGTAAGTTGTTATATTTCTGTAGCTCTAATCACTTGAACAGATCGATCATTGATTAATTATTGACTTTTCTAAAATCAATTGAATATATATATATATATATATATATATATATATATATGTTATTTACTATGTAACCCATTTACCTATAAATAAATACGCCTGTAAGTTAGACAAACTTTAGAACAGGGTTTGCCCAATTACATCTTTTCGTTACTTAGTGTACTTTCGTGAAACAACAATGTTGTGTGATTATACGTGAATACGAATATTACTTTTCAAAAACGTGATTGTGAAAAAGTAACAATTCCTAAATGATACGGTAGATCAGTGATTTACGACGTCATTTCTCTGATAAATAATAGCAACTGATATCAGTGGTTCGAATCAGTAACTCAAAGCAGAACAATTTTCCTGTACTATTAGTTATTTTGTACAAACATGTGGAAAAGTATTACATGTAATAATTGGTAATTATTCTGGTAGCTCAGTGGTTTAAACAGTCATTTCTAGGATTGGGACCTGAGCTCATTACTTCTAAACCAAATAAAACACAATGATTTTCTAGTGAAGTTAGTTGTTCAATTGACATCTTGTGAAGACGTAATAACTCGTAAATGTTCTGGTAGCATTCACTTCTCTGATTAGGAGCGGAATCTCATTCAAAACAATAATTATTTTTCTGTGCAATTTAGTTCTTCTTAAAAGTTGGTTACGTCCCACTTTAGAGAGACAGTGTTTGAAACGAGTGTAATTTGACTAGTTTCAACAGAAATAAATTTTCCAGATATCAATAGTTTTACGAATTTTATTTTTCAATAATATTAACAAATAACAACAATTTATTATTAGAAAGTTCGCTGTTTTGTAGTAAAGCATTAGATTATAGTTTAGATTAGGTAATTTAGAAAAAATAATATATGCAATGTCATCGTAGATTCAAGTAAATGAATGGGAATATTGTTTCTGTGTGAGACGAAGGCTTATAAATTAACTTTATAAATAACAAAACTCATTTTTTAAAAAATAGAAATATGTATGGGGAAAGTTTGAATTTAATTTTTTTTAAATTTTGATATATAATATAGAAATATAGTGCTATATAGTTTTTTAAAGCTTAATGCATTTATAGACACATACTCAATGAAATATTCTAAACAATATTCACCCTTCCTTCGAAATTGCAGTAAACATTTCTTTGTTTTTATATTGCCTTAAGTCAGACTAGATTTGCATATTAATTGCTTATAAAGTCTAAAGCAGATGGAGAAATATCCTGACTATATAAAATTCAATTTCCATAAACAGAAATGAACGCATTGAGCCAAGATTCAAAAATTTAAACTTTCTCCTAACGTGGAGTCATTTATTTTGTTTGCTATTTGAAAACAAAAAATCTTTTCTAATATTAACAATCAACGTTTTTTGGTTGTAATATTCATCACAAACTTAAATCAACAACCCTCTAAAACAATGAAAGAAGTCTATCATGGTACTTACCAAGCCTAATCATATTATGTATTACAAGCATCCTCTAAATGTAATCTACAAAAATGGTTTCTTGAGCTTTGTAGGAAATGTTAAATTATATTGGTGGATCAAAGGATTTAATCTATGTATAGCAACTTTCAGATGTCAGTATAATAAACAGTATACACTAGCTTTGCTCCTGTTAATGTAATGTGTTAGGAAAGTTCCACTAAGTACTCTCGTGTAGGTGACCTGGTCCTAGATTTCGTAACTGTATGAATATCACATTTTATATTCAGGTCAGGGTTTGAAATTACATTTTTGACAACAAATTTACTATGTGTCATCATAGTAGTAACATTACATGCAGAATTGAAATCTGCAAATTTTTATCTAATTTGGTAGATTTTAAGTTGAATAACACACAAGATACAAAAAAATAAAATAAAATAAAATTAAAAATTTTTTTTTTTTAAATTACTAGCACTCTGGTGTTTTTAATTAGAATATACTGAGTTTCAATAAGGTTCTATTTAATAGGCACATTTTTTATATTATATATTATATATTATTATATTATATATTATTTATAGTATTCTATACTAAATTTCATGTTTCTATCTATGTTTTTAGGCAACAGCAATGATAACTAAGACCGACAGACCTCAAACTTAAGCTGTCTGACTTAGTAAGCGAAAGTAACCTAAATACTACATTTAATAACAACATTCATTGATCATGAATTTGTTATTGGGGTTTAAAATACTAATGTTTTAGCAAACAATATTAATTAAGTATTTTCTCTGTAACATCTAACAGATTTTATGTTGGTAATTCCTATATTACACCTAATTTTCTTGTTTACAAAATTCTTGATCAAGAATGGAACAATTTTATGGATTTACGAGATTTTTTTATTAACAGTTCATTTAGGTAAACTATCACTACCACAACTCAGTATTAAATACATAAATTTATTACTAAGTTATGGTAGTGATAATAATAAATGAAAAATTGTATTATAAGAAACAATACGATTCTTCGACTATTAGGAGCGGTTTTACTGTCTTATTTCAGGATATTACACAAGAGCTTAAACCTTCACGGAAGTCTATTACAGGACTTGAGATCAATTTCCTGATTCAAGTTGAACAGAATGATTAAAGAAAACTTTTAGGGATTTATAAAGAAGGTTAGATGTTATACGGATGAAAAACTTTAGATTATCAACTTCATTGTTATAGGCCTCTTACAAGTTTTATTCTAAAGCTATTATTTTACTAAATCTCATAAATTAGATGTTCTCCTAATATTCTTTGCTGAAACAAACAAGTAATAAAAGAAATTTAAATACAAGAATGATAAAAAATTACACATGTTAAATTTTTTATAATAGATGATGGTTTATCTTCAAGAAAAAGAATGCATTTAAAATTAATGTTTTTTAATTATTCAGGCTCGTATTTCTTTTGACTCTTTGGTCATTTTTAAATGTCTTTCAATATAAACCATTAATCGATGTTTTAATTATGATCTATTACATGTTGTCAAATACGTTTCTCGTTACTATAAGCAGTGTTCTTATTATTGATTGTAACGAAATGAAGGAAATTTGTTACAAGGATAGTATAATAGATAAGCCAATATAGACAAGAGAGTTTACACAACCTTATTACATTCACAGTTTTTAACTTTTAATATGTTAAGAATAATATGATCTGTATAACTACTTTAAAAATGATTATACTTGTTTAATATTTTACAGGTTAGACATCCTGTATACTATATACAAAGTGGCTAAAAGAAACTTAGCCCCCCATCTTACTATTTTAAATATTTGAGATATTTGAATTCTGTTTGCGGCACACTCTTTTGGTGAGAGGCAATCTAAAAAAGAAAAGGTTTAGGTTATTTTATTTTTGAAGGAGTAGGGGATGGGGGGGGAATTGAAAACAATTTCAAATGGTTCGTTTAGGCTTGCGATACCTCATTTTAAACGCATCTGTGAGGCAAGAAAATTGGTACCAATAAAACTAAATTCTGAACCCGAAACTAAATTGTTACGGTATATATCCTTGTACGAGATTTATTTTTATACCTCTTACTGCATGTTCAAAATTATCTCCCTGTATCTACATCTGCAGTACAGTCCTAGTTCAAACTTGTTTTCAAAAGTTTGGTTATGTTAGGTTAGGTGGTGATTTAAGAGTTTCCCCACAAAACAATAAGATTGGATATTTGAAGCAATGAACCAAAGTTTAGAAAAATATAATACTTTGCTTTCTGAATATATCTTCCGTACTAGTTTTCGTCTAGCTTTGTACATTAAATACATTTTTTTTTTTTTTTTTTTTTTTTTTTTTTTTTTTTTTTTTTTTTTTTTTTTTAGGCAACGTTTTGTTATGGATGATCATCATTTAATTTTCTTAATTACTTAGGCCTAATTATTAAATTATAAACGCATATGCATAAAATTTAATCTAGCTAATAAAGGAACATTTTCATTAATTGATTAAATTATCTGACCACGTGACCTAAGAGATTCTAATCTCATCACAATAGACGACAATATAATAGGAAGCGGTAAACAATGAACTGTACTACAGTTGATGACCAAATATTGATTACTTTAATGACAAATACATTCTGGAAGCTTTAATTTAGGCTTCCTCTCGTATATTAAGATGAAATATTGACACGCATCTAGTTTATCATAAGTTCTACTACTATTTTTTGTAGGTAGTATGAAAGTTATGTGATTGATTAAAAAATAGATGTCGGGATTTTAGGGGATATGTTTATCTGAGGTCTAAAGAATAAAAATGAAATAAGGTTTTGGAATTGTCAGTCTGTCATACGTGCAGTTCTGTCCAATTCGTAGAGATATTTTAATAAAATTTGTTAAAATTAAATAACTACTACTAATGTTAGTCATTCCTAAGAATTTTTAAAATTTGAATAACTCATAATTTGGGATGAGCTGCCATAAGAAAAAAAATCACAAAATTCCGATTTTATCGGAACAACCGATTTGGTTTAAATTTTTACAAAATGTAAATATTATTAATCCTTATCCATGTGCAAAAAATCAATTTTATTTTAATGTTTTTTAGGAATATGTGGCAAATAACGAATATGGAACCTGACTTATTAAAAGCTCAATTTATTCAAATACGATGGCAAAAACAGAGCGCGGTGCTTATTTATTTATTATTTTTTTCCAAAACGGTGATCCATGGTTTATTTTGATTGACAACAAATTTTGCCTTGTTTGTTTTCTCTTTATATTGTAGATTGGTAATTGGGAAAGTTAGCGCAGTGTTTTTGTCCTGTTAAGGTAATGAAATCTGTTCTATGAAACTTTATGGTTTTATTTGTTTCTTTTAGGAAATATCGATTAATTGTCTCTGCCAATATAAAAGCGAGACCATCCTCATGTTCTTAAATCTTAACGATAAAAGAGAGTCCTTCATTTTAAACTATATACCGTATATTTACCATAATATTACTTCAAGCAAGACGTTAAATTTTATTAAAATTTTAAACTACAATTTTCGCGTCGTAGTAGAATAATTGAAATAATGGATGTTCGATTATTGGCTTATTTTAAGAAAGGTTTTCACCGGCATTCGAATTTAAAATATATTGAAGAAGAGTTATATCAGGTTTAAAAATGGCGATTTATACGTTACTGATATAAGTAAATATTTATTTTAAAATATGGATAAGCTACGTAATTACACCGAAACCTTTAATTTTTCCTAAACCTAAGGTATGTCTAGAATATATAAATAAAATCACTTTAAATTTAAAACAACTGTAGAAATTTATATTGTTAGTAGTAGTCAAATTACATAACGTTGTACGGTATAAATTAAAATCAGCTCAGCATATTCCTCACTTCATGATTAAATATATACATAATACATTTTTTATCCAGGTTTTTTTATTAATATATAGTTTCTAATAATCAAAAAGCAATTCTTTTTTTGTAATTTTTTAAATTTAATTTCTTATTAAAACTCCAATATTATTGACAAATGTTTTGTTGAATATATACAAGAATAATTTAAGAACATTTATAATTATTACGAGAGAATAGAATATCCAGCACAAAATGTCTAACTTTGTTAACTTGAGGTCACTGATGCCAAAGGAAACTTCATCATTAGAAAAGTTTCATTGACATTTGTAAGGAAGTTTTGAAATTACAATTCTAATACTTATGTTATTGGAATTATAGGACAGTTGGTATTATTTTCCTTCTGAGAAAGTTATAGCAAAGATTATTTTAATTAAAATTTAAGTAAGGTGTTAACTCGTAAAACAATTTTTATCATGTAATTTTAAATTCACATATTACTAAGCATAACATATGCTGCTATACAAAGCATTGATTCCTAACTTACGCTTATTGATAAAGCATTGCTACTAGTTTTGAATTAATATATAAATAAATTTAATGTTTCACAAATATAAAAAATGATCTTACACAATTTTAGGTTATACATATAAATATATTCTGTTTTACATTTAACAATATTTCCCTTCACCATTTTAAATCATTCTGTTATTTAATTTTAACACAATAAGGCAATATTTGGTTTAAAAAGTGATATTAAAAAAAGGGTCTTACATTTTATTAAAATGGTTTTAGGTAGGACTAATAAGATAAATACACAGTTTCCTAACAATAATTCTTCAGTTGTCGTATTACTTTCTATATTTAATTGTTTGTTTGTTGTTTAAAAGTAATAAACCTTTCAGTTATCATCGTCTTATAAAATAGGAAGAAAAGCGTACGAAACGAAGGCTTTTAAACATCTATTATTCTAATAGAGTGAGGGTTGGAAATGAACAAGATTAGGTCAAAACAGACGTAATAGCAAATATTAAAGAGTGAGATCTGACTCAAGACTACATCCAGCTAGGGCTCTCTGGAACACTCTCGAACTCACTATTAGTCAACCTCAATAACCTTAAATTAAGGTCTGCTAAGTTCTCTAATGGTTCTTCTAATGGTCGAAGTGCTGTGGTATTTATTCCTTGTGTTCGTAAAAATCATTTTATATATAACTGAAGAAAAATTGGTTTAATTTTTTTTCATTTAAATAATAATATTTAGCCCAAAGATGACATAATTTTTAGAGTTGTCTTTGGACCACTAAACGGGACACGTCCAACGTTAAATATTTCATATGTTTTAAATATATGTGTTTATGTGTGTCTTAAATATTTTAACGATCTCAGAAGAGTGTTAATTAACTGAAGATGGAGTAAATCTCCGAATCGCGCCAGATAAAGAAAAAAACAGAAGTCACGTGACGGTTCTTTTCCGATAAAGTAGCTATTAGAATATCTGGGATTGGAGTATTTAGTTTATGTTCTCTTTTCCGTTTTAAAAGCTGATTAGGACTGAGAGGTCCTTTAAACAACAAGAAACACAAATTGTTGCAGGACACCATTGTAGCCCAAACAATATTTCTTTTTAATTTTATATTATATTCAATTAGTGATTATTGTTTGTCATACTATATTCTTGAAATATAAATTTACAAACCAAATCTATAATATATATATATATATTTTTTTCAATAAACATACATAATTAAAAAGACAATAAATACACTTACACTGTGTTAATATGATTCTTTTGTTATCTTTCTCAATTAAAAGAGAATGAAATTTTGTTTTACTAAATACAATAATACATCATTTTATTTCAATTGTTGTATTTTATTGAAGGACAACATTTGCTCATGGGTGGTACAACTAGAGATGGAGATGTAAATCATATTTTTTTACCTCTAATAATATAGTAATTATTTTTATATTTTTTAATGTACAATATCATATAATTGATTGGAATGACGTGTCTGATATTATCTAAAAGCTATAATTAAGATTGTCGATTGTTGAAGCGATTCTATTCGGATAGAAAATATGATAATAGTCTTCTACTCTTTTGATTAACGTTTACAAGAACCAAATGACACACATCTGAATAAATGAATATAAAGCAATCTACGTCGCTTGACTTCCTTCCACATCGTTGACATTAATCTCTGTTCTTCTTTTCTTTAAAATAATTCCGATTGAAACTGAATTATACCGTACAGTGGGGAATTTCTCTTAATTAAATGTAGAAGTACAGAGTATTTGGTAACTTGTTTTTCTTTGTTGTTTAAAGACACCTGTTGAATAAAATAAAGACTCAGCTCTTAAGTAAACTCACAGCGTCAGTGTAGGAAAAGAACAAGAGTTGGTCTAGAGATCTGATGGGAACGATGAAAGTGAGGGATGTAACTAGACTGCATTAATAAAGGTGTAGATCTAGCTAGGTGTATTGGGATTGCCATGATAGTATCGAACAAATTCAATAGACAATTTGAAAGAGAAATTTAATTATTATCAAGAAAAAAGTGATCCTCAAATGAGGTCAAGTAGCCATCCCTTGAATACTTTTTCAAAGGTTTTTTAGAAAAATGCAACATTTTTCACCACATATAAGAAACAATATTTGTATGGTTAGTATTTATACATTTAAAAAAAATTAACATATCACTTTAGCTTGTAATCGCAAATAGCAATTGTTAAATATTTTTAATAGAAATATTTTTTAACATGGGCCGCAAATGTTTGATTCCTGTTTATTTGACAGGATCTATATAAGTTGAGTTTAAATAAAATCAGGAACTGGGACAGAGTGGGCACGAGGAGGGGTAATATCGTGTGGACTTTATAATAAAACTGATTGAGGGCAAAGGAAACCAAGGTCTCAAATAAATAATTTTGCGTTCTTGTACCGAGTTAAAATTTTTGAGGTAATTTTTAAAAACTTAATATTTATTTATAAAAATTAACTTTATACGTAATTCTTCGCAGAGTTACATAGCTACTTTGTTGTACGTGAATTTCTTTTTAAATTTGATTTAAGACATATATTTAAAAAAATAAATAAATATAAAAAAAACCGTTTTTAAAAATAAAATTTTAGCAATGAAAACTGACTGTCACTGTCTTAAATGAAAACTTAATACATCGATCCTTTATCGATGTACCTTTAAACTGTTTTATCGATCCTTCGAGACCTAACTATTCCATTGTTGAAAACAGCTAATAACTATTCCTCCTGTTAAAAAAATTACGTCCTCCAACAATACAATAGTCTGTTATAATTTGAAATTTTTGTTCAAATTTGAATCAGATCTTTCCTTGTTTAGAAACATTGATATAAATTAACACAAACTAGTTGTTTTGTAAGAATCTGTAAGAATACTGAATTATTTTCAGTTCTCTTGGTATGCGTTCATCGATAAGAAGTTACCCTACAAAATCATTTTTGTTTGCTTGTACTTATTTTCAACACAAATAAACAAATCTCAGAAGAGCAATAATTTTGTTTTGATTGTTTTTTTTTTTTTTTTTTTTTTTTTTTTCTTTCAAACATTTTAAGAATATTATAATAACTAAACATTTTAAATAGGAAGAACATAGTTTTACATTAAGAATCTTGTCTGTTTATTAAGAATTACATAGGCCCTGAAGATATGTTTCCTTTTTTCTCGTATATTTATTCTTTTTCTGTAATAAATTAAAGTATAAAAACACATTTGGTAAATTATACAGTGGCCTGCATGTATACATCCTATTAGATTTACTCCTTTTGAGATATATCACAGGAATAGCACGTAAGCATTGAAATGATACATTGCCTCTCACGTTTTCATTTTACCCAAAACTGACAATTGAAATAAGAATATTTATAATAATGAAAATTGCAAATTTTCTAATTTCTATTTTGGTAAATATTAAACTTAATCCATCCGAGATTGTAGCATAATTCCAATTTTATTTTATAATAGTAAAAATTAAACTTAGAAAATCCCTGGGGAAAAGTGTCCAGCCCTAGCAATATTACATTACAATCAATTTTGAATTTCATTTTCGCTGTATAAAAACAAATATAACACGTAAATGTTTTTTTTTTTTTTTAAATAATACATTTTAAGTTTGATTTTTACATACAGTACTTTATAAAAAATAATAAATCTTAATTTCGGTAACTAGTTAAACGTACTCGAACGTAAATCTTTCATAGTTTTTGTTCATCAACTATAACGTAAACATGATTTTTTTTAATTGAAGTTAGAAAAGTATATATCAATGTTTTAGAACAAACAAAAACTTGTTAATGTATAATAAAATTGATCTTGATGTAATATTAAAAAGGGTAGATATTGCGTCTTATATAAAATATAAAAAGTAGAGTAAAGAAACTAGAAGTATTCCAATTAAAGTTTGCCAAGTTTTATAACGTTGAATTATTTATCATAACTGTCATAAATTATGATTTTCCTTTTTATATAAAACTATTACAATTTGCCGGTTATAAATACATACTGTAAGTTATTTTGTTTATTCATCGGGTAATAAAAATACACCTAATATATTTATGAAAAAGTTAATTAAAATTACATTATATTTCATACTGACAAGTCTTATGAATTACGGCGAATTAGTTTGCACAATGTGGAAATATTAATCATGATTAGAAGGTAGAGGATATAAATTTATTAAAACTGCACAACTGTAACGCACGCTGTATCTATCCCAACCCAGAATTAAATGTACTTGAACACAATACTTCCTTTTCAGAAACACCTTTAGGCGACACTTGCTCCAGGTTTAGTAGGCTAATTCCAGGTTTAAGAGACTTATAGATATTTTGTCTCAATATATCACTAAGAAAACCAGCTATCGTTTGGGAAAACAAATAATCTGATTTATCTACTTAACCATATTACAACTTGTTTTACAAATATGTTAATATTGATCCGATTGTATCAGAGCAATTTAAACCGCTAAAACAATCCTATTGTAATCCTCGACGTTAAATTGTGAGCTCAAACCAATTACTTTTTCACCATCCTAAGCATTAATTAGTTAAAAGGCTTCCATGGCTGTTTTTATAATTTTTCTGAATCTTTTTCTATTTTTAAAGAACCAAGTTGAATAGGGCAACATAGTACCTGAATCAAGATCGATTTTAAATAAATATAGTATCTTAATTTTTGAATTTCATTTCATTTAATACCTTTCTTAAACGTACAGTCTACAAGGACATTACAGGATCAGATATATCTGTAGAATGATTCTACATAGTGTAGAATAGAGGTTTGATTTTGAAAATTTAAAGGGTTGAGATAGGGTAGCTATTTCAATATCAGACCTTGTATTTCTCCATTAACCCTGCTTCTATCAGTAGTTACAATGACAGGAAAATCCCTTCAGATAAATTGTAATTACCAACATGATTTGCAAAATAGATTACTAAGGAAATAATTTCTTGGAAAAATTTATTAATTTTAAATTTCTTACATAAAACTTTATAAGTGAAGAGACAAACACTTTGGGCGCATCACCCATACGCACGCACGCATACACACGCACACACACAAACGTGCGCGTGCTCACGATATAACATGTCGATCGTTGGCTTGGAATATTTTTCAGCGGATAAAAAATTACAGTTTATATTGTTGGGAAGAGCCACAGAGTGTGGCTTAGCATAGGGATATGACGAGTTATAAAAAATTCTGGTATTTTTCATTTTCGTAACATTTCTATTTTCGTTACACACGTTGAGTTTTTTTTTGTGGCGAGCAATATTCAGCTGAAAAGGTTTCAAGACTGTGAATATAAATGTCAATGTTACACAAAAGTCTCTGTATAAAAGAGATATTTCTGAATTTTATGATTTTTTACAAGCTGAATGATTTTTAATTTGATGAGTAAACGATCAAAATTTGTGTATTACTTTTACGCAAATGTTCATAAAACAAATTAAAAATTGTAATATATATATTGCACTTGTTGAAGACGCAATAGTTATTCTGAGTCTGATTGATTCCTTTATCCCTATTTACTGAACTACACAGTGCACTAGACTTGTACTATATCTTTGTCCCAGATTCTTTGTTATAGCTCATGTAATACTGCCACACAAAGAACAATAAAAAAAACCTTTAGTATAAATCTTTCTTCAGACAATCTCTGTAAAATATAATTATACAATTCGACAATTTCACAAATTGATTCATAATTTGATGACCATTTTGAATGAATTTATGGATGTTGACGGATTTTTCATTGCTTAAATTTCAGTCAGCAAAGAATAGTTATATTACCTTGTGTTTTTGTCAATTTAAAAAAATGTATAACTTACTATTAAAAGCAAATGAAAATGCATATTCATTGTAATGAACACGTACAAAATTTACATTTTGTGTTTTCTTTAAAATAACTAGTTTCGTTGTTGATATTAAAAAAAAATTAATTAGACATTCTATGCCAGATATGCTATTAAAAATATTTTACTCTGTAGAGGGAAATATTGTGTAAATAACTTCCAGCAATTTTCCAATTTTTATTTGAATCAATATTCTTCAATTTTGTTTAATAGTGTCCTTTACCATGTTAAAGTCATAAACAAATAAATTGGAAATATACATTTTTGTATATACTTTCTTGTACAGTTAAACATATTATATTTATTAAGAATACCTATTTATAAACTATTTTAGATGAATTGCTTTATCTTTTTATCTGAAAATAATTTATTACAAAGTATGTTATATATACGAGACTTCAGCGTCTTCTTAGTCCTCGAAAAGGTTGTCTGATGAACCACCAGGTACCTAATAGGTCTAATACATAAACCTAAACATATATACATGCACAGATTATTGAATTTGGAAAGGAAATTGCAGTATTTTTTTCTATATTTAAAAAATTGTTTTTTCTCACAGGTATATTTGAACAATTTATACTTAATAATTTTAAATAAATAACTTATTCAGAGATGATATTACGTCAGTATAAAGTCCACTCTGCAATCAAAGATTAAAACGTACTCGACCCTTTATGTAGCACACGTTTAATTAATGTAGTAGTAGCATGCGAAAAAAAATCCGATTCCTTTTAAATGTACAATGGGTTGAAATAAGCGTGTTAACTAACCGAGTATCAGTCCTTTTACTGCTTCATTAACCCTATTTCCACAATAGACAGGAAAATCCTTTCAGAGAAACTGTAATTACAGATACAAAAACACAGTACAAAGTGAGAGAAGTAATTCTTTGTAATTATCTACCCATAACAAACTAATTACAATCACCTTACTGGTGAAATATATATTTAATTGGTTTCATTAAGGCTGTTATTATACAGCATGAGTTTATTTGTATACTTCTTACATGTTTATAATTTAGCAACTGTAACAAATAAAATTTTAGATAGCACGATAATTAATTAGAAATGTGTCATATTTTATAAAAGTTGTCATATTGATTGTATTTGACAATCAAATAATATTTATACTTAAAAAAATAATCATTTAACATACAGGTAATTGAACCGAGATTGGGATGTTGACGATCCTGCAAAGGATCTCTAAAGCTAGCCACGAATACATCCATGTTATTATAGTATAAATCAATGTATGGTGTAAAGTATTGTTTAGTATTATTCAATTATTTTTAAATAAAGTATATACTCAAAATATATATACTATGTCTCGAAGTTCTACCCTTAAAAGTAAAAATATACCCCTAATGAAAAAAACATTTGCCTAACATATCATAGAAATTATTATTTCTAAGCTGAAAATAAGTTTTAAAGCTTTTAAAAGTCTAAGCTTTTAAAAAGTTTTATATATTTCTGGCACCAAATTTTTTTAACTGTCTGCCTTTAAACATAAAATCTTCTTCTAACAGAGTTCAATTTGCCAAGCGTTTGTGGGAGTATTTACTAGAGATAGAAAATGTTGATAATTTTTTCAATACTATTAATTAGAAATGTTAGTATTATGTTGTATAGTAAGTAAAGTGAATGAAGTGTAATTCAGAAGAGTTAATCATCTGTTTTAGTGCTTTGTTATTTTGTTTTGTGTGTTTATTATATTATTATTTGGCTGGTTCGTTGCCTTCCAATACTCATTAAAACTATATTGATCCTTAAGAATATTAAATCCACCTTCACAGGTAAATAACCTAGGTGGTTATTATTTCTATCCTATGCATATGTAAAATGTGGTATTGTATTTTGTACTTTAATGGAAGAAATAATAAAGATTTTTCATTTCATTAGGGAAAAAAAGATGAAGACAAAATAAATAATCGTTTTATCAATATTTAATTTTAGTATAATATTCCAAACCAGACGAAGTACAAGTTGAATCGGTAGGACAAAGACATATTTAGAATAATTCATTTTCAAACTCGAGTTTCACTCCTATTTGATTAAGGTTTTTTATTAATCTACTATTGACGACCAAGACAGAAACAATTGGTATCTGTTGGATCATGACACTCATTAGTAAGAACCAAAGCAAGTAAGTAATTGTTTCAGATTAAGATCTTATTAAAGTAATATATGACGAAAGTATTATTATTAAAGCTAAACGCTTCATCGTGATTTAATGTCCGTTTATTTCAATTATAATTATTGAAAATATTTATTTTTATTTTTTTAAATTTAACATTACTTAAGACTTTAACATCGTTCTTATAATGGAATACAATAAAAACAAGCACCACGTGTCATGTTTCGTATTGCTAAAGTGGATCTTTGCACTTGAATGAACACATTTCCGAATTGAACCAAGACAGTTATTGATGTATAGCTTTATGTTATCGTCTGTGGGAACGTTTGTCATTCGTAACCTAAATACAAGAAGTAAGCTTGAGGTTGATACATTGAGATTATAATATATAACAACAAGGAAAAACATCACGGGATCGATTCGCTCTTCGAACTAAATAATGTAGTTTATGGAAAAAGAAGAAAATATTAGGTTTGTGTTCTTTCTTATCTAAAGGAAATAGATAATTTAACTCAATTCAATTTTTACCGTTTTTAATTTTCAGTAAATCTATTCCGACAATCTAACACACACTGTTAGCGAGTGTATAATAGTGAAACTAATAGTAACTGCATTTCTAGAAGCCTAAGACAATTCAGAGCGTAATTATACAATAATTCAGAAATAATATTTATTTCAAAATTATAAAATGCAAATGTATTTTAGACAATGTTTATAAATGTTTTATAAAATTTAACAGTCATCCAGTTTTAAATTATAGGTTTAGTTTTCTATGTTTTGTTATTTGCACAATAAACACTTTTGTTTAATGACCTATTCGTCACGGTAAGTTAATTAAAAATATACTTTTTTGTACATATATCTGGCTATTTGTTGTTACTTCAGTTTGCAGTTATATATATTTTTTACAGGATTTATTTAATTTAGGTTTTCATTATATTATTATAATTATGTTCGGTACATTACTAAAAATCCTTAGTGGACAAAAAAATTACACTCGTCTAAGGGGTTATTTTCTACCCTTTTCAAAGTTGTTAATTAATTAAGATAATTAAACACAGTTTGGAACCATTTTCTTTTTAGTCGCTCGTTTTTTAATAATGTACTTTATGAGGTGAAGTCAGATGATAAATCAACAGTTTCACATGGGACACATGGTCATGTGATATTGGCTTTAAACAATTACAAAGGAAATTTTATCTATTCAGCTATAACATTACTTTTACTTTATATATTTGATTCTATTTTCAACAATCTTCTCAGGAATGAGGAACTACCTAAATTTTTATTTGAATGATAAATTTCCGATTTTAATATTATTTGCTCAAGATGGATTGTTTATATTATTAAAATGGTTTTAATCTGTCATTTGTCATTATATATGAATACAGAAACCAATACACAACTTTCAGGAGTATAAATCAACTCCCGTTATCAAGTTTTTCTTCATTCTTAAAATGCTCTAGGAATATTGCTTAATAACGGGGATTGCATTATACTACCAAAACATCGTACATTAGTTTTTATATTACAGAAATGTCCGTTTAAACATTTTAATAAGATAAAGTTCAGGCTAGCTAAATTTACTTACTACCTTAGACTTAGAATTTTTTTTTTTTTAAGTAGATTCTACGTATAGGTAAAGATTACAAAGTATAAATTATCGAGGTGTACCATAATAAAGTTAGACTTCAAGAAGGGGTGGGGGACAGTATTATGTAGTTGTGCACTGTTAAAATAATTTATGTCCGCTTCTAGAAATATAATTTTATTCTACCTAGTACAGTTGGATCTTATACATAGTACTGGTTACCTAGACCTTGTTTTTCCCCATTACTATTATCTTAGGCATACTGTAAAGTATATTTGAAATCTAAATTAAGATGATCTAATAAACGATCTATTTAATTTGCAGAATATAAAATTCACTTAAAAACATTGAAAATTGATTTTTTTTTCAAAAGTATGTTTTGTTTATGCTTTTTCTTTTCGCTTACTTTCGGTTCAACGTCCAATGGAAAAGACGATTCCTTCAGGGCAAAGAACAGGGCCATCAAGCGCACTACCGGTGACAGCTAGTATCACTGGACTGATAAGGAAGCGAGTAGAACTGAAGATAGGAGTGTTTATGCGAGGTAGCAAGAACGATGACAGACAGATATACCAGGGAGATGGATCCAACGTCATGGTGTTAATATAGCTAACCGCTTCGACACATAACATGGGGGAGTATAATTAGGACACCCATGTTTTAACAACTACATGATTCTCTTTAAAATCATAAAAGAAACGACGAGCGGTTACTGTAAGGTATGTGCAAGGATGTGTGAGGTCATTGGATGACACATTGCCGCAAACAACATGGTAAAGCATATCCTCGTTTTGATACAACCATCCGTTAATTGGATTATGATACAAGCAGACAAACGATATAAAATCCAGGGGCAAGTAAAGTGAATCGAAACAAGATAAACCTTAATGGTTTATGAAATGAAGAGTTGTCGTACACAATGGTTAAAATGTATATGTATTTCCGCATGCGATTGTAATTTTCTTGGATAATAGGATGTTAACACGCCGGAGGAAAAGTAATCTTTGTTACTGCCTAAGACATTCCCTCTATTCGGACAAAAATAAGGGATTTTCTGATCGTTTTAGAGAAAATATGTCACCATATTTGTTTAAACAGTAATTTTACCTTGATTCAATTCCAATTATATTGAAAACATCTTATATTATTTATCTGAAAATTTAAGTGAACAATAATATTAATAATCATATTTTTGACCGCCTTAAAAATGATAAGAGCAAATATTATATTTAGATTTAATGTACATTGACTAACTATAAAATTAAAAACATACAACTTACTAAAAAAAAAAAAAAAAAAAAAAAAAAAAAAAAAAAAAAAAAAAACAACCTATTGAATAAATATATAAGATTTATTTATATCTGTTAATCATGATTCTGAGAAAAGTAGTTTATTTATGTGTTTACAGCTGTTTTATTTGTAAATGAATATTGTTTGTAGAGAACTAGTTTCAATTATACAATTTGACTACAAATGTCAATAAATTGAAAGGAGACGTTCATTAGTATTTGGTTGTTAAAACAACCTAATCTCCGATAAAAGACAGAGAGCTGTAAACTTAATTGGGCAAATAATGTCAATGTAATTACTGTATAAGTCAATTTGATCAAACACTAGATATTCATTTATTTGAATACATGTTTCTGATATGTCATAGCTTCGTCTTCATGTCATGATTTTTACAGATCAGATAAGTAGTTTTTAAAACGAAATGTAGAGTCGATTTAAATAATGTTATACGGAGTTATTTAAAAAACCCTCAACTAAGGAGCGTATGAATACTAATATTAAAATTAGGTAAAATATACTAAAAACTATTTATAATATAACAAATTAAGACTTTGAAATAAAAATATCCGTTATAAATATCATTGAGAACATGTCACCAAAAAGGTAAAAAACATGAAATTTGTTAATAAAATATGATATATACAAAGTGTATATAACTTATATCATTGATTATTTAATAAAATGTAAGTTATATGGTTTTATTTATTTATGCTCTACGAAATCATTTATTATTATCTTACTAAATAAATATCTCTATTACCCCTTACCATTACTTACGATGTGCTGATACAAACTAATTGAAAACTTGAAAGTAACAATTAGGTCACTAGTCCAACTATTTGTAAAGTTAAAGAAAAAATAAATTGTGGATTTTAATACAAATTATGTTTAAATACAATACATGAACGATTTTTAAACAAATGTACGATTTCCATTGGGCAAAATAACTAACATAAGTAATATTGACATTTTTAATGTTTTTAATAGTATATAGTAATGTTAAATGCAACATATTAAACCAAATATAGTTATTTTTGCTGAACTGGATTTCAGTTAAATTTGAATTATTATTGAGGATAAATTTCTAATATTTACAAGATATTATGGAAATGTCTGTAGATTGTAATTTATGTTTGATATAATGTTTAATTTATTAAGATGATAGCGTTAGAAGTATTATCACAGTTAGCGTTTAACTTACAGGACGTAATGAGGTTATATACCTGGTTATCGATTTATATACCAGAGATAATTATATACGTTAGTTCGTAGCGTTAATGGGGCCCAGAAACAGTTTAAATAATGTGAAAAAGTTGATACTGCTAACTGATGCATTTATACATGTAGTTATTTAAACCACTTACATAAAACATAATGACTCTTGCACGGTACATAACCATAACGTTACGGTATTGTTCTTTCTTTTCCAAATAAAACTTGTTAAGTAAAATGGGAAGCTGTAGACATAAAACAGGATACTGTACAAGCTTGACAAACTGCGTTGTATTGTGAATCGGTCTCGGGGGATATTTGAATGGAACATTTTGATTCTACACAGATGGGACTTGTCAAAAAACATTATTGTATATTTCATTATTTTAGCTCAGGAATTGTGATTTATTTTTCGTTAAAGAATTTTCGACTACATTACCAACACTGAAACTAGTTAAAATCATGAACTATAGTAAAATAAATACTAACAAACTAAATAAATATACATTGAAAAAAAAACATGTTACAGGAATATAAAGGGACCCTACAAGAAGTTAAAAATGATTAATTGTAATAAAACACAATAAACAACAATTTTAAATTATCAGGGTGTAAATGGAACCGGCAACGAGTTAACAGGGATAAAATTAAATAGATATCAAACTTAATATTACAGGTCTGTAAAACGGCCCTGCTAAAAATAAATCGAAAATCATAAATTGTAGCACAAATTTTCAATCGTCACAAAAAGGACAATATTCCATTAAGGATCTCGGCTTTATCTCCCGACAACACCTGAATGGAATTATGTAGGGTAAATGTCATGTTGATCTCTCAGACCAACACAGTCAAGAAGCATGCGAATAAAAGTGACAAAATAGGGTTGCGGCAGATTCCCATGTTCCATGAGTGATAATTGAACGAAGGCGGGTTTTTACCACGTGTTTCACGGACGGACAGTATCATTAACTTGCCTCAGTTTATATTTGTCCATTATTAATCTCATTTCCTATGCACAACGAATTTAACGGTTGATACAAAATCAGATATCATAACACGCTGTATGACTGGCATCTGACTTGTAGCTTCCTCTGCTACTTTTTCAGTTTTTGTGTTTCCCATAATTTCGCATTGTACCCATCAAAATGATACTTCGAAATCCAATAGATGAAGTCTGTGGTGGTAACACAGAATATAAAAACTAAATATAATGCCAATATATATATATATATATATATATATATATATATATATATATATATAAACAGAGAAATATAAAAATAAAAAAATAAATAAAAACAATAAACACAAGTCAAATTCACAATTGAAATATGAATGCAACGTATAATCCTGAGAAATAAACATAGAAATAATATACATGTATTCACGTACACAAATTCATAAACATATGACAGAGAAAAGGGGATAAAAAATCACATACAATCCTAAACCAACTAGCTGGTATAAAGCAGCTCACTATTAACAGTTAATTGTGTTGTTGTTTTTAGATAAGAATATTCTCATTAACAATGACATTTGTATTTAGCTACAGTGGAACCTCCCATATCCGACCTTCCCACATCCGACTCCTCCCGATATCCGACCTAGTGTCCGACCGTCCCTCTGTCTATTGTTTACTCGCGCTCTCACAGTCCGTTTACGTTCGCGAGCCTGTACAGACTTGAAAAAGTGACTCATCGATACAGTAGAGTCCCGCAAACTCAGCGTAATGTGGACCGGAAGTGTACCGAGTTTGTGAAATGCTGGGTTATTGGGAATAAGGGCAAAAAATAAATTGTAATTTAAACCCAAAGCGGCGGCGATATCAAAAGACTTTGTCGAAAGCGGTATCCCATTGACGGCAGTGTAAAAACACCGCGGCACCAAAGCGGCGGCAATATCAAACGACTTTGTCGATACCGGTATCCCAATGTCGGCGACGTAAAAACACCGCGGCACCAAAGCGGCGGCGATATCAAACGACTTTTTCGTTAGCGGTATCCCATTGTCGGCGGCATAATAACACCGCGGCATTGGCACCCGTCGATATAGCAGACATACACCTGCAAAAACGTTTGATGGGCCGCTTTTTTTCCACGAATCAATTTAGTATGCATTATGGAAAATATAACATTTCTTTTCAGTTTTCTTTGACAGGTACGCACAGTATATACAGTAAATAAAAATGAGCGAGTTACGAAAACGGAAGCGTGTGTTGGTTTCGTTTGAGACGCGGTTAAATGTGTTAAAAAGACTTGACAGAGGGGAATCTGTAAAAGAGCTTTGTGACGAGTTTAACGTAAAAGTAAAAGTTTAACGTAACAGTAAAAGTTTGAAATGTAAAATCATTACAACTTGTAAATGATAATCAATAGTTTTACAAGTTGAATATACAATATTTACGTATTTAATTTCATGTCAGAAAATGTTTGAAATGTATACACAATATTTTTAAAGGTGTAATAAAGTTGTATTACAGTACTGTGTGGCATTTTTTGTACCTGGGAACGGCATTTTACGCTCCTCCCGATATCCGACCTTTTGGCCGTTCCGACCACGGCCCGGTCCCGTCATGGAAGGATATGGGAGGTTCTACTGTATATATAAGAAGTTTAATGTGTTTCCAACGTTTACAAAAAATCGATGTTTCTATAGTAAAACATATTAATTCAAAGATTGTACTAAAAACTGGTTGAATTAAAAATATAAATCTCTGTATTCAGGTAAAGCTAAACTGGAGCTCAGAACTTATGAATTTGAAAATATTCATATGATTGTTTGACTGCATGTGATTTGTTTTATTTTTGGTGAAAAGATTAGAAGTAATTGGCCTTAAGCATGATTTGAATAGGAGAAACCTGGAAAATAAATTTAAAGGTCTAACTTCCCAATAATGTGGACCACAATATTCAGAAACGATTGCCTACTGGATTTTATTGTAATGATCACACGTTTGTGCATAAATGGATTAAAGAGACGTTCACTTCAAAGATGGATCTGTTGAATTAGAGGTTAAAATATTCCTTGCCGAGTAGGAATAGAGACACCGAGTCCTTATTGGTAAATATCCAGACAAACGTCAGTTTTGTTATTAATGTGGTTAAGAGTGGTTTTAGGACAAATGTAAAGTGTGAATTATATGAAAAGAATAAGGTTCGCACTTATTATTAGAATAAAAATGATGTGAACAATGTTAACAGTTTATTAAGTCAAGATGTTTCCACTTGAAGGCTGGTAAGTGCAATTTCATTGTTATAATGAACAAAATGGATTGTAAGCTGTATTTTTGAAGATAGGCCATATGTTGCTAATGATAAAAACCCTTTAATTAAGTCAGGTAAATCGATTAGGGACTTTGAAAAGGAGTAGTAAATTGTTTGATAGCAATCTTTTACGTAGGTTGGTGGTATCTAATATTGTGCTACAGAGATTTCATTGTTTGCAAAAAGTTCATAAAACGGGGAAACAAATGATGCTATTGATTCTCGAAATTATTTGTTATCAGAATGGTTGGTTTTACGTTACAACAGTTGCAAAGTGTAGAGTCTATGCAATATTTTGAAGTGAAAGATTTCTTGGAGTTTTTGCGACTGTTTAACATCCAGGCAGATATCTGTTTTTTTTTGTCTGTTACCTCTACTCGAACATCCCTATATGTTATTAGATTCGCATTAGAGTGATGATGTATCTAAGGAGTACAAATCAATTTGTGTATGTCACAGAATATTTTTCGGCAAGTTGGGGAATATTATTTGCAGTTAGAGGAAACAGCTATGAGAAATTTTTTGTTGTATTTCGTGGCAAAAGGTTTTATGATCTACTATGACACTACGAATAAACAAGAGATGAATATTTCCCGCGTATACGGGTGCGTTATATAGATGATGTTGCCGCTGTGGTTAGTCGGGAAATATCCTCGTGTATTTTGTTAGCCATTTAATTTCTCTCTACAATTCAATTAACTTCACCATTAAGATTGAGAACAATTGTTGTTTGCCTTTTCTGACATGAGTTGTTGGGAGTGTTGGTGAGAGAGACAATGTTTTTATTTCTATGAATTATGTTACACGTCACATCTAAAATTTTAGATTGACATCTAACGTACGTCTGAAGATCTAACTCAAGACGTGCCCTCAAAATTTGTGAACGCAGAGTTTGTCTTTGTATGTGTGAGTGTGTATAGTAAACGTATCGGGGATTTGGTCTCAGCTCTGATGGGAACAGCACCAAATTACCGCTTCGGCCATCTTGTCTTTGCTAGTGTAAAATGCACTTATAGTAATAGCAAAGCGGGAGCACCGATGGAGGCCAGGTCAAGTCCTCTCGCACGCACGCACCCTCACACTCTGCGCGCAAGGGATTTGGACCGTCCTTCCTTCCAACCCTATGAGTCACCTAGTGTACTTCAGTCTATCGAGCACTAATTTTGTTATACTTAAATTTATTTTCAATTAATTATGTATACAGATTCTACATAAAGTTTCATGAAAAATGATACTAAACTTAGTATGAATATTTATTTACTCTAGTAGACATTAGATCACAATACAATGATAGTTAACAAAGTACTGGCTAATATCGGAGATTGTTGATATACTTTAACCTTATTTTTTGTTTACTAATTTTAATTTATACTGTTCATTTTGTCTTTCAAAATAGCGTAACACGTCCTTATAACCTCCTCTGTAGTCTGAAACATTTATTTTATCTATATAATGTAGTCTGGTTTTAGTAATGTATTATTATAAATTATGTGAATATTATTTGTAAATTATAATTGTAAATATAATTTGAGTGTATATATTATTTGAGTATATTTGAATAATAAATTATAATGCGATTACATTACAAGTTTGAGTTTTTATAAACCTGAAAAGCTTGTGGATTGTTATATTATTGGATTACGTGGAATGTGAAATATGATACCAAACAAGGTACAATTTATAGTAAATATACGTTGTTTGGTTACATTTTTCTTGTTATAATCTGTAGAGTTAAAAAAATACTAAACAAATCAAAAGAAAGCTTGTGTCGGACTATCCCTCTACTTTTATCTGTTTTACAAAATAATTCTCAGATTAAATTTTGTAATTAACATTCAATCCACTCCACCATATTGTTTAACTTTTAATTCCATTGCTTTTAAAAATTTCATTTAATACAACAATGTATTGAATCGATATTTTGGTAGAAATTCTATTTTTCCATATCTGTAATAAAAGAATAACGGTCAAATAATTATACCATATACCATATGGTTAAGTTAAAAAAAAACTCTCTCATCTGTGGACTTATTTATGTTATTTTAAATTTCACTTTAAGCCCCTTGGACCTGTTACTCATAACAACGTAAAATAGTAATTTATCAATAAAAATTGCTATAAAAATTCAGTAACGTCTGTGTCGGAAAACAACAAGAGTTGGTCAAGAAAGACATGATAGGAACGATCAAAGAGAAGTATCTGATTTTCGATATAAAATATAGTTTCTGAAATTTAACAAGAAACTTTATGTCCTGTTAACATTGGAGGTTTACGAGATATCCAGCAAATGTGAATATGTATTCACGTCTATATACATTATAACTAGTTATTTAATACCTGTTATACATAATGTAAGTGAGTAGGCTACGTATTTCTAAAAATATTTTAATTCTGAATAATAAAAGAAAAGTAAAAAAAAAAAAACCCACATAAAAGTGTCATTAGGTTAAAAACACACTATACAAGTTCCATAAAATGTCACATTTCAGAATCAAGTATAAAAAAAAATGTATTAATTCCATTTCCCATCAGCCTAAAACTTAAAAAAACACGGTTTGTTTTAAGTTTAGGATATAGATTATACTAAGGTAATACTCTATTAATAGTTATTTTTATATTTTATTTAACTGATATTCTATAAATCAAAATAATACAAACTTCACTTAATACTGTACATTAGAATAAAAGAAAAATGACACCCAGTAAAACAAGTGAAATAATAGACGTTAAAGTATTTTAAGGAATCTATATGCAGGTAAAATAATTATTTTACAAGCTAGTAAAATGAAACCTATTTTTTTTTAATACGCAGACTAATTGATTAAATCAATGGAATTGAATTAAGAATGATAAAATTAGTTTAATAACAATGAACTACAATGTATTACGTTGTTATAATAGAGTATTTTTTGTGAAGAATTATTGGCTCTTTTTACTGAAACTTAGATTTTGATAAAAACAAATACAAATACCATATAAATTTTGTAAAAAAAAAATTGTGTTGATATTATTATCTTACATTTCTATAAGTACTTTTGAAGTAACGAACAGTTTAATTTTTTCATAATATCTTTTCCATAATTTCATTTTAAATTGATCTCATTATACAGCTTGATCAATTATATCAAGTATTTTTTATCGAGAAATCGCTTTAAATAAAACCTTATTCTATCTTTTGGAAATGTAATTAAATTTCTATGAGTATTTTTAAATAAAAGGAGCTAATTAAATATTAAAGAGCTTAATTACAAAAGCCAGTTATGAAATCCCTCACACAGACGTTTTCATTAAAATGAAGTCTTTACTTGAAACACCACTAAAGAACTAGGAGTGTTATTGTGTGTTAACATTACATTGAAAAATAGGTCTACAAAGTTTTATATACATTTCATTGTTACTTTACCCTGTTGTAGCACTAAGATATATGCCATACAACAAAAGGCGCTATCGCAGCCATGCATATCCACTTTGAATAGAATACAAACTTTGTAAACTCACACTGTGTGCTAAATTATATTTATTTTATCAACCAAAGACTATAAATACATATTTCTTTTTTCTGTCTCACCAAGTAAACGTATGTACACGTAACATGCAAACAAACACAATTTCTAGCCTTATAAATAAAAATGTGATATATTCATCATTAATTTATATTATTAAATTAACACCGTGGATGTTGTAATCAATAGGGAGTGATGTAACTGTTTTGCTATATTTAACATAATTGCTGGTTTCCATTCAACTTCAGATTTTAAATTCAATTTTCATTGGAAGTTAGGACCTCTCGTTACTTACCTACGACGTCCTTTGATAATTAAATGATAAAAAATATACCAATATTTACACTGTATAGGCTATATGGGAATAAATGGGAGTGCCCTCAAAGGCTATCCCATCTTGTAGGTGTATGCTCTGAATCCACCTATTCTTGGCTGTTTGGTCCAGACACAAGGTATCTCTACTGGTGGTTCAGATCCTATGAACATTAACTCGGGGCCCCGTATACCCACCCAATGTAACTTCTCATTTCTCTCAACTCCTTTATGCTCCGGTACCCAATGCAATGTTACCCGGTTGTTAAGTGACAGAGTGTTGAGTGTCTCTCTCTCCCTCTCCCTCTCCCCCCCCTCTCTCTCTCTCTCTCTCTCTCTCTCTCTCTCTCTCTCTCTCTCTCTCTCTCTCTCTCTCTCTCTCTCTCTCTCTCTCTCTCTCTCTCTCTCTCTCTCTCTCTCTCTCTCTCTCTCTCAGACAGATTTCATTTATAAAAATCCACTTTTTGGGGATGAAAGGGCCTATTTTTTTGTTAAAAAAAAAAGTAAAAAAAGGTATTTGTACCCACTGAAAAATCTCTGTAATAATTTAAGAAAAATACCTACTGCGTTAGTAATACACAAAGCTAGAACTAAATGTGGATTACTTCAGAAGATTGTATAAGAATAAATTAAAATGTAATAAATATGATAGCCCTAAATATTCAGTGTACATTACATAACTACCCCACATTATGCATTAACATTAATAATAAAATAATAAATATGTATAGTATACTTACAGTTAGAAAAAATTATCTTTCTTTAGTATTATTACCTGAAACAAAAGTTAAATTTGTTAATATTTAGCTTTAAGCAAATTTAAAAGTATTAATATACGTTGCATAAATAAATTCAAAAACAGTAAAATTCTTTTCATGAATCGGTTTCTTATACCTGCTTCAATTGATATTTAACTTCAGGAATGATTCATTCTTTCCAAAATCGTGTTATTAAATAAATCCTTTTATTTATTATTAACCAAAAGATATTTTCTATTGTAACATATGTTGGATTAGTAATATACTGTATTTTATATTATTTAAAAAGTGGAACTAAATGATATTATTAATATTAAATACACAATAAAATTAATTACTCAATACTGAAGAACATATTTTTTCTGTTAGTCTGTAAACCTTATTGGTACTTTTGTTTTTAATAGTCAACAATTAATTGTATAACATAAACTACTTTACAATAATGAGTCCTTTCTCACACTTGAATAAACTATAACATTTTGTTTCAAATAGATATAAAGGTCTTACAATATATTTACACATAAAAACACAGAGTTAATTAAACAGTGAAACTTTCTAACTAATAAAACATCATCCCTATATGTTCGAAAGTTATCTCTTTTTTCTGAATTATAATAGAATTAAAGTTAACAAAATAGAATGACTTTTTAGTCTTGAAACGGTCTATTGTAAAAGTACAGCCGTTAATAAGGATATATTACGTGAAAAAAAAAAGATTAATTTAATATACAATTATGACATGTGATTTTTCAAGAATTGAAGTGACTAAAATCTTTGATGGATCGACTTTTATGGAGAATATATATATATTTTTCATAATAAACACACCAACACACACTTTTTTCCTAAATCTGTTAAATTGGAAATAATACAACAGTTCATATACACGATAATGGGTTATAGAATTGTTTGAAGAAAGTTAAAATAAAAACACTCTCCAAAAAAGAGTTTTTATTTTCTCATTTATGTTTGATTTACTTCGGGGCGCAAGTAGTCTTTAGAGAATATCTCCTCTTCTCTTGCAACCTCCATGCACTCATCCTCCCTTATTCTTTGTAGAACATATCTCAGGAAATTACTGTTCGACTTTCGATTTATCTTACAACGTCAGTCCGCATTAATGTTCCACCTTGTTTCCTTGAGGAAGTACGTATGTGTCTAAGGAAATTTATACGAATAAATATATATAAACTTTGTATTTAGTCGTGAATGTATAAATGGATCTATACTTTAAAGTCAAGAATCTATTTAAAATTATACGTTTATTATTGTTTACTGTTTTTTTATTTATTTAAAAAAAAAAAAAATTTTACTTTCTTGTCGATTTTAAATGTCTTTTAATATAAACCATTGATCGAAATTTCAATTAATTATGATCTGATGTGTTGTGAAACAGGTTTCTTGTCTTCGCATTAACCTTTGATTAAACGAAAATGAACATAATTTGTTGTAAACATTTAGGACAATGAAAAAAAAAAAAAAAAAAAAAAAAAACAGTATATAAAAAGGTATTAGATTCTTAGTTAAATTTTCTTTTAATATGGTAAGGTATTTTAATATGTATTAATAACTACTTTAAAAAGTTTTAGGCTTCCGTAGTATTTTCATTTAAAGTAGTTTCGTAAAATCTCTAAAAATCTATACTGTTTTAGAATATTAGTTTAGTATACCATATCGTAATTTAAAACAATTCAATTAAAACGGAAGAATATGTAGGGGAAATGCTATGTTTTTTTCCCTTTTATTCTCAATTCTAATCCTAAAAACAAAATAGGATTTTAAAACAGGTTCAATATATAATTTAAAATTAATATAAATCATCTTCCTATTAATATAATAGCTTTCAACTGTTGTTATTCACATTTTAATTTTGTTCAGAAATAAATTTATTGTTCAAATAAACCTTCATAAATTTTTATTATGTTTTCACAATTATAACAATTGTAGAGGTAAATTAGAATATATGTGATGTAACTGGAAAGTTGATTTTTTTTTTCTTAGTAACAAGAAGAAAAAACAAAACAAAAATCCTAACTTCAATATATTCAAATTTCTTAAGATTTTTTTTACTAATAATGCAACAAATGGGGTAAGAATCATCAGCTCTTCACGAAAATTGGACAAAGTTATATAAATTTACAATAGAAATCGGTGGTCAAAATTGCAAAACAAAATTTCATTTTACGGCCACGGTTGACCATTTAAAAAATAATAATAATGTTTTGTAATTTAATGGCAAGGGGTTGTAGAGTAAACTTCTTTTTTCTTTAATTGTCAGTTGTTTTACCTACTTTCTAATGAACCTATACAAGAATTTGTTTATCAAGGTAAATGTTCACTAGAAAGTAGGCAATAAACTGTCAATTTAATACAAAAGTTTACTCTAAGATATCTTGTCATTAAATTACAATGCTTTAAATATGTTTTCGAAAATGGTCAACTGTGGCTTAAAAAATGAAATATCCTTTTTTGACAAATTTGTCCACAGATTTCTAGTATAAGGAAATCTCTAAATTTCGTGAATATATGATGATTTTCACCCCATTTGTTGCACATAATCTTCGCCCATTTGATTAGTGAAAACAAAATCATAAATTCAGACTTTTCAAAGAATGTGTACATGCTTTATTTTCATTTCTTGATTGACAACTATAGATATGAAATTTTGGATGACGATTTGTTCGAGTCAGTTCTTTTTATTTAGTTTAGAGGATGGGTGAGTGAGTAGGTTTTGAGTAAATATTGATTTTAAAATCCTAATAACCTATGAAATACACGGAAATCTTTGGGGAATATCTGCATTAGATAAATAAACTTACCATTAAAATTTATATTTTGGTTAAAGATATGTAGTACTTTTATTTACATTCTACGGTATACATAAAAAATCATCTGCACATGTTCTTCCCATAAATAATAAATATGTACATTAGGAACTCTTTCTACAGTTATTTTTTATTCGTATATAGTTTTTGTATTAATCAAAATGTAATTAATCTCTTTACAATTGGGTACATTTAACTATTCAATAAAACTATAATGTTATTGGCAAACAATTTGTTGAAAATACATATTTATAAATCTTGAACTTTATAATAATAATTAAGAGAGAACTGAATATCCAGAACAAAGTGTCAAACTTTGATAACTTGAAGATAGTTTATCTTGGAGGTCAAAAGAAACTTGTTAATTAGAAAAGTTTCATTGGCGTTTGTAAGAAAGTGTTGAAATTACAACTCAAATATTTATGTTATTGGAATTGTATGAAATTTGACATAATTTTTTCTCCTGTAAAAGTGATAGGAAATATTATTTTAATTAAAATTGAAGAAAGGTTATAATTCTTTTGAACTCGTAATTTTCAATTTATGTCGTACTAAATACAACTTACGCTGCAATAAAAATAGTTACTTCAGATTACGTTTATTATTAAGTATTGTTTTGAATCAGTATCTAAATAAATTGAATGTTATACACATGATAAATGTTCTTAATATTACATATTTCAGGTTTGTTATCTATATGTAAATGAGTATCCTTGACCAGTTCTAATCGAACTGTAAATTATTTTTTACCCAATAAGAAAATACTTGGCTTAAAATGCGTAATATATTTAAAAAAATAGGTCATCCGTTTTAATATAATGGTGTTATAAAGTTGTTTACATAGACAAGTAGCGTAAGTTCTCCCAACATGAATTCTGGAGTTATCATATTATTTTATAAGTTTAATTGTTTTTCTTGTTCTTTAAAGCAAAAAAACTGTTGTGGGTCATCAACGCCTTGTAAAAATACAATAATTATATATTGTAACATAATTATAAGTCATGAAACATATGTAAATTCTGACGGACGGGATTCAGAATCTTGTGATTCATGAGCAGTAATTTGTTCTAAATTTGAATTAAGGAAAATATCTGATTTAATGTTAATTTGTAAATTATGCAAGACACTTTGATCATTTGAAATAAATGAAACATCTAACCTTGATGGACAAGTAATTTGCGAATTACGAATTATATTAATTTTCTTCTTCTTTTTTTCTTGTCTCTATATTTATGATAATATAGTTTAAAAACTTCTTTCTTTTGTTCATCTTATTTTCGTTATCCATTGAGATAGCAATTCTCTTTCTTTCTCTGTTTCATTTACTTCGTAATATAATCTAATTATTTTTTATTCCTTCTTCGGTTTTTACATTTCATTTATGTTTTTTGAACTTCATATTCTACCTCACCATCATCTGAACTTTTGTCAACACGTTTTCTTTTGCGACTGATTGATCTATTTTGAAATCATCTTCACTACTAGGTTTCTAAATTAGAAAATGAAATAAAAGAAAAGACATTTATGTTTAGTCAAGTAAAATGTAATAATGATTTTATAATAGATTGAGATTTAAAGATTAGCTACTGACCTGCAGATTATTGTATTTTTTAGTTTTTCATAGAGCGTGACGATTTTTTGTTCAATCACAGGTTTACTCCCGTACCAAGCGTGCCAATAGAAGATTTCCCTTCAAAATTAAATTTTAATGGTTTGACTATGTGTAGGAGTCTGATAATGTAAGTGATAAATTTTCGTGGATTTCTACTTTTAGTATAAATGGGTATGTGAGAAAGTTTGTGCAATACTTCTAAATTGATTACTAGTTTGACTCTTTATGGGAGTCTGAGAAAGTAGTGCAATATTTTTCGTACACTTTTAGTTAATATATATACAGGTATGTGAGAAAGTTTGTGCAATAAATCTACATTGATTACTAGTTTCACTATGTATAAAGTCTGAAAACGTTATAAAAGAAATAAATAAAGATAGAGCTTGCCTATATTTTGCTGACGCAAATCGCAGGTTACTCCCGTACTGTATTCACTTCAAAAATATGATTGTCTTCAACCCTTTTGATTAACGTTTACAAGAACAAAACGAGATTCATCTGAATAAATGAATATAAACCATTTCCAGTCCCTAAAGACTTCCTTTCATATCGTTGTCATAAATCTCTCTGCTCTTTATTAGTCTTGTTTTGTGATAAATAATTCCGACTGACACTAAATGATACCGTACAAAGAAAAGGTCCCTTATGTAGGGGAGTGCAGAATATTTTTTAACTTGTTACTAAAAAAGCGTTCAACCTGTTGGTCATTGTTTCGTAATAAAAAAAAGGAACAAAAAAACATAAAATAAGGACCCTTAGCTTTCAATATACGCATAACACCAGAGTTGGATAAGAGAAAGAGATCGTCTCTCTTTGACTGGATAGGGAAGGACGAAAGAGAGGAATCTGACTAGACTACGTGAAGAAAGGTGTGGATCCAGAGTGTCTATCGTGATTGCCACACTCGTTTCCTGTGAGAGCCCCAAAATTTCTTTATAATAGTTTCGAACCAAATTCAATAAACAATTTCAAACAGATCGTCTTAAAGGAATAATTATCACAACCAAAAGAAACGTGACATTGAAATGAGGATCTGTAACAGTCAATAGAATACTTTTTTTATAATTTTTGTTACATAAATAATAGATTTAAGTTAGTGAAAAATGTTTCGAATTAATAATAGAGCGATTTTATACATTCCTTCATCATTTAGTTTGTTCACACGGTTTAGTAAATTCAAAACATTATGATAATAATATTGAATTATATCGTTATTTATTGTAGTAAAAGCATTACCGATTTTTAGTATTATAATATATTATTTTATATATTGTTTAACTTTCCAGAGCAACCTTGTGTCAATAATTGTTAACAGCTCTTTCGCCTATTTGTCAGGCATCATCAGAACTTAAAATTAACTCCAAAACACTTCGTAATAAACTACAATTTTATCAGAGTACTTTTTTTAGTTTATTGTGAAGTATTTTTGAGTAAATTTTAAGTTCTGATGATGGCTAACAAACCAGCGAAACAGCTATCAACAATTATAGACACAAGGTTGCTCAGGAAAGTTAAAACAATATATAAAATGATAAAATAGTATCTTTAATTATGGAACAAAATTTTTCATAATTTTACATAAAGTTTCATAGCTAATTTTATACGTTAGATGTGTCTTTTATTTTGGTTTAACACGACATTAAAAAAGTCAGGTAAAAATCATCTTTTAGCAACGAAAAGTGATTGTCACTGTCAGAACTTTTTTTTAAATACACTGTCAATATGTTTCTTTAGTCTCATTCGATCACAATATTTGATCAATCCTTCGAAATCTGAATATTCCATTGTTAAAAACAACTAGCTATTCCTCATTTAGATAAAATTACATCTACTAACAATAAGAAAAATGTTCAAATTTGAATCAGATCTGTGGTTGTTTAAAAACGTTGATATCAATTAACCAAAAATAAAATAATTTCTAGGAATACCTATTTAATTGTAATTCTGTTATTTTGTGTTCACCAATAAGACTTAACTTACATTTTTTTTTTATTTGCTTGTACTCAAATTCAACACATCTAAACAGGCCTTAGAAGAACAAATATCTTTACTCCGTCTTTAAAATTACACATTGCGTAAGCACGGACGTCACATTTTGTATTTTTTATAACTGTACCTATATGTATCCTTGTTTTGAATAAATACAGATATAACAACCTGTATTGAAAATTAAAAAGTATACATCCTGTGAAAGTTACTGCTGATCAGATGTATGGAACGAATACCACGAAACCATTGAAATGTGTTATTGTTTTCAGGTTTATTACTTAGGCAAAACTGGCCGTTGAAAAAAAAACATTAAAAATATATAGTACTGAAATTAGGTAACTATTTATATTTCTTTAAATTAACGCCTAACACGAGAATGTAGCATAACGCCAATTTTATCTCCTATTAGAACACGTTTCTCTTAGAAACACAATAGGAAAAGTTATCAATCCCAGAAACATTTTATTTCAATCAATTTTGTATTTTATTTTAGTTTTGGAAAAAACACATTTATAAAATGAATTTCTAAAAATAATAAATTTTTAATTTGATGTGTACGTACTCCATCATTTTATTATTAATCATTTCCGTAACTAACTGTACGTACTCGAACTTAATATTTGTACATTAACTATTATGTATATATGAACAATTTTAATTAAAGTTAGAAAAGTATAGTTAGGTTAAAATAAAACTCGGTAGTGGATAATAAAATTAATCTTCAGTTATTATAAAAAAAAGGAAGACTTTACGTTTTTATGGAAATATAAACTAGAGTAAAGCAGTAGAAATATTCCAATTATCGTTTACCAAGGTTTATAACGTTGATGTATTTATTCTTATTGTCATAAAGTAATTTCCTATTATAATAAACAATTATAATATTCCGGTTATAAATACATGCTGCAAGTCATTGTTTACTCTACTTGTGATCCAAATACTATATTTAATGAATTGTTAATTTAAATTACACTGTATTTAATACAGACAAGTCTTATGGATGACTATGAATCAGTTTGGATTAAGTGGAAATATTAATTAACTTGTCTAGAAGGTATGGCACTTAATTTTAATAAAACTGGACAACTGTAATGAACACTGTACCAACGCAGATCCTGAATTTATTATGTTTGAACGCAGTATATTTTGTCGTCAACAATTGTTCCAGTTTTAGTAGACTTAGAGTCACTAAAAGCTATATACATACAGTGTAATTGAAAGATATTTCAAATGTGACATATATTCGTGATTACGTAAATGACACATAATTGGTCAACATTATGTGGAAATTACAGCATCTTATATTTCTGCGAAAAATCTACTTAATGTAGTGTAGCATCCTTACAAAATCAGTTTAATTTTTAAAACTTAAAGGGTATATATACAATGGCTACGATATCAGACCTTTGATTGCTTCATTAAACCTGTTTCTACAATAGTTACGAGACAGGAGAATCATTTTAGAGAAACTGTAATTGCCAATATAATAATCAAAATACATTTGAAGGAAATAATCTGTTAGTATTATCTATCAGTTATGAAGTACTGACATAATTTGCAATGTTTGAAAGATATTTGTAAATTGTCTTTTTCTAGGTGTTTTGAACATTTTATTTATAACAAATAAAAAAATAAAATAAATAAGTTTAGGGCAGTCATATTTATACAAGTCTGCCTGTGCTCGTATACACACGTACACTGGACATTTATATTTTGTCTAAATCGTAAATAGTTGGAATGAAAAAATCTTGAGTTGAAAGAAAATTTAAGTTTATTTTGTTTTATGAGTCATTCACCATGGCTCAGGTTAGGAATTTTACAAGGAAGAAGATAATTCAGAATTTAAAATTTGTATTTTCTTCAAGTATGTTTTTTTTTAAATCTCTTTTTTGAAAATAATAGTTGGTCGCAAAATATTCAAACAAAAAATGTCTCGGTATAAAAGTTTCTGTATAAATGATATTTATGTATTTTCTCATCTTTACAAACAAACAGATGTTTGATTTGAGGAGCATGCAATTTAAAAATGTGTTTACTACAGTTATGCAAATGTTCGCAAAACGCATAACAAAATGTACAAATCAACTATACATTGTACTTGTTGAAGACGCACAATCTGAGTCTGATTTATTACTTAATTTCAATTTACTCAACTACACAGTGCACTAGAATGGAACCCCTTCTTTGTCCCAGTTTCTCTGTTGAAGCAATGATATACAGCCACTCAAAGAAATATAAATGGTTTAAGGGAACGTTTAATACTAATCCTTTTTACGTTTACTGATAAGGCTATATTATGGGCGGAGACTTAAATTACTAGGTATAATATTGTGTAGATATAATTCATAATTTGTGTGTATTGTTGCATGAATTATTAGATTTTAAATGTTAGACACTGCCAGCGTTCGGTTGGCTCTCATTCCGGCCTTGGATTAGTATCTGTCTATAAAATGGATTTTATTAAAAAATATATTATTATATTATTGGAAACAATAATCATATTATATAAATTTATCTACTTGGATCTATTACATAATTTAATAACAATAAATATATAACTTATTCATTGGTAATATTAGGTTAGTTTAAAATCCTGTCTGCAATCAAAGACTAAAACTCAACTCTTTGTGTAACGTAATTATATTTAATGTATTGGTAGCATTATAAAAAATCCGATTTATTTTTAAAATGCAATGGATAGAAAAGAAATAGGGGTGGTAGCTACCCCAGCATCAGTACTTTAACTGCTACATTAACCCTACTTCCACAATCGTTACGAGACAGGAAAATCCTTTCAAAGGAACTTTAATTACAGCCACAAAATACACCCATACTCTACAGTAAAGAAATCATTGCAATTATTTATTTGCTACATTCACTTTATTGGTGAAATATTGATTTAATTTGTTTCTTTGAAGATTGTATGTAATTTTATATTATATAGCAACAGTTTATTTCTATACACGTTCTAAGTTTATAATACGCTTATTAACCGTAAAAACATAAGATTTAGTTTAAACGGTAATTATGTAGAAATTACCATTTTAAAATTTCAATAGTTACAACTGGGTGAAACTACTGAAATTAAGATGAAAAGATTAAACAGAATTTTGATTAAATACACACACATGCTAATAGTATCTATCAACGAATGGATATAAACTTTTACATATTGTTAAATTAAATGTGTAAGTAGCCTACCTATGATCTACTACTTTAAAGTCGCGGAAAATTATCAGGCAAAATAGTTTGAATGTTTTTTTTTGTATTTATGAGATTATTTATCGATTATTGGATGATGATTAAAAAAAACATAAAAGATATTAAGAATATATATACATAACTTTACACCTTGAGAACTATTTCAAATTGTACGACCCAATAATTAAAAATAATACCAAGATAAAAACACCAAATAAAATAAATATAATATTTGTCCCAATTTAACATTTCTAAACAAGTACATTAATTTAGAAACATAAATTTCTACGGCTATAATGACAACAGAATAACGTTAATAAACGTAAACATAGACATTTAAGATTAATTTTTACTTCATAGTATCCAAGTCACTGAATGTAATGACAATAATATCCGACATGTAACTTCGTTTACGCTTTGTAACGGAAAGAGTGAAGGAAGAAATTGACTTGTCTATAAAGACAATGTCCGACCAACCAACTAATAGAACTGAAGATATGCAAAGGTGGCAAGAGCAATGTTGGATGGATACACCAGGGAGATTGACCGACACCTGGTTATATAGCTACTATAATTGTCTCAATATAGCTAACCGGTTAGACAGGGAACATGGAGAAGTAAGATCAGGACACCCATTTTTTAACAGCTACCTGATTCTCTTTAAAATAAAAAAATTACGACTACTGTAAGGAACAGTGCGATGATGTAATGAATATTTAATTCTATTGCAAGGCGTGGAAAGATTACTGGGAAAATGTGCAAGGACATTTAAGGGGAAAATTACTGCAAACCATATGGTAAATCAAAAACTCGTTTTGCAGTCATGATGGAAGAACACTCGTTGATAAGACGATGAAGACTAAATTAAAAGATAACAAACGACGGATCCATGGAGGGTAAAGTGAATCAAAAAAATATAAAAACAAACCATGGAATGAAATGTTGCCATCCATGATGGTTGAATCCGAAAGGTATTTCCAAATGCGACGCTATAATAGGTCACATCACCGGAGGTCAAGTGACCTCTGATGGTGCCTAATGTATTCCCCCAAATAGGAAAACATAAGATTATGTCTAGCCTCTTTGCAGAAAATATGTCACCATAATTTGTTTAACGTATTTTTAGATTGAAATTATTTTTAAAATATCTTGTATTATTCATATGCAGAGTAAAGTAAACAATAATATTAATAATCATGTTTTGCATTATTTTAAATTAGAATTTAAAAAAAAATTATTATAGTAAAAATAGATTTAGAAATATAGTAAGTATACTAAGTATAAAATTAAAAACAAATATCTTATTAAAAAATAAGTTAAATAAATAAGAAAGATTTAAGATATACCTCTTAATATTGTGTCTGGGGAAAGTATTTTATTTTAGTGTTTTTGGCTCTTCCTTTTGTAAATGAACAATGATGTAGATAGAGCTCTAGTTTCAATTATTCTCTCAGTAAAACCATATGTAAATTGTAATAAATTGGATGGGGAATTTGATTGGCATTGGGTTGTTAAAACAACCTCATGTCCGATAGAAGATGGAGAGCTGTAAACTTAATTGGGCACGTAATGTAAATGTAACTACTGAATAAGCCAATTAGATTTTTATTGGCGTGAATACATCTTTCTAATATTTCATAGTTTCATCTTCATATCATAAGTTATACAAATCGGATCAATAAGAGTTTGATATAAACTAAATCTATATTTTCTAAATGTAGGAGGAAATTAGTTTTAAAAGCTTCATTTTAGGTACATTTGAATACTAGTATTAAATTATTTAAAAAGTAATAAACGTGTTTTATAATATTAAAAATTAAATCATTGAAATAAAAATATCCTTTGTAAAGTCATTATATCATCGAGAATATGTAAAATAAAATCAAAAACATGAAATTTGTTACAAAATTATTATATAAAATGGATATAACATATTTGATTAATCAATTAATGACATTCGTTAATATGATTATCTTCTTACCTATTTCATACGATTAATTAATACGAACATAATTAATTAGTAAAACTATGTGTAAAGTTGAAGAGAAAAGAAAAAATATAATTCTATTTATAATCAAAAATTGTTGATTTTGTTAAAAATTATGTTTAATTAAATTAAATAAACTATGTTTAAATATATTTTCAATATTTATTTGGCAAAATAGTTAACATAACTGTAATTGATATTTATAATGGCAATTTCAACTTATATTTTTAATAAGTAAATTGTCTTTTAATAAACTGTAATTCAGTTAAATTGTAATCATTGTTGAAAGTAAATTTCTAATAAATAGAATATACAGTATTGTGAAAATGTCATAACTTTGTAATATATATTTGAAAGGTTGTTTTACTTTATTGACAAAATAGCATTAGAAATAGAGTTGTCACTTAACGCTTTTACGTACGGATGGTAGTGAATATCGACGTAATACTAAGGTTAATAAAGTCAGTTTGCAGAGCTTAAAAAACACGGAACCAATTAAAAAATATATATTTTTAATCTATGGTAAAAAAAAGCCATTAGTACTACTATTTTGGAGACTGATGCATTAATTTTATATATATGGTTATTTACATAAATGACTCTGGCATGGTATTGTTTCCTCTTGTTTCAAATAAAACATGTTAAGTGTAATGGAAAGGTGTAGACATAAACCAGGGTACAAGCCTGACAAACTGGGTTATATTGTGAATCGGTCTCGAGGGGACATTGTGATTTATATGGAAAATTTTGATTCCACGCAGATGGGACTTGTCAAAAAAATGTTCTTGTATATTTCGTTATTTTAGCTCAAGAATGATGATTTATTTTATCGTGAAAAAATGGCAGTTAATTCTTTGAAGTCTGAGATTTTGTATATAGTTTTACAAATTTTATTTAGTAAAACTAAATACCTTATTTATAATCGTACATAAATGATACTTGTACATAATGATAATAAAATAAGAAATAGTATAAAAGATTTATTTAAGAAAATTATAAGTTTCCTGATGGACAATTTTAACATAAAATATATAAATTAACATAACTTGTTTACCTATGTGGTAGATATAAATCATGTGAAATTGATTTCATTGTGTAAAGGTCTACTATTCACTGAATTTAGTTTAATGAAATATTACTAGATATATGTGCGTCTTGTGATCCTCTTTTTGTGTTAAACATTACCGCGGTTTCAGATGATATCGTTCATCCATCATCAGGTGTTGAAAATATTACCTTTTTTTAAATTTTTTAAATTTATTAAGCTATTTATGAAATTGATTAATAATATAGACACAAGGATTCAATACGTTTTGATCAAAAGGTCAATGCTCAGCAGGCCATAAATTGTGAAAAGTTGAAAGGGTTGACAGCTAAAAAAACGATTCTAACGTCAGTCACGGACCTCAAGGAGTCAAATAAACCATTCAAAAGTCAATGCCTTCAACCGAAATTATTTGAAAAGGACCAATGAAAGGAATTGCGTCAGTTCTGAAGTAACGTAAAAGATATAAAATAAGCCAATGAAGGAAGAGGATCGGAATAAAGCATTTTAAAATAAAAATTATAAATAAGGGTGGAAGAGAAGCGCAAGAGGTCTTTTTGGTTGTTAACTTATTGAAGAAGGGTGTTCCAGAGAAAGTGTTTTTCTTAGTAGCGAAAAGAAAATGTTGTGAAAGATTTAGCCGAAATCAACCGTCGAAATTAAATATTAACTGCGTCGTTTTGTACAAGTATTTAATAATAATCTTCGAAGACTGGTTAAAAGATAATCGTCGTTTAAAAGTTAAAAAGAGTCGTCGTCATAAAAGTGTGTGAGTAATAGCGTCGTTCTACAAGTGTTTGAACAAGAACAATCATCGAATAAATTTTAAAAAATCGTCGTCATAAAAGCGTTGAAAATAAAAGTGTATGAAGAAAAGAAGATTCGTTGAAAAGATTAAGGCAAATCGGTCCATCTACTGGCAGTCTACGCGGGAACCACGTTCAAGGAACCAGGAACATTGGAGCTGTAATAGAACTTCAGAGTCGATAAGTACAAATTAATGGACAATTTCAATTACCACCAAATTCTATTTTATATTAAGTAAATTATAGTCACCAAAGAACCTAACGAGCCTGTAAAGAGAAAGTAAATTAAATTAATAAATAATAAATTTCAGTTAGCTGGAGCATTTTATCAAAATAACTAAAAGTAAAAAATTAAAAGTAAAAAATTCTAATGCACTCTTATTTCTTTATTTTAGATTAAGACACTGTAGAATAAGTAACTTGTATTTAACTATGTACTTAGAATAAGTAGTAGATTAAGATGTTAATTGTATAATTATTAAGTGCATCAGATTTGAATGATAATTGGTTTTTTATTGTAAATGATTTTAAACTTTAATTTTATAAGTAAAGAAAGAGTTAAAACCTACAGGTGTCAAAGTATTTATTTTATTAACATTGGCACGAATTATGTGCGTATATATAAAAACAAAAAAGTTATAAGATATTACTTTATAACTTTATAAGTAATAAGATATATATTTACAACACCGATACAAGACAACTATATTTTAACAATACACACATTTTCTAAGTACGGGCAGGGAGCTCATTACACGAGCATTAGACTGTTTAATCGTTTAACTGGGTCGAAGATTTGGAACGATTTTAACCTTTTTTTAAAAGAGATTGATTTTGTTGAGGAAACTTATTACTCTGTTGAAGAGTTCCTTCGAGATTGATTATATAGTATGTCAGAACGATGTAACTTATTCGATGTTGTCTTATTGTTGAGGTTATATTATATGTGTGCTAATCTATTTTGTTTATGTTGTTTTAATGTTATTTGGTTGAGGTTGTGTAGTCACAAAATGTAGAACTGGTATAAAGTTAAAATAATTGATCATTCACCCATTGACATAATAAAAATAAAAATAAAGAGAACTTTACTTGTACAGATTGATTACAATTATATAATTGTATAATAATTATACAATTAAAAATCAATGTATCATATCATCCAGTTATGATACTCGCCAAATATATTTAATTTCATATGAACATGCATTCCATTAACAATTCGTATTAACATAGAATTAAGTTAATCATATCATGTTAACATAGGCTGTTAATTTTAAAAAAGTGCCACTATCTGTGAAGAAGAGGAGCTTACTTTTTCCTATGCCTAAAATGTAAAATTACCTCTTCAGATTCCATGCAAAACATCGAGCTGTTCTAATTCAAATTAAATATTCATACTAAAGATATTAATTATTAAGCTATATAAATATGGAAGGGAAGTGAACAACAATATTACATTCAAAACAGCATAAGTATGATTTATAAATGTTAAAATAGAATTTAACAACAGCATTTGGTAAGTCAGATATTTCATTTTATAAAACTCCAGGTCTACAATACTAACTTCAATATTATAAAGTGAATCTTTTATCCAATATTGTAAAACTATAATGTAACAAACTTTGTGGTGATCAATAAGACAAATAAAATTTTCCACCTACAGAGCAAACAAATAGACTCAAAACCTTGTCTCCAATCAATTAATAAACATTGTCTCTAGAATTAATTATTACAATCATATTAAATCATTTGAGCTCAGAGTTAATTATTTATTGTCAAATGCCTGTTTGACATTTCTATTTCATTGTTCAAGTTAAGTTGTTTATTTCTCAATTAATTGTAATCAGTTTTCTTTAATGTCAAGTTATAAAATATCAAGTTGATTAGATAACAATTTTAAAAATTGTGAGTAGCCGAGGTAATTTTGAATAATGATAATCCGAGATATCAAGTAATAAAATAGTGCCCATCATAAGATAGTAACATTATAGTTATATAGAACCAGCTAGAAATTCTGACAACTTTATAACTAAGTATATATGAAATATAAAAATAAATATGGTCTGTGCAATAATAAATTAATAAATATTGTAATAGAGAGATTGGTGAACACCAATATTACAACATTTATTATAAATTTATTATATATAATTTATTAAAAATATAATTAATTCGAAACACCAACTTAAATACAGAAACAGGATGTGAGACAACACGCGCAAGGCATCTCGAATTTCACCTAACAGAAGCAGAGGCAGTGAACTTTACAAATAGCAAATTAAGCATTGAACAAGTGTTCTACGTGTGAAAGATTGCAAATTAGGAAAATCAATGAGAACGACAAAAATTCAAAATTAACCCATGAGAAAAAAACACGAGGGATTCAAAAAAAGAAGAGGCGAGAACAACGCGTGAAAAATGGGTAGTAAAAAATAAATCTTCAGAGGGGGAACAAGTAAAGAAATTCAATAAGAAACTCAGTCCGTATTTAACCTGCTATAATAAAATAACAAAATAATATCAACTAAATCTACACCAGTGAAGTGTTGTGAAAATTTGAAATAAATAAAATCAAAATAAAGTGTTTAGTGAAAGTGTGAAGAAAGGGTGGAGTGTAATGTAAGTAATCTTAAACTCTTATTAATGTAAATCAGATCTCAATTGGTTAATACAATATTATCAAACGAAGTCATATACTGGGTTTTATTTCATTACTTTATAAGGTTAAAATATAAACTCATTAAAACAAATAAGGGAAGAGGGACAATTTTGTACAATTTAAGCAAATAAATAATGATAATGATAATATTGTACATTTGTTAAGGCTTTATTTAGATGTAATATTATGGTGATAGAAATTTGTTATTGACAGTCAATTTGTTCAGTTAATTTGTTCAATAAATTTTAATTAATTCGAGGAATGGCCAACTCGAACCTAAAAGTTTAATGTTTTATTTCCAAGTAGATTATAGAGATTTCATGTGAAAGGGTATTCATGAACATTTTCGATTTTATTAAACTTGTTCTAAATCAAAAACTGTATTTTTTTTCCTATCCAGTTTCATTTTTTTAGAGTCAGCCCACAGCCAAGCAAAATTTGAATCAATAGTAGAGTCTAAGGAGAAAACCCCAGAAACTTATAAAATTGTCTTACATGGTGAAAGCACCTGATTTAATAAAGTTGACTCACACGATTAAATTCAAACAAACAAATAAATCAATCATACAAAATAATCTAACAATATTCATGTCAAATAATATTTATATGAAGTAAGGTTTATTAAATAATGTTGTACATAATAATTTTGCTTATGGGCGCAAGAAGCCTAAAACTTAAGTTATCATTTACAGCAAACTGTTGAATTTGTTGGCGTAATAAAAAGGTAAATGAATTTATATCTTTAAATATCACTAATCCGGGGGCTACAATGTTAGAAAAGAAATTTTCGTCTTTATTTCAGTTATAATTTATGTAAATATTTATTTACTATCCTTTGAGAAATGATACTCCAGATCTCAATAATGTTCATTCAGTGAAGAACTGCAGACCAAGTATTACGTCTTGTGTTTCGCATTGCTAAAGGGAAACACTTCACTTGAATGAACATATTTCCGAATTGAACCACAAGACAGTTATTGATGTATGTGAGAGCTATGTTACAGTGGGAGGTTTTGTCACTTGTAACCTAAATACAAGATATAAACTTGAGGTTGATTCATTACAATTGCAATATAGGAAAATTATCCCTGAATTAATCCAAACTTCCAAATGAAAATTTAGTTTAAAGATAGGGAAATTTAGCTAGGTAAATATACAATATTGTGTTTTTATCTCCCTTACTTATTGTGGTTTTGATCTAATGTAAATGTAGAGTTTGACGCATTTCAATGATTACCGTTTTAAATTTTCATAACTGTAATCCAATAATCTGACATAACACAGTTAGGGTATAATTATGATATTTTATCCCCAATTCTAGAACCTATTACACTCTCTCAAAGCTTATCCATAATAAGAACTCGGATTTACATTTATATTTTAGTTCCAAATTATAAAATTGACATGCTTTATTTTAGGAATGATTTTTATAAAATCTAAGAGTCAATTTTATTTAATGGTGCAGTTTAATGTGTTCTCTTACTTGCAACGACAAACTTTTTTTTTCACGAAAACTATGTTTTAATGGTTAAGTCAACACTATCTGAATATTAATCTATACATTTGTTGTTCTCATTTGGCGGTTGAAATATTCATCAAGAGTTATTCATTTATGGTGAATACTGTTTGTGATTGCAATTTTTCTTTAATATGTTGTTTAAAAATAGGGTGGAAAATAAAACAAAATTTACGTATATCTATATAGTATGGATAAAATAATTTCGAATTTCAAACCACGATAAAATAAAATAGTTAAACGTGTTTACGGTAACTTATTAGTATCAAGGGACAGCTTAATTAAGCGCTCGTTTTTCAATTATGAATTTCAGGAATTATAGGTAGGAGTAAATCAACAATGGTCATTTACAGGGCTTCATAAGAATAAATAAATGACGTGTACAATTTGTCTGTACAACCTTAAGACAAAATAGCGAACCCTAATATATCCGTATTGCGATAGATAAAAAGGATATTGTATTTATATTTACAACAATTAATTATCAGTAATTTGAATTTATTAAAAAACATTTATTTTTAGATATTTGATTTCTGTTTTCGTCAATCTACTCATGTAAGAGTGCCACATTATACATGGTTCACCATTGCTTGGGTCATAAAGTTCAGGCTATCTAATTTACCTACTACTGTTTCCTTTGAATGTTATGCAGAGTCTAGGCTAAAATAGTGTAAAAATAGAGGTGGGGGGCGTTACGTAGTTCAGAACTCATTAAATAAAAGTATAATGTAACCAAAACCGATTGTCCCTTAATTAGTATACATGGGCCTTGACTTTCTACATTACCGTTATCTTAAGAATTGTACTATAATTTACATACGAAATGTTTAATAATGCATAATAAGATAATGGTGTTTGCTATGAATTTAGTTTTATAATATTGAAATAAATTACGTGTATCATGTGCAGAAGATAAAATTTCACCCTCGGGTTTTAAAAAAACGGAAAATTTGTCAAAAGTATTTAATATTAAGTTTAGGTTATTTCTGGTCGCCTACTGTTGTTACAGCAGCCTCTGGCAATGATATTCAACATATTCAACAACTGGACCTTTCCCGATATTTCGGTTTCCATTATTGGACCGAATTATTGTAGCAAAAGTACATTCTTGTGTAATAAAATTTGACCAAACATAAAATAAAAACATATATCCTAATATAAAAACATAATTCCCTAATTAATCCAGCAAAATTAATAATACTTCTTAATTGTGTTTCCGGGGAAAGTAGTTTTTATTGTGTTTAAAGTTCTTCATTTGGATTTGAATAATGTAACAGTTCTCTAATTTCATTTACTCTCTTGGGTAAACTAACTGTAATTTCTAATAAATTGGATGACGATGATATCTGGCATGTCCAGTAAAAGATCTACGGCAGCATTAATTGGGCACGTTAAGTCAATGTAATTACTGTTTCATACAATTCTGACGAACAGTAGATGTTTATATGGTTGAATGCATGTTTGTGATATACCAAACCATTGTATTTGTATTGACTGTTCTGATTATTCTTTTTTTCTTATAAACCGAATGGAGAGTAGATTTTTAAAATGTAATAAGAAGTTATTATTATTAAAATATACTAAAGCATTTATAAATACTAATATAGAAATTAAAACAAATTTTAAATATTATTTTGTACTATTAAAAAGAACAAACGAAAATTAAAATCTCAGTTTTAATGTAATTATACCATCTAGATAAAAATTAAATAATAATAGTGGTGTATATCCAACAGATTGAACGAAAATATTATTACTAACCTGAATTTAAGTTAAATTTTAATCATTGTTCAAAATAACAATATTTATATACAATATTTTATTGAAATTCCTTGACTATATTAACAATTTATTGAATATACAATTATATTATAGGTTGTAACATAATTTAATGTTTTTACTCACATATTGTAATAAACTTGTGGTGTAATCATTACATTATTACCTGAAACAGAAAAAAAATATCATTAAAAAACCTTTGTTAAATAATAATGGTAGTTTTTATTGTGTGTTAATTTATTACCCTTATAACAACCATAAATTATTACTCCACTATGACGCATGTTCATAACGTTGTGGCTTTGTTCTCCTTTCTTCAAATAAAACTTGTTTAAAAATATGAGAAGCTGAAGATATGAAACAGGATACAAGCCTGAAAAATTACATTGTTCTGTGAATCAGTCTCAAACAAAATCTGGATGGAACATTTTTATTCTACACTAATGGAACTTGTCAAAATTTTCGTTATGTAATACAAAATTTCACCTGAGGAAATGTTTCGTAAGGACATTTGATTTAATTGATGGAAATTTTATTTCTTATTTATAGTGATACAAAATTTGTTTAGTAGGCTAAATAGAAATGCATTGTCTATAATTGTATATAATACGTAGTATGATAATAAAATGAGAAATAAATTATTTACGAATTGATACACAGCTTTAATTTCCCTGTGTGTCAAAATTAACTGTTATAATATAATAGAAATCCATTGAAATATTAATTTAACTAATCAAGTTTGTTTACAACCCTATCGTCTTTATACATTTTTAAAGTAACCTTTCTTTTTTTTTTTTATATTATTGATTCAAGTGGAACCAAAACAACCATTGATATACAGATAAATATTTTTTTATAACATTGTTCAGCCTAATTCAAAAATTAAATCAATACGAAAACTTAACAAACACCGAACAGGATTATATAAATATATTACAAAGCTAAAAATTTACAAAAACTTTATGATATGGTTATTTAATCTGGATTTGTACACTTTATTACAACAAAATGGTCACTCAAATAAAAACCCATGCATTTCGATAATCCAAAAAGTATAGAAATAAGACCCAGATGGCATCCAAATTAAAAGTGTAACACATTTCAGGTGTAACTTGCTCAGCGGCAGCGTAAATTCTTGCTCTAAGTTCAGGTAGAGTGGCCGGCAAATGGGGTACGTACATCATATTTTTTATGAAACCCCAGAAGAAAAAGTCTAGCGGTGTCGGGTCTGGGGAACGGGGGGGGGCATGCAATTGGCGCAGCACGGGCAATCCATTGACCTGGTAAGCGGTAATTGAGAAAATCCTGGACGTCAGTCAGATAGTGTGGTGGTGCGCCATCTTTCATGAAGTAAACGTTTCGTTCTCGGTCATCCTCATCGATCTGTGGTATCAAAAATTGTTGCAACATATCAAGGTACACTATCCCGTTGATGGTTCTCTCTTGGAAAAAAAATGGCTGTGCATTTTCCTCTTGCTCAACGCACAAAAAACGTTCACTTTAGGGCTATAACGAACATGTTGCAATGTTTCATGTGGATTTTCACTGCCCCAAATCCTACAGTTATGTGTGTTAACCTTGCCACTTAGGTGAAAAGTTGACTCGTCAGAAAATATTATGTTGTCCAATAAATGTTCATCATCACCCACTCGATTTAACATATCCACACAGAAGTTATTACGGGCAATCTTATCAGTGTCTTTAATTAAAGTATTAATTACTATTTTTGTAAAATCCCGCATCTAGATATGAGATACTGTTTCTGATGTAGTTTTATATATATATATATATATATATATATATATATATATATATATATATATATATATATGGTTGTGGGTAAATCTTCATTTCTCTAAATATTTATGGTATTAAATTCATTGAAAATTTTTCATTCTATATATTTTATAAACAAACATATTACCCTAAAAGCATCTCAATCATCGTTTATTTTACAGGTCTGTAATCTTTTTAGAACATCTCTTTACGTAATAGTTATTGCAGTGTTTTATCATTTGCATTTAAATAACTTATTCAATGATTTCAGGTCGGTTTAGTCGATTAAGTAATCTCAGATGAAAATTCTATTTATCTCTCTCAGAAACGAAAGTATAAATAATTTAGTGTTGAATTCTTAAAGAACTGAGTGCATTGTACATAGCACACTGTCCTTTCAGTATCTTATTTATGGCTATGTTTTAGCTAGCGATGAATATTTACTGAACATCATAACGTGCTAAAACATAACGTCCTGATGCAACTCTCAAACCATACACAACTTTAATAATTTATATAAATGTTTGTAATTGTGCAACTTAACACATTCATGTATGTATGATGTTAAAAATTGCTTTGAATTTGTATATACCTAGTTCACCCAAAAAATCCTAATTAATTAATCGGGTATTGATATTCTTTGCGTCGTAGTAGTCAGGATGATTTTAACAGCATTATGGTACTAACCCCGCCCGATCATATAATCAAATATAAGGAGACCTTGTAATGTCGAAATATTTATTTGTGGTAACATGTAGGATATGTATGTATCCAAGTGTTGCTTTGCTCGTGTCAGCGTCTGTATGAAGAGGTTCACTTGCTACGCTCGTGTCGATGACTCGCCACTAGATCTTGTAACTATACACATTTTCTTGGCAGGTCAGAGTTTAAAATAAATGTTTTGATGATAATAACTTCCCTATGTGTCATGGTAGAGAGATAAGTCCAGTACCACTACTTACAGAATAGAAGTATGCATTTTTTTTCTAATTTAGTGTTATTAATATTTTTAATAATACACTAGATAAGAAACATAATACGGTATATAATAATCCGCCATTTGGACATTTTTATTCGGATTTTTATGAATTTCACAAGGGTTCTGTACGAGCACTCTACATCAAATATAGTGATTCTATCTTAGTTTAAGTGGAGTCGGATGACCCTCGGCGACAAAAAAAAATAAAAAAATTTTCTTTCTAAAATTTGTTCTACATATATTCATGATTATTTTAACACAAATTTAGTGAAAATCTGTTGAGTATAACTCATTTTACATCAATTTTTGTGAAGCAGCGCACAGAGCGTTTTTGTTGTGAAAAATACAACCACTTGTATATATCTTTTACTTTGATGCAACCAAAGAAGGGTGCTTGAAATCAATGAAATCAGCTGCAGAGGAAGCTGTGCAAGTAGAAAATAGTGAAAATGGTGATTTGGCTGATAAAAGTAGGGATATCACTATTGCGCTGGACGGTTCATGGCAGAAGCGTGGACAAACGTCCCTAAATGGAGTCGTGACTGCAATCAGTGTGTCTACAGGTAAAGTATTGGATGCTAAAGACTTATCCAAGCACTGCAGATGCCCAAAAAGATTTCAAAAAGAACACCAGGCCAATTGTAAGGCTAACTACATGGGGTCCAGAATGCTTTATGATATAAGAACTATCTAGGTGACGGTGATACAGCTTCCTTCTCTACTGTGTCACAGCTCAAACCGGATGGCCCGGTATTCACAATTGAAAAATTGGAATGTGTTGGACATGTTCAAAAGAGAATGTCCACACGACTACTCAATTTGAAGAGCAAGAGAGGCAAGCAAGAACTTTCTGACGGCAAAACAATTGGAGGTCGTGGCAGACTTACCGGAGCAGCAATTAAACAAATTGCAATATATTATGGCCTTGCAATTAAGCGAAACCCTAGTAGCCTACAACAGATGAAAGAGGCTGTATGGGCTTTATATTTTCATGTAGCTTCCAGTAATCATGAACCGACACATGGTCTTTGCCCTAACGGTGAACAAAGTTGGTGCAAATTCCAAAAAGCAAGCTTGGGGAATGAAATCTATGACCATAATGCACATTTCCATCTTCCTACCAGTGTAATGACTGAAATAAAGCCCATTTTCATAGACTTAGCCGCTCCAGAACTTCTAAAAAAATGTTTACATGGCGGTACAAAAAATCCGAGCGAGTCACTCAATAACATGATCTGGTCACGCTTACATAAAAGAACATTTGTATTGCGAGACACACTTGAGTTTGGTGTATTTGAGGCATTAGCTTGTTTTAACTTGGGAAACCTAGCTAGGTGTAAGATTTTAACAAAGCTAGGCATTGTTCCGGGAGTGAACTGTGTTAGTGTCCTAAAAAAACTCGACGAGTCAAGAATCGCAAAAGCGGAAAAAGCTATTGACGAATTGGAGAAAAAATGCCGGCAAAGCTCAACTTTGGCTAAAAGGCGGTTGGAAGATGACTATGAAGCACAGGAGGACCCCGACAACCCAGCATATGGGGCTGGAATGCACTTATTAAGTGTATGTTTTGTATTTGCATGGGCGAATAAATTTAAATGTGATTTCCCGAAAGTTGTGATTTTTTGCACTCATGTACCTTTTTCTCAGGAACTACTAAAGATAGCTTAATGAATTTTTTTTGTTTTATAGGGAAGGTCAAAGTGCACATTTTGACACGGGCATTTTACAAAATGTTTGTTATAAATAATTTTATTTTACAAAAAATTTTGTAAAACATGAATTTTTTGGCATTATTTTAAAATACAAAAAAAATCTGAATTTTTAAACAAATTAAAATCCCCTGGTCAAAGTTTTAAGAAAAGGGTAATAAAACAAATAAAAAAAACTATATGTTGATATCTTGTATACTTTCTGAGAAAAAGGTACATAAACTTTAACAATTTAACATTGGCGAGATAGGGCCATCCGGCCCCCCTTAAGTGACAGCCACTGTGCTTACGTAAAGACAGACATCTACGGCGGCGCGTTAAATATCAATTTTTCGGTTTTATGAGGCCACGAAACCTAAAGATCAGTTAAAAATGAAAGTCGAATTGCTATTCTTGACATACAGAGCATACATGTTAAGGTTAGTTAAGGTTAGTACAATTTTGTTAAATTTTTATAAAATATACTTTTAGTTACGGTTAATTTGGGTTTTTTAGACATCACATAAATTAGACTTTATATTATATTATACATGTAGTTGGTAAAATGTTGTTGACAGATTGTGTCTGTTTAGTTAATTAAGACATTTAGATCTTTAGTTTTTTGAAGTTACTGAACGGAAAATAAAATAGCTTAATATATTGTCTTATACCCTTAAAATTTAAGTTTAAAAAAACATTATATACGTTTAAATAAATAAATATAAACTAAAATGTTCCTGCGTCCCCATAAACTTAATTCCATGTTAGGAATCTGTTTCCTTTTCTTTACTCCTAGCCTCTTGGTATTTTATTTCAATTGACACTTTACTTTAGAGCTGAAGATGTTTGTGCAGTGGTGATGAAGCAAAATCATAACCACTTACTTCGTTCACACTTTCGTTTTACATTATGTTTCTATCTCAATTAATTTAACCCTATCGTTTCTTATAATTTATACATTTCATTGTTATTCAAAATTTCTAAACTTTGTTTATAATTAAGTGTTGAAACAAATTCGATAAACAGAAAAATACAAAATCAGTTACGTTAAAAAATATTATAATATAGCATGTTCTGTAAGTTCAAATACAGAAAAGGATTTATTTGGTTTTAAAAATAATTTTAATATAATACAGTATATAACACAAAAGTACTTCCGCTAAATAAAGGCGATGTTTGTATTTATGTGTTTTCACTTCCCGTATTTGACAATGTAACTATTAGATTAGTGGTTTTACGTACATTACATTAGATTTGTACATTTTTCCAAAGTAAACACTAAGAAAAAATAATAATAATGCAAGTCTCTCTGAAACTCAGCATAAAAGTGCACAAAGATTTATTAGAGACCTTTGTTTCCTTCATCATGAGTTAACTGTGCTATAAAGTGCACTGGATCCCTCCTCCACCCCACTTTGTTCCAGATCCTGTCTTTGTTCAAACTCATATAATATAGTATCTGTCATATAAAGTAAACGTGAAGTTTTGCAGACCTTTATTAAAAAAACTCTTGATAATAAAACTATCTAAGTTTTCGTAAACATGTCTTCTTTAAAAATAGAATAAAAAAACTATTTGAGACATACATTGTTTTTTTTTTATGTAAACAGAATTAGATAATAATAATAACATGGCCTCAATAAGTTTTTACTTCTATGAAGTTTATTTTGTTGTTTGATTATATCAATATTATTTATTACAAAATCATAGGCATCATTACTACAATTATTGTTAAATTCATATTTCTAAATCACAAAAGTCAAATAATTTATTTAAGTGATGAGTTCTTATACTTAGTTTGATTACTGTGGAAGATTTCTCAATTACAATTTGAGCTTTCTAAAGGAGCATTGAAGTTTAATCCACACAACAAATGAATAACTCCCCTAACTACATTAATAGGAACAAAATTTAATAACACAGTAATTATTATTATTTTTTCTCCTAAATACATTTCGATAAAATGATTATCATCATAATTTATAAAACTTTGAGAACTCTACATAATATTAAATTACATTGTAATATTACACATAATTTTTTTAAATTTGAAGTTATTATTTTACATTTAAGTAGCCTATAGGATCTGATAGATTATGTGTAGGTAATTGTTTTGGTTTTTTAAGGTTATGTCCATCTTAAGTATATGGAGCGGGAGGGTGTTTAGGTTTGATCAGTATACATTGTTAGATTTTGTTGTGCAGTAAGTAAAAACACATTTATTATTAAGCAATATAAAAGTTATAACTATTCATAAAAATCAACAATCTTAATAAAATTATCATGATATAATACTTGTCTTACCACAAAAAGATATGTAATACTTTTATAAAAAACAATTTGGTATATAAGTAATTATATTTATAGTGACTAAGGCACAAGTCTGGAAGAGTGTTTTTGCATTACCCGACAACTGCCATTTGAGTCGGTTGACTTTTGGAGGTATATGTGATGTAAAGGCTGTGGTGTAAATTTAATAATTGTTGTTGCACTTTACATAAAATATTATAGAAATTCAATTTAGTACCCTTTAGTGTACGTATAAAGAACGTATAAAGCGTTCTTGGATCCCGAAATTTTTTATTTCTGTACCTTTTCTCTTCAAAAATGCCTTTTCTCTTCCAGTCGTCCGAAAAAAATATTGAGATTCTTATTTGAGATTTAACTTATATAATTTTGTCGCAAGGTAAATATTAAACTCAGTTGGTTACAATTTAAAGTATTTGTTTTAAATAATGAAATGTAACTAATATGAAGAATTTTATGTCTCTTATTATTTATACGTTTGTTTGTTTAATAATGGAATTGTATTTTTTGGAACGTAGGTCCGTGACTACGAAATGAGAACCTATTCAGGCCTTTAGAAAAAAATGTAATTATTAATATTTAGATTACAATGAGGCTAAGAGATTAAGAACCCTCAAATAGCGTTTTGAAGATTTTGCCATTACCAAGTCAGATAATCTTAAATATATTGCTAAAGATGTACCAAAGTTAACTGAATTTCTATTTTGTTTATAATATTATTGGATTGAAAGCATTAGTTTTGTTACCTAATATTTAAACCAAAATTCAGCGTAGAAGTGCCTATAAGTATTGAAGATGAAATGGTAGATTTATGACTCGTCCACATTTATTCAATCTGTGAATTTGTAAAACCATAGATCAAAGAGAACGACTAATTTGTAGTGTTGGTTTTTCATACCCATTTATATTTTATTTTAACTATTCTGATTTACAAACTGGCCGTCGTAATACTCTTCTGATGGTTAAGAAAATACTGATTATATATTGAAAATTGTATTACTATGAGTAATCGGTTCTTCAAAAGGTAAGTTTCCTTTTATTTCTGATTACTTATTGTATTAATTTGAACAAAACAATAATAAATCAAATAAAATATGAATGATAATTAAGTGTTTTTCATTTCCAATTTACTTTTCTTTTTTTGTATACAAGTATGTAAAGATACTTACTGTATTGCAAATTATTTAATATCCATATTTTTAATCTTTTTTCTATTTCAAAGAAATATTACTTTGGATGTCATTATTGAACGTTCAGTGCATGCAATAGAATCGATTTATAGTACGTCCTCGATTTTGTGTTGCTGGAGCGACATTTTACTCTTGAACGAACACATTTACAAGCCGAAACAAGACAGATGTTGGTTGATTTATAGCTTTGCGTTATCGTCGTTGGGAACTTTTGTCATTCACAACCTAAATAAAAGAGATAAGCTTTAAATTGATACTTTTGCCATTGCTATGTATAACTAAGAGTGTAGATAGTTGAGGAACCATTAGATCATCGAAATGAAAATTTAGTTTGAGAAAGAAAATCAATGTATGATTGTTTTAGTGTATTATTTATATTCACACTTAATCTACGCTGAATTTTGTTTTAAGTATTAGGTAACAAAAATTAATGTTTTTATTCCAATAATATAAACAAAATAGAAAATGAATTAACTTTGGTACAACTTTGGCAATACATTTAAGATTATCTGAAATGTTAATGGCGAAATCATCAAAAAGCAATCTGAGGGTTTTTAATCTCTTAAAATCATTATAACTAAATTTTAATAATTACATTTTTTTTTCTAAAGGCCAGAATCGGGTCTCATTTCGTGGTCACGGACCTACGTTCCAAAAAATACAATTCCGTTAATAAAAAAAAACGTATAAATAATAATAGAAATAAAATTGCATGCTTCACCCGCATTTAAATTATTTCCCATTTAGTTTTATACGCGATAAAACAAAATATTTATTTTAAACTTGCCCCAGAGCATAGTGGCTTGTCTGTTTATCGTTATATGAAACAATATGCAACAAACACAACAGTGGAGAGGAAACGGGAGGAGGGGATGGTACGACATAACTCATTGAAGTTGTCAGGTTTAGTGTCTATTTATTTAGACGTCTAATTCCAGTTTTTAGAAAGTTCCTGACATTTTCTAGTTTACCTGCCACAGTCCCTTATTTCAGGGAAAGGAAATGTGGCTTTAGAAATTATAGTGGATGAGACGTAAGGAGTTTCACTGTATGGACGACAACAGACAATGTTTAGGCAAGCATTATGAACTTGGGTGAAGGATCCAACGGACCATAATTAGAAGGGTAATTATAATCCTGTGATGAAGGAACAACCTGTAAACTACTCATTAGGCAGACATCCTGAATGTTTAGGAGCAATAACTAATATATCACTATCAGTAGATAAGCAGGAGGGACAACCCATGGAATAAGAGTTAGCAGGAGTAATGATTGTCCCCAAGGACAATTAACAGATCGCGGTTAGGCAGGGGTTCTAAATCTGCTGGAAGAACAAACAACAGACTACATTTAATTGTGTAATCGAATTTGTAAAAATACCTGCTGTTTGATTACCAAGAAATATAATTAAATGACATACTAACTGTTAAAGTCGAGCTGTTTAACAAAATTACTGTTTTAAAGTGTAAATAGTTTTAAAGTGTCAGGGCGGAAGAGAACAATAGTTGGTCAACAAAGAGCTCATAGTAAAGATATAAGAGTGGGATTCAACTCAAAAATAGATTAAATGAAGTTTAGTTCTTGCTAGGATACCTTGTCATTCCCGTACTCAATAATATGTGAGTACAATCTGAGTATTGTACAAAATAGTAATAACTATATAAATGTATTAAAAAAAAACTATGTTGGTATTCAGACTATACAAAACCGAAGCTTTATTTTGTGAAGTAAAAAAATATTAAACCAGTAATTTTGTTAAACAGCTCGACTTTAACAGTTAGTATGTCATTGAATTATATTTCTTGGTAATGAAACAGCAGGTATTTTTACAAATTCGATTACACATTTAAATGTAGTATGTTGTTTGTTCTTCCAGCAGATTCAGAACCCCTGCCTAACCGCGATCTGTTGGTTGTCCTTGAGGACAATCATTACTCCTGCTTACTCTTATTCTATAGGTTGTCCCTCCTGCTCATCTACTGATAGTGATAAATTGGTTATAGCTCCTAAACATTCAGGATGTCTGCCTAATGAGTAGTTTACAGGTTGTTCCTTCATCACAGAATTATCATTACCCTTCTAATTATGGTCGGTTGGATCCTTCACCCAAGTTCATAATGCTTGCCTAAACATTGTCTGTTGTCGTCCATACAGTGAAACTCCTTACGTATCATCCACTATAGTTTCTAAAGCCACATTTCCTTTCCCTGAAATAAGAGATTGTGGCAGGTAAACTAGCAAATGTCAGGAACTTTCTAAAAACTGGAATTAGACAGCTAAATAAATGGACACTAAACCTGACAACTTCAATGAATTATGTCGTACCACATCCCCTCCTCCCGTTTCCTCTCCACTGTTGTGTTTGTTGCATAAATGTTTCATATAACGATAAAACAGACAAGCCACTATGCTCTGGGGCAAGTTTAAAATAAATATTTTGTTTTATCGCGTAAAAAACTAAATGGGAAATAATTTAAATGCTGGTGAAGCATGCATATTATACAAAAAATAAAATAAATTTATATTCTTAAACGTCTTTCATTATCTTAAAGTACCATGCATTTATAAATGGGTCCCTTTACTGTGTTCGTATTGGTTACTTGAAATTATTCTACAAGGATATGAAAAAAATTCACACGTCATTTATTTGCTTTATTATTAAATACAAATTCTTAACTTTGTTTAAAAAATTAATAGTCTAAATTTTCTTATAAAAATAACGATAAAATACAACCACAAAGTCAAACGTATTTTCATTTCGTAGGACAAAATATTACCTAATTATACAACTCAGTGTAAGTGAATAATAAATCCCAAGTGCCTGACGTTAATTATTTTAGTCAAGAATTTTCAGTAGCTGATACAAGCTCACTTGATGAATTTTTAAAATTGAATGGTTTTATTTACAAAAATCTTAAAATTTACTAAGTCTTGGTCTAAGAATAAACTAATATATGTTCTATTTCCAATTAGAAAATTTCTAAAAATTAGAAAGAAATAATAACTCGCGGTAGAAAAAAATAAATGAAATAATTGTACATAAGCATTTAACAACAAAAGTTTAGTAGTTAAATTGAGAGGGGAAAAATACAGCTGACCGAGTTCACACTAAATAAACATTAAACCCACATAGGAATCTATAGAAAAATAATTCTGAACAGCTTCTAAACATTAGGTTAAATGATTACTTTATATAAGCAAACCAAAACAACAACTACCTGCTAAAAATACAAAAGCAGAACAAAAATGAGACAATTTCATCACTAAACCATAGAACTACGTACATTCCTTCATAGTAGCTTTCACTGGTACACAATCATTATTCATACACTCCTCCATTATTAAATGATTTATGAAAATAAATTTTTACAAATTGAATCAAATACGTTAACAGTTTGTTTCGGCAATTATACTCGTATTATAGTAATTACTATCTTTCTAAACTACTATATCTACTATGTCGTTGTTAGTATGTGCTATATTCAAAGGAAAATAATGCATATATAATTAAATTTCATTAAAAATATAAAAGATCTTCTATATTTGTTGAAACATAAACGTAAAATTTAACTCATATCGAGCTTAAATTGAATAACTTATCTAAACAAGATGCAGACTCTTCAAAGTTTCATGAGTTGGTAATATTCCTAAAATGAAATAATCATATCAGTTCTGTTTATGCTAAATTTATTTCAGATTGTTCTGCATTTCGTTATATTTTACATATTTACATTTTATTCACCATCAAGTTCAGTATTTATTTAGGGTATTTCTGTAGAGTCTGTCAAATTATCGGTACCAGAAAAAATAGAAATTTTACATTTTACTCTTTTTATTGTTTTTTAAAAAACTACCATATTTGTGTCACACTCCACCAACATTACGAAAGACATACTGTAGTTCCAATTCATATACTAAATTTAAAACACGATGTGCACCACATTGGCTTGAAGTTGTACAACAATCTACAACAATATTTGAAAAAAGGGAAATTCTGTTACAGAATTTAATAATATATCCCAGGGTTACCTGGATTCATGGGTATTTTATTAATTTAACGAATAATTGGATCTGTAAAAAAATCATTCAAGATTTAATCAAATACAACTGATATAAATCCCATATTTAAGCTAAATAAATTTAGTACATGAGATATACACTCTAAAATGTAAAACATTGAACAAATTTCATTTTTGACCAAAAAATAGAGTAAAAAAAAAAAAAAAAAACATTGTAGTAAAAATATTAGATTCGTCTGTAATTTCTTATACTTCACTTATGGTTTAAATTTAAATTTACCGAACTGTCGTACTGTAAATGTAAAAGGAAAATCCATTGTTAGCAAACTTATTTTATGCTTTGTTTCTAGAAGAACAATGACAACGCCAGCAGCGTATTAGAGTTCAAGAATATCAGTTGAACCAGCCATTGTATATGCTGGAAATTTGTGTTCCGCTGCTGGTAAGAGTGCAATATGAAAACATCATTCTATTCACGAAAGCTAGTCCTCTCGTACAACTTAAATAAATAAATATCAGAGATTAATAACAGAAGTTAAAGAAGGTAAAAAGTGTAACCATTTTATTACATTTTAAAATAATTAAATTGGAGTGGATTACTCATAATATAACGAGTGAGTAATTTAAGTTTATAAAATAATAACTCAAGAATATATTTTTTGCAAAATAATTATTGAGACAAAAGAAGTTGTTTGTTACGGGCGTGAAAAATTAAATTATTTACTTTTGTTTTATGGACGTTTGTCTAATGGTTAATTAAGTTTTAAATGATTTCAACTATTTTAAAGCTATTTAACACTACAATAAAAAATTTTGGACATTAAGAACTTTAACTCTATATTATAAAATAAACACAACAAATAAAACATATGTTTAACTTTATCTAAATAAGGTAAGACAATTATTAAGAATTGTTCAACAAGAGATTTATACTAAACAAAAATTCTGCATTAATACTCTTAACTTTATTACTTCAAAATACATAATGTTTATTTCTTAAAATTTTGACTACAAAGTGAAATGTCCTTGACAAAATTAATTTAGTTTTTTTTAATCTCTAAGAAAAACTAGCTACTTTTATGACGTTAAAAACGATGACATAACAAAAACTTGCCGTAATAAAATATAATTAACTTTGAAAATGAGTGATATTTATAAAAAAAGAAAAACTAAAAAAGTGATATAAGTGATATTTATAAAAAAGAAGGTATTTCAATTTCATTTTCAGAATTCGTTATTAACACGGTTAATCTGGTATGCGTCTTAATTCTTTCTAACAACATTTATTTCACATCGATAATTATAATTTTCTAATGCAATTACTCAATTACTTATATTTCTATAAATATTGTATTTGCTAAATTGATTCAATCCTACAACATTTGTTATTTAATTATTACTTCACCTGTAGCAAATACCTCAGCAAATAGGATGAAAATTTTTTAACTAACACGTAGATACAATGTTCCGATCCAAATTTTCCATTGAGGGTGGACGGTAAGTTAACATTGAGTAACCTCATTGTATTCCACTCATTCTATACGAGGATTAGACTTTTTGAGTGCGACAACTAAAGGAAGTATTTTGCCTAATTTCAGCGTAAAGTTGTCATTGCCATTTTGTAAATTTTATTGAACGCTTTATATGGTACGATTTAATTAAAATCTCATAAAACAAACTATAAATTCAAACAAAACCAATTAGTGATGACTGTACAATGAATTAATTACGGTATAGATTGAAGTGCATGGAAAATGAACGATTTATCACATTAATTTCAACATTTAGAACATATTATTTCTAACACTGTAACAAGGAGTTTTATGTATTACAATTCAATTGAATCCTATCAATTATGTATGTTTTGTGTATTTAACAAAATTTTAAAATATGGAGAAAGTATCTGGATTTATTACAATATTTGAGTTATTGATAAAACGTATTTTTCCAGACTATTTAAAATTAATTTTCAAATATGTGTGTCAATTGCATTTGTCAAAAATGTCTTCAATATTGTTTGATGTAGTTATTTGAATTAATTTTCTGAGTAATGTGCCTTGATATGTTACAATATATGAAAATATTTGAAAATTTCATTAAAGATTTAAAAAGAAAATCGTGAAAAAATTATATATTTATATTCTTATATTGAGTAATGTTATTTAATTTTTAATATAATTTCAAATTCTTTAACTAATGCAGAATTACTACAGTCACATCGTAAAAAAATGTGGAAACATTTATTAGGAAACTAAGCTTATGAAACAAGTTTTAATTTTAGGTAACATTACATGAAACCCTGCTGTTTATAAAATAATCGGATTTCGTGATAAGATCATTGAAGACTTTACGATCGCCCCTTTATATATTTGTTATTTCAAAGAAATTAAACATGGAGTAATTTATTGTCCTAGAATATAAAATAATTAATATAAACAACCAAATAAGTTATCCAAATTATATTATATTTACATTTAATATACTGAGTAACATTTGTTAAAGTTTTACAATAAATAAATGAAACGGAGATCCACTTTCTCCACAGCAGATTTGCTTCTAAGTGATGACAAGAAGTTGACCTTGTACGACATTGTAAAATTGTTTCGTTAGCAGAAATCCTTTTACAAAATTACATTTGTTTAGTTAATAACTGTAAAATATTTTATTTAATAAAATACTTATTTTAATGAAGGGGAGGCAAAATCCCTATACTAGTCCAAGCTAATATAAGGACAATTTCCTTAAAAACCACTGACCGAATTATTTTCTTTCTTTTACTTGAATAGTAACAGTAAATAAGTCATCATCTGAGCATTTTATATTGAAACATTTCTGAAAGGAGGGATAGGAAAAAAAAATGCAATGAGCTATTTCAGTAGTTAAAAATTTGACGTTGTTTTAACATTATTGATAATGTTAATAATAATAATAACAATAATAATCATTACAAAATGACTAAATTTATGCAATTTGTTATAACCAAAATTGTTTGCAATATATGAATGGTTCCTGAGAAAAAGTTGTTCAATTCTAAAATAATCGGATTTTTGTTGTAGTTGAGAAAACGTAAGAAACAACGTGACCAAAAAGTATCAACTTGGACGATAGGCCGATATGGTACACAATTCGCATTTTTATTCAAATTATTGTTATTTCATTTTTCAAATAGATGAACTGTATAACTTTTGGGATATAATTTTTGTGTTTATTATTTCATTCTGATAGTTTTCATCTTTGCAAACATGAAATAAACATCCAAACTTCACAAATGCATACAACATTGGATTCAGGAACAGCTCTAGTTTCATAATAAAATATAAATTGTTATAAATATTTTTTTCGAGTTTCAGCCTCCTCTCAAGCAAGATAAAAAATGTTAAATTTATTGAGATATAAATAATTTATCTTCTATACTGTTGTATACGAGGAAATGAATGAATTCCCGAGGGATAACATAATCTATTCAGTTTATACATAAAACCAATTTAATGCTCATAAAAGTTCTGTCAAATGAAACGCATAATTTTCCAAAACACTCACGTCATTTATTTGATTGAAAACGGTTCATGCAATAATTAAGTTATTATCTTCTGTAGTTACTTGTAGACAAATCATTGAGACTCTAATCAAGGACGTAAGAAAATGCATCATCAATGTTTCATGAAGCTTTAGTTTCCCCCTGTGGTTCAATCTCACTAAAATAATTATATCGACGATAATAATTTATTGTTTGGAATTACGTTTTCAAGTAAAATTTCCCTTAAATTTTGTATTCAAATTCTTAAAGAGTATAAATTGATGTTGTCCAGTTTTATGATTTAGCAGTGTCAATTAAAGTTTTAAAACCTGTAACTTGTACAATTTTAGTGTATGATAAATAAATTTTACTAAATAAAATGATTAAAATCATTAAAGTCGATACAACTGTTCAGAAACTGCAAACTGCGTAATGAAAATATTGGATTACAAGTTTTACGTGAAATGGAAGTTTGTATCTTGTTTGATTTATAAGCAAAGTTTTCTCCCATGTGAATATAGATTAAACAAAATCTATTTATTTTTTTAACAAGTACAAACTTTATAAAATAATATCCAACTATTTCAAAACAAATGTAAACGATAAGGCAGGTGTTTTGAAAAATACTTTCCGTGATAAGATTTTTAAAATACGTATTTCTTCAAATTCTCTGCTTTTTAGGTGTAAAAAAATATTTCTGAAACTTGTAATTTAAGTTAAATTATGACTTTTGTATTGTCCAAATAGCATCAATGGTTGGAATTTTAATTTTGGTTTATTTTACTTTCATAATTTAAACTTAATTTGAGGAGTTTTAAATATAAACATATAAACTAAAATCTGTTTTTATAAAATTTAAATGAGAAATATATTAATGTTTTTGTTAATATTTTATTAATTTAGAAGGAAAAAAAAGAATAATTATCGGATTTAAATAGGAAAAGAGTTAATTTTCAATAGTTTCGTTTTTCTTTCCATTTTGATATTGACATTTTCAAATAGATCTGCGACAGGCATTTCGTCGGTGTTATGTAAGAATGGCGAATTCGACAAATCGGGCGATTTTGACATTTTTGCCTTTTTTGAATCTCCTCTTCAAGGAGAACAGTCATGTAAAAGAGGCGAATGTGTATCTCAATTAGTTGCTAGGATACAAGCCCCTGTAATATGGACGAATACGATTTTTCAATATTTATGTCATGTAAGAAGGGCGAATGTCTATTCGCCTTTATTGCATATCAGATAAAACAATTTAGGATTTGTAGTGATGTAAGAGGGGCGAACTGTCATTTCGCCCATTATACATAGCTGAAATGGTAAATTTATATTTAGCAGTTACACTATCAAAAGGGCGAATCAGAATTAAATTCAGTAATTAAACTTGGCTATTATTGCTTAAGTGAGTTTAAATTATAATTTTTAATGTATTATATAGTAAAGAAGAAATGACTGATACAACTATGTTAAAAATCTAAAAGGATTTTTAGTGTGAAAATAAAAGTGTTGTGGTAGTACTGATTGAAATCAGTCTTCTTGAGGTGGGAAAAAGATGATAATTTTGTTTACACTGTGTTGAAGTGTTTTGTGAGGTTATTATCAATTTATTATGTGCATTTTATTTTCATCCTGTATCATTAAAGTGGTGAGTAGAGAGTGGAACCTTTAAATTTCAGATTAAAAAAACATTATATACGTTTAAATAAATAAATATAAACTAAAATCTCCTGCGTCCCCATAAATTTAATTCCACGTAAGGAATCTGTTTCCTTTTCTTTACTCATAGCCTCTTGGTATTGTATTTCAATTGACACTTTACTTAAGAGCTGAAGATGTTTGTGCAGTGGTGATGAAGCAAAATCATAACCACTTACTTCGTTCACGCTTTCGTTTTACATTATGTTTCTATCTCCATAAATTTAACCCTATCGTTTCTTATAATTTATAGATTTCATTGTTATTCAAAATTTCTAAACTTTGTTTATAATGTGTTGAAACAAATTGGATAAACAGAAAAGTACAAAATCAGTTACATTAAAAAACATTATAATATAACATGTTCTGTAAGTTAAAAATACAGAAAAGGATTTTTTTGGTTTTAAATATAATTTTAATATAACATATAACACAAAAGTACTTCCGCTAAATAAAGGCGATGTTTGTATTTATGTGTTTTCACTTCCCGTATTTGACAATGCAACTATTAGATTAGTGGTTTTACGTACATTACATTACATTTGTACATTTTTCCAAAGTAAACACTAAGAAAAAATAATAATAATACAAGTTTCTCGGATATTCAGCATAAAAGTGCACAAAGATTTATTAGAGACCATTGTTTCCTTCATCATGAGTTAACTGTGCTATAAAGTGCACTGGATCCCTCCTCCATCCCACTTTGTTCCAGATCCTGTCTTTGTTCAAACTCATATAATATAGTATCTGTCATATAAAGTAAACGTGAAGTTTTGCAGACCTTTATTAAAAAAACTCTTGATAATAAAACTATCTAAGTTTTCGTAAACATGTCTTCTTTAAAAATAGAATAAAAAAACTATTTGAGACATACGTTGTTTTTTTTTTATGTAAACAGAATTAGATAATAATAATAACATGGCCTCATTGAGTTTTTACTTCTATGAAGTTTATTTTGTTGTTTGATTATATCAATATTATTTATTACAAAATCGTAGACATCATTACTACAATTATTGTTAAATTCATATTTCTAAATCACAAAAGTCAAATAATTTATTTAAGTGATGAGTTCTTATACTTAGTTTGATTACTGTGGAAGATTTCTCAATTACAATTTGAGCTTTCTCAAGGAGCACTGTAGTTTAATCCACACAACAAATGAATAACTCCCCTAACTACATTAATAGGAACAAAATTTAATAACACAGTAATTAATATTATTTTGTCTCCTAAATACATTTCGATAAAATGATTATCATCATAATTTATAAAACTTTGAGAACTCTACATAATATTAAATTACATTGTAATATTACACATAATTTTTTTAAAATTGAAGTTATTATTTTACATTTAAGTAGCCTATAATAGGATCTGATAGATTAGGTGTAGGTAATTGTTTTGGTTTTTTAAGGTTATATCCATCTTAAGTATATGGAGCGGGAGAGTGTTTAGGTTTGATTAGTATAAATTGTTAGATTTTGTTGTGCAGTAAGTAAAAACACATTTATTATTAAGCAATATAAAAGTTATAACTATTCATAAAAATCAACAATCTTAATGAAATTATCATGATATAATACTTGTCTTACCACAAAAAGATATGTAATACTTTTATAAAAAACAATTTGGTATATAAGTAATTATATTTATAGTGACTAAGTCACAAGTCTGAAAGAGTGTTTTTGCATTACCCGACAACTGCCATTTGAGTCGGTTGAGTTTTGGAGGAATATGTGATGTAAAGGCTGTGGTGTAAATTTAATAATTGTTGTTGCACTTTACATAAAATATTATAGAAATTCAATTTAGTACCCTTTAGTGTACGTATAAAGAACGTATAAAGCGTTCTTGGTTCCCGAAAATTTATATTTCTGTACCTTTTCTCTTCAAAAGTGCCTTTTCTCTTCCAGTCGTCCGAAAAAAATATTCAGATTCTTATTTGAGATTTAACTTATATAATTTTGTCGCAAGGTAAATATTAAACTCAGTTGGTTACAATTTAAAGTATTTGTTTTAAATAATGAAATGTAACTAATATGAAGAATTAATGGAATTGTATTTTTTGGAACGTAGGTCCGTGACTACGAAATGAGAACCTATTCAGGCCTTTAGAAAAAATGTAATTATTAATATTTAGATTATAATGAGGCTAAGAGATTAAGAACCCTCAAATAGCGTTTTGAAGATTTTGCCATTAACAAGTCAGATAATCTTAAATATATTGCTAAAGATGTACCAAAGTTAACTGAATTTCTATTTTGTTTATAATATTATTGGATTGAAAGTATTAGATTTTGTTACCTAATATTTAAACCAAAATTCAGCGTAGAAATGCCTATAAGTATTGAAGATGAAATGGTAGATTTATGACTCGTCCACATTTATTCAATCTGAGAATTTGTAAAACCATAGATCAAAGAGAACGACTAATTTGTAGTGTTGGTTTTTCATACCCATTTATATTTTATTTTAACTATTCTAATTTACAAACCGGCCGTCGTAATACTCTTCTGATGGTTAAGAATGTACTGATTATATATTGAAAATTGTATTACTATGAGTAATCGGTTCTTCAAAAGGTAAGTTTCCTTTTATTTCTGATTACTTATTGTATTAATTTGAACAAAACAATAATAAATCAAATAAAATATGAATGATAATTAAGTGTTTTTCATTTCCAATTTACTTTTCTTTTTTTGTATACAAGTATGTAAAGATACTTACTGTATTGCAAATTATTTAATATCCATATGTTTAATCTTTTTTCTATTTCAAAGAAATATTACTTTGGATGTCATTATTGAACGTTCAGTGCATGCAATAGAATCGATTTATAGTACGTCCTCGATTTTGTGTTCTGGAGCGACATTTTACTCTTGAACGAACACATTTACAAGCCGAAACAAGACAGATGTTGGTTGATTTATAGCTTTGCGTTATCGTCGTTGGGAACTTTTGTCATTCACAACCTAAATAAAAGAGATAAGCTTTAAATTGATACTTTTGCCATTGCTATGTATAACTAAGAGTGTAGATAGTTGAGGAACCATTAGATCATCGAAATGAAAATTTAGTTTGAGAAAGAAAATCAATGTATGATTGTTTTAGTGTATTATTTATATTCACACTTAATCTACGCTGAATTTTGTTTTAAGTATTAGGTAACAAAAATTAATGTTTTTATTCCAATAATATAAACAAAATAGAAAATGAATTAACTTTGGTACATCTTTGGCAATACATTTAAGATTATCTGAAATGTTAATGGCGAAATCGTCAAAAAGCAATTTGAGGGTTTTTAATCTCTTAAAATTATTATAACTAAATTTTAATAATTACATTTTTTTTTCTAAAGGTCAGAATCGGGTCTCATTTCGTGGTCACGGACCTACGTTCCAAAAAATACAATTCCGTTAATAAAAAAAAAAAAAAACGTATAAATAATAATAGAAATAAAATTGCATGCTTCACCAGCATTTAAATTATTTCCCATTTAGTTTTATACGCGATAAAACAAAATATTTATTTTAAACTTGCCCCAGAGCATAGTGGCTAGTCTGTTTTATCGTTATATGAAACAATTATGCAACAATCACAACAGTGGAGAGGAAACGGGAGGAGGGGATGTGGTACGACATATTTCATTGAAGTTGTCAGGTTTAGTGTCCATTTATTTAGACGTCTAATTCCAGTTTTTAGAAAGTTCCTGACATTTGCTAGTTTACCTGCCACAGTCCCTTATTTCAGGGAAAGGAAATGTGGCTATAGAAACTATAATAGTGGATGAGACGTAAGGAGTTTCACTGTATGGACGACAACAGACAATGTTTAGGCAAGCATTCTGAACTTGGGTGAAGGATCCAACGGACCATAATCAGAAGAGTAGTGATAATCCTGTGATGAGGAACAACCTGTAAACTACTCATTAGGCAGACATCCTGAATGTTTAGGAGGAATAACTAATTTATCACTATCAGTAGATAAGCAGGAGAGACAACGTATAGAATAAGAGTAAGCAGGAGTAATGATTGTCCCCAAGGACAATTAACAGATCGCGGTTAGGCAGGGGTTCTGAATCTGCTGGAAGAACAAACAACCGACTACATTTAATTGTGTAATCGAATTTGTAAAAATGCCTGCTGTTTGATTACCAAGAAATATAATTAAATGACATACCAACTGTTAAAGTCGAGCTGTTTAACAAAATTACTGCTTTAAAGTGTAAATAGTTTTAAAGTGTCAGGGCGGAAGAGAACAATAGTTGGTCAACAAAGAGCTCATAGTAAAGATATAAGAGTGGGATTCAACTCAAAAATAGATTAAATGAAGTTTAGTTCTTGCTAGGATACCTTGTCATTCCCGTACTCAATAATATGTGAGTACAATCTGAGTATTGTACAAAATAGTAATAACTATATAAATGTATTTAAAAAAAACTATGTTGGTATTCAGACTATACAAAACCGAAGCTTTATTTTGGGAAGTAAAAAAATATTAAACCAGTAATTTTGTTAAACAGCTCGACTTTAACAGTTGGTATGTCATTGAATTATATTTCTTGGTAATCAAACAGCAGGTATTTTTACAAATTTGATTACACATTTAAATGTTGTCTGTTGTTTGTTCTTCCATCAGATTTAGAACCCCTGCCTAACCGCGATCTGTTGGTTGTCCTTGAGGACAATCATTACTCCTGCTTACTCTTATTCTATAGGTTGTCCCTCCTGCTCATCTACTGATAGTGATAAATTAGTTATAGCTCCTAAACATTCAGGATGTCTGCCTAATGAGTAGTTTACAGGTTGTTCCTTCATCACAGAATTATCATTACCCTTCTAATTATGGTCGGTTGGATCCTTCACCCAAGTTCATAATGCTTGCCTAAACATTGTCTGTTGTCGTCCATACAGTGAAACTCCTTACGTATCATCCACTATAGTTTCTAAAGCCACATTTCCTTTCCCTGAAATAAGAGATTGTGGCAGGTAAACTAGCAAATGTCAGGAACTTTCTAAAAACTGGAATTAGACAGCTAAATAAATGGACACTAAACCTGACAACTTCAATGAATTATGTCGTACCATCAACTCCTCTCGTTTCCTCTCCACTGTTGTGTTTGTTGCATAATTGTTTCATACAACGATAAAACAAACTAGCCACTATGCTCTGGGGCAAGTTTAAAATAAATATTTTGTTTTATCGCGTAAAAAACTAAATGGGAAATAATTTAAATGCTGGTGAAGCATGCATATTATACAAAAAATAAAATAAATTTATATTCTTAAACGTCTTTCATTCTCTTAAAGTACCATGCATTTATAAATGCATGGTTACTTGAAATTATTCTACAAGGATATGAAAAAAATTCACACGTCATTTATTTGCTTTATTATTAAATAAAAATTCTTAACTTTTGTTTAAAAAATTAATAGTCTAAATTTTCTTATAAAAATAACGATAAAATACAACCACAAAGTCAAACGTATTTTTATTTCGTAGGACAAAATATTACCTAATTATACAACTCAGTGTAAGTGAATGATAAATCCCAAGTGCCTGACGTTAATTATTTTAGTCAAGAATTTTTAGTAGCTGATACAAGCTCACTTGATGAATTTTTAAAATTGAATTAATGAATGGTTTTATTAACTAAAATCTTACAATTTACTAAGTCTTGGTCTAAGAATAAACTAATATAAGTTCTATTTCCAATTAGAAAATTTCTAAAAATTAGAAAGAAAGAAATAGAACACAATAGAAGAAGAATATTTTTACAGCAGCTAGGCTTAGAACTGATAAAACCGAATGTTGAAAGGCGCTCTCAGAATATTTCTGGTTTGCAAAAACATATTGTTCATTCAATGGAAAATATTCTATCAAAAAAACTTCACCAGCAAACGGCAAACAGACCTGCTCCATCTTCAAAAGGGCGTTGCCACATTTGTTCATCTAATGCTGCAAGAGGAGCAAAGCCAAAACTTAGCAAGACCACTATTGTTTGCTGCAAATGCTGTAAATATGTTTGTGGCATGCATACCAAGAAGACCAACATGTGTTTTTCTTGTGAAAATGAACATACAGACTCAGAATAAGAACAATGTTTTTAAAAAACAGTTTTTTTTACTTAAATTTATTTATGTTATTTGAATATTTTTGTTGCCACTAATAGTTGTTGTAAACCAATAATTATTATTTCATTAAAGATTTTAGAAGTTTCAACAGGTTTACTTCTTTAGCTCAGTGTCAGTGTAACTACATTGTGTATATTTTAGTTAAAATGATTTGTAGGCATTTTTTGTCCCCCCTTGGGATAACATGTAACAACAAAAAGGTTGGGAGACCTAGGGTTAAACGTCTTTCATTCTCTTAAAGTACCGTGCATTTATAAATGGATCCCTTTACTGTGTTCGTATTGGTTACTTGAAATTATTCTACAAGGATATGAAAAAAATTCACACGTCATTTATTTGCTTTATTATTAAATAAAAATTCTTAACTTTTGTTTAAAAAATTAATAGTCTAAATTTTCTTATAAAAATAACGATAAAATACAACCACAAAGTCAAACGTATTTTCATTTCGTAGGACAAAATATTACCTAATTATACAACTCAGTGTAAGTGAATGATAAATCCCAAGTGCCTGACGTTAATTATTTTAGTCAAGAATTTTCAGTAGCTGATACAAGCTCACTTGATGAATTTTTAAAATTGAATTAATGAATGGTTTTATTAACTAAAATCTTACAATTTACTAAGTCTTGGTCTAAGAATAAACTAATATAAGTTCTATTTCCAATTAGAAAATTTCTAAAAATTAGAAAGAAATAATACCTCGCAGTAGAAAAAAATAAATGAAATAATTGTACATAAGCATTTAACAACCTAATTTTAGTAGTTAAATTGAGAGGGAAAAATACAGCTGACCGAGTTCACACTAAATAAACATTAAACCCTCATAGGAATCTATAGAAAAATAATTCTGAACAGCTTCTAAACATTAGGTTAAATGATTACTTTATATAACCAAAACAACAACTACCTGCTAAAAATACAAAAGCAGAACAAAAATGAGACAATTTCATCACTAAAACATAGAACTACGTACATTCATTCATAGTAGCTTTCACGGGTACACAATCATTATCATTCATACACTCCTCCATTATTAAATGATTTATGAAAATATTTTTTTACAAATTGAATCAAATACGTTAACAGTTTGTTTCGGCAATTATACTCGTATTATAGTAATTACTATCTTTATAAACTACTATATCTACTACGTCGATTGATAGTATGTGCTATATGCAAAGAAAAATAATGCATATATAATTAAATTTCATTAAAAATATAAAAGATCTTCTATATTTGTTGAAACATAAACGTAAAATTTAACTCATATCGAGCTTAAATTGAATAACTTATCTAAACAAGATGCAGACACTTCAAAGTTTAATGAGTTGGTAATATTCCTAAAATGAAATAACCATATCAGTTCTGTTTATGCTAAATTTATTTCAGATAGTTCTGCATTTCGTTATATTTTACATATTTCCATTTTATTCACTATTAAGTTAATATGTATGTAATGCATACGTCTACACATGCATATCAGTTATGCAGTATTTATTTGGGGTATTTCTGTAGAGTCTGTCAAATTATCGGTACCAGAAAAAATAGAAATTTTACATTTTACTCTTTTTATTGTTTTTTAAAAAACTACCATATTTGTGTCACACTCCACCAACATTACGAAATACATAATGTAGTTCCAATTCATATACTAAATTTAAAACACGATATGCACCACATTGGCTTGAAGTTGTACAACAATCTACAACAATATTTGAAAAAAGGGAAATTCTGTTACAGAATTTAATAATATATTCCAGAGTTACCTGGATTCATGGGTATTTTATTAATTTAACGAACAATTGGATCTGTAAAAAAATCATTCAAGATTTAATCAAATACAACGGATATAAATCCCATATTTAAGCTAAATAAATTTGGTACATGAGATATACACTCTAAAATGTAAAACATTAAACAAATTTCATTTTTGACTTAAACAATAGAGTAAAAAAAAAAACAAAAAACATTGTAGTAAAAATATTAGATTCGTCTGTAATTTCTTATACTTCACTTCTGGTTAAAATTTAAATTTACCGACTGTCGTACTGTAAATATAAAGGAAAATCCATTGTTAGCAAACTTATTTTATGCTTTGTTTCTAGAAGAACAATGACAACGCCAGCAGCGTATTAGAGTTCAAGAATATCAGTTACACCAGCCATTGTGTATGCTGGAAATTTGTGTTCCGCTGCTGGTAAGAGTTCAATATGAAAACATCATTTTATTCACGAAAGCTAGTCCTCTCGTACAACTTAAATAAATAAATATCAGAGATTAATAAAACAGAAGTTAAAGAAGCTAAAACGCATAACCATTTTATTACATTTTTAAACAATTAAATTGGAGTGGATTATTCTTAATATAACGAGTGAGTAATTTAAGTTTATAAAATAATAAATCAAGAATATATTTTTTGCAACAAAAGAAGTTTGAAACAAAAGAAGTTGTTTGTTACGGGCGTAAAAAAATACATTATTTACTTTTGTTTTATGAACGTTTGTCTAATGGTTAATTAAGTTTTAAATTATTTCAATTATTTTAAAGCTATTTAACAATACAATAAATTTTTTTGGAAATTAAGAACTTTAGTTCTATATTAAAAAATAAACACAACAAATAAAACATATGTTTAACTTTATCTAAATAAGGTAAGACAATTATTTAGAATTTTTCAACAAAATATTTATACTAAACAAATATTTTGCATTAATAATCTTAACTTTATTACTTCAAAATATATAATGTTTATTTCTTAAAATATTGACTACAAAGTGAAATGTCCTTGACAAATTTAATTTAGATTTTTTTTTTAATCTCTAAGAAAAACTAGCTATTTTTATGACGTTAAATACGATGACATAACAAAAACGTTGCCGTAATAAAAATTAAATTAACTTTGAAAATGACAGTGATATTTCTAAAAAATGAAAAACTTTTATAAAAAAGAAGTTATTTCAATTTTATTTTCAGGATTCGTGATTAAGACGATTAATCTGGTATGCGTCTTAATTCTTTCTAACAACATTTATTTCACATCGATAATTATAATTTTCTAATGCAATTACTCAATTACTTATATTTCAATAAATATTGTATTTGCTAAATTGATTCAATCCTACAACATTTGTTATTTAATTATTAATTCACCTGTAGCAAATACCTCAGCAAATGGGATGGACATTTTTTAACTAACACCTAGATACAATGTTCCGATCCAAATTTTCCATTGAGGGTGGACGGTAAGTTAACATTGAGTAACCTCATTGTATTCCACTCTCTCTATATGAGATTTAGACTTTTTTGAGTGCGACAACTGCAGGAAGTATTTTGCCTAATTTCAGCGTAAAGTTGTAATTGCCATTTTGTAAATTTTATTGAACGCTTTATATGGTACGCTTTAATTAAAATCTCATAAAAGACCTATAAATTCAAACAAAACCAATTAGTGATGACTGTACAATGAATTAATTACGGTATAGATTGAAGTGCATGGAAAATGAACGACTGATCACATTAATTTCAACATTTAGAACATATTATTTCTAACACTGTAACAAGGAGTTTTATGTGTGACAATTTAATTGAATCGTATCAATTATGTATGTTTTGTGTATTTAACAAAATTTTAAAATATAGAGAAAGTATCTGGATTTATTACAATATTTGAGTTATTGATAAGACGTATTTTTCAGACTATTTAAAATTAATTTTCAAATATGTGTGTCAATTGCATTTGTCAAAAATGTCTTCAATATTGTTTGATGTAGTTATTTGAATTAATTTTCTGAGTAATGTGCCTTGATATGTTATAATATATGAAAACATTTGAAAATTTCATAAAAGATTTTAAAAGAAAATCGTGAAAAAATTATATATTTATATTCTTATATTGAGTAATGTTATTTAATGTTTAATATAATTTCAAATTCTTTAACTAATGCAGAATTACTACAGTCAAATCGTAAAAAAATGTGGAAACATTTATGGAATGTATTTAATGCACATTGACCTTGAGTAAAGTTGAAAGTACGTATTTTGTTAACTAGTCTGTACAGGTAGAGTGATATGTAACAAAGATATATCGAATAAATTATTGGTCTATTCCTAACCCCCACCCTCACATAGGAACATCCATGAACACACCATTTTGAGCGTCCTACTCTGTTCCCAGCCAGCAAGAAGATTAGACCATGTTTTAATTTCAATCTAGTTGTAATTATTTCTATACCCCAGTTTTTTAGTTAGTATGTTGTGAGTACAAAATGTACCCTCAATATATTACAATTTATTAGGAAACTAAGCTTATGAAACAAGTTTTAATTTTAGGTAACATTACATGAAACCCTGCTGTTCATAAAATAATCGGATTTTGTGATAAGATCATTGAAGACTTTACGATCGCCCCTTTATATATTTGTTATTTCAAAGAAATTAAACATGGAGTAATTTATACAATAGAGTAATTTATTGTACTAGAATATAAAATGATTAATATAAACAAGTAAATAAGTTATCCAAATTATATTATATTTACATTTAATATACTGAGTAACATTTGTTAAAGTTTTACAATAAATAAATGAAACGGAGATCCACTTTCTCCACAGCAGATTTGCTTCTAAGTGATGACAAGAAGTTGACCTTGTACGACATTGTAAAATTGTTTCGTTAGCAGAAATCCTTTTACAAAATTACATTTGTTTAGTTAATAACTGTAAAATATTTTATTTAAGAAAATACTTATTTTAATGAAGGGGAGGCACAATCCCTATACTAGTCCAAGCTAATATAAGGACAATTTCCTCAAAAACCACTGACCGAAATATTTTCATTCTTTTACTTGAATAATAACAGTAAATAAGTCATCATCTGAGCATTTTATATTGAAATTTCTGAAAGGAGAAATAGGAAAAAAAAAAATAATAAAAAAAAAAAAATACAATTAGCTATTTCAGTAGTTAAAAATTTGACGTTATTTTAACATTATTGATAATGTTAATAATAATAATAATAACAATAATAATCATTACAAAATAACTAAATTTATGCAATTTGTTATAACCAAAATTGTTTGCAATATATGAATGGTTCCTGAGAAAAAGTTGCTCAATTCTAAAATAATCGGATTTTTGTTGTAGTTGAGAAAACGTAAGAAACAACGTGACCAAAAAGTATCAACTTGGACGATAGGCCGATATGGTACACAATTCGCATTTTTATTCAAATATTGTTATTTCATTTTTCAAATAGATGAACTGTATAACTTTTGGGATATAATTTTTGTGTTTATTATTTCATTCTGATAGTTTTCATCTTTGCAAACCTGAAATAAACATCCAAACTTCACAAATGCATACAACATTGGATTCAGGAACAGCTCTAGTTTCATAATAAAATATAAATTGTTATAAATATTTTTTTCGAGTTTAAGCCTCCTCTCAAGCAAGATAAAATATGTTAAATTTATTGAGAAATAAATAATTTATCTTCTATACTGTTGTATACGAGGAAATGAATGAATTCCCGAGGGATAACATAATCTATTCAGTTTATACATAAAACCAATTTATTGCTCATAAAAGTTCTGTCAAATGAAACGCATAATTTTCCAAAACACTCACGTCATTTATTTGATTGAAAACGGTTCATGCAATAATTAAGTTATTATCTTCTGTAGTTACATGTAGACAAATCATTGGGACTCTAATCAAGGACGTAAGAAAATGCATCATCAATGTTTCATGAAGCGTTAGTTTCCCCCTCTGGTTCAATGTCACTAAAATAATTATATTGACGATAATAATTTATTGTTTTTGGAATTACTTCTTTCAAGTAAAATTTCCCTTAAATTTTGTATTCAAATTGTTAAAGAGTATAAATTGATGTTGTCCAGTTTTATGATTTAGCAGTGTCAATTAAAGTTTTAAAACCTGTAACTTGTACAATTTTAGTGTATGATAAATAAAATGTTTTATTTTACTAAATAAAATGATGGTGATTAAAGTCGATACAACTGTTCAGAAACTGCAAACTGCGTAATGAAAATATTGGATTACAACTTTTACGTGAAATGAAAGTTTGTATCTTGTTTGATTTATAAGCAAAGTTTTCTCCCATGTGAATATAGATTAAGCAAAATCTATTTATTTTTTTAACAAGTACAAACTTTATAAAATAATATCCAACTATTTCAAAACAAATGTAAACGATAAGGCAGGTGTTTTGAAAATTACTTTCCGTGATAAGATTTTTAAAATACGTATTTCTTCAAATTCTCTGCTTTTTAGGTGTAAATAAATATTTCTGAAACTTGTAATTTAAGTTAAATTATGACTTTTGTATTGTTCAAATAGCATCAATAGTTGGAATTTTAATTGTTCTTTGTATTAGAGAATTTATTTCCTTAGATAAAATAATTAATTTTGGTTTATTTTACTTTCATAGTTTAAACTAAATTGAAGGAGTTTTTAATATAAACATATAAACTAAAATCTATTTTCATAAAATTTAAATAAGAAATATTTTAATGTTTTTGTTAATATTTTATTAATTTAGGAAAAAGAATAATTATCGGATTTAAATAGGAAAAGAGTTAAATTTCAATAGTTTCGTTTTTCTTTCCATTTTAATATTGGCATTTTCAAATAGATCTGCGACAGGCATTGGTTCTATAAAATTATTTAGGTGGAAAATTAATCCATGCTATCCTGAAGAGAGGATGGAGAAGGATGCATCCTAAACAATGATTCATGTTTTGTAAACCACGTTATTGGAATGAAAAACTATAAAATATCAAGTAACTTTCATTGTTTTTTTTTTTTTTTTTTTTTTTTTTTTATTTGCACACGTTTTATTAACCTAGGTCCATAAAAAAAAAAGCAAAAATTATGATCATGATTTCGTCAAACATTCTTTAGTTGTTTTAAAATGAACTATCAAATTTCAGATATCTTTTGGTAAAGGACTAAACCCTAAGCTATATTTAATATAAAAATTTGGTCGTATATTTTTGTGTAACAATATTGTGTCACAATATGAATACTTCCAATATAACAACAAAAAGCACTTTTTTACCGTGCTTTTACAGAATGGATTTTCTAATCGACGATGCTATATTTCATCCAATAACCAGTACAAAACTAACAAAGAGCAAATGTTTTGTAACACTTCAATTATTTATCTTTCCTAAATATGTCAAATACATTCTACAAGGGTGGCAGAAAGTAAATTTATGCACCCTTTCTTGCTTCATACCCGATAAATTTATCAAATCTGTTCACAAGAACTTACGGTTCACTAATTCTATAGTATCTCAGAGTTCTTGTACGTGTAAACTATAATTATCTAAACTAGAACATATTGTTAAAAGGAAATTATAACCTGTAATATAATACACTACTCATTATTTTGAAATAAAAGTATTTAAAAGAGTAGGCCTACATGAAAAAAAAGAATAAAATTAGGTTATATAGTGGTAGCCTACACGCCCACGTTTTCTTGAAAACCAAGACTTACAGTTTGTTTTTAATCTTTTAATAAAGAATATTATTCCTTTAAAGAAATTTCTCTATACCTGTTTCAATCTTTATGAGCCGTATATTATAATAATTATAAAGTAGGAGAGACATATTATTGTTCAAAAGTTACAACAACAAAAATATTTCATTGTACGTAAAAATGAAGCAAAAGAAAAATATTAATAATTTTATCCAAAAATAAATTATACAAATTGATCACAACCGTAGTACTTTACACTTTGTAAACAATAAAGGAAACATTCAAATGAAAAAACAACGTAAAACAATGTTATATGACCTCACATAACATATCACAAAAACACAATAAGAAATATAAATACGAATTATATCTTGTTCTATTGCAAGTAAACATGCACCCATACAAATAGACATATATTTCTCGTACTTTCCTATTTCATATGTCATATGTATAATTTATTCTTTTGAATAGAAAACCAGATAGATACCTTGCAAAGGCTCATCTTTACTGAAGTTGTCATTTGTTGAAAATAAAAAATAATAAAAATAAAAATTAACAGGAGAGTACTCAGATGAAGTTGTGTATGGGCTATTTATTTCAACGATTCAGGCCTAAATTCTTATGTCTTAGATTAATTCTTCTTCTTAGTTTTAGTTTCTAACATTCCCCTAAGCTATTTGAATATCTTAGATCTTTTTCTTAAATATTCTAGGTTTATGAGTCGATGACGAAGGTTGATCCTTACTCTCGAAACGTCATAAATGAGTGTTCTTGTACAAATGACAGGAAACATTCGAATAAGCTAGTAGGTACAGAAAGTATCCTTAAATCATACACTTTTTAAATTTAAATTTAGACAAGAATATTTTAACACAACTTGAGGTTCACAAAATTTCAAAGATGTGCATTACTTTGTAAAACTGAAGTATTGTAAAGTAATTGTAAAAATATGACTGAAATTAAATCTGTAAATATGTACAATATTTCAAAACTGTATTTAAATATTTATTTTATTTTACTTTTAATGTACAAGCACAAACTTTAAAATATTGAATGCGAAGGAATAATTTATTTAAAAACGTATATATATATATATATATATATATATATATTATATATATATATATATATATATATATATATATATATATATATATATATATATGCACAGCCATTGTGCGTGTAATCTTTCCCCTTCAATTACTTGAGCAGTATATTACGCTAGGAGACTTGAATAACCTTTACTTATACAGTTTAACCCAGTTTCTTTATTTAACCTCTTGCAATATACAGCCTTCACTTGCACACAAAGAAAAGATGTAGACGACATTAATTAAAAAACACATACATTCCAAATGCACAGCCATTGAGAGTGTAATCTTTCACCTTCAATTACCTGTGCAATATATTACACTAGGAGACTAGAGTAGCCTCTACTTGCTCTGTTTTTAACCCAGTTTCTTCATTTAACCTCTTGCAATATACATCCTTCACTTGCACACAAAGAAAAGGTGTAGACGAAATTATTTAAAAAACACATAAACATTCCAAATGCACAGCCATTGAGAGTGTAATCTTCCACTAATATTACTCTTCAAATATCTTCTGGATATAATGTACAGGATATAATATTCTTAACACACTACGAGATTGCTGAGATGATATTATAAATATTTATTTCAAAGTCAGTCTGGCCTATGTAGTTGAATTTCTTTACAAATTACCTACTCCTATAATGTAATCTGTATTATAGAAATCTCTAAACTAAGGGTGTCTGTTCCTTGTTCCTACTGGATAGTTTTGCTATATTTTTGAGCGAAATTGTTTCTGATTCCGTACGTAAAATAAGTATTTTAACAAAATATAAAAATTACAAAAGTACGTCGATCTATAGTTTTTCAAATTTTCGCTTTTCCATTAAGGAATATACTTTTAATCAGCTGTTGTTTCGAGTAACCTGTTAAAAACCGGATTAGCATGTTTGTGTTTAGAGACATTTACAAAAAGTCCTATATTTGTTTATAGTTTAAATTGTTGAAGTTATTTGTGAGTTTTTTATTGAAAAAAAGTAAATTATCAAAAACAAGTGTTATATATATTTTGAAACATACAATCTTGTTGAGCACTGTGGTGAAATTCACAATAATAATTCGAATTTGCCCCTAACCACAATCACTGGAACTTAATAAAACACAATTATCTGATTAGTCATTTATAAATAATAGATAATTGATTAATCAGATAATTGTGTTTTATTAAGTTCCAGTGATTGTGGTTAGTGGCAAATTCGAATTATTATATTTTGAAACAATTATTGGATTATGATTCACCTTGTGCAATTGTAAAAATTAAAAAAATTGCTAATAAGATGTTTTAAGAATGGAAAATTTCCACTAATTAATTATAGGTATAACTATTACAAATTAAACATATTATTAGTATATTCTGGGATTCAAATGATTGTAAAACTATCACCATTACATATTAATTTCCCTGGGAGGACAGCCTTGAATTTTAGAAGTGATTTAGTTTATTTATTATTTAATATGTTACCATAACTTCACAATGTATTTTAATATAATATTATTTACAAATATAACGACTTTTAATTAACGAATCATTTCTGAATATTTAAATCCGGCCAACGGGTCAAAAAAAATAGAATTTTTAATTAATTGGTCCGACATACATAACCAATAAGATAAAAGCTCTAGGAAACTGTTGTCTAATCTGGTATACCACTTAAACTCTAACCTTTTATTATCATTAGGCCATTGTTTCTTTCAATGACCTATAGGCATTCTTGCACAGGTTATTTGTTATTCACCATACAATTGTTAAATCATTTGCACTAAAAAATATACTTTTGCTTCAAGTTTTGTAAACTATCTATAAAAGTAATATCACTGTTTGAAAACAGAATAATGTCAATGGTATAAAAAGTGGAATGACTGGCCATTGAGACGTAATAAACAAACAAAATAAAAAGGTATTTTTTATGAAAGTTAAGATAGACCATTTCGTTCATTGTTTAAATCCATCATCATATATTCATATAGGTAAATTGATCGTATATAAAATGATAAATTTTAAGGTCAATCATCAACTCATTTTTAAATTTTGACAATAGGATTAAGATAATTTAGAATAAACCTAGATTATTATTATACTTTCTTATAAACACTAAGTCCCCTTAGCATAAGTTAGTAACAATAACACAACGTAAATAACCTTTTAGCAAATAAATAAATATAAATGTATAGGTTTATAAGGTTTTGTCAAAAGTTTATTTGTAATGTGTTATTGCACCTAACTTGAGGAAGAGGATTTAGTGTTTACAATTGTAAAATTCACCACAGTGTTCATTGTTCATCTGTTATACTGTTTGTATAATTTATATACCATCTGACGGAATTTAATAAATAAATAAAAACTGATTTTATATTTTATTTTTCTTTAAAAATTTATTGGAAAATTATAAAGAAAATTAATTATTTTTGGTTTTTAAAATAATATATAAACCAACATTAATTTAACAATTAATAAGTAGTAATAAATTAACCTCATTTGTTCCGTCATGTGACTTAAATTTGTCTTGTTCTCAAGACGCGTTTCGGAGTCGGGACTCCATCTTCAGTTATATCTCTGTAGTAGAGGTCGTCAAAACATTAAAACATTTACGAGGACACAAATATATACTGACACAGTGCGCACTGCTGTACGGTCCGCGGGCTACTGATTGCTGTGGTGGGTCAATGGTTGAGAATACTTAAGTATTTATTTATTTATTTATTGATGGCTTTATCAGTCTATTTTATCTTAGTGCTGTTTCATATAATGAGTTGGACTGGAAAGATAATTTTTCATTTAATATGTTGTCAGGTGACAGTTTAACATTAACTGTGTGTGTATTTAATTTTTACTTGATGAATTTTAATTTATATTTTAAATATTTACAATTATGAAAATCAAAAATGTCATTTTTACTCCAGAACATATTGGGAAAGATATTGCCCAAAATTATACTTAATAACACAAACAAGACGTTTCTTAAGTAAAAAACAAATCGTAGTTGTAAATAATTCGGAGTAATAAAATATTTAATTTCTTATCAGTCATGGAAGTTCTAAAGCACTCGTGAACCATAATTACATGACGTGTTTACGTTATTTTAAATTTGTAATATTCACAATTCTGATCCATATTTTTTAAAGTTTAGTATATTATTATGTACATTTATATTAAATTATTATGTTATTATTATTATTATTAATTATTATGTTTATTTAACAATAAACAATATTCATAGCATTTTTTATTTTTATTTCTATGGTGTGATGAACATTGCACCGGATAATCCAATTCTGAAATAACACGAAAATTTTATTCCTTGATTTCCTGTTCCTCGATCACAATTGTTAAGTAGCACGTAGATCATTTGTTGATTCCTATTTTAACTAGAATTAAAACACTAGTGTTTATTGTAGTTAATCAGATTAAACATTTTCATCAGAGTTTCGGGGGAAGGAATTTTTACGCAATCAAGTCAAGCGTTGTAAGGTTTTTTTTCTTTTTAAGAAATATTTATGCTAACTTTTAATTGTTTAATACGTTATTATGCTAACGTATATGAGAATAAACACAGTACTTTATTACATACTTAAAAATATGATTATTTAAGCATACAATTTCATTAACAAAAAACTATACAATAAATGTTAAAATAGCAGTTTCTTCGCAAATTTTAAAATAATTATAGAGGTTCGAAAAATATATAAAGAAGTATTTTCTGACAAAAAGAAAAAAAAAACAAATACAAAGTTATCATAATTCCACAAATTCTACAAAAAACGGAACTTATATTTACAGAACATTGAATATTTAATATCTCCTATACTTACTTGTAAATACACGATTAATAATTATTATTATTGTTATTAAATGTATTAATTGAATAAATATAATAAATTCATAACAATTATTCTTTAAATTTAAAGTATATTGTATTTTCTTTAACCTAGGAAAAAACTAAAATTTGAAAGTGTAGACAGTTGTTTATAACGTTTTAACAGTATAAAATGTTGTTTTACATATTTTTTATATTTATTTTAAGTAAAAAGTGAGTCAGATTCAGACATATTATAACATTCATATTAACTGTAGTTTATGTTTTAAATCATATCTAAACATTGAAAACGTCAATTAGATATGTGAATACGCCCAATAAATGTAGGAGAAAAGAAAGAATTTAACGACATTCAATGCGGAAAAATAATACTAGTTTCACTACATAAACAGGTTTTTACATTTTATCTAACAACATAAAATGTCCGTTAGATTCATTTATTATGAAACATACACAGGGATATATTTAATTAAACGAAAAAATGGCTCAAATTCAGCCATACGAACATTTATGTTTGTTTTATTTATCGATAAGTTACTCTTTAAAATTTGCTTTTTGTTTATATATATATATATATATATATAAGACTAATATCAGTAGCAGGTAAATAACTGCTTGAACTTGTCATCAATCTACTATAATCGGCTTGTAAATAGGTTGAAAATAAATTTAAACATTTTATGCTTGATGAATATATAGTCCACGTATAAGTGGTCATTATTTATAATTAAATTTGTAATAATTGAAGCATTGAAGTTACGTACAAGTTCAATACAATTAAATACTGAATGACCAAAGTATATATTGTTAGTGAAAAAATAAACTTTACTGAAAATAACCCGATGATCTATTTACTACGTGATGTAATTTAAAGTTATATTCAGTAAATGCTCCTGTGCCATTATGCACTTGACAGGTTGCTATTGAATGTGGAGTGTCTGAAGATACGGTCCAGAATAAAGTAGGTACGTATTTTATATTATTTACAGTAAAATTGATTATAACGCTAATAAATGTAAACAAGGTTTGACTGGTAGACGCGTAATAACTTACAATATTATAAATATAGAGTTCTAGTTGATCAATTAAATATTTTACAACATTTCAAAATAAATGAATTTTAATTTAATTTTACTGTAAATGATTTTACTGAATGTTATTATCGATGATGCTAATATGCACATATAATTATTATAAAGCTTTTTTTATCAAATTTAAATTATTTTGTAGGTTATATAAATATTGCAACCCATGCAAAAAAAAAAAGAAAAGTGATTGGGGGAGTCACAATTTGAATTTGATGTATGTTTGTTAAATGTTAATATTACAACAACAATCATTGTTAATTGTATTTGACTTAGTAAGACAGTAGAATGAAAATGGGTTGATTTATTACCTTAAATAAATTAATTTATTAATTTAAAAATGTAATAAAACAATTTTCATAAATTTTAAAATGCCTGACAGAGATGTCTTCAGCTACCGTTTAACTAGTTTTTTTAATTTTTTCATTATTACATAGTATAGATAATTTGAGAAGTTAACATTACGATGTAAATGTTTAAGCGGTTTAATCTTTTTTAGGTTTCCTGAGGAAAAAATAAAATGCTTTTGGATTGATGTCGATACGACTATCTGGTACATGTTTTCTGTGCAGTTTTCTAGAGTACAAATGAGAGGAAGAAATTTGATCAAATTATCGGCAAATATAGGATGTGTTTTTCATTTATTTTATGGCTCAATCTTTATAGGTGGCGATAAGGTTATTTTTTCCTAAGTTAATTCACTAAAAAGAATACACCCAATGTAAAATTACCCACGGATTATGTAAAAATTTCAGTTCGTAAATAATCAATATTTTATGGAGATTATTAGCGAAACGTAATGTGTAAAATTCCAAATACAATAACAATTGGAATAAGCGTTCGTCAATAACATACCAAATAACTCTCGTCAATAACCGTGTTCATTTCAAAAAAGAAGGACCGAATACAGATAAGTTTTATATTAGGCACTACGAAAAAACATTGATTTTAAGAATTCGTACATTTTCAACGTAATTATGGTGATTTCGTTGGCCCCAAATTCGAACATTGTATTTATTTATCTTGCCACTGAGATTGAAAGTTGCTTTCATCGCATCGCTAAACACAACTAGTTTCATGATATTATTTCCTTCAAGCAGCATTCAGCTATATAGCAGTATCTGGCTAATTGCTATATTCTTTATTTGTAACCAGGTTTTAGAGCATGCATTAACTTTAACCAACCGACCATCAAACGTCTCAAACACTCCACACTGTTGTTTGAGAAGTGTAATTCTCGAATTGCTCACATTTCCTCCAAATTACTTTGGTTAAAGAGACATTAAATTAAATCGAGACATTTCTACAGACACTTGCGGCTTTTCTGGGCTCTTTAATTTACATACACAACCCGTGTCTACGAACTGTTTGTAGGCTACAATCTACGGATTAGGAGGATCATTTTAGTACTTCTTTACACTTCTATCACAGAGTTACACTTTACAAAAGCAAGGACCGAAATCGCTTCCTGCTGTTGGCTGTTGTGGCACCGTGTTTCACTAAGACTGAAATATTGAAGATTTCGAGAAAAATAGCGCTGCGCGGCAACTATTTGAAACTAGACAATTTTATCTTCCACTTCAAAAAACGCCATGTAGGACACTTCAATTCATTCTATAGTACTTGTTTTAATAGACATCCAAAATATAAACTTCATTGAGTTTGGTTTAGAAGGCGTGAACATTTTACTGTCGTTAAACATTTTAAAGCGTACGAAAAGAATGGAAAATTACATTTATAAACTGAAACTTTAGACATCAAAAGTTTTATAATATGTAACATGTCATATGAAAATTAAAATATTATAATAAAATGAAATATAATTTCGATTTTTTTAAATATACGAAACTACGTAAAATATAATGTGCACAATTTGTTTTATATTAAAAAATATGAAAAAGTGTAAAACTGATTTACCATGCACTTGCTTACAGAGAGACATGTATGTAACTTTAAAATATTCACTGGGTCACAAACTATAATAAGTCCAAACAATTTTAAATAACATTCTGGAATTTTGCAGTTAATTTTAGAATTATTTTACAACTTGAGTTTCAGTAGTAAAATAGTGTAACCATATAAATGAAAAACTAAATTTTCTCAGAATATAGCATTATAACAAATAATTCTAAATTAGATATAAATGGAAAATAATGATACGTGGCTGTAAGGCTGTATATCATGACAGTAATAAATAGATTTTTCTAATGAGAGATAATAAAATAAATGTATTTTGTTCTACAGGTTTTGTTATTCATATTCATATAATATTTGATAGAAAAAACTCTTGCTGTTCAATTGGCAGATAGTTAAACATTTTATGATAGGTAATGTTCGTATTTATAAATTTTAAAAACGAGATATACAGAGAGTAGTGTTATACATTTAATTTTGTAAACATGGAATTTCATGCGGGTTTAACCCACCCACACACAATGCAGTGTTTAGTGTACAAGGTAAACAACATGGTATTCAGAGAGCATTGGACATTTCTTTTTATACTCAGTTTAGAAGCAATTTATTTTAACGGATTTTCCTTTCTCCAATATTATTACATTTTAAAATTTATTTAAATATATTTTTTTAAATAAAACGAATTGCTAGGTAATTTTAAATATAGTTTGTTTACCTACCTATTTTTTAAATTTTTACATATTAGTAATACTATATTTTGTGTCATCCTTTGAGTTCGAAATATTCTACACAAGCAAGGAAATATTACTCCTGGATTTTTATTTCTTGTTTGCTTGGGAAATTTATTCTACGATATTGAAATTTAATAAAAAATATACATCTACTTAACCTACATTCATGCAATGACGTCAGTAGTTTGTATTTGAATTTAGTTTCAGAGAACAATATATATTCGAAATATACAAAATAGAAATAATATTGTTTCCTTAAGAAATTGAGGTAAATTAGATACATTTGAAGGATTTGTTTAGTGCAGAAGTTTAAATAAAGTAAAATCTAGTAAGCAAGTAAAATGTAAAACTATTCAAGTAAATACTAAACAAACCACCTGAAGTCAAATGTATTAATAAACTTTATAATTGATGATGCTAAAAAGTAAAATTGTAGCTGTAAATATTTCATAATTTTTACACAAAAGTCTCCGAGACTTTTCATTACACAAAAACAGAGAGATTTACATGCAAAAAAGCTGTTGATAATCTTCATTTTAACAGCTTTTAAACGCAATTGAAAAAAATAAAAAACATTGTTGAGATTGTAGATGAACTGAGCGAAATAAGATTATAATAAAGACTAGCTGAGTTGACTTTACGACTATTTAATGATTTTCCTCACAAATAAAATTCACGTTGAGACTAAAACGTGGAAAATATCAGATTGAGTTCGACACAATTGATAGAGAACTGTTAATTTTGAGATAAAAAACTGAATCATAATTTTGTATCTAATTGCAGGTATATGTATAATTTGAAATAGAGGGAATCCAGTAGGAAATTTGAGCATATATGATGCATATGTGTATGTAACGAAATTTTATTATTGAGCGACGATTCAAAAATGGAGATTAAGTCATTGTTTTATACAAGTTATTACCCTAATAGTCAAAATTATGAAACTTTAATAACGTTATGAAATTTGTATTATTTTTTTACTGTTGTAATTGGTAAAATAAAAATACTATATGATGGTTCCATTATCAATAGTCTGATGTATCAGAATTTAAACCTTTCTACATCATACAGATTTTATTAATTAGTTTACTATGCACAATTTTCTTTTTTCATGTGATAGGTGTCATTTAAAATACTTTTAATATGTTTTAATCTTACATTCCCACTACCTGATTATTTCTTTTTTTAAATAATTTTATTGCCTATATTTTATTTTTTAAATTGAATATTTATTCCCTTCTTATACTTTATTTTCTACGTATATTGAATTGAACTCACTTTTTTTCATAACAACAACGTGTTCATAAAATCTATAATAGAAAGTAACACTTTTTCACAATCTTTACTCCACTTATCTGTTTGTAGACAAGTCGTGTAAATTTTTATTTCTTTGAGTTAGTTATATATATATTTGGATTTCTCAATAATTCAATAATACAGTAGTTTTATTATTTTTACTAATTAATTATCTTCATCAATTTATTTATTAATTAGGAGATAAATAGATTATTAAATGTATGCTAAAATGATGAAAGAAAAAAAGCCACAATTCTACAACCCTCTAATAACTCTAATAAAATAATTCTAGTTAGATATTTACATTACAATTATGTGAAACGATATTAAACGAACTCTTTGAAACGTTAAAATATATCTTCTCTTATTTTCCTTTATTAATTGTACAAGTCATTATGCAAGTGCTGTATTTAATCTATTAGAGCACTTTAAATTCATTTAAATAGGGCCAGATATTTAATTATCTGTAAATAAGTTATGAATATCTTGTGTAAAAAAGCCCAGGACGATAATATGACTTATCTTTAAATAATATTCATTAATCTTTAAAAAATGAAAAGAAAAAACTAAAATTGTTTTTAAAAACAAGACATTTATTTAGCATTATAGTGTAAACGAACCCAGACTACAAAATGGGAATATTTTATCAAATTTTCAAATATTAAACACCTTGTTTTAAAGGTTTTGTTTATTAAAACATTACTGCGCAAATTAGAAGTTACGTTTGATTTATTAATCCAAGAGGCCAATCAACTATTCAAAAATCTATTCATTTCAGAATCTACTTTAATAAAAATAATAAGGAGATACAATTATTACAACAAAAATCCTACTACTAATTTATTGAATTTTGACCAATCTATTAATTGCTAAATCTGAAAACGTGAAAATTACTTGTCAAGCATTCAACCACCAATAGAAAATACAATTTTACAAATTTAATAAAAAACATTTTTGTATTGTAATTGAAAAAGAAATTTAGAGGTTAAAATTTAAATTTTATGATAATGCATCCTCCTGGACAAATATGAATAATATAATTCTAAAGCTTTTGCTATCATAATTAATTATGACTCCTTACTAGTTTCCTTAGATTATATTCTATACTAAATTGGAGTTTTGATTATTTGACCTCCCGCCAATTTGATATGGAGTAAGATCGAGACCTCTAGTGTTCGCAGTTATTTTCTAATATGGAAACTTTTAACACTAATGGAACTTTACATTTGGTAATATCAAGTTCTCCCCCAACCCAAAAATCATTTCTTAAGTTTTCGTTTTCTATCTTTTCAAGTTTGAAATTTATTTACCGTCCCGGATTTTTTTTACAACAGGTATTTATATCTCCACATTCGGATGAACTTTCGTGTTTGTTACTTTGAAATACTCAGTCGCATAATCTATTTTACAATTTATTTATTTGTTTAATTCAATTTAACTATACCTCATTCCATAATAATGAAACAATAAATTATTAATTTTGTGCTGTGTCTGCCTTAAACCATTACAATTAGTGACGTTCTAATTAATTATTCACATTTTATGTTCATAATTATATATAATTATAAAAAAGTCTCAAAAACTGTTTATATATTTGAACAATATAGGAATATTTTCTTCAACGGTGTACATATTTATATCTATAACGTATTTTGAGTATAACAGTTTTTTTTAACTATAATAAACCTCAGTAAAAATGTGTGTAATCAGTGACGTACATAAAAAGATCAACATTTTCAAAAGGTTACACTTTAAAAATCATTGTACGTTACCAATCAAAATAATCACAAACATGTTCAATAATATGATAAATGTAAAAAAAAACTTTGTTAGTTTATTTTCACTCCTGCCATTGTCACGAAATCACGGATATTTGATAAATTATTGAAATTAAAACCAAAAAAACCTATATTTAAGGATTTAAGAATGGGCATATTTTAGAATTTTTTTTACTCTATATTATTAAATTTGTTATTATATATTGCTGTAAAGGAATGTTAATTTATTCAGTTAAATATCCATAATCACTATGTTTATTGAAAAACCAAGACTTAAAGTACCTACATTAATAAGTTTAATTTATATTTATTATTTTTAAAGATCATCTTTTGATATATATATATATATATATATATATATATATATATATATATATATATATATATATATATATATTATTCTACATATGAAGGAAACATGCTGAGAAAAACCAATATTAAAGTTTACAAAAATCTAATGTTTGTCAATGTTCAGTTTCACAGGGATATGGTGAGAATTTAAGCATTGCTAGATGCTTATGACTTATGTCTAAAAAAGTCCTTTTTATATATCATGCTAAACATAAAATTGAATTTTTTTAGGAAAAAATTTTAACGAAAATAACTCAAATTAAAAAGTTTAAATAAAGATTAATAACTATATATGTGCATGAATTTACCTAGCACAGTATCGTGTACCCATGCAAAAAATTAAAATCAAGACTAAAATATATAGGGTGAAAATTAGAACATATTTTTTAAATAATTTTCACAACTATACAACGTAGTTCTAAAACGTGTTCATTCAAAATATATTACCTATTTTTTTAAATCATGACAATTTGATTCATTGATACTTAAACATTCTATACTGTATAATGCGAAAAAGAAAATATATTGCCCATATTGGACTCAATGCTATAAACTAAGTATGTATATTTTTGAAGTAGAATATATATCTTCAGCTCAGAATGTACTTCTTCAATTGCCTAATACATTCAATTTATCAACGTTATACCTGTCGTTCAAAGGATATTAACTGTAATACTTTCAAGTAATTGTTTTTCGTAAAGACTAGCATCAGTGAATCCTAAGAGAGATGTAGTTAGAAGGGAAATTTGTCTATATAATCCTACCAGAGGATGGTGTATTAGTTTCGAGAATGAAATTACGGATGATAAAATAAATACACGTAAATCAATTTGAAGAAAAAAAAATCAAAAATTGTTACAAGAAGTGATTGAACTTCTTGTATCAAGTTATATCTACATTAGTAAAGATTTAAATATATACAATTAACAATAGTATATACATAAATAATAGTAAACCGTTTTAATATGAGGTTGAACTATTTATTCTAATATTACGTATGTTTCTTAGATTTAATTTCAAAAATTACACAACGGATTACGGTTTTATGGCAATATTATAAGAGATAGTTAATATGCTCCCAGTTAAACCCGGACGAAATCACAAGCAAAATCTATTAACTAACATTTTCTTTTTTTTAAATAATATGTATCTGTATTTTTTTTATGAATAGAAATTTAGATCTTCACTAGTCACCGACTGAGCAAGACTAATCAAGGACTCATATCATGTCAAATACTAAAGTAAAACTACTTATTTTTATTATTAAAACAATTTTCAATGGTGACATTGGGTAATAACAAATGATTAAAAGACCTGTGACTATAAATTTTTAAAGAATTTTTTGTTGTTTCAAAACATTTTCATTGCCTTTCTGTACGTAAAATAACAACTGGAGAATTAAATAAGAAACAATATCAGTTCTGCAGTTAAAAAATTCACCTAATAGCCTCCTTAATATTTGTTCTTATATATGATACATTATAAATGATATTCTTGGAAATAATAAATATTTTGCGAACGCTATGATAACGGAAGCTAAAACTTACGCTGATTTTCGTCGACTTCATTCTTAGAAATATCTCACAGTTGCTCTAAATAAAATCCATACAAGCACGGTTAAACACAACCTATAGTGACTTTAAAAGTGATAATTTTACCTGTACAAATGTCTCGTTTTTCCTATTCAGATTAGTTTTATAATGAATAAGTCAATTATTTATTAACGAAGAATTTAAATTTTTTTATTTACAAACATGTATTAATTGTTAATTATAATGTACATGAAGTTTTAGAACTTGGTAAACAAAACAAAAATATTATACGATAATTCAAAAATCTACAATTACATTTTTTAATTTTTTTTATGGTTAATAACCCTTTATAGTAATATTATATAATCATAAAAATTTAATATATTTTTCGATATCATCCTAGAAATATTGGATTTACATTATTGCATGCAAAATTATTGATATGATGAAGATGAAGGGATATTATATATAAGAGTAGCTATGATCAAACAATAGTGATATGTTAAGTTAAAATACTACTAAAAATTGTTAAACAAGTGCACTTATTGTGCTGTTTCTCTCTAAATCTATTACAAAGAGTTACGATATTATTTGGTAATGAAACACCATATATATTAAATAAAGAGAAAATTTTAATTCTTGTTTTAATAATTACTTTGTATATTCGACAAATAGTGAATATTAGAACAAAAAATAATTATTGTTGGTATTTAAATATACTATATTGTCATTTATCTCTTAAATTTATTCTTCAATATTCTTAATCATGTGCATAATGACCTAGCAGACATTAAACTTTAACTTAACAGAAAGATAAACAAGGTAGATACAATTACTTAGTCAAAAGTCTAAACCGATCCTTCTACAAATTCCACTGAGAGTTTATAATTACAGAAGCAAGATCGTAATAATATTAGAGACAGTTACGAAAGAAGACCTAATTAAAAGCCAAAACAGAAACTGACAACGGAATTAATCACGTGACAAGCTTTTCCAGCCCGTTTGTTTTCTCCTACAAACACCCACTCTTTATTAGGATACCTTTAAACGCTTATTACCATTAAAGCAAATATTTCTTTAGAGCTAATTTCTTCCTGTTGGACAAAATAACAGTCCACTTTACAAGAATAGAAAACAACCAATTGAACATTATGCATTCCGCTTATGCACAAAATGTAATAATTTATACTTACTAATTAATTTATGAATGAAGCGTGAGATTTAAAATTTCAATTTAATTACAACAAACATTAACCTCAAAAATTAAAAGTAATGACCTAAGACCTTAAATTACCTATCTCTGTTATTGATATGAATCTTTGTTTCCAAGAAGTTTTGATTGGGTTTTATTACGAGTTTCACTTTAACTGTGTATTGACGAATTTATATGAAAGTGTTTTATAAGTACTACGATGACACATATAGAAAGATATTAATATACATTTGGTTAAAATATAACTCCAAATGTAATAAGTCCAACTCTCTATGAAAAAATATAACGTAGCTGTATTTACATATGCATTTTTTTTTTTGTTTTTGAAATTTACAAGAACATTCATTTTATAACTCGCACTATTACAAGTCTCACCAATTTCAAGCACCAAGTAACGCCCTGTTAGCAACTTTTATCATTATTTATAGCAACTTTACTCATTAAAGCTCACTAGCCAGCAGAGTCATAGTAAGTGGTGACTGCGTCATAATAATTGTAAAACTGAGGATGTGGGATCTTATGACATTGTGGTGCATCGATATTAGATCCTTAATGTAGTTTTAATAATTCCAGTTATAACAGCCTGAGCGATTCATCTTAATGATAGTATTTAATAAGGGAATATTTTTTAAGCTCTTTCATCGTTGAGCAGAGAACGAAGAACTTAATGAATAAAGGAATGCTTTCCAGCATAATGAATATTAAATTACATCAAGGATTAGCAAGTTATTTTATTTTGTCATTACAGTTGTTTCGCTATATCTTATACCATCATTACAAGACGAATATAAAAATTACACAACACAGTGGAAGATAAACTCCACAAAAAGTAAAATAAGTAAACGTGATTAATAAATATAATTGGTACAATAAAATACGTGAAAATCTGTTGTAAAATATGTTTTAAAATTATAGCGTTCGTCATCTGAAGACATACCAAAAGAGCTGTTATGGTAAAATAAAATAATTTCTTAATCAACAACTGCTTGAAGTTAGTTGAATAATATTTATCATATTAATGTAAGTTGCAAGTTATTATAGAAATTATAAAATAACATAACATGAAGACCACCAACGCTCGTTCGAATATTCTATTAGTTCTAGAGTAGAAAGTTAACCAGAGCTGGCTGAGATAGAGGATGAAAAAGAAATAGAATTAGTATTAGGTACAAGCAAATATGAGAGAATGTTGTTATCTAATATTTTCAGTTTCTTTTATTTAATTTTTATCAGCACAAACGAATAATCTAAATCTAGTTAGTTCTACCTAGGCAGAGCTATGATTTTTTGAATTATATTTAAATGTAAATGATCACATTTAAAATCTAACAAGACTTTTGTATTTTTTAAAAATAATTTGTAGTTAATATTTTTTAATCAAACACTAATATATCATAAATTATTATGTTGAGAATTTATAATACGTTATTTTATTGATTTTCCTTTGTATTTATAAACTATAAACTTGTTTACAGTTTAACTATAAATCAATAAATATTAAACATATTTTGTTTTAAATAATACATAAATTATATTTATACATTACACTTTATAAATGGATTCTAATCCACAACCTAACAAATACTATAAATCAGTGTATATTTAATATACTGAAGCAAAAGTGTCCGAAACAAAAGTTGTCCATTTGTAAACAGGTAATAATAATATCAATAGTGTGCTGATGAAAATTAAATAAAAGAAACTGAAAACTTCAAATAAGAACATTCTCTCATATTTGCTTGTACCCAATACTAATTCTATTTCCTGTTCAACCTCTATCTCAGCCAGATCTTTTTATCTTTCTACTCAGGAACTCGTAGAATATTCGAACTAGCTTTAATGGTCTTCATGTTATGTTATTTTATAATTTCCATAATATCTTGCAACTTCCTTTAATACGATGATTATTATTCAACTAACGTCAAGCTGGCGTTGATTAGCAAATTATTTTATTTTGCCATAACAGCTCTTTTGTTATATCTTCAGATGACGAACACTATATATAACACTAAAATATAATTTTAAAACATATTTTTACGGCTACTATTGTACCAATTATATTTATCACGTTTACTTTTTTTATTTTTTGTACAGTTTATATTTACTTCCACTGTGTTGTGTAATTATTTTGTTCGTCTTCTAATGATGGTATAAGATATAGCGAAACAACTGTTATGACAAAATAAAATAACTTGCTAATTGACGACTTCTTCACGTAATTCATTATGCACAAAAGCATTCCTCTATTCATTAAGTTCTTCCTTTGCTCAAAAGACGATGATGACAGAGCTTAAAAAGTCAATATCAAAGTAAACTTATTTTAAGAAATTATCTTTATTTTTAATTTTAAAATATACCGTTCATATAATCAGCTTAAAGTATATACAACGTAGCATAAGAATAAGGAAATTATAAGTTTTATGTAGAATACAACCTTTTATAGAAAACCTGACGTAAAAGTCAATCGACTAGGAGTACGTGTTGACGAATACACGTAATGTTGCAAGCTTTATGGAATCAATAGTAATTCTATTCCGTTAAATTTGGGTGAAACTCTACCAGCTGATTTCACTTTGCATTGTCAGCAGGTTAAGTTATGTTATGGTCCAAGTTTCACCCTAAGCAATACGTTAACGAAAAACATAATAAATATCTAATTTACATACATAGTGAAGTCATACATTTTACGATAAGATAATTTAATAATAAATTTGAATAAATATTGAAAACCCATAATATAAAAACATTTGATTTCATTTTCATAGATTAAAAATTCAGTTATATAGATTCAACATTTAAATATTTATTAAATTTTTTCGCTATAGAATTAATTTTCAAGTTTTAATCCAGTAAATATTTTATCGATTTGTATTATAAACTTTTAAATAATTGTTGTTTTATTTATAAGATAACGGTTTGTAATTGTTATAAATACTTGTATTATTAATTCAAAACATTTTAAGTATAAATAAATAAAAAAATACCCAACATTATTAATTTTAAATACTATTACATATTTAATCATTAACTTTAACAGAAAAACTAATAGCAATATCAATTTACAATCTTACTAAATATAATGTAAATAATAGTGTGTTTATATACTGCAACAATCGTATACTAAATGTAATTACATTTTACCGGCCCAATAGAGTGAGAGAAAGTTTTAAGATCCTTATTGTCCCAGATAACTAAATTAACTCCAACTTTTGTAATGTTATTTAAACTTTTACACTTAGATAAGCGTTTGAACTTCCTATCACAGATAAGAGTAAACTTTGGAAAAATGTTCGCCAAAAGAGAAAATGTTTTTGAACTTCGTTAAATTCAGTTGTCAAGAAAATTAAACACAATGAAGCTTTTGTATTTCAAGTATGTTCTCAGAATGTATTTCTTTACAAGAAAATTACCTACCTAAGAACGTGATAAAGTATATTTAGTTCTTGAAATCGTAGTTTAAAAACTAAAAATCTAAAAAATATTTTATGTTTGAGTATATAAGAAGTTCCATTTATAGTTCTTGGAATCGTAGTTTAAAAACCAAAAATCAAAAAAAAATTTATATTTGAATATATAAGAAGTTCCATTTAGTACCATTTAAGTTTAAGTTTAGACTTCATTACTGAGGGAAGAGCCGGTACATTTAATAAGACATGTTGTAATAGATGTTACTAGAAGTAGACCATAATATGGCAGGACTAGAAGAACTAATTTAAAAGCTTCTTAACATACCATTGATATGGTCAATCTATTTAGCATGTAAAACCAACGATTGTATCTTGTTAATTACTATAAAAAGTTTGATTACAAAAAATATGTCCATTACAAGACTGTCTTTAGGTCTGAATAGTGTATATTATCAAAAATATAAAAAAGTAGGTCTTTTTCAACAATGATATATTTTATTGAAATCTTCCTTTGTTTCAGATCAATATTTGAAAATTGTCAAAACCAGGATTTAGTTGGTTGATAAAATATCCAATCCTAATTGTTTATAAATGAAAAGAAAAGAAAAAAAAACTATATCGGGTAAGAGGAAAATTTATTTTGCTTCGAGGTATAACATCACGGAAAAGGGCAAGTTGCAAAACAAAATTTAAGAAGTGATTTTTTTTTTTACATTCTGTCTGACCTAACCTACAGTTAATCATCACATCATGTCCTCTTATATCCTCAATCTGAAATTAATCGCACTGAAGTTTAGAAATAGCTCATTGATCAATTTCTAAAACGATTTTATACGCATTTTTATTATTAGTTGAACGTTTAAAAGTATTTAGGTTAATTTCGGAAGTGTATGTTCCAGCTTTCTTTATTATTATCAGACTGTTTAGGTTCATTCATAACTTGCATCCAAGATCCATAACGTAGAGGTTTACCGTCTTTGTTGGTCTTTGAACAGTGTCGTTTTATTTAAGTTTTTTAAATGAGTCTTCATAATACCTTTCTTTGACAAGGTAACAGAAATTAACGGGTGTTTTCAAAATATCTCATTTTAAACGAAAGGAAGTGCCAACTTCTTGAAATCTAGCATCAAGCGGGAAAATATCAGTTTTTTTTTTCGTAATTCAGATTCAGGTAAAGTTTCTTTAAACCCTTTATAAAATATCGTAAGGACGAAACTTCAAATAACTTTAAGCCAATGAACGTTGATCCCGGGTGAAAGATAAGTTACCCAGGAATTAACTACTCAGCTGTTACTGGCAGCTAGCGATAAACTACAATTTTATTGTTAATCATCTTTTCAGCTTGCCTATACAATCATCTTCCTTCTCGTTACGTGATAACATATCCAACATTATAGTAAAGAAACAAAATAAATATTTTACAATTTTCATGACTTTTGAATCAAGCTTAACGTCTTTTGGATTTTATGCTAAGTAACGTCAAGACAATATTTTGAATCTCATATGATTTTGCTGTAAATGTTTTATTATAAAAATATATTAAATTGTTAACATGTCAGTTCATCTAGTTTATAACAGCCTATGATATTTATTGTTTAATTATCCAATGTTCAATGTATATAGTCCAATATTCAACCAATTGCTTTATAAGAAAGAGAACTAAGAACTTTACTTATCTTGAAAAGAACCAAATGTACGAGTATTATATTAAATTATTCTTGCATTCTAAAAAAAGTTTATTTTCTATTTTTGTCTAAGAACTTTCAAAGGAAAAATTAACAGAATAAACTCTTTCATTGAATCCGTTTATAGTTGTACTGGTAATCATAGGTAGACTTTTAACTTTGTGGTAAAAAATGTAGTTGTTGATTCCAGGTAAAAGATGAAATAAAATTAAGTTTAAGGTGATAAAGTAGGAGATTGAGTTTGGTAAAAATTTATTTTTTAAACTAAATATTTTGAGAATGAGCGTTCTAAAATTTGAAAATTTATTCAATATAAAAAACAGTTTCTATAAGCAGATATGCAATTTTCATCAATGTAAAAAACTTTTTCTATGAAGCAGCTATGAAATTTGAATCAATGTAATAAACTGTTTCTATGAAGCAGCTAGGAAATTTAGATTGACAAGTAAAACAAATGTAATAAAATAATTTTAAAATATGAATAAAATATTATGAATAACTTTAGGTAATAAAATGAATTAAGAATGTTTGGTGATAATTGTGTATTTAAAAATAATTGTTTAGTTATTATGTACGATACAGCAAGTATAAATCACCTCTAAAAATAAAAGGAGGAATGTTTAATTTTTGTATTGTTATGAATTTAATAAAATAAAGATTTTAAATTGATGTCTCAATTTGCTTTGTCTAAATTATGTCTGGGTTTTATTGAGAGAAGAAACACATTTATTACAGAGCGTGTTTCCTGTAGTGTGTTCCTCAATTACTCTTTCAATAATAAAGTTTTCATTAGTAATTTCCTATAATTACATTATTGTGAACTCACTTCAATATGTATGGGATGTCTATGGAATTAGTAAATATTAGTTGTTTAGTTATGTTCTTATACAATTTCCGATTAAATACAAGGTCTGTTTTTACTTTAAATTATAAATCTCAATAATTCAAGGTCATCGCGCAAATCAAGCAATTAATATTTACTAATATTTGTAACACTAAATAATTGCAAAGATATATATTTCAATTTTTGAGAAAAATCTAAAATATTTTTTTCATGTAATATTTACTATGTGCTGCATTTTAAAGTTATATTCAATAATGTTACTTGTGCCAGTATACATTTGACAGGTCATTATAATTTGTGAAGCGTCAGTAGATAGGTGGAAGAATAAAATAGGTGAGTATTATATAATATGTTCAGTGAAATTTATTGCAACGCAGTTAACTGTACACAAGGCTGATTGGCACACTAATTTTAAAAAAATAATTTTTTACGTCTTATTTTAATTTAAATGAGATCCTTTATAATATCAAAAACACTTTTAATAATAAATTTGATTATCGGTGATATATTCAATTATGCAAATATGCAATTCCATATTAAACAAATTTTATATAGAATTAAAAATTCATCCATTTTTACCAAAAACATTATATTCAATAACAATAAAATATGTGTTTTGTTTTCCCCACCATTTACAATTGCTACGTTAAATGTTAATATAACAAGAACAATGATTGTATATTTGACTTACTGAAATAGTGGATTGAATGTGAACTAATTTATTACCTGGAACAGAAAAAAGTTTTATTAATACTTAACATGTTTGAGTTTAAGAACAGATGTAATTAAACAAATTTTAGAAATTGTATCAAGTTTGACGTAAAGTATTTTCTTCTGTAAACATTTTCCCTTGTCAATTTTTATTTTCCTCTACACAGGGTTATTCGAAAAGATATAGAAACTTTTCTACGAAATCAAATTTAGACTACATAACTTATACCGGTAGGTTATGTTGGCATTACTGGACAGCAAATAAACTAAAGTTTTATTTTAACAGCTGATTGTTGGAACATTTTTGCAAGACAACATTTTTGATTTTATTGATTTATAAATGGGTAATAGTAGCGTTGAGAAGGCGTTTTGTGTGCTTGAACTAGAGAAAACTCAACCAGTTACTTTAGTGCAACGCAGTTTTAGGACGCGCTTTAAAAAAAATCCCACCACGTAGGCAGTCTAATTATGATTGGCACAAGAAATTAAAAAATACAGGTTGTTTGTGCAAATCAAAAAGTACAAGAGGCCATCGCTGGAAGAAGTTCGTGTGCAACAGGTTCGAGCTTCTATCCTATACAGTCCAAAAAATTCAACATCCAGGGTAAGTGTAGAACTTATTATTCCACAGACAACTGTTTGGAGGATTTTGAGAAAATTTCCATAGATGAAACCTTACGTGTTGATGATAAGGAGATACGTTTGGCGTTCTGTATTGACATCCAGATACCAATGGATTCATTGATAGACTAATAATTAGTGACGAATCAACATTTCATATCAGTGGAAAGGTTAACAAACACAACGTGGGGAACAGAAACTCCTAGAGCAATTGTTGAACATGAGAGAGATTCTTCCAAGCTAAACGTCTTTTGTGATCTATCAAAGCAAAAGATATACAAAAAGAGAGAGGTAAAGTGAATACAAAATGGGATATTTGAAATTACTTTGAGTTTGTTTTCTCTTTTACAGAATGTCTTCACTTTATACGTATACAGTTTACTCATTTTAAGCCTTTATTCGTTTCTTTATTTTTTATTATATATTTATATACATCTATTGCTCTTTCTACACTTGAGGTGAAATTACAAAATAACTCTCACTTCTTTCATAATGTTAAATGTAATTGTATTTCTTTGATAGCATTTTTCGATGAAGATATAGTTCAGCAAATGTCTACGACATAACTGAATGCAGTATATAAAACACAATTAGTAATGTCACATTTATCGTTGTGCTTTACGTCATGAGTAAATGTTTGTCCTCCGGCCAGCATTTTACAAATTTCAAAACGACTGTCGGTTATTTTTCAATCGTACAATAAACAAGAATTAGCATGTACTAAAGGAAAAAAGTTAAATGATGATTAATCTATTACTAGAGTTAACCTTTTTTAATTGAAACGACAGGAAATAAACTTTCGATTACCAAACTTGAATCGATAGAAGAAGGACCGATAAATTATATTTGTTACCCGTTTGTTTAATAAAATGTCTATAAGATAACTGACAGAATTATTTTTCTCTTTTCTGATCCAGCTAATTCCATCAGCTGTATCTAAGAGATCCGAAGTATTAGATGACATTAAAGGGAAAAAAATCTTTGAAAAAAGAAACACAATTTCATTCTATTTATCGTAGATGTAGTTTTATTACCTAATTATACCAGTTATAACTCCTACCATCTACTAACCGTCTACCAGTTTGTAGTCTGTCACGCATGAAGTTAAACGTGCTCTACAGCCCAAACCAACGGGCTGCTTTTGATCAACTTGATTGTGGCATTTAATGAGCACATCTGAAATCTTTTGTTTATGTGTTACCTATTTTTGTAGGTCCTGTTACAAAACCTGAAAGCTAGATGCCGATTTAAAAAAAAAAATCGTAATATACTTATATGAAACCCGTAGGCAGTGTTTCGTGTATTCTTTGTCTTTTTATATTACTACTAAAATATTTTGTTTTGTTTTTATCCTTCCAGTTTGGAACTTTAATATAGGATTTAAATAAAAACCATATATCAATCGAATTTGTATTGAAATCGATTATTTTTAGGTAGTGGAATGCATACGGTGCACGTAAGTACTTATCCATTTAAACGATTAACTCCTAAACGAGCATTGTAAATGAGACAAAACCAAAAAACTTTGTTTCAACCCTTAAAATTTACAATTAATCACAATATTATCAAAATCGCCACAGAAAATATTATTGTTTTTTCTTACTGTATTTCTCCCTCCAAATGTGGAAGTTGATTGGAATTTGCTTGTATGTATGGATGTGTCATAACGTTAAAGCACATATCTTAATATTCGCTTGAAATGAGCAACACCTGCTCAAGCCTTAGTTACCAAATGAAAGAAAACTTTTATTTTGATAATTTGTATAAAAATGTTCTTAGTTCATTGCCAAGATGGTTTCTGTACATTTAATTACTGAAGATGATGACTTAATTACTAAAAATCTTAAAGGCAATTTATATTGTTTAAAATAGTGTTTTCATTCATTTGGGGATATATTAATTTTCGTCATTATTGAACCTTTTAGTTTAAAAGAACTATTACATTATGGAAGTTCCCATAATACATTACCAACCACCTAACACCAAAATACTTTACTTGTTTACAACATTTTACTGGTTTTATACATTTTGCAATCAAGAAATGAGGTGTGAAACAATTCCAACCTGACCCAGATCTCCAACTTCACCCACCTTACTCATTAAGCCACCACATTGGATGCTGATAAGAGTCGATATTCCTTCCCTTATTTTAGATTACTTTGAATTAAATTACTTGAACAGCAGTGTTACCAACAAATGCTTATGAAACCAATTACAACTACTGGTCTTTTATTGCAATAATTAATTGGTTTATTGTGTTATAAAATATATTCGTATTAAAAAAATTAGCACAAACTGCAATGGTCATAAACTGTAAGTATGGAAAATGTAAATCCATAATCGGTAAATAAGGCTAGACAGCTTATTTTGATAAATATATCTTGAAAACTGTAACAAACCTCAATTTCGAATATCAGTGTAATATATTTTTTGTAGATATGTTGGAATATTAAAAATGACAAACAAATCAAATACGTTATAATATATTTTAGGAGTGCAATAATTTGGAAAAGCATAGATTACATTTTGAAGGTTGCAAAGGCATCCGATTTCCTAAACATTTATGCCGAACCTGTATGGTCAAAATAATCAAAAAGCGGTATTTTTTATTTTTTTTATTTATTTTTTATTTTATTTTTTTAATGTTTAGTAAACTGTAAAACATTCAAAGCTTTCATTTTAAATTGTACATAAAAATTCTCTGTGACACACGAGTTATTTTTGGAAATAAAACGTATAAATTTCATGAAATGTTTAAAGTTTTATGTTGTGTAAATTGTTTAATCATTCCTACCCATATACTCAAGGTTATCAATTGCTGAAAATTTTATTAAATATAGAATTATTCTAGGATAAGCAGAAATATAAATAATAGGTTAAACGTTTTGTGGAAATATTAACAATAGAAATATCTAAATTTCATAGAAACCATAATAATATGAGACGGAAATATAATTTTATTAAATAGAATTAATTGTTTGAACAGTGATTCAAATAAGGTGTTGGGAAGATATATAGGCAATGAGTATTATAATGATACCGTAATTATGGCTGTAAATAAGATATCACCTCAGGGTAACAGCATAAATCACAATACACTGACCGCCACTAAAATAGTATTGAACGCCAAAATGTTTCATCACTTAGTCCATTTCATTTCATATCCTATTTCATACTTTTAACTTAATTCTATATAATCACAATAATTGTAACACATATAGTTTTAAGCTCCTATGCATATGTATTGTTATTCCAAGTGCAGCGGCAATAAATAAATATAAGGGAAACAAATATGGAAAAAAAATTCAACAACCAGGGAAAAGAAAAAGAAACAACATTAGATAGGGGTACAATCTGAGTAGATTATAAAAATGACTGTAAAATAATTAAAGACACATAATTCATTGATACAAAGAGAACAAAGGCATATCTTGTCATATCAAAAAATACGTGAACATGTATGCCAGCCACATTTAATTTTCCAAAAGAAATACCTGGTAATTATAAGTATCTGCAAAACTGGTAAACGGTTAGAACCAATTCAACATCCATCAGGATTAACTACATAAGCAATAACCAACCTGTTATCATAAACTTTAAACCCCAACCGAGTAATTAGATGTTGTAGTTGAATTCCTTTATGTTATTCACATTATTTTGTTCATTCATCATCTCATACCTTCACTCATCAGCCTGTACGTTGTCACCAAATGAAGTTTTAATATTAAGTATTAATATTTATTTGAGACAATTGATAATTGTCCATTTTTTACTTAAACACCAACGCAAACCCTGATTCTGCTGTCCAAATCTTGTTTCATTCCTGCTTCGGAACCCATTAGGAGGATCTCAGCTTTCTCCAACATCTGACTGGAGTTGTCTTTCAGACTCGTAGAGTGCTTTAAAGGAGAGGGAAAGCTGCCGCTGTTCCAACCAGGCCCATCCATCTGAAATTCTACTCCAAACTGTCACAGGCTCTCCCAACCAGCTACACCAGCGGTAGCCAACCACAAATAGTGAATGCCCCGACCTTCGCAGGAAGGAGGAAGGAGACTCTGGGAAAGTTGTTTTTTCCGTCATTATAAATCAGGAGTCGGGGCAGACACATTGTTGTCTTCTACCAACTTATACAAATACTTGTCACATTATAAAATGTAACTTATTAGGAAAGTCAGGAAAGATGGCTTTATACAACAAGGAACAGTGGAGTGGAAGAGCACAGCAGGAGTCTCTTATGAATGGAGGAGATTCCAACCTTTGTTACACGATTCTTCATGTCCAATGAAGTTGAAGAGACATTCAAGAAGATGAGGAACTCTAAATTCATTGTATTTTTTGTCAACTACCTGTGTGTGTTTATATGTTCACTGTATAATTTTAGTCATCAACTAATTCAATTTATTTCAAAGAACCATTATTATTGTTTACCTATGTCTTAATCATATATATATATATATATATATATATATATATATATATATATATAATATGTGTGTGTTAATCACATACTTAATCTTAATCACGTACATTTTTGTTTTGTTTTATGTGTATATATACACATAAAACAAAACAAAAATGTATGTGATTCATCGTGCATTTATTTTAACTAACTATGCATTCATAAACAAAAACTAAACTATAAAAACATTTATGTATTATTTAAACATAATTTTTAATAATCAGTAGTACTATATTTTTATAAACAAATTTAAACAATAAATTTATAAATAGCCTTATAGTAATATTATTTCACAAGCTTAATGTAAATCAGCGTGTACTTAATATACTTAAAAGTGTCCGACATTTTAACAAAACATTTTAATGGAAGACGGTTTTGAAACTTTGTCAATTAATTTAACATAATATAGTCTATATTTTTGCACTAAGGTTAGCTTTTGAACTTTCCTTCAAGTAGTTAAGATAGTTTTACAAAGAGAAAACTTTTCGAAACTACATATGTCAAAAAAGTTTACACTACATTATTTTAGTTCTTAGGTGTTTGATAAATACAGAGTGTCTAAAACAAAATAAATGCATTATTTGTACATATATATATATATATATATATATATATATATATATATATATATATATATATATATTAAATTAGTATATTACTCTTGCATTGTTCTATACCTTAAACCTGTAAATATTTCAAATGTCCAACATTAACTGCAATACACCTACGGCAACTGTTTAATACAGAGCGAAAAACTAACTCTAATGTAGCTAAAGAGATTCTATTAAATGGCTTTTCGATTATCTGTCTCAGTTCCTGCATTGTCCTTTTTACAATTACTCAAATAATTTTAAAGGTATAGAATAATTATTGAATTTAAAAAATCTTTCGTCATTTCAGTTCATTGTTTAAAAGACAAGTATAATGCGGAGGGTTATTACAATTGTCAAGTATTGTATTCCATAGCCTGATGGTTATAAACGAGATTACAACTAAAGTGGTTATATCGTAGAAGATAAAATTACTTAGATCCTAAAACATATAAAAACATATTTTGTCTGCCAAGTTGTAATATAAGAGAGTGGTGTAAAGTACTCAAGAAATGATGTTTGATGGATTTTGTTGTATTCGTAGGCTTAGTTAGGGTGATACCACAACTTCGAAACTGATCACTACACTGTTTTATTGGAATTTGTAATATATAACAGCATTAAAGTATAAAACATTAATTAAACTATTAAAAAGTCTTGATTAAAATTTCTCCCTGATAGAGTATGCATCTATGTAGTTGAAATAAAACATTTTTCACAATTTGGATCGCTATGAAAATCATTATCGTAGGATAATTGTGTTTTTTTTAGAACATTAATTCTTTTTCTAAGCAGCTACAGTATACGCTGTACTACAATAATTACGAACAGTATACTCAATTGTATGGTGACTACATTTTATATATCACTGAACTACAAGTAAATCGATTGAGAGTTTCCACATAGTTTATTTTTCGTTGGTAATTTTTATAGTGAGGCTGTTATGTAATTGTATTCCCTTAATTTTTGTTGAAACTCTGCCAGCTGATAGTACAACGCACTCTCAACAGCTAGTCAACAGAAGTTAAGATCTGTTCTAAACTTTACCCTAACCAATGTTTTTACCCAATTCACAATATCAATAAAGATTGACGTCATATATTTTACGATATACTAATTTGAAAATATATTTGAATACATTTTTAAAACCAAGAAATTTATAAATTTGATTTTACTTTAATACATGTAAATATTTATATTGATCAATTAAATATGTATGCCTTTCTTTGCTACAGAGGCAAATTAGAAGTTATAATTCAGAAAATATTTTATGGAATCGTATAATAACATACGTTTCGGGCAATTCCTCACTTAATTATAAGATAACTTCTTATAAATACTTGTATCATAGCCGTTGAACTGTTAAACTTACAATCGTAGCGAGTTTGTATATTACAGCAAGAGTGTCGGAAATATAATTACACTTTACCATCCCAGAATAATGAAAGTTTTGAGATCCTTTTTGTACCAGTTAACAGAATTTACTCCAACTTTTGTAATTTTATTTAAACTTTTACACTTAGACAAGCGTTTTAACTTCCTTTCACAGATTTTCATTAGTTTTTAAAGGAAAGAGGGAGCTTGGGACTAATTTAGTTTTACAACTTCGCTATGAATTAAATTTACTTGTCAAGAAAGTTAACACTGTGAAACTGTTTTGTTTCAAACACTAAATGATCGTTACCTTAAATTACTATACAATTGCAGAATGTGATAAAAGAAAATTAGTTTTTGAAACGTTCTTTTAACAATATTCATCTAAAATATTTTTTATTTATTTATAAGCAGTGAATTTATATATAAGAAACACTCCCATAACTTACAATAAAGTGAGGCTCTTATAGGAGTGACCAGTTTTGTGAGTTTAAATTTAGAATGAGCTAGTGGCGGTAGAATTAAATCTTGCATACAGTCCTGTATAGTGTCTTTGAAGTTACCAGAAATGGACAGTTAACTAACAACAGACTAACTTTACTTTTAGCTTGAAATCTTCATGAAAATGATTAAGTTATATAGTATCTACAACCAACGTTCGTTATATTTTAAATGACTAGAGAAATAAATTCTTATACAAGACTAGTTTTTTTTCTCTGTTGATCTCAATATTGTGTAGGCCTACTTAAAAAAATATATAGACTTTCTGAACTACGAAAAATTGTAATAAATGCATCCTTCTTTTTAGGCCATTGTTTGAAAACTTGTCAAAATCAGGATCCCATGGGTTGATAAAGTATTTGACTATTGTATTAAAAACGCAGTTGTTTTTAAATGAAAAGCAAGGAATAAACCGATACCGGGGAAGAGTTTTTGTTCTTAACTTGAAACACAAGAGAAATGTATTTTGCTCCAAGATTTGAGATCACGGATAGAAACATTTAATGGATTATTAATAGAAACCCGGATTACAAAACAGCATTTAACAAACGATTTTTGAAATTTTTCATGGCAGATTTTGTTTTGTTGGAGTTAAAAATACTTGATTAAAGTTACGTTAACTTAATATAGATACTTGAATTAGGAGTTTGTAGTTCTTATACTCACTTTGGTTATTCATCACAAGAAAACACAGATTTTTAGAATATTCCAGTGGTGAATTTGGAAATTAAACAATTTTATTCACACAATTTTTAATATTTTAAAGTTTAAAAGAAGTTTGGTCATTTAAAATGTTTATTGTTGAATATCTTGAAAACTATTAATTTTACAAATTAATTACAAGACACAAAAAAGTGTCTTCTTTTAATCACAAATAAAATGATTTTTTATTTATTTTGCCTTTAAGGTAATCAAGTTATTGACAAAAAATTGAATACATAATTTCTTGGTCGTTGATTCCCCTTAAATACATGTAAGTTTAAATAATATAAACAAAGTTTTTATTTTTTTACTGTTTTCCGAAAATTAGTTTTTACTAAAATTTATGTACCTATATCTAAGATAATATTTAAGATATCCTGGTGAAATTTTTATATAAGGTAGGTTATTGTGTTCTGAAACTATAGTGAATTACTTATTTAATTAAATTTTAAATACCTATAAAAAATAAATATTACTTTTTTGAATTTTTTACATTGAATAATAATAAAAATCATAATAATATTTATTATTTTTAGGTTTGTTGACCAATTTGGTTCACAGTAGCTTGAAAAGATAAACAACTACCACCAGAAAAAGTTTCAGCTCTCTATCTAACCTAACCTGAGAACAGGTACCTAAATTTGATCATACATAGGTACAACTTCAGTTACAGTAAGCGATTTAGGTTGGTTTTATTGAAATGCATAATCCCAATCTGGAAATGTTAAGTTCAACGATTGTTGTGAAATTAAAAATCTTAACCATTACAAAAAATTGATTATTGTGACAACAATATAGAATTTGAATAGTGGATTATCAAGTACAACAAATGTGTAATACGGATTCAATATTATAAAAACATCATTATTAATCTCTTGGTTATTAGTTGTATTAGGAATGTTAGGTTTTAAGTTTTAATTTAAAAAATCGTCCAATTATAATGTACGATAAGTAGAAATACTTCGAAACACAAATTGAAAGAGCTTTTCATTCATGTATGAAAGCAAATTAAATTGTATTATCATTAATTGTTTGTGTAAATTACGCCTGGGTTTAGACAAACATGTTTGTTTTAGAAACGTTTGTTACATGAGTGTGATAACTGCCATGTGTTCCAGTATCCCTCTGTTGGTTTGTAATTTAATTATAGTGATCTCGCTTCTATATACAGGGTGATTCAAATAGAATGGTGCAAAACTAAACAGTTGGAACTTCTGTTTGTATGAAGTTTCTTTTGATAAGGTTATTATGGTTTTGTACGTATTGACTACTCTGTGTAATTTGTAGGTGTTTTTTAAATTTTCATCTTTAGAGGAAATGTTGGATGTTTGGTTAACAATTATTTTTATTAGTGATTCAATGAAACTTACATTTTACTGTCAACTAATAATTTAAATAATTCAGGGTCATTGTGCACACCAAACCACTTTTTATTTTACTAATATTTGTAATATAAGAATAGTTCTTTTAGTTTGGAAGAAGATTGGAGATGGAATTCGTTAAATTATAGTGATGGCTGAAATACCAACAAAACGAAATATATGATCTGTATATTTTGCCATTCCTTGTCAAATGTATGAAATCAACTTCTATTTATGGCAATTCAAATCATAAGAGCTAAGAAATATTTAGTATGGTAAATATATTTTATTTTCGATTCGACTGAAAGACTTACAGCGGCCACCAAAATAATTACAGTGACAGCAGGTGAATCAGTGTCAGTATATTTCAAAATGAGTTATTATTAACTCTATTAATATGTATTTGAAGAACAGAAGATAGAAATTGCATTACTGCGCCTAGCTGCAATAAACCCATCATATAAAATTACAGTGTCATGGAAATTATTTTAAATCATTTTAGGATAGAATTGATACCAATAAAACCAATGTTGGAATAAAAAACCACAACTTAATAACTAAATTGTTAACAATTGTTAGTTATGTGAAGTTTAGTCGCTATGACCGAGTAATGATTTTCAAACTTTTAACATTTTATAAATAATAGTTCTCTTGTTTAAGAAGATGGTAATGTAACATTCGAAATTAAAAAAAAAAAAAAATTCGTGATTCCCAAGTGTTAGAATGATTTACTCAAAAACTATCAATTATGTGCCACGTTTACGATGTAGTTAAAATTAAATATGAAAAAAAAACTTGTATTTTCTCATTTATTTGAGGATAAAATGGAGTTTTGAATTAAATAATTTTGGTTATATTTTTATATGTTATAATAATGTTAGTAATCCAAGAAAAGAAACGAGATTACAATTGGTTAATAAGTTACTTTTAAAATAAACCTAAATAATAGTTGAGATTGACTTGTGAGATAATATAAGATAGAATTAAACTCGAAAACAAGTTCAAAAAAAAAAGTTTACTTAATCAAACACGTTTCAACGACAAAGTCGCCATCCTCAGTGATACATGAGCTACAATACCTAATCTATATTGAAACGCGATTGAATAAGTAAATTCAATTTTTGTGAGAACTTGTGTTCGAGTTTTATTCTACCAAAATATAAATGTTATAATTAATAATGAATCATTCTAAAAGAAAGGTTTTACACACAGCGAACTTACAAACTCTTACCAGGTGTGTTCGGTTTTGGCTGAATATTAACTATTTGACTAAACACACATAATTATAATATTTACCAAGTACGAATATAGACTACAGTCATACTAGCTTAGTCTAAGGTTAAATAGTTTCCAGAAATTTGTAATAATTAGTATGAGCTGAGATAGTAAGTAGTTATTTCGTAAATGTCAAACTCTGATCTGTAATACTTCTTTTATTTACTAAATCTATATCAAGAGAACAGCCGTAAAGAACTAAAATTTAACCTAAATTTGCGTATTCTTTTTTTACTGATAAAAGTTTAAGAAATGAAAGAATATTTTAAATATCAAAACTAATTATTCTTATTTATTATCCCATAGTTTGATGTTAAAAACAAAAATTTATTATAAAGTCAGAAAGAAGTAATTAAAAACTATTGGTTATATCCATAGCAAATACATTTGTTTTTTTATGTTAATGTTGAATTTTTCTAACAAGAATATAAGTTTTTTGACATAAAATAAAAAATTAAAAAAAATAGTATACAATAATATTCCAAGTGAAAAATATACGACCTGGGGAATCGAACCCAGGGACTATGGCTTTACGCGCCAATGCTCTACCAACTGAGCTATCCTAGTCGCTTCCCAACACAGGGCACTTGATTTTACTTGCAGCAATTTTTGAGCTAACAAATTAATTACCTCGCATATGCGACATTGAAATTAATGTTTACTCATTTTGCAGCCCTTATTTTTTCCTGGGTTCGATTATCAGTCTAGGTGGTATATTTTTCACTTGAAATATTATTGTATTGTTGTTGAAAAACGTATTAGTGTTATAATTAATAAATTTAAAACTAAAAAAAAAAAAATTGTTTATTGATGGTGTGTCTTGCCAAATCTATCTCATAATAATTTTAGCTTTGTAAGTATTAACGACTTCTAACTACTAAAACTTTGTAATGCTTTAAAATTATCATTTGTAGTGACAAAGTGCTGAAGAAAGCGTTCCAGCGATAAAAAAAACATGATGAAATATTATTAGTAACACTGAGGGAACTGAAATATGGAATTAAAAACCATTTGAATGCAAATAAAGCACCAGTGTGTGACTTGATTATTGTGCAAATAATTAAAAATCTACCGGAGAAAGGACTTGGAAAACTACTGCACATAATAAATGCAAGCTTAAGGATTGGGTATGTTCCCCTACAGTGGAAGATAGCGGAAGTCATCATGATATTAAAACCGGATAAATCACCAAATGATAAGAAGTCATATAGACCAATATCATTGCTCCCAATAATTTCAAAATTATTCGAAAAGCTACTTCTAAGAAGACTCAGGCCCATTATTGAGGAACGAAATCTCATCCCTGACCATCAATTTGGCTTTAGACAAAGATTTTCTACAATAGATCAAGTTCATAGAAAACACATTGGAGAAAAAGGAAATTTGTGCAAGTGTCTTTTTGGATGTAGCACAGGCCTTTGACAAAGTGTGGTATAGGGGTCTGTTGTGGAAAGTAGAAAAAGAACTACCTAAACAATATTTCGAAATACTCAAGTCATACATGACTGAGAGGGGTCTTGTATTTACTTTACACGAGAGATCTTGCAAATGACCAAGATGTAACAATAGCTACTTTTGCAGACGACACTGAAATACTAGCAACTGGGAAGAAAATTGAGGAAGCTGCAGGGAAGCTCCAGAGGGCCTCCAATGCGGTGAGCAGATTGACCAAGAAGTTGCGTATTGGTTTAAATGAAACAAAATCAGCCAATGTTAACTTTACCAACTTAAAGATTGATTATCACCCACCAATTTTAATCAATTCTGTACAAGTTCCCCATGTTAATACCGCGAAATACCTGGGAATGACTTTGGACGTGAAATTGAAATGGAAGGAACACATTAAAAGGAAAGTTCAAGAGTTAAAATTAAAATTCAGATATATGTATTGGCTTCTGGGAAGGAATTCCCAATTATCAATCCATAACATAATGCTCATATAAAAGCAAGTCTTAAAACCGGTGTGGACCTACGAATTACAGCTATGGGGTTGTACAAAGAAATCTAGGATAAAAAACATACAAACCTTTCAAAATAAGGTGCTCCGACCTATTGTTGATGCACCATGGTATATAAGAAATGACAACTTGCATAGGGATTTGAAAATAGATACGGTTAAAGAAGAAATAAAAAAGCAAGCAAGCAAGCACAGACAACGCATTGAACAACATGAGCATCCGGAGATACGCAGATTGTTGGATACAACTGGTTTAATTAGAAGACTGAAACGAATAAAACCATTAGACATAATGGACTTTGGACATTAAGGGAGTAATGACCAATGGGTTATTTTCCTCAAAGTGTATATATTATTAAATGTAAATTACTAAATGGGTTTGTTTCCCTCAAAGTGTATATATTATTAAATGTAAATTACTAAATGGGTTTGTACTCAGTTGTAATAAAATTAAAAACATTTTTAAAAGTAGAAGAAGATTTGAAGTGACTTTTAGAAATACACATTTCCCTTTTGTTAAATTTTACTATATTAGCAGTACTGTATTTACTTTAATTTCAATATACCCCTAATCCACTACCCACTAAAAGACCAGTATAGTAAAATTTTCTAACTGTACCCACCTGAAGCATAAGTTTACGGAAATCAATTACTTGAACATATTAAAGTCAATTTCCTTTAATTTATAACGTTGATAAATTGGATACATTTTAGGAAATTGAAGAAGTACATTCCGAGCTGAAGCAACACATTCCGCTAAAAACACTTTTTATATAATCGTCAAAATAATGTAAATCTTTTTGTTTAAGGAACTGTGACAATTATAAATTTATTTCGTATTAAAATAAACATTGTTTAAATTTTTTTAGCATATTACCATTATTTAAATTAATACAGTATAAACCTTAATAGATTTAAGTAGAATAAATTTAAGTAGACTAACAATATTGGTGTGTGTATTGTAGCCAATTGTATTTATTTTTTATATAAATACATGTTTACCTCCGTGTATCCACGTGGGAGGGTAAATGTATCGTAATGTATTTACATTCAAATACCCAAATTTTAATATGTGGTTATGATGATTCATATGGCAACGCTATTAAACAAATTTATTATTTCTGTGGAAGAATATTTAAGGAATATATGTATTCTTTATACAAGTTATAATGTAAAAATTATACAAATTAGGGATGGTTAACGATGGGTACGAATAAATTATTTAATAGTTATTCGAGTTCCTTAGAACATCTATCAATAAATTACAATAAATAAATCAGCTAATTATAAATTTACATCAGTTAAGCTTAGTTTAACTTCTTATTAGTTTGTTTTTTGTTATAATATTACCTTTGTAGTTGAATTCACAAAATAAGAATTTTCTAAATATGTAACAAAATTAACTATCATAAACAATGTTTTATTTCATTTATTCACTGGTAACTAAAAAATACAAGTAGTTCCAACAAAATTTTCTTTAGATAAACCAAATTTTATCGCTCTGAGTAAATACATTTTAGAAGAAAATCAATTTAAAATAAAAAGTCATAATAGTTAGACAACTATGAAACGTCTTCCAAGATTTATTTTTTATATAACATTAAAATGGTGTTATTTTTAGTAATCTAATTTTTTATACACATTTAGTAATACATCCTGCAAAGTTTTAATATGTTATCATATACACTTATAAAAAAAGTGACTATTATTAATATCTGTTAATAAACAAATAACATTTGGTCCGTAGTAGACTTGTTATGTCTAAATACAAATTGGATATCTCCAAAGACATCTTCAGATCTCAATATTAGTGTATTGGCAATTGCCACTAAGAAGGCTTTATAAATAAATTTCAGCAGTGATATTCCTCTATAGTAACGTTTTGTTCGGCTGCCGTTCTAAAAATAGGACACAATACCGCCGTTGTCCATTCTGCTGGCATGTTATGCTTCCTAAATTAGTTCTACAAACGTCTGCCATCAACACCTGTTCTATAACTTTGAAACATTTGTAAAGTGATAACTTCGGTGCCTAGTACTTTGTTATTCTTGAGTTTTTCAATAATATTTTTCAAGAGAAGTGGCTAACCTTATCAGTATCTTCCTCCAAGTTGTTATAAAATGGCCTTCTTTGGTAAATAGAAAATAGTCCTGAACTATGATTTCTTTTTTTAAAGAACGTCGCCTACGCTGATAAAATCTGGTAGTTACACCTATTTTTAAGAGATGTGGCAAGTATCCTCCACCTTGTAATGAATAATAATTAATAATAATAAATAATAACCTAATAGAACTAAATTGGTAAGTGATGCATGGTTCATAGTATAATAACTCGAAAATCAATAAAATAAAAATAATCAGATATACAGTCAACTTTCGAAATCGGAGAACTAGTACTAATCAAAAACTTTCAAATGTCAAAAGGAATAGAGGGTGAAACACATAAATTATTTGAAATATTTACAGGACCTTTTCAAATAAATCAGATAAAAGGAATGTCCACTTATTACATCAGTGATTTACAAGGCAATAACATAAAAGGGCCGTACCATGTATCATCCATTAAAAAATATAAATATGTAAGGAATGACAATTCTCAATTATAAACATTTTTATTAGAAACAACTGAGCAAGGTCAATGACCTGAAGTAAGGAAGCAAACAGACGACACCTGTTAGACAATTAATTACAATATGGTTTTTCATAGTAGATTTATTCCCTGAAAATCCTAAATACTTAATATTTTCAGGAAAAATAACCCAGGGGATATTATACTAACTCGAAAATCAATAAAATAAAAATAATCAGATATACAGTCAATTTCATTTGTTTAATTTTAAACGTCGACAATAATAATTCAAAATAAATATTTTATTATTAAAAATTTATTTTATTATTTAATATATATAAATTAAATTTTTAAATTAATACATTAATCTTTAAATACACACAAACATTAGGCTACACATATACAAAAATATAAAATTTAATAGGCATGTGCAAAAAAGACCATATGAGGGAAAAAACAACAGTGAATCAGGTGATGAGAAACAATAATTTTAAAAAAAGAAAGAAATTTTCATTATTCTTCTGGTGTGTGATATAGGCAGTTCAGTTGGATATTATAGAGTGTAAAAGAAGATAAAAATAGTAAAGTAGTTAATCACAGTGAAATGTTTAAATAATTATTGAAGAACATGAAGAAAGAAGTACTTATATTAAATTAGACAATTACCTGAAAGTGATATTGAAGGAAAAAAGACATAGAAATAACGGTGAGAATAACTAATTATAGTTGAAGTATATTTTTTTTTTTGTTTGAGCAATTTATGAAGGAAACTTGGACTATTATTCAGAGTTGTTATATATATATATATATATATATATACATTTTCTTTTGTTTTCGTTAATACATTTTATATTTATTAACTGATTTTTTTTTGTATTGTATTTGATTTATTATTATTTTTTTTTTTTATTAATGATTATGATCCGGTGTGAGACTCATAAAAGGGGGGAATGTTAGACTAGCTTTTGCCTTGCCGTAGTATATAGTTTTAGGATAGCCCGCAGAGATCTTTTGTTCAATAAACACCTTGAACTACAACTACCTGTTGCATCTTTGAAGCACCCATCCGCCACCAAACCATCCTGACAAAGATCGGACGCCCAAGCGAAGGAGCCGGACACAGGATCGCCGGCCCAACAGCGTGGGTTCCGTCACAGAGAGACTCGCTTCAGGTATACCATCTTTTACTCTTGATTTAATCATATTAGAGTATACCGTACCCCTTACGAAAGACTAAATAATCACTTGTAATGATAATAAATATCAATTCACTCACGATACATAACAAGAAATAATCAATGCATATAAGGACACTTTTCGGTTTAGTTGAATTTACTTTCTATAGGAGGTTTTAGAGTATGAGGGGTCATAATCATTTAACTGTCTCACATGAATTTCCGCTTTATTAATTTTTTATACCTTGAGATTTGTATTCGTATGAAATTATTACTATTCGGAACCTCAGTTAAGTAGGTTTAGAATTGTAATTTATTGCTAGGGAGAATCGAATCATATATACACTGAAACTATTTATATAATATTACTATAGTGTGTAATGAAAAAGTTATGGTAAAATTTTCGCACTTATACAATATCTGTTATGGTTTTGTATAAACACTTGATTCTGCCATAACATTAAACCGATCTTAAAGAGAATGGTTGACTCTCCATTCAATCAAATATAAAAATGTGTTTACTAAAGTTAAGGTAATAAAACGTATCATGATTTATAAAAAGCTTTTGAAACGGAATGTGATTGCAAACCATAAATAAACAAGGTTGAATTAACAGTCGTGTCACGTCTAGTTCTAGTGATATATGAAACATAAAATGGCTGCCACAGCAAAATACTCTATTTACTTACACTTTGTTGTAAAATACTGTTTAACGTAAACGTTCTATGAAATGGCGTACATAAATTGAAAATAAAAACATCAAGTTTTAGACGTAGTAACTTTTGTAATACAATCGTTATGCTTATCCCGGAAAATAAATAATATCACTAGTTATTAATTAAGAGTTATTTTTTTAAATGTAAAGCGTCGGTTAGGTTTTATTTCTATATTATTTGTTGTTTGTACGTTTTTATACCGAATAATACAGAAAATTATACAGTGCTTCAAAAATCGCCGTCAAATGTGTCGTTAAACTAAATATTGAGATTCATATTATATTCTTTATAATCTTAAGTAAAACTATAAAGTTTATTCGCTTTTTACGAATTGCTGATGTATGTATATATATATATATATATATATATATATATATATATATATATATATATATTATTTACCTTTTTTAATAGTCAGAGCAATTCTTATTTTGTTGTAGAAACATTACAGCGCTGTTTCGCCGTTCACAGCCGGCTTCGTCAGGTGTAGGCTTAACACTTAAACGTTGTGGATAATGGTCATGTTGGTGCTGATATCTGTTTATGTGTGATTTGTATTGATCAAATGTTCGGTATAATTAGATTTATGTCTGCAGAGAGGATTTTTGTGAGTAGGTAAATGTTCTTTAAATCGTTCTGTAAATGATTTGCCAGTCTGGCCTATGTAAACTTTATCGCAGTCGTTACACTCGAGCTTGTAGATTCCACTATTGTCATATTTGTTAAAGTTTTTTTTTATTTTTTAATTGGTGTTAAGGAAGTTGCCCAGGTTGTTGGAAGTGCGGTATGCGATATTGAATCCACAGATATCAGCACCAACATGACCATAATCCACAACGAGAAGAAGGGCCGTCGTCTCAACGTATTGCAAGAATATAATATATACACTTCCCAGAAGAGAAACCCCTGCTCACTCCTTAATGATAAATTGAACTTTGCAGCTAACCCCATCTACGACCTAATGTCTGATCTAAACAAACACAGCTGACATTGAGAATACACATTTTTTCGGCCTTCATTTGGACCTTCACATTCGACCTTCACTTCAGTCTCCGTTCGGAAATACAGAAACTATGCCGCGGCCACGCCAGTATAAAGTTCGTACGACATTTAACGAAGAGTTAACCTCTGATAGATTTTATAACTGTTTTTTGTTTCGTGTTATCGTGTGTGTTCAGTGTCGTTATGTATATTATTTAAGTGTTAAGCCTACACCTGACAAAAAAGGTAACTAATATATATATATAAACATATATATATATATATATATATATATATATATATATATATATATATTTAGTTCTCCAAAAAGAATTTGTCTTTTAGTGACGTCTGTTCGTTGTCTGTCCACCTATAATGTATACGAAACTAGTAAACTGATTTGAATGAAATTTAGTACGTGGGTGTATTTTCGCCGTACCTCGCGATTTGTTTTTCAATTTTTAACAACTAAAATTGTTTGCTACACGATCAAAATTCAAAAGATTTTCTCAAACTCGTCAATAACGCTTTGATTATATTCTACTCAAAATAGTCTCAAGGGGCGTAAATAAATCCTTCAATACTTATTTAAATGTACAAAAGTTGTTACCTTATATTAATATTATTACAAAAATCGATTAAAATAATTGATCCGTGTAGTTCCTACACATCTTAATTAGTTATAATTAATTGTAATAACTGCAGAAAGGACGTGTGAATTTGATGTTAAAATTAGGTATATCAAAAACTACGATGTCATCAACTTCAACTCCGAATTACAAAAAAACAAGTAGCACTCATTTCTTGAGTGCTATACACTAGCTACACCAACCAAACTGTTGTAGCTGTGGTTTGGTTGGTGTAGCTGGTGTATCACTAAAGAGGACGACCTTGTCGTTGAAACGCGTCTGATACTTAGGCGTATTTTTTATGAGAATTGTGTTCTGTGTGTTTGTTATACTGTATTGAAAGCCTAATTAATATTATTTCATTAAAATTTTTACATATTTGATATTACAATATCCACTGATGTACAATACTAAGTGTATGTTCGAATAAAAAAAAAAATCGGAAGATGGTTTGAACTTTTAATGTAAGCCCATCAGTCCGACCGAAAAAGATTTTGCGGCACAAATCCAGGTTAGTAAACGAATTTAATATAATCTTTTACATTACCTTTACTTACACTTAAATTAAAAAAGAGAAGTTATCAGAACTTCTATTCCAATGTTATTTAATTCTTCTTATTTTAAATTAAAGAATCTCTTTAAAATTTATACAGGCAATGCACATACCTGTGTAGGTGAGAGTATCGGATGTCATTAAACACTTTATACTTAAAACACTCCAATAACTTTATTTTACTATAACGGTTTGAAAACCTTAAATAAAGTCCATTAATAAAACTTTCCTTGTTACAAGTGATACGTAAACTTACTTTCCTTTGATTAAAATAATACAAAATAATCTTTTGAAAATTGTTCTACATCACTATTTATGAAACATAGTTAAAAATAATAAAATAATAATTTTATTTTGTACATGAAAATAAAACAAAATTATTAAATAATCATTTCCCTTTGGAGATAAAAAAGTACGTATCGTTTATATTCGAAAACATATCCTTGTACAACCGTCAATCAACAGATAACTATCAAGCACAGTATTGACACACGAGCTTTATTTATTTATAGATTTAAACTTTTAAATGAAAAGCAGAGTTTTTAGTGATATTTTTTTCACCATTTTTTATACAATAAGTTTCAAAATTATTATTGACATCATTTTTTTTTTTTTTGTAAAGGCCGTTTCGTACGTGTACTGTATCTATGATTTATAAAATGACAAATATTGTGAGGTAAATAGAACAGCTGTCATAGTAAGTTATATGAAATGTGCCATAAGTAATCTTGGTAAAAATTTCAACTATAATTTCCAAATTCATGAATATAATTTATGATCTCGTCCTTGTGCTTATATAAATAGTAAATTTATGTTGTAGAGACTTAGACAACATCATTCAAATGGTGGATCAAAACACTAACAATATTATTTCAAATCTTGGGAATTATTTGTATAATTTCACCAGGAAAGAGATCCCAAATATTTCCACATTTTTGGAAAATCTGTACATACAAGCATTCCAATTCAACCGACTGCTAAGCTAAAGCTCAAGCAAGAACTTAAGTAATCCAACTTAGACCAGAATTGTCCAGTGACTACATCTCTCGCCTTGTATGCAAGAGGTGCAAAAATTGTTCTTCTTGGGGCTTTAAAATTCTATGTTGGTGCAAAACTGTGGAAAGCAAAGATTAGACGTAAATCCTGGTCATGAAAGATAGATTTATTATTTTTTACTCAAAACTAAAGAGAAAGAGTTGTTAAAATAACATAGACGTGTTTCAAAGTAATGAATAGGGAGAGAGGTAGTCTGCATGTCAGTCTGTATCATATATACACACATATGAATTACCTGCAAACTCTACAGACCAAAGTGCAACGCACTTGCAGTTTAACGTTCTAACCGGAGATAATTTTATAAAATAATAAACTATGTACCTTCGAAAAGAAATTGTACAACAAGCTTTTAATAAGAAAAGACAGTTAGTATTGGTACTCTACTACAAGTACCCGAATCTTCTAATGGAAACATAAAATGTAACTTTGTATAATGGCGTTGGCGTTATTCAAAAATCAAGTCTTATCATTTCCAAATGTGTGGTGGGTCTTAAATGTATTTAAAAAATAATTTGCAAATTAATTTTACCAGTGTCAATTATTGTTTTGTCACGCTCATGTCTTGATAATTATTGAATACTCAAAAGCTTGTAAATATACAAGGTGTCAAAAGTACATCGACGGTTAAGTAAGTATTAAATTTTGAAAAGCAGAAAACTCAAAATTTAGAAAGGTTTATTGGTATAGAAGCACACTATTTTGCCTTTATAGGGTAAATTCACTCACACCTTTAATTTTTTTTTGTGGGCAACTCAAAATTTTAAAATTTGAACAACCACCGAATAATAACTAAATATCTTATTAAATGAATACAAAATAACTGCGCAAACTAATAAAGGTCGCTATTTTATCCAATTAAAAAAGATGACCCGTCAAATATTAACATTTAATATTTCATTTTAAAATTTTAGCATTGACAAAATAAATATTTAGTTTTAATTAAACCACTCTGGTCAAACTTGAACAAAATAACTGTACAATTTTTCTACTATAATTTTCTCTCATTATTTTCCTTGTGAGTAAATTGAATCTTTTTAAATATTTGATGTCACCATTTTTTAATTGGTGAACAATAGTTACCTCTAGTTTGTTTCCAATTAAACATTACCTTTATATTAAAGTATTACTCTGTGGGATTTTACAATTGAAAATTTTGAGTTGCCCCAGAAACCTTCTTTAATGTTGCTTGAATTTACTTTATAATGCCAAAATATAGTGTATTTACATTTTAAACATTTATAAAATTTGAGCTTTACACCTTGAAAGTTTAAAAGTTAAAGCAAGTTTAAGTTATCCTGGGTATTTGTGACACATCATATAAAGAAAACATTAAACATTTTACTCTTTTTCTCGGTTTATAATATTACTCAGCAAAAGATTATAGTTGATGATTCAATGCCGAATATACAGAAACAAATATTATAAGCAAAAGAAGGTTAATTTATTTTGTATCAAAAACTGTCACCACGAAATATAGTTTTACAAAAAAAACCAAAAAAAAAAATAATAATAATAAAAATTTTAAAAATACTTAAACCTTATAGGTTAATGTAAAAGTTATAAAAAATCGTATTCACTTATATAATTTTACTTTTTAACGTACTCCATATAGATAAATAAATAATAGATTCACATGAATGATCAAATCAAAACATTATTTCATTGACTTATGCGGCTTATATCATGAGTGTTTCAAGTTTAAAAAAATTAACTGTCGGAACTATAGATGATAGATAAAAAACAACTGATATTTGATATTATAATATTATTTATTTAAATATTATTGTAGAATTATCCAAACAAAATGTGACCATTAATTGTATTAAAGTGTTTTAGTATGAATAGAACAATAATTCTTACAATTATACTAAAGGTGTAATTTTTAATTAATAATGTTGTACTTGGTATTAGAGAATTTCAACCAAGTATAATTAATATTCTTGATTTTATAATTTACATACGTGTATTGCTTTCATCACAATGTAAGTGCTTGGTAGAATAATGGGTGTACAAATATTTATTGCTTGGCATAATGGTCTTATACAGTAGTTACGGTGACATAAAGCACATAATTAATTTACCACCCTTCTGTACTTCCACACAGATGAGATAGTTTCAAGAACCGTAGACCTAACATTCCTATGCAGCTTAAAACATTTCGTTAAGTACTTGTATAGTTTATAATAATACATTAAATGGGTTATACAATTATGTAAATTGGAAATAAATGTTTAATATACTACAAACTCATTTTAGAATATCTTCCCCTTTTTTATGTAACTCGGCTGTTCGTTTTGCAGGAAGTTGAATCAAAACGCGAGATTTATTATTTTAATAATACTAAATTGAAATAAATTAATATATTTCTTTATGATAAAAAATTAACCATTTATGATCGTAAGAAACGAATAAAATATCATATAACGTGCAATCAATGAAAATATTATTATCTAATGAGTAAATCATGTGAAAACAATAAAATAAAGTACATACACTTAAAATTCATTAGAAAAAACAAATTTACAAATGCTGTCTAGCTAAACAACAAATAAATAATTACAAAGTTTTAACAAAGCAGTCTATAAATTAAATGTGGGTTAATTTCAGGTTTTTAATAAAGGTTGTCCACATCTTTCTTTATATATGATTGTTGTCCGTATATTGCAAGAGCTTAGACAATGAAACTAGGGCAACCTGTAACAAAAGAAGGGGCTACTGTCTGATCTCCCAGTGTTATATATATTACACCTTAATTAGGTGAGGGAATAAAGTGTCAATAGCTAAATATTATTATTGATTAGCTTATGATGTTTATTGTTTACAGCTCTACTAATTTAATTCATGATGAAGTGAATTATCATTTATTAATGAAGGTTTATAATATGATATAAAGGATGTCAAACAAATAACAGAAACTTTCATTAAGTTGTAATTAATACTTAATTAATATTGAAAAACAAACGAGATCCTGTGAGGTAAAAATAATAGCAGAGATATAAATGTTGGTTTAGTTTTCCATTAAAATTCTCTCTTCCATCAGTTCTAAGTGATGAATAGATAAAGTTATATTTTCAAACGGAAATGAAAATTGTTTTCGATATACTGTACAATTATTTAAAAGATAAAAGCAAAAACATTTACAATGTTTAAAAGCAATAAACAAATAATAAATCAAAAGGGAATAACATCGTTCTCGAAATCAAGTATAAAGTTTACAATTAAATTAATTTGCGTACGAATAGTCTTATTTTTACTTGAGTGTTTTTAGTCTATATATTGCTTCAAGGTTAAAGCAAATAAGGGTGTTTAACAACCACGCAGATACGAAGACTGCGGTTACGAAGTCGGTAATCACCACTTGAATTAGGAGAGTTACAGTTTTGTTCAATAATCCTCTGTAATATTTAAATTTTTAATTGACGTACTGTATTTGGTAAATACTGTGCTGTTTACCATAAAGATACATGGTTTTCTGATAATGGGGAGTTTATCAATACTCTTGTGTTAGTTTGTATAAACAGAAATGATGACAGCTTATATAATATGCATTAAAAATAAACTTCTAATCTTTATCATATTTTCTTCCTAAAATAATAAATGTTTCTATTTCAACAAATAAAGAGTACTGGAGAAGGGTAAATAAATTTTCCGAAATCTTACCTATAAAACAGATTCTGCACTCTAAAATAATGACAGATTTAGGGCGACGATGAATCTGCGATAGTATTGACATTGTGAAGGGTTGTAATACATTAGTTGGAAAACCAGAACGGGACCATAAATTTATTTCCTACCACGCCTAGTAGTGTGCATGTGTCGTATTTAAATTAAAAATTGAAGCTTTAAAAACTTGTTCACAAACTAAGGACTGTACAAAATTTAGTTTTTCTCTATTGTGAAATTTTTTCTGAAAATAAAACGTGGTAATTAAAAAAAAAAAAAATATATATATATATATTTATTTATTTATTTATTTCATTAATCTAATTGGCCCAAAATGTGTCAATAGTTCTTCGTTTTTAGATTTTTCCCTTCGCCGTAAATTCCTTTAGTTTTAGCTTCTAGTATGATATTTGTGTAGTATATAAACAATAAAAAAGTTCGATAATATTTCAAATGAAAAATATACGACCCACACTGGGAATCGAACCCAGGACCTTTGGCTTTAACCACTGAGCTATTTTAGTGGCTTTTCCCAGCAAAGAGCGCAGACTTTTAACTTAACTTTGCTTCATTGCTGCATTTTTTTGAGTTACCAAAATTAATTACCTCGCATATGCGACATTGAAATTTTTTACTCATTATGCAGCCCTAACGTATGTATTTTATGTGTTATTTCATATTTAAAATAGTATGAATTCCTATTGTTACCAGGAAAGTGATAAAGTGATATTGTAAAAAAAGTGATATGTTGGTGTAATTTTAATAAATGTTTAACACAATTTGTATGGTAATGACAACAAATTAATTCATCGGATGTTATCTAGAACAAGTGTTTGAAATGTTCTCCTTTCACAGTTATGCAATGTACCAGTCTGTAGTAGTAGTTCTGTATCACATTCTATACACCCACTTGATACTATCTGTACCTCTTCAGTTATACAATGTTGAAGTTCATTTAGATTTTGTGGCTTGATTTTATACACCCTAGATTTGAGGTAACCTCAGGGAAAATAAACAAGTTGACTAAAGTCTGACGACCTGGCAGGCCAATCTATTTATCTTCGTATGCAAAATGAGGTGGAACTCCATTTTGTTGTAAACATATTTCGTCATTTTGATTACTTGCAGCTCAATAGCTGGGGTAATTTCATTAACTAAGAGTTGGTGGTATACATAACGATCTAGGTTGTCTTCAATAAAAAAAAAAGGCCCTAACATTATTTGGTCCCCAATAATTTCAGCTCAAAAATTTTCTCCGAATACCAGGGGTGAACTACAGTGGGGTTTTTATCTACCCAGTACCGACAGTTGGGGTGATTAATATTTCCGTTATGCATAAATGTCGCTTTCTTTTTTTTTTTATTCTCAACTTCATTAATTCACAAAATTAAATCCAGCTATTAAAATCATCCTCTGATAATCCTCTAACTTTGTACGGATTGTAGTTATGTTTTTAAGATACGGTGTACTCATAACAAGTTGTTGATCAACTTTTCTACTTTCATTATGTGGATCTTTAAAAATAGCTTGTAAAATATCCATAACACTCTCATCATTAGTAGCTGATCTTGGCCTACCTAATCGAGGAATGTCCTTAATACTTCTACTCTCTTACAATCGATTAATTGTTCGTACAACTGTGGATATTGAAATGGTTGAGCGATTGTCAGATTTCACATTAAACAGATAAGCAACTTCTTGCAATGACCTTAATTATGTCACCATAGCCTCTCATCATTACAGTTATTCTCTTTGATTCAGTCAGGTACATATTTAATAAAATGAGGGGGGAAACACTAAGTCCCAAATACTAACTGGAAGCATTCAGAATGGACGTCTGATGAGTAGGTAGTAATCCAATAATAAAAAGGAATACACCGTAATGATAAGCAGTTTAAACAAACAAGTGCTATTTGCGAAGCGGGTTTTCCCAGTTGTCCAACATATCAACTGATAAAACAGTAGATTTCGAGAAGCTTAGATTTTAGTGGTCTTTCCATTTTAACAAAACACGTAGCTAAAGAGTTTTTTTAAGAATTAAATACTAACTTCGGCACTTTATTAGGAATTTGACCAGCTTTAACTTGCTTGTAAACTATGATGGATTGAAATTTAATACGATCAATCATTCAAATTTCCTTACACATCCTGTACTGATAATGTAAATTTACTTTATTAAATCAATTTAATTATTATTACGTTACATTTTTAAATACATTTTGATCCCATATTTCGCCTTCTTATTAATTGTGAATGAAATAAAGTAAAACAGCATTTTCAAATATTTGAATGCCCCCCATTTTAGATAGGAGCAAGATATCGACCTCTAGTTTGCGCAGTTGTATTTCAATAAATAAACCCTTTAACTTGAGGGGTCACTCTATGGAAGTTTCCATTTAAGATTATTGAGTTGCCCCTCAAAATACCCATTGTTTTGGGGACAGTTACAAATGTCTCAACAATATACTTAAAACATTCTGTATTGGTGTTTTACCACAAAATATATTTGCTTAATATTTAAGTGTATGTTTTATGAGTAATGGTAAATATTATGTCTATGTTATGTGCAGTCCTGGAAATGTGTATGTGAAGACGAAACTGCCATAACATAGTGTCTAATTCAGGATTATTATAGACTTCTTTAAAAAAGTTAAGTAAACAATATACGTTAATTTTAAAAATTATCACATTTTTTAAAATTATCAAATTAATTTTAAATAAAAAAGATTTTTTATCGGTATATAAACTCAAAATTATTGTTAAAATTAATAAAATGTTCTTACTTAATTACTTGTATTTGTTTAACACCGTTAATAAAATTATTTGTGTGTATTATAAACTCTTGAACACTAGAAAGTATATTTTAGGCTTCGAACAAAGAACCAATTCTTCAATATGCATATTTTGGGTAATTTCCTATTTTTCTATTTCCTCAGGTAATACAATATACAATATATGTTTCTAGCAAGTCCCATCTGTGTAGAATCATAATGTTCCATCAAGATGTCCATTGAGACCGATTCACAGTGTGATACAATGTTAGGGTTGAATTCTGTTTTATCTGTACAGATAGTGGTTTTATTTGACAGAAGGGAAAACAACGCCATAACGATCCCTGTAATGCGCCAGTTATATTTATTGTCTATGTAAGTGTAACAATGAATACAAGTTTTTTATGGTATTAAACAATTTTGGGTTTATAAGGAAGGCTGTTAGGTTTCAATTTTCAACTTTATAAACTGTTTACAGTTTGATGGTTTATTTAGTTTTAAATGTATAAATAATATACATGTATATATAGTTAAATTGAATTTTTTTATTCACTTTAATATTTTTACTTTATTTTTACAAAACAATTGAAATGCAGTTTTAAACAAACTTGGCTATTCGTCTAATTTGAGAGTTTCACTTTTATCTTTTAGCATAGGAAATTGTATGTTTAAAGTTTTCGGGTAAAATTAACAATTTCTTTTTTTCCCTTAAAATATTCATACTTATATAGATTTCAAAATAGCTGAAGAAATTGTATGTTGAGATTAATAAATATAGTTTAATCATACATTTGAAATAATTTTAGTATAGTTTTAGTTACATGATTTTAAGATGTAATTTTTCATACACGTGTCATGTTCTTGGTTTTTCACTTGATAACGAAAGTAGGTTTATAAGCTCAAAACGTTGTAAATTTTGTTTTATATTAAAAAACATGATTAATAATTTTCTAATTAATATATGTCAATATCATGACTGTTAGTTCTTCTTTTTTATAATATTTTGTAAAAATCTTACTTTTTAATATTTTACATAGAAAACAGTCTCACAATCATGTCTTTTTTAATTCTAATTATTATTATACCAATAATATAAATAACACATTGATTATAATCACGATGTTACACAAATTAGTGCAACAGTATAATTGTAATTTACATATTTAAATATTTCACTCGCTGCATATCGTCAGAATATCCAAAACATACACCCACAAATTATCTAGCAAATGTTAAACATTAATTTTCTCTTCATTCACAATAGACAATTGCATTCAACTTGGCAAGAGGATAGAGAACTGCATTCTGTGTTCTTAAAATCAATTGTTTTATTTTGATCATACTTGCTTTTCCCTACTATCTCCCACTTTGTGATTCTCATTAGGTTGTTAAAAGTTTGAAAAAAATGATAAACAGATAAATGTTATTTTTACCCAATTAAAATTTCAATCGAAAAATGTGATATTTTTCTAAATTGGCAAAACCCGAGATTTAACGTTTTAAAGATATTTTTTCTTTTTAAAAGCTGAGTTATTGAGATATATATAATTTGATATATATATATATATATATATATATATATATATATATATATATATATATATATATATAGTTAAGTATTATTGTAGTAATTGACATTAATATAATTAATAATTAAAATGTCTATCCCAATACTAAAAAAGAAATATTTAGATATGATCCCTGAATATAAATGGTGAGCCAACCATGCTCAGTCCATTTATCTCTATTTGTGATGAAATTTTATCAAAATTTGATGTATCCTTTAATACGGAAGACTTTTAAAATGAATATCTGTTTTCGTCTATTTTATCAAAATTGAAAGGACAAGCTTTAAGTGTAGTAATAAATTCTAATACATATACTTGTACAGAAATTAGGAAAACTCTAAACATCTTACTCAAATAGGAGAGATTGTTATACTCTAAATTTAGATATGTCAGAATTGAAACAGGAGGTTATTGAATCATATTTTAAGTTCTATGAAAGAGTGCAAAAGTTATTAAATTTACAAATAGCATTTACAACAATAAAGAACCTTCACACGTTAGACATATACTATGTCCCAATGTGCATGGCCTAGCTTTAAGGGTTTTGTTGAGAGGTTTGCAGTAACCAATAGGAGATCTAAAAATCCTTGTAGTTTAGAAGAAGCATTAAATATTCTAACTAATGAATTTCAATTTAAAAATAATAAATTATTTCAAAATAATAAGCCAGTTTATATAAAATCAAATCAGACACAAATATCAGTACAAAATAAAATCTTTCAAAAACAATCCCAACAAATTTTCCAAAATCTACCATTTTATCAAAACTTCCAAAATCCATATTATAATAAAACAACGCAATCAAAACCATTTAATAATCAACAGAAAATAGTTATCCAAAAATACAGTACAAGTTGACTCCAATGAGTATTTCGACTAAACAAACCGGTAATACAGTTAGGAATATGTACCAATTAATAAATAAATAAAAAACACTCATAGAGGAAGAATTTGTAAAAGCCTTTAAAACAAATTATGAAAATTACGTAAAAAACCCAAATATGAAAACCCAATTTGACATTTTTCAATGTTTGTGGACTATAAAGTGACCATTTTTAAGAAATACCAACCTCGGAACAAATTTGCAATAATGAATATCCATTATAAAAATAATAAGTTACCATATTTTTTCGACCCGAAAACTAATTTTAAAATATTAATAGATACTGGAAGCACACAATCTTTTATTAGGAAAAATCTAGCATTTAAATTACATAAAAATACAATAAAGCAAGAACCGTATGAAGTAATAATTGCACATGGTGTATCAAGAGAAAAATATAGTTGTTACTTACCTTTTTTAAGAAAAGAAGAAACACAATTCTACCTATTTGATTTCCATAACAATTTTTATCTATGATTAGGATTAGACAACATGAAAGAGTTAGGATTAAATCCAACTCTTAGAATACTCTTAGCGTATAATCCTCAGTTCCTATTCATCTAGCACGGAATAAAGGTCTCCTTTCAAGTTAAGATATATTAATGTATGAAATATGTTATAATATTTAAAAGAAATTTATTTGTTATAATAAATGAAAGGGTTTTTAGAATTGTAAATATATATATATATATATATATATATATATATATATATATATATATATATATATATATATATATATAGCTCAACGTGAGACACTGGACACGTAACTATATATATTCCACTCAGACTGTATAAATATAAATATATATCAATACAACACACATCCTTTATATACATGCAAATATACAAAATGTTTAGTCAAATTTATGGTTTGACCTAAATTTGCTGAACTACCAGACAGGAACCTTTTAGTTTGTCCCATTTAATTTGTTCATACTTGTGTAATACGGTACTGTCAAACAAAGAGAAGTAGACTCTGTACAAAACCATTATTACAAACAACCATAAATAAAAACAGATGTTGTTGTTTCCATAAATCTTCAGTTTAAAAATATACCATTATTTCACTATTTAGCGATTGTGCAGTTATGTAATTGCGAATGAAGCTTAAAAAACAAAATTAGAATTTAAGGACTTTATTGACTTTAAGGAATTTTAAAAGTTCTTAGTATTTATTGTAGACATTCAATATTTATTTTAGCAATTTAAAATTAATTATTGATTATTTTATCAATACAAATAGTTTGGACCAAATTGCGTTTATATAAATCTTCAAAAGTAGCAGTTATGTTTTAGAATAACAATTAACGTATGACAATTTCTTTTTTAGTGCGATGAAATTATATAGATTTTTTGTTTTAATTTAGCGTCATATAATTCCAATGAATTCAGTAGTAAGACCTTTCAATCTTTATAATCTTAATTTTCTAAATCGAAGCGATTTACGTGGGTCCACGTTATCAGTTACATTCTGTTTAATGTATACGTATGTTTTACAGTTTTATCCAACTCACTAGTAGTGTGTAATAAATATTCCGGGCTGTCATTTCACTTTTAAGAAAAATTCATAATCGTAAACCTACATAAAATAATTTAGATAAATTTTTGTCATGACGTGCGTGATAAGGGAAGAGCTTGGCCTGATGTGGAGGGAAGTATTATAACTTACAGGATATTACTGAATATGATAATATAATTGCTATAAAATTGTATATCAAATTTGAACTTTTTAAACAAACAATTACAATTATAAAGAATAAAATTGAAAACAATTGAAAACCGTTAGAAGAGGATATCGATGACCTAATATAATATCTTGGTTCTGATTAAATTATTCTGTTAACTCCACCTAAAATTTAGAAACGATAATTATATTTGTGTATTAAAAACTGTCATCAACAGCTCCACTTGAGTTAATTCCTACAAAGTAATCGCCTGTTTTATAGTTTTGGTTATTAATTGTAAAATAACATTATTTAACATAAGTGTATAATTTTTGTTCTATTATGTGATAGAAAATGTACGTAATATTGGAAACACATTAGATACATAAAACAATTCAAAATTGATTTTGTCTTTTAAAAATATTTCACTTTGATTTATTTTTCGTGTTTGGAAAATAATATAATATTAAATTCAGGTGGCATTGTCTAATTGTGTACCAATAAAATGCAAAATGTTTACACAATACAAACATAAATCAAGTAAAAATAAATTAGGTTGATAGTTTGTTGTACAATGCAGGTAAACATTGCATATGTTTTAGCTGAAAATATATATTAATGATAACTATAAACATAACAGAATTGTAATTAAAAAGCATTTACATGTTAGGAAAATATTAGTTATATTCTGATTTTTACTTGATTATTAGTATTTAAATTTTGGTGAAAAATGTGTGTATCCAATTGACAAAATGTGTAAACATGAGTATTCTCGCCCTATCGTGCTTATAGATTTTATACAACCAGAAAACTATTTCCAAACCGACGATTTCAAGAGCTTCGTTTCTACCTTCCTGTAGAAAATAAAGGCAAGATAAAATGTATTTATCTTGACACGATATAGGAGGTGACTTTGGGAGGAAGTTAGTTTTCTACAGATAGTCAATAAATGTCTAAACCTAATATTCTGAGAGAAGGTTGGTTGTGTATTTATCATGTAATAATCAATAATGTTTATATATAGAAAAAAAATAAAGAACTAAAGTTGTGTTACATCAGACACATAAGGAAATTAATGAGCCTTTTTTCATGAAACTTGAAGTTTCATGAAAAAGATCAAAAGTGATATGATACGTATGTAAATTTGAAAATCAATATATTTGATACTTCAGAAAAAATATGATTACTCTTGAAATTGTTAATAGGTAAAATAATGATTATTATTTAAAAAACGTTTGTTTATAAAAATTTTTAACCTCATAATGGTAGATCATGCTCTTAAAAATAATTAATTAATTAAAACCAATAAAATAAAATTCCATAAGTTAGAAATAATATTTCTTTAGGCTTGCTAAACAAAAAAAAACTATTTAAAAATTGTCTGATTATTATATTCAAATATCAATCAAATTGATGGAATGCCCTAATCATTAATTGATAAAATCTGAATACCACAGTAGTTTATGACACTAAACCTGATAGTTGTGTTCAATAAATAGGTTAGTTAATATTTACTTGTATAAGAGCTAAATAAATACATATTTTGTTTTCAATACTAGAAAAAACACTTTTATAGTTTAATTATTTAAATTTTAAATGTAAATAAAACGAAGAATGTTGAAGAGTCGTTAAAAGGTTAAACGTAATTTACAACTAATTTTATCTATCACTCCAATTAAAAATGATAGGTAAATGAGTAAGTCATTCACTTAAATTTTCTAGGTTATTTAACAAATATTATTTAATTTTAGAAGTTGAACCTTGAATATATGATTCACAGTTTAATATCAATCTATTAAATGTTTTTATAAAAGTTTAATTAATTCGATGTTTCTTGTGTTTATCGCTATCTTCTTTCTACAATCCTGATTGTTAAAATATATTTCAAGGAACTTAAATCAAACAAAATACCCAATCATGTAATAAACGAAGATTTAGACTTCTAAGAAAACATTACTTATACACAGCTTGTAATTCTGTTGCTACTACTAAATCCAAAGCATAAGTTTGTTTCTGAAAGTAAAGTGTATTTCTAAAGGGAAATAATATTCCACGTTATTAAATGTATTTAAGACGAGGTATGGATATTTTATGTTTTATTTTAAGCATCATACACTTCTAAACAATATATTGTATTCCTGCTTTTCATATTGGTTTTGTTTAGCTCAATATTTTGTGTACAAAGTACAAATTACGAAGACATATCACCTAGCAATAAATATTATATTGAATATATTGAAGGGATTAGTCAAAATAATTAAATTTATTTTGTGACCAATTTAAAACAAAGAATGAAAAAAGAATGTCAAAATTGTCCCACTCACCTATACCCGAATATCAAATAAACTGAAACCAAAATTAATCTAATAAATAGAAATCTTATATTTTTTGAAATCCATTAGAGGAATTTCTATTGTTTTATTGCACTACAACTGTTTCAGAACACTTCCCATCGTCAGATCCTCGTCAAGAAGAAAACTTAAAATGTACAATACATATCACTTATACAACATAAAACACTTACAAACAAATTGAAATTATTATTATTATACATTTAAATTTTTCAAGCGATATGCATGTGATTCGTTGCCTGAGGGTGACTGTTAATTGGGGGTTCCAACTGTTGTTTATTTATTTGATTGCAATATTAATATTGAGTCATATGTTATATCAAAGGAAAATTAAATTTTTCATTCAAAATCATTGTAGGGACTGTCTTAAATAGTATATATATTTTGATCTCTTACAATACTTTTAATTTGGTTCCTATATTATTATTATGTAATATATCCATATTTTCCACTATAGTTAGATACATATTGTTTTCGTCTACTGTAAGTACTCAAATTTGAATGAATTTTTACCTTTGTTATTAAACGGGAAATGTTCTTCGAAACGAAAGGTAGAAAATAAGAAAGTTAACAAAGTTAAGTTGACAGTAATGGAAGGTGGGAAGGTTGAAGATTATATGAAGATAAGATGAAGATTATAGTTTTGTGTACTGTGTACAGGAGTAATGAATGCCAGTTTTATAGACATGCCTTTATTATGCCCATGCAGGAATATTCAATGCCCACTATAATAGAGATAGAAATTACTCAGTACAAAGTTCAAAATTTGGGATAATTGTAAGTCTTTAGTATATCCATACTAAAACCGAATTCGAATTTGAGCTATTCAGGACCTGTCAATTACAAAAATAATATAGAAGATGATATGCCGTTTGTCTGTTGAAGATAATGATAAAAAAACTGTACCGATATCTTTACAATATGGCTTGATCTAATTATCAAAAACCACTTACGTCACAGAAAGCAAAATTTTGATTTTATTAAATTAATATCTTTATATGTTAATGGAGAGATTTATGTTTAATTTATAGAGCTTAAAAAGTGTAAAGGAAATGTTTTTTATCGGTTTACCTTTAAAAATGTGAGATGCAAATAATGTATGCAATGAATTGATTGAGTATTTATAAGCCGAATGAAATTGACATTCTTTGTGATGGTGTTTATTGTATTATTAATAATTAAAATTAAAATTTGCAGTCACTACATTATTTAGCTATATACATTTAGTTGGTCGTTAATATGAGCAAATTTAAAATTATGCACATGACTAACTTATATTTTAATTTTAATGAAATTAGCTCCTCGATTAATTTTTCAAATTACACAATTCTCATTTAATAACTAAAAATGTCTCAACACCTGATTCATAAAATATAATCGAAAAATTGTAATTAAAACATTTTAAAGTAGTTTTTTACAAGTGGATATAATTGTCCCTTCAATGTTAAAAAATCGTCGATATAGACCCACCGTTTTTAGTTTTAATACAATCAGTATGTGTATTTGTTTATGCAAACTATACATCCTACATTAGTTATACATATGTATTACAAAGTATACAGTAAATGTTAGTTTTTAATTTGAAGGCCAGTTTCAATTATCACGTTTTAATTATGGTCTATATATGATTTTACACACTGAATTTACGTAAATAATTACTTCATTATTTTATTTAACGTATTCTAATAAAATAAATAAATACAAGATAAGTCAGAATTAAATTTGACTAATTACTTTTCCAAGTACCTCTTGCTGTTTAATCAGATTAGAAAATGTTTTTTTATTGGTGTAAATTATAAAATATATAATTAGTTTAATCAATTTCTCTGGAACTCCGAACTTCGTCTTTAAAAGTTCATTAAATGACACCTTTAATACTCCATTTAAAAGAATTATTAAATAATTATTCCATAGTAAATTTGTATTAAAAATAATGATACTACAAATTGTGTCATTATAAGACAAAGCTTCCAATTGAAGGACCAAATTGGCTTATAGAGTAGTTATATGACATGACATGCTCAATTAAATGTAAAGCTTGAAAAATTATTTCCGTTACATATTTTATAATTATAAACATTTTAAACCTTGTTATCCTACTAGCTGTTGTCTCAAACTCCTGTTTTTCACTCAAAGACAAAACTCACACACATCAAATACTAAATTTATTATATTTTTATGTCTCACTTGTTTTTAAAACTGCACAATTATTGTCTACGATAAAACAAATACATCTGTATATGACATTACTTTTTAACTAGGTAATTAAGGTTAAAGTTTTAAGATGTAGAAGTAATGAATATTTATAGTAATTTGATTTTTTGAGTCGAAGTGATTTACGACTAAAGATTTCTACTTTAAAAGTTTGATTTTTCTTTGTTGTTTAAAGGCTAAAAATCTCTTTGATATGATTCACCATTAAAGAAAAGAAAAAAAAGCTTCATAAAATAAAGACCTCTAGCACTCGATTTAGGTAATAACCATCGAAGTTTAAAGGGTACAAGAGTTGGTCAAGAATTGTTGTGATAGAAAAGATAAAAGATTATAGCGCAAGACTATATTATGAAAACAAGGATTCTTCGGGATTTCTTATCCCGTAATCGCTACAATTGAGCTCCTGAGGGTCTTTAATGTTTAAATGGATATTTTGTATGAATAAGTAGTCATGGAAACGTAAAACAATTACTGTACGAGAAATAACATATGTATATATGTTATATATGTTTATATATATATATGTTTTATTTCTATATATATAGAAATAACATATATATATATATATATATATATATATATATATATAAACTTTGTCTGGGAGCAAAGTTTTTGTACCCAGAGCAAAATTGACAATCTATTCAAAATTTTACTCTGTAGTCGCACCTAGAATATATAACCAACTTCCAGAAAATATTAAAGCCTGCACAAATCTAAACAAATATCTAATTCTTTTGAAAAGCTGGCTTTTGAGCATGGAAGGTCTGTTGGAGGTTGTGATATAGGAATGCATTACCATTCTAATTTTGTTTTGATGAGTGGATGAGTGTAAGAGATGTGATAGGGGTGTGGAAGTGTTTTTTTCTCTTAATAATTTTGTTTATTTTTGTATTTATTTTTATCATGTTAAACTTTGAGATAGAGATGTGTATATATTGGTATTAGTGAGAATATGTATGGACTATTATGGTATGTGAGTGTTTGTATGTTACGTAGTTTTAAGTTTTTACCACTTTATATTTATGTATTAGATCCAAATAGATGTTCATAATTAATTATCATAGAACAAATTATTACTTAACCAATTATAATATTTGTAATGAATATTAAATTAAATTTAAATTTATTAACAGTTTAACTTCTCCCAATGGTCTCTTGAATTCTGTTATTTCTTCTTTTTTTTCTATTTTTACTTGAGATATGCAGCCTCAAAACGGGTAGACCCATGGAGGCTGCTTTATTCCATTCCGTATATTTTTTGTTTATCTTAAATGGTTTATCTTTGTTTATGTTTAGGATTTAGAAGTAATATTGTTTTGGTTTTTCTTTCCTGTTGTGTATTTTAATTTAAAGTAATGTATTATTATGTCATATATGTCAATTTATTTTGTTTTGTTGAGGTTTGTTGTTAAGGAAAGCTTTATTTTTTATCTTAATGTCTTTTTCTGAATCTAAATCATGTTTTGTTTATTTAAATGTAATAAAAGGAATGGAAAATAAATTAAATTAAATTATAAATTAAAATAAAAAATAATAAAAAAATAAATCTTTTAATAAGTGCGCATACTTTGAATTCCGAAGACTAAACGAAATATGATTAGAGAGTGATAAATGAAAGCAAAGTAATAATACAGATAGTTATGTACCCTAAATTTATACTAATACATAGTAACTTTTTTCATATAAATACACATCCTTTATTTTTAAAACAGATAAAACAAGATTTCATTTGGACAACCTGCTTTTTCATCACAAATCAAACCGTATGGATTAAAACTATCATAGTGGGCAAGTTTCAAACTATAAACCTATTTTCAATTAATCGAAATTGAATATCTCTGTACAGTGGTAAAAAAATCGTTCCAGAACTAGTTTCCTCTAAGATAATCTGCCTCATAATAATTATGAGATGCATTTTTAGTTTTCGTTATTATATTTTTGTATTGCTAAAATCGAAACTTCAAATATTTTACAAAAAATAATAATAATAAATATGTAAAAAAAATTGCACTAAGAGTTTGTTTTTTTTAAACTGACGTAATTGAAGTATAAAATTGAATATGTGGACATAATTCGAAATTCTTTGACAATGATTAATATGATTATACTCCTAGCTATGGTTCATTGAATTCAAACCATAGCAATGAAATTTTACTATATTTAAAACAATACTGAAAGTAAAATTCTATATTTTCATTGCATTGAAAAGATAATTCTTCAAATAATTATTTTTTAAATAATAACATGTTCCTTTCGAGGTTTCTCAAACATGATTTATAATTATTTTCCTTTTGAAGAAGGTAAAACAATTGTAACCAATTATAAACTTGGAATTTAAAACCAGTTTAAATAATAATACTTAAATTATTTCAAAAAATATTACATTTATTATACTTTTATTACTAAAATTATTGAAATTTATTAATAATCAATGGCGACAATTTTTTTAAATGTTAAACGCCAATATTTCATTCATTAACCTATTAGAATATTTAAACAGTTTATATTTTTTAACATTGGTAAATAATTTTAGACTAGTTATAGTATTTTTTAATTTTATAAATTTGTAATAATGGTTCTGTAGAGCATCTACTGCTGTACTTTATGACCATGAACAAAGGAACTGGGACAAAGAAGAGGTTCCGGACTAGTGCTCTCTGTTCAATAAACAGAGATGAACGATTACATTGGACTGAATATTACTGTGCATTTTTATATATAATATGTATATATATATAATATATATATATATATATATATATATATATATCGTATTGTTGTATATTTGAATAACATTCTGCTCCAAATAGATTTTAAAATATCGATGCAAAGCAAATGTTAAAACATTATTACATATATAGTTTGTATATCGGGTGTAAAACACATCGGGATAGCTTAAACACATTAATAACTTTATAAATACATTTGTAGGGCCCGTTAGGATTATTTCTAATTGTTTAATTAAACACGTTTCAACTTCATGACATTGTCAGTTAATACAAATACAATTAAATTAATTGACATTACACAGGAAAAACACGCACACGCGCAAAAAAATAATACATTTCATTCTGCTTTTGTTTCTTCTTTATTGTAAGTCTACCCCGATATACATACTTGTATTAAGTGAATGCCTACATTTAGCTGTGAAAGATTTAACTGTAGTAAAATTATGAAAATAGGGAAATAGAAAATAAAAAAAAATTTAAAGGATTTGTAATAAAGTAAGTACTCCACTTGTTAATTAATTAATACAGCTTCAAAAATCCAGTTGTGTATTTTATATCTATATAAAGAAGATATTTTTATTTGTAGATCATTCCTTGTCTCATCGCAATCGATTGTCGTGATTAATTGATTTCATTTCGTGATTCCCGGTATAGAAACGGCTGTTTAATATCAAACAACCAAACCAAAGGTACGTTGCATACTACCTTGTAAATGACCTTACTAGTTATTGGGAGTTTTCGAGTTTCGAGCTATAAATCAACTCTCGATATCAAGTGTTAACACAGAGGTTAAAAATGAAAAACACCAACATAGCCTAATGTTGATGAAAACTGAAACTATATACATAGACTAAGAAGATAAATCAAGCCTAAATTAGTGCTGAGCAGTCTTTGGCATGATTTTTTTTTATTATTATATATATATTTTTTGTTACACATTTAAGATTCAGAATCCAACTTATCCCTAGTGTTGGTGATTTCACTTTTGTGCTCTGTTTTAACACTAGCTAATGATACCCTCGTCCCATCGTTTTTAATACACAAATTATGGTACTCTATCATTAAACTATGAACAATCCATCATTATCTAATAACTTTAAAGGTTGAAATCTAAAATTTTGAATACAATCCAATCTTGAACTTCTGTAAAATTATGAAATTTACAACTCAATTACGAATCCCAATCTTATATGAAGAACACAGGCGTTTGGAAAAGGAGAGATATTTACTAAGTGAAGGAAGGATGTCTTTGGGGAATCAAGAAGGCTTTAAACGTAACAAGCCAGACACATTTAATCATATTTTGTTAACGTTAATCTGAAGTGTAAAAGACAATAATTAGATTATTTTACAACCTTTACTTCAGCTACGAAAATCAGCAGACATAAGTGACAGATATAATTAGAACTGTTCATTAATTATATTGCTCGCAGTAAAAAATCATATAATTTTTTTATACGAAATAGGTCCACAATACCTGAAGAAATATGCAAATTTATAATCGTCCTTTTCGATTTAATTGATTAACTTTTAGATTTTACTTCTAATTGAACAGACTTTAGTAAAATTTAAATTTAACCAATTTTTCAAGGTTCCTTCTTCTATTTTATTTTTTTAAAGGAAGATAACCAATTTATAATTTATTGTGATTATAACCTCGTAACTCACTTTACGATATAGTAAATTAGTGTTTTATTTACCCCCTTATCATCTTAAATTTAATGTTTATTTAAGCATAATTTTTCCCAGTAACAGATTCTTGAAACATTTGTTCACGCTTATGACAGTACGGTTTCGCGCTGAAACTTAACGTTAAAACCATAGTTCAATTATTTATGAACATTGTTCCAAGAAACTAAAAAAATTCTTACGGGGATATTAAAATTTTTTATAATGTTAGAAAATAAAATAATTAAATCAGTCAAGTTTCCTAACAATGATTGTTCAATTGTTGAATTTTAGGTTGTTAATTAATGAAAAAAAAGTAACTTGAACAACTCTTTCAAAATATGCCATAACAACAAACTAGAAACTGCGAACGAGAGAACTTTTCTTAACATAAGAAACACAACTCATCATCAATTTTGTATTTAATTCACCCGTTTCGTATCCCCTTCCATCACCCAACTATTATTAGATTTGAGGTAAATTTTGTTTAGATTCAATTACAGATTTAATCCCTTTTAATTTAGTGGATGAAAAAATAGCAAGGCAGAAGTTACGGACTACAGAACTTTTGAAACCCAAGACTACTCATTTCCAACATTTTGTAGTTGAATAATTTAGACAAAATAATGTTAAACAAATAATATCGTTAAAACACATATACGACACATTATAATTTTATATAAGTCAACTGCTATACTGAGATAATTTTTTTAACATAACTTTAAAGAATTATTAAATCTTTACTTATTGAGTATTTATTAGACACTCGGTTTTGGGTGTTGGGCTTCAAGTTTATAAATTTAAAATTGATTTATTTAATTTGTATATTGTAAACTGTTAGAGATTAGTTATTAATAATATATATCTCGTCAATATATTCTAATAAAACGATATCGAAGAATGGTAACGAATCTCATGCTCTGTCTGCTACATTCCTAACAAGAATGTATACATAGCGAGTTTTATAAGTACCATTACTGTACCGTAAGTTCGCAAAGTTCCGAAAGACTGTATCCATATATGGTTCATAAATCTAAACACATATTAATATCGTGACAAGGGTAGTGTAGGTATAATCTGTAACTATTTTCTACTTCAAATAACAAAATATCCGCTTATTTTGGAAGTGTTATAGATATATTTTGCAAAATTACATTTTAATATTTATTAATAATTAAACAACCAAATCAGAATTTATTTACAGTGATATTACAAATGTTTAATTTGAACATTTATAAATAACCTGGTGGAGGTTAAGGATTGAGTAATAGTGTTTAAATCATGAAAATGACAAAATACGTTTACTTTAAAAACAACAAAGTACTTATAATTTTATTCACGGCTTGTAATTAATTAAAACAAACTATAAATTTTAATATGTACTTTGATTATGTGGTGTCAGTTGTTGTAAAGATTTTCCTGCCATGTAGTAATTGCGAACGTTGGGTTAGTGAAGCAATGAAAAGACTGATACTGGGATAGCACTCACCCTGACTTCATCCGATACATTTTTAAAAACAAATTCCTTTTCTGATGATTCTACGCTATATTAAGTGAACACTATTCCAGCCAGAAAGAGTTAATACTAAAAACGTAAACATCTGTGGTAGTGTTTAATTTATAATTTCACAAATTTGTTATTCACATCGAACCCATTTCACAAAGAACTAAATCGAACTCGGGCACACGAACATGTCCAACTCCTAATACCCATTGCTAATATATAAAAATACTTTGTATTTTCTCGGCATAAAAAGCATGATTTTTTTTAGCCTAGAAACTACAACTATTTTAAATAGTAAGCACATTCGTAACTTATACAAAATAAAACATCCATAGTTTGTTTTACAATGATTTAAAAATTGCATAATTATGAGTACAAATCACTATGTATGACAACGAAAAAAAAAATCAGATTAAATTCAATGAGTCTTATTCGTGCTCGAAAACGTTGGATGTAGATTTACAATTTCAATAAATAGATTATAGTTCCACAATGGATTCAATCAAATTGTTTGAATAGATGGAATATTATTGATTTTTTAAGTTATTCTCTTGATTGTGAAGTGTCAGCAGGCAAGTTCCAGAATAATCTGTTTGTGTATTTTATAATATGTTCAGTAAATATATTGTAGCGCAATCAACTGCAAACAAAGTTGACTGGCAGAAATGTAATTAGTTACAATAAAATTAATATACAGTTATAATTGTTTAAGGTAACTTTTTTACGTCATATGTTCGAATTTAAATTACATCTTTTATAAAAAGGAAAGTAATTTGTCATATAGAATTTGATTATCGGTGTTGTAAATTTGTAACTGCCATATTAAACCAAGATTCTTTTATCGAATTTAAATTATTGCATTTTTAACAATAATTACCTCATCTTACTTAGCATAAAATATGTGTCCTTCCCACTATTATATTCCCTACATATTGCTTAAACTTTAATGTAACAAGAACAATGATTGTACGTTTGACTTACTGAGACAGTAGAATGAGAGTGAGCTGATTTATTACCTGGAACAGAAAAAAATGTTTGTTAATACTAAACATGTCAGAGTTTTAACACAGATGTAATGAAACAATTTTCATAAATTTTATCATTTTTGACGAGAATATTGTGTCTATCGTATCCCAAGTAGCCTGAACTGCAATCCTGACATAAGTAACATTGGATTAGTGAGACGTACCACAGACAGGTAACAAAATAGTATTTATAATTTTACAAATCCTTATTCAACAATGTTAAATTTAAAATTAATTTAAAGTGTAAAAAACAAAAAACAAAATAATAATAATACGTACTTAATGCATAGATTTATAACTAACAGTAAAATAAATAAGGCTGCTTATTTAATCATACATTCATGATTAATTGTATGTATTATATAATGTTTTGTCTGAAGACTGTAATTCACCAAACTCACTACAAATTACACTACGAGTTGATAATTACAGACACGAGGTCGAATAATATTATTAGAGACAATTTCGAACGAAAACTTAATTAAAAGCCCGAACAGAAACTTACGAAGAATGTGACAAGCTTTTCCTACCTGTTTTTCTATCTCACAAACATTAAATTTAAATAGGCTCCATTAAAATTATTAATAAATTAAACACCCTCTAAATATTTTCTTCCTTTTGATGTATGCTAATTGGAATAAATTAAACAGATTCTTTCAAAGACAAGAAATTAAAGATATAAAAACAGACTGTAATTTCGTCTGCAATGTAAAACAGCCAAATTATAATAAATAACGTGGAAATATTTATACATTTAATTTTTGGTTCTTGAAATGTAGTAGAAAATTGTAGAACTGGGAATTTTACACGTCTCACCACGACGTATATAAAAACGCGTGAGTAGCAGCTTTTCATATATCTATAGCTCCGATACCCAATAAAGCTGACTCACGAAAGTGGAGACTGCGTCATATACATTAATACTTGTATCAACACTATTTTCATATCTTACTGTACACTATAAATCAGTATGTATTTAATACACTGCATCAACATAATTAAAATTTATCTACTCCGTTTAATGGAAGAAAGTGTTGAAACGTTTCATAATTATTCAATTAACAGAATTTACTAAAAATATTGTAATCTTATTTAAAGATTTGTACTTTGCAATGTTTCAAGTGTTTAAATTTTCCTTTACGAATTTTCGTTAGTTCTCCAAAGAAAGTAAATAGCGATTTCTGTTGTTTTGGTACTTCAGTCATTATTAATACACTTGCAAAGGAAATTATTCTTTGGGCGTACTTTAAAGGGACATAGTAATTTAATTTGTGTTTATACGAACGGGTTTAACTAGTATGTAGCTTGTGTACGATTACGATTTCCATTACTTGTGTGATTAACTTATTTCAACTGTAATATTTTACTTTGTGAAATTCAGCTACAAACACTCAAACATTAAAACAATTTTAGTAACTTTAGAATTTAAAAAAATTAATTTAAAGACAGGTGTTTCATTACGGTTGAAACTGTTTAAAGTTGCAATGACAAAGCTGTTATGTAATTAATACAAAATAAAAATACTTGTTGGTTATTACAATAGTCAAGTATTGTATTCATAGTATCAAGTTTATAACCGACATGACAAGCTAAGGGTCATACATAAAAGTGTTAAAACCAAGTTGTTTACGACTTGAAAATAATAAAAATTAATTACGCATAACTTGTTTACGCTGCCAGTTTTACTTGAAATAAAAAGAAAAAACATATAAATGTCAGTCAAATATGATACTCTAGAAAATATATGTTATTTAGTAGACAAAAAATACTACCATATACACATGTTTTAGTATGAACAATAAATATATGTTTTACGAAGTCAGTGTTTAAAAAATGTAACAGTTTTAACTTTGTGAAATGTATGCACAGCTAACTTTTATAACACCATAAATACCTTGATTAGATTGTCTGTAGACGTAGCTACAACACTAACACATAAGTATATAACAAATGACACAAACACTGATCACTTTGAAATAATCTGAGTAAATCTCTTCGTCATTTAAATTAGAAATTGTCTGTGGGCAGATTATCGTTATTCCTATATTGTGAACAATAGAGGACTAAATATAGATTAAACACAAAGTCGCTAAAAACATTTCTTAATTTCAATGACGAAGAGTATTATTCAGATTATTTTAAAGTGATCAGTGTTTGAGTCATGTGTTATGTAGCCAACCTTGCTGTAGCTACGTCTACATAAAGGACTGAAGATAACATAATCAAGGTATTTATAGTATATCATTGAAACAGTCCAAGGTAACACATATTAATAAAATTGTTAATAAAGTTTAACTGACTGTTAAAACTCTGTTAAATTATCAGTACAATATAAACTCAAAATATCAGTACAATATAAACTCCATTTAGTTTGAACTATGAATTAATGATTACTTAAATTATTTATGTAAATAAAGTTAAGCGAAAATTTATAGTTTGGGCTTTATATTTTATAATTATTAAAGTATATATATTTAGATTGTATACTTAGATGTAGGTTTCACTATCCAAAGAAACAAAGACTTAACATTTTTAACAAATCAGTTTGTATTTAATATACTGTTGGAAGCGTGTTTAAAGTTTAATACCTATTTTAAAGGAAGAAAGTATTTAGACATTTCCAACATAATTTGCTGAAAATTTTATAATTTTATCTAAACTTCCGTACTTAGGTTAGAGTTTGAAATTTCCTTCTTAAATTTGCATTAGTTTTCTAAGGAAAGAGAAAACTTTAGGAAACTAGAGTGTATTTTATCTAAACTTCTGTACTTAGGTTAGAGTTTGAAATTTCCTTCATAAACTTGCATTAGTTTTCTAAGGAAAGAGAAAACTTTAGGATATTAGAGTGTATAATAAATATAGCCTACTTCTCAAGAAAGTTTGGACCATAGTGTTTTAGCCTACGTGTGTTTTGTAAATACAGAGTGTCTAAAATATTAATACACAGTTTGAACAAATACACAATTTATATCACAGTTTGTATCAAATAAAACAAACGGGTACATGACTCTTACTTCGTTCTGTACCTTAAACATATAAATGTTTAAAATGCCACCATTTACTCCAATACGCCTACGACAATAGTTTAAAACACAGCGGCAAATTAACTGTATTGTAGATAAAGGGATATACATTAAATGCATATTAAATGTAACCTAACATAACATAGTCTAACTTGACCTAATTTAACCTAAGCTGAACTAAATTAACTGTATTTTAGATAAATCGATTGTACTACCTGCGTTTTCTATCTTCTTTCTCGGCTCTTGTAGAGTAATTTTTACAATTTTATTTAATAAAATTCGGTGAAGTTAACTTAAACAACTTTATAAGTATACCGTAATTTTGGATTTAAATAATATTGAAATTAAGATGAGTTTTTCTCATGACAGGCGAAAGTACGCGATATGCGCAGAGACAAAGCTGTTATTTTTTGACATAAAAAAATATATAAAAACCTTTCTTCGTTTCAGTTTATTGTTTGTAAACTTGTGACAAGCAGAAAGCTGAGGTTTATTACAGCCAACTATTGTATTCATAGTCTAAGGTTTGTAACCGAGGTTACAAGTAAAGTGTCATATCATAAAAGGACAACATTTTTTAGGTCGTAAAATAAAGAAAAACACATTTTGTTTCTTCTAGTTATACACAACAAACGATGTTTGATGGTTTTTGTTGTAGTCATAGGCTTTGTTGTGGTGATAAAGAAATCTATTGGTAAAACTGACATAATAACATTTTTCTCTCATTCAGCATCTCCCTATATGTAATTGGGGAAAAAAAAAACAGTTTACACGCTTTTGCTCTATATGAAAATCAATATTGTGGGGTAACATTTTTTTCTCAACAAGAGAGATCTAGTATACAAGAATATGTGCTACAAAAATTAGGAATATTATACACGATTTTATGAAGGCTACATTTCACATATTCATGACTTAGAAATATGTTGACTGAAAGTTTCCAACTATAGTTCATTTTCCGTTGATAAACTTTATCTTGCAGGGTTTATGGGATCAATAGTAATAGTATTCCCTTAACTTGGGTTAAAACTCTATCAGCTGACAGTGGACTGTATTGACAACAACTACTGAGACGAGTAAATTAAGAACCCTAACAAATACCTTTACGTAATACACTATAAATACATTTACGACATAAGAATTTGATAACATATTTGAATACATTTTTATTTAAAATATTCATGAATGAACGATTTAAATATTCAGTTAATTAGATATAACAATTAAATATGTATTTATTTCTTCGCTACACAGTTAATTTCCAAGTTTTAATTCCGTATTTAGTTTACTGAATCGTATTATAACATAAACGTTTGGCTATTCGTAAATTATTTACAAGATAAATGCTTGCGTGCTTCTTATAAATGCTTGTATTATAACTAACTAACAGTTTAACTATAATAATCGAAACAAACATTATTACTTTAAATAAATACATATTTAAAAACTTGATTCACGAAATAAATAATACTACATTATAAAATAACTATATAGTATACTGTTAATCAGCCGTATTAATAATATTGCAGCAAATGTGTTGAAAATGTATTATATTTTACCAGACAAGAATAATGAATGTCTTGAGATACTTTTTACCAGTTAACAGAATTAACTCTAACTTTTGTAATTTTATTTAAACTTTTACACTTGCACAAGCGTTTTAACTTCCTCTCACAGATTTTCATTAGTTTTTAAAGGAAAGAAGAAACTTGTGACTAATTCTGTTTTGGAACTTAGTTGTAAATTACATTTACTTGTAGAGATTGTTAACACCGTGAAACTGTTTTGTTTCTGAAACATGTTTTCTGAATATATTTACCACTATAAGATCGTTACCGTAATCTACTTTATGACTTAAGAATCCGGTAAAAGAAAAGTACTTTTTGAAAACGTTGTTTTGAACAATAAATATCTAAAATATATTTATTATATAGTAGCACTGAATTTATATATTTTAGTTTACATTCCTCTAAAATAAGGAATGAGAGTTTTTCTTATATATATATTCTAATATATAAAACTCTCATTCCTTATAAATTGAGTCTTCAAATGTGTGGGTGAGTGGTTCTTATTTTGTGATTTCAAATTTAGAATTCGCTAGTGTGGGAAAAATCGGAATACGCAATACAGCTTGCTCTATTTGAAGTTACCAAATGTATGCGATTAATAGGCAACACTATAATTTTGAAATATTTTGAATTCACGGATATAGTTCACGTAATTTGTAAGTACAATAAATTTTGTGTTTACAAGAATTCTTTATTTACAATGAATTAAACAAATGTTAGACTAGATAAAACATTTCTATTACAAGAAAAGTTTTGTCTTTAGCTCTAAATATTGTGTATAAAAAAAATATAGATAAAGCAGTCCCTTTCTGAACGACGAAAAATTGTATTGCAATCATGATTCGATTCAGGTCATTGTTTGCAAACTTGTCAAAAGCAGGACTGTATTCAACTATTGTATGCAATGTCAGTTATTTATAAATGAAAAGAAAACCAATATCGGGGAAGAGGTTATGTTTCGTATCGTGAAACACAAGAACAATTTATTTTGCGTCGAAGTTAAAAATGACGGAAAGAATCAAGTTACGCAACAACATTTAACAAGTGATGTAAATGCTACGTTGAGATTCTGCCAGAGTTGTCGACTTAAGTTTTGTTACATTACCATTGTTTCACGATCGTAATATAGATTTAAAATTAAACATATGCAGTTTTACATATTTAAATTCGAATTTACGAGATGAAAACGAAATGAATTAAAGAAAATTTCAGTGAAAAATTATTTCGAAATAACACATAATCAAATAGTTTTATACTCATATTTTTTTTACATTTTAGCTTTTCGAACTATTTAGATTAAATTTTTGAAATTTCAGTTATTCGTATAATTATTTCAGCACTCATCATTACAAGGTAGTTTAAATCGGTTCGTAACTTAAAAACTAGCTTCATAACGTTCAGGTGTAACCTCTTTTTTGCTGTTGCTAAGAAAAAACGTGCAGGTCATTTCGGTTTGCTAAGAGAGCTTTCGAGAACACAAAAAGAATTAACGAACGTTTTCCAGAAAGTTTTGTTTATGACGAAAGAAATACTACGGAAGTTCTTTCATTAAATCGTTCATCAAGCGAATAATTGTAGACTTTTTTGGCACTTAAAAAAAGAAAAAAATTCTAACGCCATTAAGACAAATAACGTAGTATAGAAATTTTGATGCCATATTTTCCCCCATTCTAATGTAATGAAATGAAATTAACATTAATTTTATCGTTTAAAAGACAGATATTGCGTTTCTTAAAATTAAATGCATAAAACGAATCTGCAAATGTTAATAACAAATAACTTTCTGATTATGAAATCCTAAACAGTGCAAAAAACTGTTTAATATAACGCCATCATGTAATTGGAATGTTTTTATTGTAATAGAGAGATTGGTGAACACCAATATTACAACATTTATTATAAATTTATTATATATAATTTATTAAAAATATAATTAATTCGAAACACCAACTTAAATACAGAAACAGGATGTGAGACAACACGCGCAAGGCATCTCGAATTTCACCTAACAGAAGCAGAGGCAGTGAACTTTACAAATAGCAAATTAAGCATTGAACAAGTGTTCTACGTGTGAAAGATTGCAAATTAGGAAAATCAATGAGAACGACAAAAATTAAAAATTAACCAATGAGAAAGAAACACGAGGGATTCAAAAAAAGAAGAGGGGAGAACAACGCGTGAAAAATAGGTAGTAAAAAAAAAATCCTCAGAGGGGGAACAAGTAAAAAAATTCAATAAGAAACTCAGTCCGTATTTAACCTACTATAATAAAATAACAAAATAATATCAACTAAAATCTACACCAGTGAAGTGTTGTGAAAATTTGAAATAAATAAAATCAAAATAAAGTGTTTAGTGAAAGTGTGAAGAAAGGGTGGAGTGTAATGTAAGTAATTTTAAACTTTTATTAATGTAAATCAGATCTCAATTGGTTAATACAATATTATCAAACGAAGTCATATACTGGGTTTTATTTCATTACTTTATAAGGTTAAAATATAAACTCATTAAAACAAATAAGGGAAGAGGGACAATTTTGTACAATTTAAGTAAATAAATAATGATAATGATAATATTGTACATTTGTTAAGGCTTTATTTAGATGTAATATTATGGTGATAGAAATTTGTTATTGGCAGTCTAGAAAATGTTCAATAAATTTGTTCAGTTAATTTGTTCAATAAATTTTGATTAATTCGAGGAATGGCCAACTCGAATCTAAAAGTTTAATGTTTTATTTCCAAGTAGATTATAGAGATTTCATGTGAAAGGGTATTCATGAACATTTTCGATTTTATTAAACTTGTTCTAAATCAAAATCTGTATTTTTTTCCTATCCAGTTTCATTTTTTTAGAGTCAGCCCACAGCCAAGCGAAATTTGAATCAATAGTAGAGTCTAAGGAGAAACCCCCAGAAACTTATAAAATTGTCTTACATGGTGAAAGCACCTGATTTAATAAAGTTGACTCACACGATTAAATTCAACCAAACAAATAAATCAATCATACAAAATAATCTAACAATAATCTAACATTATTTAAAGTAAAACAAATAAGAAATACACATGATTTGCTGGTGTTAAGTTTGTAGTTTTTTTTAGACGTCTAATTATGTTGTACCATAAGTTCATATCACCACGTAACACATTAAAAAAGCGTTTTATTTATCTATTATTATGGATCATTTAAACTATAGCATAATAAATTGTACCCTTATTTGTTTTTTCAGTATACGCCTGTGTTTTTTTGAGAAAACGAACACTTAAGTTCTAGCAATGCTTGTCACATGAGCGTTTCTTGTCGTGCGTGTTTAGTTTACGTTTCAATTTTCTGTAATTTCATTACTTCGACCTGACTTCTATAATTATGTTCTCTCTCTGGAAATTTTAAGTGTTACGTGAATTTTTATCTTCAGACAAAATTTTGCGTGTATATCTTTTACAATTTTATATTACATTTATTTTACTGTCAATGGTAAACGTAAATATTATACGTTCCTTATGCACCCCAAACCACTTTTTTTTATTTTACAAATATTTGTAAAAAATTTTGAAGATGGAATGCATAATATAGAGATGTATGAAATACCAACAAAATGAAATACTTGAACAGCGTATCCTGTCATTCCTTGACTAATATGAATTTCAACTTCACAAAAATATTAAATTTATATTTTTATATGAGTTTATCTCTCATGACCTAAGAAATTTATTCATGACCTTTTGAATTCAACGTAGCTTGATAATGGTCACCATCATAATACAGAGATAACATATTTTATAGTTTGAACTTACACTTTAATTTATTTCAGAGATAGAACACTTCACAATGAGTTCTTGACATTATTAGTAAGTGAACAACAGACCCAACAATTGGTGTATACTGTGTACAGATGTACTAAATCAATTACCCAAATTAATCTGCTCTTCCCTTATATAAACAGTTTCTCCGAAATTTGTAAGAAATATGAAGATTGAAATTGATACTACTAAAATGATATTGAAAGAGTAAAAACAATGGATGAATTAAATCGTTGGTTGTTGTTAGTTGTGTGACTTGAATATTTATGAATGATGATATTTTACAAGCTTTGAACATTTTATAAAAGTTATTAGTCTTGTTTAAGAGACCTGTAATGAATTTAATAATTAATTAATTAGATTTTATTATGATTAATTCCTCTAAAACTATACCGTATCCACCAAACATATAATTTGGTTAGGAATTAAATTGTATCTAACTAACATTTTCACACATAACTGACGAAAAAATAAAGTAAAAAACTGAATATTTTTGTTTTAATATGTTATAATAATTGTATTACAAAAAAAAATTAACACAAGTTCTAACACTTTCTGTGCATAACGAAGATGCAACACGAATTATTTAATTTGTCAAAATAAAATAAACCGATAATTGTTATAATTATTAATACATCTTGCTGAAAGTACGATTTTTACTAGTTCAATAAGTGAATTTATAGAATCTGCAAATTTTGTTTGATTCTTGCTCAAAAGTTTTCATTTAGAAATAATTCCAAAAGTGAATGAACCCTAAACCATCCTATATTATTATGATTTTACTAATTTATTAATGATTTTATTAATTAAGGTGTGTTGTGAAATCTCCCAAGATCATAATTAAAATTATGTTTATATTTATAAATTTATTTTATTTAAGTGCATATCACAGACAAATTTTTCTGAAGCAACATAATAAAAATAATACAAAACAAATAAAATTAAACAACAATTACCTACATTCGAGGTGCCCACTTCATGGAATATTTTTAATATGAAAACCCATGAGTTACCATTTATTATTTTACATAAAATAATTCTAATTTCTTTATAATAATTTCAAAAAGAAGTATAAAAAAAAAAAAGGAATTTTAGAACAACATATCCTATTTGTTAGTTTATTTACGGTATTTTTAGTCAATTTTTCCTGACAAGAGTATAAGTTTTATGACATACTGATAATAAAAACTATATCTTAAAGATATGTGTAGGGAAATGTATTTTGTACCTTAGTTCACACTTCAATTTCTTTAGTTTTACAGTAATTGGAGCAATGTAGTTAATTTAACTCTATATCCCCAGAATACGCATCTATACGCCCCATATAAACAAATTTCCTTTCTAAATATATCCCGCTCATGAATCACTCAAGCATAAGATTACGGAAATCAATTACTTGAACATATTAAAGTCAATTTCCTTTCCACGATAGGTATAACGTTGATAAATTGAATATCGTGTCAGGAAATTGAAGTAATACATTCTGAACTGAAGTTAAAAATTCCGATAAAAAACGTTTTATTTTAACGTTATATTTGTATAGCGTTGTATTTATGGAATTGAGTTGTTTTTCAAATTAAACGAATTAATGTTTTAATTTTGTGTGTATATTATCTTTATTTAAATTCATCATTTTACTAAATTTAAATAGGATATTTTAGGGTGTAATAAGGCTAACGATATTGATCTATACTTTGTGTGTAATTGTATTTATGTGTATGACCACGATTTTATATTTTTGTGTATCTTCGTAGTTGGCAATGTATTGTCTTTAAGCTTAAATTTAAATACCCAAAATTGTGATTCTGTCCAAACTTACCTATCCTAAAACAACTGTTCAGTAAGTGTTCCACAAACCTTTAATGTAGTATGCTTACAAAATCCAACAAATACGTGGTATTACCAAGCAGATCGCCCTGAATGAGTTTATCTTGCTGTGACATTGCTGTATACAACAGATCATTAGATTGTAAGTCGAGACAGGGAAACGACTCCTGCGTATAATACAATTGTTGGAATCCATGATACGTTTCAAACAAGGTGGAAATATCGCCGTTAATATTATCGTATGAAAAATACTGTGAATTGAGGTAGAGTTTCAAATTTGAAAAGCTGCACATGTCAAACAGAGTGTCATCCTTGTTATCTGTTTGGAAGGCCAGAATAACATAACGTGGTTTTTAGAGCTGATTAGACGTTTTATCTTTCCTCGAAATCAGATTTGATTTAATGCAGTATTGGATACTAGTGCAATACCGAATTCCTGAACGGGACATGGACAGTTTATCTCTTTCACCATAGTAATAATAAACCGTCACGTACGGAACTCTCCAGGATACTAGTTATGTTCGTTTAACGTTTGCAGCATCTTCACTGTATATAGCGTTGAAATCGGAGGCCGAACTAAGACCACGAGTTTTACGTTCATTACAACCCGTTGGTAGTCTTCGAAAAATCCCATCAACATCTTCAACGTGACAGAAAGAGGAAAGTTTGAAACCGTAGCCACTACACCGGCTCCCAACCATCTTACATTGCTGAATTTATTCTTTTCACTTTCCCGCAATGATAAAAGATTTGTAACGTTAATGGAAATTCCAACATTTCTCATACGATCCATATAGTTACCCGCAAACTCGTATCTAATATCGTCGAATAGAAATACCTCGGTAAGGGAGCTCCTCCATTTGCTTTTATACCACACAACATGCCTTAAATATGCAATATAGGCCTACTTCCAAACGGTGCTGTAATCACGAATGATAGGTATACAAATTCTATCGTTGTTATCGTCGTAGAAGGCACGTAAAAATGGTATTCCGTCCTACTTATGACGTCATTGTATTCTGTTGGACTATCTATTGACAGTAGATTCGTTTTTCACTTTAAATCCCAAAGGTGAGAGAAAACTAATACTTCTAGCTTTTAACTAACTCTGTTAGTTTGAACATACACTGATACTGGATTTATAACGTTGTCTATTAAATAACGAGACTCATTTCTACGTAAATCCAATTTGACAGAAACCGATTAGTTCTCTGAAATGTGTATGCACTTCGTTCTGATCTGTAAGACTTACGGTGATAGTATGGACGGTTTTCACATTGACGGGTAAATATATTACAGTCGTTGGTAACATTGTACCCCCTAACCACTTGAGGGTAAAATTCGTGTATATTGTGGGAATCTTTCCTATATTGAAAGGACCCGATCACAATATTATTCGCAACTCTAATAACATTCACATTTATAACATCTATGGACAAATGAGTGTCGTGTTTTTGGTTGGCTTAAAAACGCCCATTATTTAAACCTAGGATCCGTCTTTAAAATGTATCGTTGTAGAACAATTATTTTTCGCTTTAAGCGTATTATTGTTAGGTTTGAGTGAAAATTCAAACTCCGGTTGAAGCTGTGATGTGATATATTTTTCAATATCCTCGATTTCATACGAACCTGTCGCTATAGTATCGCTAACTTCATAATTATTGTTTTAATATTTACCGAGATATAATTTATTATTAATTTCATCTTCGCCATTGGGAGAGTTGTTCACAGCAATATCAATGAGACCGATTTCCCTCTCTCCATCACACGAAAGTTTAGAACTGTTTGGGTTTAAAACAATACTCATAATACGAGAAACTTTAAGCACAAATGTCTTCAGACGACTGAGTTGTCACTTGTAATTATAGTGAACATTAGCGTAGGAACCAAAATATCTAGTCAGTTCGATTAGTGGTCTAAGATTTTCCGAAACTGTCATAGTGGTCCACATTTTCACCTCGCTTTTGATAACACACCCAATGTCTACCTTTACCCGTGCTACAATCGAGGTTTACAATAGTTGATTTCTTTTTCAACAGTCCCTAGGGAAGATTATCCCTCATATAAACACCTCTGAAATACGGTATTATTAGTTTAACAGCGTATTTCTCTATATCAATGTTGGTTAAGGTCTAGTCGGTATTGAATAAAATATACTTTTACTTTACTGATCTTCCTTCTGTTAGTTCTTATCAAGCTAATATCCGTTCCCTAAGACAGCTGCCTCTTGGATACGGTTTGAGATACAAGCCCTCGCCCATCGTGATCTTTTGCCTTTTGGTAGTTTCAACTTTTTCGCACCTACTGTCTTTTTTCGCCTTCATGGCCGTTGTTGACGCGAGCTTACCCATATACGCGTTACTCGATATGACTGTGCTCCAATCCCTTTTCGCTACTCTACTATGGTCGGAATCGGTGAATTTGCGCTACGCTATATCGTGCGCTTTCCTCTCCGTGTATTGCTTTCATCATAATGTAGTTGCTTTGTACAATAATGGGTGTAAATACGTTTATTGCTTGGCGTAATGGCCTTATACAAGAGTTAGAGTGACATTAAGCGTGTAATTAATTATTTACCAACCCTCCAAACCTTGACGCGTATGAGATAGTTTCAAGAAGCACAGACCTTACATTCATATGCAGATTAAAACATTTTATTAAGTGATTGTAAAAGTTTAAATGATGCACTCACTAATGTAATATAACACTTTTTCGATTAGTAATCTATTTTTAAAATATACCATTAACTCGTTACTCTTTCCTCGTTTATTTTTGCAATCCCCAACATGCATCATTTGCCCCTTCTTTATTGGTAACTCCGTTTCTAGTTTTAATATAAATCGAAACACACTCAAGTTTTAGTCAAATTCGAACTAGTTATTAGTAGTTACATTTGTTCCTTTATTAAAACTTAGTTTACATGATTCTAAATATTACTTTTTGACAAAGATTTAACTATTTATGATCATGAGAAAGTTTCAAATATTGTGTAACACATAATCTATTACAATAGTATTATTTATTGAGTAGAATAATTTAAAACCAATTGAATATAGTAGATACCACCTAAATTCACAAATTACTATCATAGCATACACAAATAGATTTAAAAAAAACAACAATTTTTACAGTCTTAACAAAGAACCATATTAATTTACAAATAACCATATTAATTATAACTGTGGGTTAATTTTAGGTTTAAGATTTTTAATAAAGGTCGTCTACATCTTTCTTTTATGTAGGAGTGACATCAGTATATTGCAAGAGCTTAGACAATGCAACTCGGGCAACCTATAATATAAGTAAGGGGAACTGTGTAGTCTCCCATTTTAATATATTTTACACCTGATTTAGGTGAGTGAATAAACTGGATATTATTTTTATTGAATAGCTTAGGTAGCTATTATTTTATTGTTAACACTTCTACATTCAACTAATTTAACTCGTGAAGAATGTTAATTATTGTTTATAAATAAAGGTTTTTATAATAGAATGCAAAGTTGCCGAACAACTGCAACGTTCTCTCATTAAGTTGTAAATTATTTAGAATAAAAGAAACGAGATTAGGGAAAGTAAATTAATGAAGAAGTACATATATTGGTGTTCCAATAAAATTATCTCTTCCATCAATGATAAATAGCTTAGGTTATTATTTTCAAACGTAAATCAAAATTCTTTACGAAATGTATAATTGTTTATGTGTTTTACGTGTGGTGATTATTATTATTTATATTTTATGTTCAACACCTGAAGATGTTTCTGTTACATAATATTGTTATTAACGTCTTTAAAAAATATAGTTTAACGAATTTTAAATTATATTTAACACTTTATTTATTCCATTTTGAAGTTTTAGTAAGTATTTATATTTGTTTATTATCTAATAACATTGATAATAAAGTTATTTGTGTATTATAAATTATTAAACATTAGGAAGAATATGTTATATTTCGAACTAAAAACCAATCATTCGCCACGAAATATCTTTAGCCTTCTATTATTCTGTTTCTTCAGGTAATACTACAAATTTTATTGTACACGATACGACAAATGTTTCTATGCAAATCCCATGTGTGTACAATAATAATAATATTTCATACAGATGTCCTTTGAGACCGATTCACAATGACATACAATGTTAAGGTTGTATTCTGTTTTATGTGTAGAGATAGTGCTTTTATTTGACAGAAGGGAGAACAACGCCATAACGATCCCTGTAATGTTCTAGTTTGCATAGTGTAATAGATGACTACATATATTTGTATACTAAAGCAAAAGGAATATAAATATTAATTGATTTTTTGGTGAAAATATTTGGTTTAGTAAAGCCATTTGGTGTAAAAATTTCAACTTTATAGGCCATAAACTCTTTGTTTGATTGCGTGTTTTGTTTTAAAAAATTATAAGAAGTGAATTATAAACGGCAATAAACCTCACGTCCTACTTTACACAACAGCAAGGAAAAAGATTCTCGAAAATATTTAGTACTATTCACTTTAACTTTTTTACGTAATTTTTATAATAACAAAAATTGCTGTTTTAATCTAACTTTCTATTCACTTCATTTCACAGTTTCAATTTTACAGAAATTTTCTGTTTAACGTTTTCGAGTAAAATTTACAATTTTTTTTCTTAAAATATTTAAAACCTAAATACACTTGAACATGATACTTTGTTTGATCATTTTATTAAATAAATATCGTTTAATCAGAATTTGAAATCATTTTAATCCAGTTTTGGTTATAGTTTCTAACATGACCCAAGGATATTGGGCTATGTTGTATTTTTATACATATCGTTGTAGATTTTTCACTTGATAACGGAGGTGATTTCTAATCTCAAAACGTTGTAGATTAGTTCTCATATACAAAAATGGTGACACGTGTCCGATATTTCTATATCAATAATATGACTATAAGTTATATTTCTTATCACATTTTGTAAAAAAAATACTTACTCTTTTTAGATAGAAAAGTTTTACTTTTCTGTCATTATTAACTACAATTATAATTATTCCAATTAAGAAATAATAATACATTGATTATGTTCACGGTGCTACATGATTACAACAATACTACACTTGTCGTTTAAATATTTAAAATATATACTTCTTGTATATTTAAAGAGAATCAAAAACACATACGCACAATTTTTCTCGCAAATGAAAAAAAAAACATGATTTTCTTTTCATTCCCAGTTGCTAACGGCATGCATAGCCCCTCACACCCCTTAATTGTCATGAGGATAAGTTATTCCACTCTGTGTTCCTCAAATCAGTTATTTTATTTTATCAAATCTCTTTACAGGAAATAATCATTGATATATTTCTACCATCTCCTTTTTTATGATTCGCATAATGTTGTTAAATGTTTAAATTGAAATGTCAGAAAATTAAAATGGTATAAGTTTCTGATAAAATGTGTTTTAACATGATTAAATTTTCAAAGAAAAACTGTATATTTATCTAAATACACATAAACCAAAACTAAAAATATGAGATATAACCCATAAGAAGCCTAAGATAATTTATTAGACGTTAATGAGAGTGATTTTGTTTTATGAAAACGTCCAGAATCCACACTCAGAAAAGTCCATCAATGTTTCATACGTGACTGACATAATACCACTTTTGCTTCATTATCTTCTTGTCGTTAGAAAACGTTGTCGATTATCCAGTTTTATTAATTACGTGATAGATAACCCACAATCCTTCTATCAGAAAATTATAACTTTTTCAGAATAAAAGACAGACCTATAATAATTGTAAAAGAGATCCTATATTGTGTTACCATTTTAATCTTGTCCTATTTCTCTCCAAAGAAAGACAAAAAATCAAGCTTTTGAGGTTGCTGATATGACGAAAGTGTTGTATTTGTATAATTATCTCTAAGCACTGAAGCTCGACATAGACGTTATCGCTTTATTCAGCCAGCGAAATTCATATAAACAAAATCATGTTTCTATATTAAAAAAAAAAAATTCTCACCTGTTCTCTTTGTAACAGTTTATTCAAAAAATATTTCTCTGAATTTTATCAAAATAATGTCCATTCTTTAATTAATATTTTAGAATAAACATTAAAAAAAAAATATTTTAAGAAAAAACACATGGGGGAAACTTCATCTATCTACAGAATATATGCACACATAAAATATAATTACTGATATTATCCAAGAAGCACGTTAAAATAAATTACTAGTAGAATTTGGTATAACATCTCTTTATAGAGTCAATTTAAATTAAGTTTTTGTTATTACATTATGTTTAAAGTAATAAACTATTTAAGATTTCGTATAAGACAAAATCCTCCATCCACGTTGCAATTAGATTTCATCGTTTATTACATTTTAATTATTTTATCAGAGGACACTTTGAAACAATAACACTCTTTGGTACGTGAACATATTTTAATACGCCCAAGAATTGGTTAAAATGTGCTAAAACTTTGATTAATATTGCTTAAATAGTCTGAACAGACGCTAGACAGACATCATTCCAAAAACCACCCGTTTAACTCATCAAACTACAAAACGGGCAAAGGACATCTCTCGACATACATTTTTAGACCCATCACAAACTCACATACTCATCGTAAGAATTTTTTTTTAAATCACATATATTATAGTTTAAATTTTAAAGAGTAATGTCGTTTATTAGTTATACATTTTTGGGTTTACGTTTTAAGTTATTTTCATCCAATTATATGTAAATTAATTTGTTTTTTTCTTTTTCTATTATTGCTAAACTCTATGTCAATCCCGGAATAAAGTGACTTTCAGCAATTTCTAGAAACTATAGTTTAAATTAAATGTTTCATTTATAAAGAATTTTTATTATTAATTTCAATGGATTAAAACAATGAAATAAAAATAATAAACATCAGATATATGTCAATTCAAATTAATTACTTAATACATTTCTATTCAGGTACTTCTCTCTGACATTTCTTACTAACATTATCATACAAGGTTTTATTAGTATATTGTTTATAAAAAACAGATTGCACATAAAGGACAACGTTAAATGACAACGCTTTGTAATTTAAACTTTGTTCCTATAAATGTCTTTCTTAAAAAAATATATATAAGTACTTAATAAAGTATCAAATATTTCCGATGGTTCAAAGTTTTCAAATATGTTTCACTCAGTCTTTTATGTGTATCAATACTGCACATACATTTTTAAACATTCAGATTGAACATGTTCAATCAAATTTATTCTTTGATCTCTATTTACTGAACTACCAGGCTGGAAACTTTTGTATTGTCCCACTTTCTTTGTTCCAACTTGAACAATTCGGTACTGTCAACAAAGAAATATAGAACCTGTACAAAACCATTATTATAATCTATCAACAATAAAAACTGATATAACTCTTCCAATGTTTCGATAAATCATCGTTGTTTAAAAATATACTATATCAATATTTAACTATTGTTGAGTCATTTCGAATGACGCTTAAAAAATCAAATATAGAATTTTATATTAACAAATGTTTAGTTAATTGGTTCATAGTATTTATTTATTGACGCTAAACAACAATTGTTTTTTTTTTTTTTTAAATTATTGATTGATAACTACTGTTTAAACAATAAAAATAATTATAATAAAATTGTGTTTATATAAATCTTCAAAAATACCAATTATATTAACAACAATCACTATGGGAACAATAATTCCTTTTTTACAGCAATGAATGTGTTTATTTTATATTCTGTTTCGCTTCAAATTAGCGTTGTATTTCAATATAAATGCCATGAATTCAGTAGTAAGACTTTGCTATCTTTATAATCATATATTCTTAATCGACGTGATTTTAAAGTGTGTTCACGTTATAACTTACATTCTGTTTAATGTAAATATATTTATCCAACTCCACTAGTAGTGGGTAATATTCAGGGATATCATTTCACTTAAAAAAACAAAAAAATCTTAGTCCTAATACATCCAATAAGTGAGACGAGATTTGGTCTGGAAGCTTGATTAGAGATGGAGTATACCTAACAGGAAAGTTCTTAAAATGAAAAGGGCATTGCTATCGAGTTTGATAACGCATTTGATATTTTCAAACAAACAATTACAATTTAAAAAGGGCAAAATGACAGTTAAAAATGTTTAAAAAAGAACATTCATGACATAATATAATATGTCATGTCTCCGATAAATTTATCTTGTTAACTGCGCATAAAACGTAGTAACTAAAATTATATTTATGTCTTAAAATACTTTTGACACATGAGTTAAAGCCCACAATATAAACGCCTGACTGTTTTGCAGTTTTGGTTATAAAATTTAACAAAGTTCATTCACACAATATTCACATAGGAATATAATTTTTGTTCTATTATATGATAGAACCTTTGTATTGATGTACATACAATATTATAGCCACAACTAAGATATTGGACAACTTCCATGGTTAGGTTAGGGCGTTTATCTACATATTTAAGGGGACTGCATACTTTTGCGTTGGCCATATACTCACTATAGTAACATAAGGAACATTTATTCAGGTTAGGTTGCTGCTAACTGGCTCAAATTTTTAATACAAATTCCTTATACTATTATACACATTTAAGACCAAGATCTAATATATATAAGCAGCAATACAATACAATCCAAATTCTTTTCCCAATACACAAATAAATCAACTTATATATTATAACAAACGTAATAAAGTAGTATTAACTTACTTTAAATGCAAGTAGATATTGCATAATTATTACTTGCTAATGGCTATTAATGATAAGTTACAAATGTAACAGAATCTTAATTAATGACCGTTTACTTGTTCGGATAAATTTAGTTGTATACTGATTTTTACAAATTTGATAAATCGAATTCAGTTTCTATTAAAATTCTTAATGGATTATTAATACAAATGGAATAAAGATTTCTACTAGACACGTTTTGTTTGTTTTTGTTTTGTTTAACCCATCAAATCTTGTGTTAAACCCAGTACATAAAAATGAAAAACACCAATATTGCCTAGACGCCCAGAGTTATGATGAAAAATGATATTAAATCATTAACATACGAAAAAAACATTAAGCTTAAAATTAGGCCTAGATAGGCCTGACCTAGGCTTGACTTCTTTTTCTTGGATTACAGATTACATGTCTCTAGGCAAGTAAACTTTGTTGGTGTTTTCACTTACATCCTCTAGGTTTAACACTTGAAAACGCGATTTGATTTGTACGCTCGATACATTTTTTTTATATATATACACAAAAGATAACCAATTTCCAACTAAACCATAATAATAATATGAACAATCCATTTTATCAAATAACTCTAAAATGTGTATTTAAAAAGTTAATTACAATATCACAATACAATCTTTACCTTGTGGCAAAAGTTATAACTCAATTAAGAATCCCATTCTTACATGAAGAACACGGGAGTTAGAAAGAGGGGGAGATATTTACCAAGTAAAGGAAGAATGTCATTGGGGAACCAATAATGCTTTTACGTCAGAACACACACACAATTTTAATTACATTTCCTATACGTTAATCTGATGTGTAAAAGAATATAATTAGATTATTCCACAACCTTCAGTTCAGAAAAACTTCGAATCAGCAGACATAAGTACAGATGCCAGATAAAATCAAAATCATTCATCAAGTATACTGTTGTGTTCATATGACCAAATAATATTGGACCAACATATGTTGTAAAGTGATTACATATTTTCTTTTTGATTGAATTTTAATTTTACTACGATTTGAATAGTTTTTGTTATAAATCAAATTAAAATATCTAAAAACTTGTTTACAATTTCTTCTTTTTTTTGTAAAAGGAACAATAATTTATAAATGTATTTGTAACCTCACAACGCCTCCTATTATATAGAATATAAATGTTTTTTCCCCGTCTTGACGCTTTAAATTATTTACACATAATTCGTTGCCGGTGACAGCTCCTTAAAGCTATTGTTCACGAAATACAGATTTATCACATCTGTTGTGATTAATAGATGGTGTGCGCGTCATTGTGATCAATGTGTATTTGTAAATAATAGACTGAAGAAGCTGTTGTTGACGGTGAAATATATATATACCTTAAAAAAATATACGTTAAATGATTCAAGGTGGTGGAGTAAAACACTTATATCATTCAATATATGTTAAGATATATATATATATATATATATATATATATATATATATATATATATATAATTTATGATTTTAACAAGTGTATATATGTTATATATAAAATTGATTTTTATACACGTTAAAAATATATTGACAGACCCATTGTTGAAGCGAAAAACATAATTTAACAAGAAATATTGTGCATACCCTCAGTTATGTGTAAGAAACTCATATTTTCGTAGCACGTTTTCAGAATTGTATTCTGCGTTTAGACTGAACGTTAAAAACATGATTTTATTTATCTACAAACAGTGTTTAATAAAAGAAAACTTTTCTCATGGATTATTGAATTACAACCTTGTTAACCATCTTGCCCACAAAGTGCAAACATATCTAAAAGGTAAACTACTATAAATATACGTCAACATTAAAACTATACAGTTTAATTCTTGTATTTGTTTTTATTACTACCCTCCTTGATCCAAGAACAAAACTTGCCAGTATTATTGTTAAGAAAAATTATACAAAATAAGGAAAATGGTAAATTTGCCTTGTCAGATTTGTTAAGCGGGTTTTACAAATATAACCTTTTCAAATATATGTATTACAAAACACATTTAACGAATCTGACAATAAAAATTTACCATTTTCCTTATTTTGTAATATTTTACTTTACAGTAATTTTGGCAAGTACTCCCTTTTTTTGCACTGTGTTCTTGGGTAAAGGAGAATAGCATTAAAAACAAATACAAGAATTAACACTGTATAGCTTTAATGTTGTTGTAAATTTATACCGAGTCTTATCAGTGTCTGTGTGTTATTGAACTAAATGTTAGATTATTTCCTATTTAAATAACAGGTAAACTTCTGAAGTGGGAGAATATTTAAATTATTTAATTTATATCCATTAACTTCGATTTAACCATGTTATCGGGTTTTTCATCAACCTATTTTGCAAAATAACACAAAATAATACTTTGGCTCTTATTTTGTTTTTAAATATTCTTCCTGTAATTGTAGTTATTAGTTAATTTTACAAATTAAAAAAATTATAATTATTTTACAATTATTTTCATTTAATTTTATTAATTTTGTGTTTTGCATATTTTTCTTTTAAAAAAGTTTTCAAATGACCTCAAACTCTTTAGGATAAATCGTTGTTAATAAGGCTTGACTGCTTTATTGTCTGCTTATTGTGTGGGTTCATTTAAACTGACAAGTTCAAATAACTTTGGTTACATTATATATTTGTATCACAAACTCAAGGAGATACTTCTGTTTTGTATATTTAACAATAGACAATTTTGTTGAGTCAATGTCAATAGTCAATGACAACATATTTTCAAATAGAGTCAAGTCAGTGGAAGGTTATATCAATCGAAAAATTGAAGTAAAGAGGGAACCCGATTGCGAGCACACAATAAACTTCAGTTAAATCCATCAGTCTGATCACGTCTTGGTCCAGAGATATTTGAAGACCTGAATGCCAAGCATAGCTCATTATTTCCTTCAGATAAATAACTGAAATAACGTTTGGAATGTTGGAAGTAAAATTAGATTAATATTATATAAACTTTGTCCAGTTATTTATGTTGGCCTATAATGAAGTTACAGTAACCGAAGTTGTTTTTCAAATGTTGTACTCTACGGTTTATTTTGTCACATCGACAAACAAGCCCAATCACTATCTTTAGTCTGATAAACATATGTAAACATCTGAGTTGTGTGCGAATTCAACCAGCTTCTTTTCAGTTTTATCTAAATAGACCCTCTACTATCACTGTTGATTTATTTGAACTACGATAATTATCTTATGTCAAAATATTTAAGTAGAGTAAGGATCCTGCAGTATGCATCTTTAAAACTTCCTGTGCTATAACTTTCTGCAAGCCTGCACAACATTTTTAACGGAACAATTAGGTGAGCTTTATGTAAATCATTAATTTAAAAAAAACATATATTTGTACAAATCTTAACAGGTAGAGATTATTACGTCAATATATATGCTAATAGACTATTTATATTAAACAAAATTTAACAAAATTATTTATTGGCATTTGATATATGTTGTTTTAAGATTTTATTATGTTCCTATAAATTAACTAAGTTGTATGACAACTAAATTCATTGGATTGTTAATTATTTATTAGGACAATATATTAAATGGTATACTTATATTATATAAGTTGTATTAAATGTTCTAATTAGAAATAAATAATTATTAGATATTTGACATAACACACATTTCAATTTATAATATAATAAGAGCAATCGTTGTAGAAAATAGTTAGAATTACCTAAGTAAATGTTATACACTTTATTTAATAATACATATTATCTGAGTATTAATAAATTCAGAAAGAAAGAAATGTATTTATACAGTAATATTTGGAAAATATACACTATATGTAAAAAAAAAATTTGTTTTGTGTACTTTTGATCTTACGTTAGTTAATTGTATAATAGTAAACGTAGGTCTCTCCGTGTGCATGTCTGTAAATGTAATAAAAATGTATCATTACCGTGAACATCTTAAGAACTTTTTACATCGTATGGATTTTACGTGTTATTGCAGCTACTAACATCCTTCGTAGCTACCTACCAGCGGATGGAAATGGGTATGTACTACCGTAAATTACTCGTAAATTTTAACATTTTTTTAAAGTATTTTTTTAAATACATTAAAACAAATAAGAATTAAATTTATTAAGACATTCTATTTCCTGTTCATAGTCTTATTATTCAATGTATGTATCATGACAAATCACGTGTGCGCAGAATCTTTAATTTCCCCATTCAAGACACCTTTGAGGCAGGTTCACAATAAAACACAATTTTACAAGCTTGAATCCTGTGTTGTGTTTTCAATGTTTCGTTGAATATTTTTGTTTTGAAGGATGGGAAATTAATTAATTAATTTGTCAATATTTCAAAAAAATATTGGACGTTTTAATAACCATGGTAACCCATGTTAACCAAAATGTAATTTTCTTAGTTATACTTCAGTCAATAAGAATAAATTATACATAATTTTATTTGTCTTAAAATTGTCTAACTTAGTTGTGTCATAACATTTTTTGATAAAATTTGTAGTTTATTAATTATTTAACTTTGAATATTTTGAACTGCCGCCATCTTGAAACGGAAAGTTGTATGAAAACGAAATTTTTTTGGCATTTATAAACTACCTACAGTAACAATCATACCAAGTATCATGATTTTCCCTCAAATAGTTTCAAAGATATTAAGGTTTAAAGAAAAAACACATACAGACAGATAGACCGAAAACGGAATGAGATAGGACACATGTTATATTACATTTTTTGTTTCTTATGACATGCTGAATAACGTGACAATAAATAAAATTCTGCAATACATAATGAGTTTTGACAATACATAAAACACTAATTATATTGTTATTTATTACAGTGGAAGATCATAAATCAAACTTTATTTTGTAGTAAAATTATGCAAATAAACTTTAAATAAAAACCCAAATATGAGCTCAAGAACAAAGTGCTAGGAAGAGGGAACATATTTACTATTTAACTAAGTAGAAAAATGTCTGTGGATTCAAGATTGATTTATACCTAATTACCTAGACGCTTTAATATTATTTCCTAAACGTTAATCTGAAGTGTAAAAGACAATAATTTATTATTGCAGAACCGTCAGTTTAGAAGAGCTTGGAACATCGGCAGAAATAAATGGCAGATGTCAGATAAAGACAGAAATATTCTGTTAGCGAAATATACATAGTAACTGTTGGTTTTATAGATAAATATTTTGTAAGGGAATAATCGAGTAGGTTCACACAGTGTCTACTTTAAACAGTTTGTGGTAATTCTTTTTGAAATAATATAATATTTTAATGCGGAATACACTTTTACACTCAAAAACTACGAAATGCAAGAATATGTAGGTAATGTACACTTAATAATAGAAATCCGTAACTTGAAAAATGACGACTTAATATCAAGAAACACAATTTGTAAATTTAATTATTTACAATATTAATGAGCAGTGATCATTATCAGCATCTCTTGTAACAAAGTCAAGTCAATGGGAGCATATATTATTTCAAATAAAGTGTGTAAGTAAATATAGACTACAACATGATTGAGAGCGTACAATGAACTTTATAAAATCAAGCAGTCTGCTCACGTTTTGGTGCAGAGATATTTGATGATTGGAATGCAAATAGTCACTCAATATTCCTTTAAAATATAAAACAAATATATAAAATTGAGTTTGGAATTTGTAAATACTTGCTTATGTTGGCCAGCAATGATATTTCAAAAAGAAAAGTTAGTGATGCTATGTTTTCTGAATAAATAAAAAAGAAAAGTGTATTCAAAAAATAAAAATATATAAAATATTTATAAAAAATAGTAAATATTTTTCGCACATAATAACAGAAATAATTAAGTTAAAAAATAAAACACTTAAAATGTATTAAACTTCTTACAAACGTGGGATTACTTTTATTAAGCCGTTAACTCCCTTAAGTCCACTAAACTCAAGGCAGGGGTTTATGTGTCGACAAAATGTGTTTCTAAAAAGGAAATACTGCGTTCAACTATATTAAATTCAGAGCTGGCGTTAAAGACATCATTTGTTACAGTAGTTTAGTTTTAATAAAATTGAATCTCACACCTTCTAGACAAGTTAATTAGTTTTTTGCAAATTCTGAAAACTTTTTTACAGTAATGTATTTGGCGTGATTCTTTTGAATGTCATATAATTTTAAAAGAGGTAAACTAGCATATAGAGTATTTCCATGAAAATATATATATACTTCCTATGATGAAATTACAAAATAATAATTTACAAATAAATTGTATTTATTTAGCTGACAAATTACAAGCAATAGTTGTTAACATATACGAACCTAAGTAAAGTAAAAACAACTTTAATTGGAATACCACTTGCTTCTTTAATTGCATTACTTTATACCAATATATAAGAGGCACAGATTAAATTACTACCTTTTTTTAAGAGAGAGAAAGAGACTATATATATATATATATATATATATATATATATATATATATATATATATATATACTGAAATTATATATATCTGTGTACCTATTTATTCGCATAAATAAAATTCAGTGATACACAATAAGTTTTGATAATAAGATAATATCACTAATTGTATTGCTTTATTTATTAGAGTAGAACATCATAATTCAAACTTTATTTTGTAGTAAAATTATGCAAAATAAACCTTAAATAAAAACCCGTATCTGATGTCAAGAAACGAGTAATAAAAATCGACTATACATCTAAGTAAAGAAATTTCTGAGGATTTAAGTTTGTTTTATACTTAATTATATATCCTACACTTTAATCTGAAGTGCAAATGACAATAATTAAATTACTCTAGAACTGTCAGTTTAGAAGAGCTTCGAACATCGGCAGACATAAGTGGCAGATGTCAGATAAAGACAAAGACATTCTGCTAGCGTAATATACGTAGAAACTGTTGGTTTTATAGATACATATTATAGGATTTTGTATGGTAATAATTAAGTAAGTGCAAACACTGTCTATTTTAAACAGTTTGATGTAATTCCTTTACAACATACCTTATTTTGAAATTATAATATACTATTTTATCGCGGAAAACTTTTACATTAAAAATTACAAATTGAAAATTACGAAATGCGCGTATAGGTAGGTTATATACGCAATGGGAATCTGTTACTTGAAAAATGACGATCTAATATCAAGACATTCGCGAATCGTATCACATATGCGCATTATTTGTCTTATAAGTATTAAAAGGTAAACATCCTTAGAATTTAGTGTTTATCATTTAGGAGTACCTACCAGGTTAAAATGGAATTTAAAACAATGATCACATACCTTGTGATGATTGTTTTAAATTTCATTTCGTTTACTATGTTCAGATATAGTAGACCTAACAACGAATTACCATCTGTATGTATACCTACACGTTCGTGCTTTTCGTAGTTTTCAATTTGTAATTTTTCTGTGAAAAATTGTGTTCCACATAGATTATTATGTCAAAGTAATTTAGTAAACAATTTATCCGATTTTTTTTAACAGTAGACACTATCTGGACTTACATGTTAATTACCTTTTGTAAATATTTATTTAAGCCAACCAATTTTATTTAGAAAAAAAAATATGCACGATAATTAAACGAATAATTACACTAATGGCCTCATTTGTAGCTCATTAATTCGAACAAAGTTTACGAATATAATTTATATAAACAACAGAAATTAATTCTATGACAGCAGAAATGGAAGATGGAGAGTTCTGTCATTAGTTATTTATTAGTATTAATATCATATATTTAAATAACCGTACATTTAATCAATTAAACAAATGTTAACATTCTTAATATTATTACAATATTAAACCAAACCTAATCTAAACTACACACTACAATATAATTCTATATTTATCGACTACTATCATCAGACATAATAAATAAATACAAGGAAACATAATTCAAACAATTATAATTCTAAATCAACGAAAACAAATAAAAATAATTATAAAAAACACAAAAGAACAATAAACCAAACAGATGCAAAAGCAACGGACTTTACAGATACACACCAGCACACACGATATGATAAAATCTTGTGTTTTTCAAACAGATTAATTCTTGTATTTTATGTTTTAAACACTTATAGGACGTAACTATAACACAACGTATATATCATCTGGTAAGATATTAAATATCTTATAATTAAACCTAACCCTATATTTTCCGTCTAACATTTCTTATTGTTAGTCACAGATAACCGGTTTTGCGACCATTTTCGTCATCATCAGATGTGTACTCATGTAAAAGTATTAAGAACAAACATCTAACCAACATTTTAATACTCTACTTACAAACAGTTAATAAATGTAAAATATGTTTTAACTTATCAAGTATGGTGGCGATTTACTAAAACTTTTAAATAAAACCTCTTAGTACGCATAGACTTCGATTTCTTACACCATAATAATTATTAAACCTTGAGACCACATAAGATCTCCGTCTAACTAAATTGAGGTGTGATTATTTTATTTTAAAATTACGCTCACAAAAAGTGGTCGAAAATGAAATAATTCTAAAGTTTTACGAAAAGGTAAAAATTTAGCAAAACAAAATATTCCATTTCACTTTTTTTAAAATTAAATAGATCCATATTTTGTTATAACATATTAATAATATTATATGATACTTAATAGTCTTACAATTTGTATATAATCGTTTCACATAGTTGTACGACGTAATGTTTAAATATAAAATATTGGTCTTTTTCTTATTTTTTTAAAAAGAAACGACTAATTCATAATTAGATTTTGAATTTTTAAGTACTATATCCTCTAAACCCTGTCTATTTATACTTGTTTCATATTTTTGGCCAGATTCGTTGTTGAGTCAATAAAATATATACTAAAAAAAATATAATGTTTTTGGTATAAGCATAAGAAATCTTAATTTTATTTCCAATTAATCTCAGTACCTTAATCTTAATATTAATTTAATTGTACTAAGCAATGAACGTTAATAAACCCAAGTGTATAAATTATTTATAAAATGAGTTTAATGGCTCATATTTATAATAAAGAACGAATAATTTCAAAACTTAATAAACTCACGCCTCCTGAAAATGGTCGCTAAATTATTACCATCTAGGATTGAAACTTTTGTCATATTCATTTATGAAGTTTTTAAAAGTTCCGCCCGTTATACACAACTAAAAGCATACTCAAAGAAACTTAATGGCCATTAAAAGTCCAACGCGAGAGTGGATAATTCACATTTTTAAGTAAAACTATAACTACGGAACTACAATTAAAAAATAATGTTATTTAAATTTTAAAATAAAACAATATTAAAATGAAGTAATAATGGAAAAATGTGATCAAAACAACAAAATGACCTATTACTGTGCTCTTGGGACATAAAAATAAACTGTTTTAAAATGTGTCAAAAACTTTGAAGCGACGCAAAAAGGATAACACCCAGTCGAGGATCTCACCATTATCCAACATCGCCTGGTTTGAATGGGATAGTTGAGATATTGATATGATAATTATGTATGAACTTATTAAACGTTCCGACCGTTTTATACACAACTAAAGGATACTCAACGAATCTAATGGTCATTAAAAACTTCAACAAGGATATCATAATTCACTTTTTAAAGTAAAACTACGAAACTAAAACTAAATAATAGTGTTACACAATATATTAATAATGGGAAACTGTGATCAAAACAAAGAAATGACCTATTCCAAGGCTCTTGTAACAATATAATTACTAAATGTTTTAAAATAAATCCAAAACCTTCAAGCAACGAAAGAATGACGAAACCATATCAAGGATTCCACCATTATCCACCAGCATCGAATGGTTTGAATGAGTTGGTAGGTATTGAAATATTTTTATCAAATTATGTAATTGTTACCGATTAGTAATAAGGGCAGTATTCGTTGAAAAAAATCTTAAAACTATTAATTTAAGTGAAATGCAGAAATTGTAGAAATGAATAAATAAAATTTAGTTTTAAAATTCGACGTGGTTTAATATGAATTATTGAACAGGTTTTAAAGCTAACTTTCAAAATGTAAATATTTATTTTCTTTTACAAGACAACACGACAAAACTTACATTTATATTAACACATATTAACTACAACAAAAACTATATTTTATTTAAATGTTAAATAAACGTTGGCCGGAGTCAGAAAAATATACACATCTGGAAAAGGAACTAGGTTTATACGGTGAGAGTTAGTATCAATCGAAACAACAACAAAATGTATATAAAATTAAAAAATCGAAATAAAGCAGAACTAAACACTAAAAATGCAATGAAAAATTAAAACACACAACAACAAAATAGGCTGTTAGTGTTTCTTTCTTATACAAGATAAAATCAAGGTTCTAGAGAGTTTTAGTTAAAATCAAAATGTTTGAAAGATTTGTTGTATATACATACAATTCCATGAATATAGTTAATAGCGCTGATAAATATTTTAAAATAAATGTAAAAACAAATTGTCATAATATTAATTACTTAACCTCATTATATTTAAAGAACCGGTTAAATGACGATGTTTCAAAGAAGAGATGTTAGTACTTAAAGACAAAAATCGTGTTTCCTCTTATAAAATTTACCTAAAAATAAAGAGTGCTTGGATGCATAATTAATAGGGTAATAGAGTAAATATTATACTTTAGCACGTTCCTTATAAATTTTAAAATGTGTTTAGTAAAGATTTTTTACAATAATATTATAATTTTCGTAATAATATAACAGAGGACGTAATAAGATTCATTTACACATATATAAAATGGATTATCAAATGGTTAGCAAATTAAGTATTAGAAATTTTCGTATTTAATTAAAAGTTTATCCAATACTTTGAGACAACTCACATGGAATATGCAATAGTTAAATAAAAATAATTAAATATGGTTAGAGTTAGCCAAAAAACCACTAAATAAATAAAAAATAAAAAAAATTGTCAATAGTTAATAATAGTAATAATAATAATTAATAAATTTGTTTAGATTAAGTATAAATTAAATATACAAAGTTAAAAGTACAAAGAAGTTAAAAAAAAAAAAAAAAAAAGAAGAAGAAAAAGATATTTTAAGACAACAAAGCAAAAACTAAAATATTCTTTGTTAACAAAATTTAAAATTATTATTGTCAGTATGATTTGTATTGCAGAGCAGAACAGATCTGTTAATTTCAAATAGTGATAAAATTTGAAGAAGATTTCAGAATGGTATTTTTTTTTGTGATTGATATTAGTTGTTCGGTTTGTAGAAGTTGTAGAAGGAGGGTGTAGTAAAGGATAAAAACAGGTTATTGAACAGAACTTTGTATATGGTGAGATCAGGTTATTGAACAGAACTTTGTATATGGTGAGATATGTTTATGAATTTGACTTTAAATTGGCTTAATTGATATTTATGTTTCTATGTTATAGTGGTTATATATATTTAATTTTTTTTTTGTTACAAATATTTAATATATGTATGAATTTGATAAAAACTTGTGAAGGTTTGGACTGTGCCGGCGAGAACCGAAACCTGAGATTAAGTTTCTTAAGTATTTAAATATTAATCATGGTGCAGATCGGTGAACACTTCATACCGTCACTCATCGATACTGGGTCAAATGTATCCTGCATATCCGAAAACTGGTTTCGAATGAACAAAGACACGATAGGAAAATACGAGGAGTTACCTGTGTCCAACCTACAAATTAAAACAGCAACTGGATTTAAAAAAAAAGAGTAACTAGAATTGTCCTAGTCGATATTAAAATAAAAAATGAAACATTTAAATTACAAGCATTAATAATACCAAGTCTCATAAAGGATATAATATTAGGAATGGACGCTATAGTAGATTTAGGGATGGAAATAAACTTTAATCGCAACGATATAAATATGGAAATAAATAATAAACATATACAATTAAAGTTTGAGGAAGAAACCAAAGAAGGAATATTATGCCAAGTTATTGAAGAAACGGAGGAATTGGAACGCGAACTGATAAATAACAGGAATATACAAAATGAACATAACAGAAATAATATATTATATAAACAGAATCAAAATTTAAACTATGACTATTCGACCATTACTTCAGAAATAATAGATTCTAATATAACGTTAAATCCAAATTTGAAACCAGACCAACAACAGGAACTTTTATCATTAATTAAGTTACATCAACATGTATTTTCGGAACAACCAGGGCTATGCAATGAATACACGCATCATTTTCAAGTTAAGGAGGGCAAAATCTTCAAAGGGCAAAACTATCCTGTACCGTTAAGATACCAAGACGAAGTATCCCAGGAAATCAACAGAATGTTGGAACAGAATATCATTGAGAGGTCATACAGCGTCTTTATCAATCCAATCATCCCCGTGATAAAGAAGAACGGCGAGATTCGACTATGTCTCGACGCCAGGAAGGCCAACGAAATCATCGTACCGGACTTCGAATGCAATAGAAGCGTAAATGAGATATTATCAAAAGCACGAAATTGCAAGTGGTTAAGCACCATTGACTTGACCGCGTCATATTGGTAGATACCTTTGTCGCCAGAGTCACGCCAATATACCGCATTCCAGTTCAGAGGACGGACGTACCAGTACACAGTCACACCGTTTGGAGTGTCGACGTCACAAGCTGCATGGTTCGAGCTTTAGACCAAGTTTTTGATGACAACATAGAATCGTTCACTCTCATTTATATCGACGATATTTGCATCATATCGCCCGACTTTCAGACTCATCTACAACATCTAAGTTACATCTTTTCGAAATTAGCCGAAGCCAACATGAAAATAAAGTTTTCAAAATCCACATTCTGCCAAAACTCAGTAACATTCTTGGGATATACGATGACCGACACTGGGCTACAAATGGATGACAGTAAGGTACAGCCAATCCTCGATTTCCCTTCACCGAAGTCCAGAAAGCAACTAAAGTCATTCTTAGGCTGTATCAATTATTATAATAAATTCATCAATAAGTTTTCTCACAACATACAACCACTACTGCGCTTAACATCCAAAAGAGTTAAATTTATATGGACTAATGATGACGAAATCACTTTCAAGAATATTAAAAAACTTTTCCTCGAAACGCAGACATTACATCATCCAGACCCGAAACGCCCATTTTACTTGCAAACGGACGCTTCAAATTACGCTATTGGAGGGCATCTATACCAGATCGACAATGACGGCATAAAGAGAGCTATTGTGTTTGTGTCCAGATCCTTACAACCGACTGAACAAAGATTTACGACCACGGAGAAAGAGTTACTCGCAATCGTATACTGCTTGCAGAAGACACGGTACCTAATATATGGATCCGAGCTAACTATAGTCACAGATAACCACGCTTTAACATTCGTGAAATCGTGCAAATTATTAAACGCTCGCTTAACCAGATGGATATTGGCCATTCAGGATTACAATTTCAAAATCCAGCATTGCAAGGGAAGTGAAAACAGCACGGCAGACGCACTGAGCCGGATACCTCGAACACAGACCGAGGTAACACAAGAAGATCAGGCTGAGCTAATTATAACCTATATTGAACGAATACATGACCTCAACCTCCAGCAGGAGTTAAGAAATATGAGCTAACTACAAAAACAAGACCAAAACTTATTTAAAATCATACAAGAATTATTAAAAACACAAAATCAAATTTTAGATACAAACCTTCTTCAAAATTACTGCTACCACAATCAAATTCTTTATAAACGCCTCCACAAACAATGGACCATTATGGTACCCGAATTCATTATTGATTCACTAGTATGGGAATGCCACACTTACTATTTACATTGCGGGGCAAAGAAATGCTTCGATATACTTAAAGAGAGTTTTACTTTCAAAAACATGGGAAGACGCATCCGAGTGACTTTATCAAAGTGCGACTCATGTCAAAGATGCAAGAGTAACCCACATCCATCCAGGGGACCAGCTCAAGGAATTACATGTCGGGAGAAAAACCATCAGCTCGCAGTGGACATAGTAGGACCACTTCCTACCAGTATAGGCAGAACCAAGTACATCCTAGTAATTATCGATATATTTACAAAATTTATTCAACTCTATCCCATTAGAAACGCAAATACTAAGACTATCTTAAATAAGTTATTCAATATTTATATACCAGAACATGGAGTACCGAAGATGATACAGTCAGACAACGGGACCCAATTCCGGAGCCGCTTATGGAGCAAAAAACTAGAAGAAAATAATATTATACCAATATTTAGTCCGTTTTATCGACCACAATCCAACATGGCCGAAAGACCGATTAAGGAGATCAAGAGATGTTTTAGGACTTACTGTTCGGGAAACCATAAATCATGGGCAAAGTACATAACAGATATAACAGACATGTTAAACGAAGTTTACAATGAGACAACAGGTTTTACACCGAATGAACTTCAGTTGGGTCAACGCAATATTAGATTTTGGGAGCCGTTTATTGAAAATCAACTGTATAAGGATATCCCATTAGAAGAAAAACTGCACTTAACCTTGAAACGAATTGAAACTAAACGATAGAAGCGAGCAAGGAAGTTAAATGAACAACACAAGCCCACCATATTTAACATCGGAGATTTAATATTGGTCAAGAATTTTGCGCAATCTAATGCCGCCCAAGGAGAAACATCGAAACTATTCGAAATTTATGAAGGTCCCTATAAAATTAGCCAGATTGTAGGAAAAACAACATTTTTTATAACTGATTTACAAAACACAAAAGAAAACGGACCATATCATATCTCAGCAATAAAACATTATAAATATATACAAGATTAATTACCATAATTTTGTATAAATAAATAAATTTAAAAAAAAAAAAAAATTCTATTCATTGCTCGTTGTCATTGTATGTTTTGACAAACCCATTTAATTCAAAAATTAACTTTGCAAATAAAATTGTAAGGGACTGACTAAATGGATTTGCAAAAAAAAATTGTAAGGGACATTGAGACAACTCACATGGAATATGCTATAGTTAAATAAAAATAATTAAATATGGTTAGAGTTAGCCAAAAAACCACTAAATAAATAAAAAATAAAAAAAATTGTCAATAGTTAATAATAGTAATAATAATAATTAATAAATTTGTTTAGATTAAGTATAAATTAAATATACAATGTTAAAAGTACAAAGAAGTTAAAAAAAAAAAAAAGAAGAAAAAGATATTTTAAGACAACAAAGCAAAAACTAAAATATTCTTTGTTAACAAAATTTAAAATTATTATTGTCAGTATGATTTGTATTGCAGAGCAGAACAGATCTGTTAATTTCAAATAGTGATAAAATTTGAAGAAGATTTCAGAATGGTATTTTTTTTTGTGATTGATATTAGTTGTTCGGTTTGTAGAAGTTGTAGAAGGAGGGTGTAGTAAAGGATAAAAACAGGTTATTGAACAGAACTTTGTATATGGTGAGATCAGGTTATTGAACAGAACTTTGTATATGGTGAGATATGTTTATGAATTTGACTTTAAATTGGCTTAATTGATATTTATGTTTCTATGTTATAGTGGTTATATATATTTAATTTTTTTTTGTTACAAATATTTAATATATGTATGAATTTGATAAAAACTTGTGAAGGTTTGGACTGTGCCGGCGAGAACCGAAACCTGAGATTAAGTTTCTTAAGTATTTAAATATTTTTAATAAATAAAATTATTATTATTTATTTGTTATATCCAAAAAGTTATTTATTATTTTTTTTAAACAATTAATTAACAAAAAGTAAGTTATTTCAACTTAGACCACTGTATATAACTTTATGAATAACTAATTACTTGTAATAATTAATGTTTGTGAAACATTAATAGTTCTTATTATAAATCTATTTTTGTGTGACTGTAATAAAGCTCTATTAGTTTAACAAATATGTTATTGATTAAACAACTGAACTCTTGGTTTTAATAAAGTATATCTTGTTAATATATTGTTAACAAGAAGTTTCCGTAGAATGGTTACTAAATACTTCATCACATGTTTTGAATAGATTCCTTACATAGATGTATAGAAGGTGAGCTTTAGAAATTCCATTACCGGATCGTAAGGTAGCCAATTTCCGTACAACTGAATATATGTCTTGCACATACATCAAAATACGTATTAATAAAATGATAAAGTACGGTTAGGTATAGTCTATACGTAATTTATACAAATAATACGATTATTTACAAATTTGTGAGTATATTTAGTAATTATATATTCATAAATTATTTACTTATCAGAATATAATTTATTTAAAGTTCCTAATAAAGTAACAAAGTTTTGCTTTGAATGAAAATATAAAAACTTTGGATGTTTATTGTTAGAAAAATTGATCTCAATATAGCTATAGTAATATATCTTTAAATAATAATATCCTTAAAATGTATTTGTAACGTCCTTCAGACAAAAATATAAAATCTGCTTTATCGACATATGTAAACCAACACCCTTATTCGGATATTGTCATGCTACCGCCGTGTGCTGAGACCTGGCGGGGAATATCATAATCCACAATCACATGATCGGTGCACTCTGGACTGAAGCAACCGCCGGCAGTCTAGTCGCTTCTAAATCACATCATTAAGCAGCAGTTTTTTTATTTTAAAGTTTTAATTACTGATATATGTTTTGTTCAGAAATAATTTAACTAGGATTATTTTCTTTTGATTGTTCAGTAATTTTATTGAAGGCTAATGTCTTGTAAAAAATAGAATAACCTTCTTTCATTTAAAAACAATTTACAAAATCAAATTATAAAATCAAAGAAATAACTAGTCAAATGTTTTTCTTAATTGGAATCTTTTGTTTAAAAATTTCCTAGCAGTTGTTACAATTCTTTATCTCAAACAAAGATCGAGATATATTAGATTCTTTATTAATATAAAAAAAACTTATTTATAATCTTTTTTGGACATTTTGTAATTCTGATAATTTTCCTTTTCATTTTAATTAAATTAAAAATCATTTTTCATTACAAAGACTTGTCGAACAACCTGTATGAGCGTGTCTAAAACTCTTTTTTAACTTGCTTTTTGCTTAGCAAAAGCTGGTCCGAGATTGCAACTCCAGACAGGTTCAAACTCAGTTTCAACATTCTCTAAGTGCACCAGATCATCACGTATATATGTATAAATGGAAATATAAACTTTTTCAAAAATGACAGTTGTTAATAAAAGGAACTTTGGTTGTGAAATTATTCTTTATAAAGAATAACAAATTTTGTTCAAGAAACAAAACTCTGTATAATAATGTGTCTTCATGTCAGTTTTTTTTTTAATCTGTAAAGTGTTACCAGGCGACTTAAATTATCAAAAGGTGGAACCAACTGGTAACAATGTTTAATAAAAAAAAGACAAAGACAAATTATATAATTAACAAAGCCAAAATTTATTAAATTTAAACGGAAATTTCGACGGATCAGATTTTACCATTTACAATTAGGCAAATACCAGCTTAAGATTACTTGACATCACCAAAAGGTTATCCATGAATAAGATTATAAATTGAATCTTCTTTAAAAAAAGTTTACATGCCCTTAGTTAGTAAAAAAAAATTAACAATTAAACTTTTGACATTTATCCCCCCTTTTTATACAAACTGTTATAAAAGAATTTAACAATAAAAAAAAGATTCTATAATCAAAATTAAAATATTAGTTCAAAAGGTATATTAATTCTAACAAGTTTTCATCATTAAATTACTTATAAAATATCATAATTTTGTTTACATTTCTTACATTCTAAGTTGGCCAACTAATATATATATATATATATATATATATATATATATATATATATATATATTGTATACATATAAAAAAAGGAAATTTGTTTATAATATGAAGGAAATTTTTAAATAGTGAAATTTTTTTTTATACTGAAATTTTCAAATATTTAAATTTTTAAATAGTGAAATTTTAAAGATTGAAATTTTTAAATCATAAAATTCTTTTTTTTTTTTAGATTGACGTCAATTTTGTTTTATTAATTTTGAAAATAACCCCTTTGGGGCTGTTAGGACCGAAAGGTTTGCATGCAGCTCCACCCAATAATATATTTTGTATTATAAATAATTACAAATTATAACATATAAACAGTAAAGGACATATTGTTAAACAGAGTTCAGTTCCAAAAATATACATAAGAACAGGTTCACAATTAGAGTCAGTATTTTAGATGAAAATCATTTTATAGTGCACTTATCGACTTTTCAAAGTTTTTGTTATAAACATGTCTCAAACAGTTAGGTAGAGTCTTTTAACAGGCATCCTATTTTGCTGCATAGACTTGCAAAATCCAGAATACAAAATCCAGCAAACTTGGACCAGCTTTTGCTGTTGAAAAGAAACACAGGTCTAATAGAGATTTATGCAATCTTATACATGTAATAGCACAAGTTTTCTCTTATTCAAAATGCTTTGTTATTTCATCAAAATCAAGAAAATTATCGTAATTACAGAAATCCAGAAAAGATTATAAATTAAGTCCTTTTAGTTGTTAATACTAGTAGTATATGAATATCTTGATTTCTGTTTGAAACAAAGACTTATAACAAGAGTTAGAAATTTTCTAAAGACAAAAGACTCTAGTTCAGAAAAACCTTTTTTGCTAGTTTTTGATATGATCAAGCATTTAATATTTTGACTGCTTAAGATTTAATATGACTGCTCAATACTCAAAGTTTGACTGCTTAAAGTTTACATTTAGCTTCTGTAAATTATCTTTTAAAGAAAGGAAATGCTTTTATAAGTTATTAAATTTCAGTAAAAATTTTGAATACTAAAAGAAAATACTAAACACATATTTCAATAAACAAAGCTTAAAATATTAACAAATTTTATAGTATAGCAAAATCTGAGAAATAAAGTACCTGGACTGGTTGTGAAGTGCTGAGAAATTTTGAATAGAAGCACACGCCGTGTTTTATTAAAACAAAACTCACTGACACATTATCTCTACACCTCTAAAACACTGACATTCTTAGAAAAACACCTATTGCATCGTAACGATTTTTGAATGATTTATCAAATTATTATGACGAGAATTGTAGAGCTTTTTGCAAATGAAGGCCGATTAGATTTTGGAACGACCACATGTTCTACTAGGTTGAAGTGAAGTGAATAACGGTATTTTTAGACTGGACGTTATCCGGTGATAGAAAAGGAGAGAGATATATCGTGCGATGGGTTTCTACTTTGGCCTCCAGGTTACACTAGCTATCGGATGCAGGTATATGAGGCAAGGCGGGGGTGGACGGTTGATAAATTTAGTACAGATTATTAAATTAATTTATATGTAACGCTACAAAAGTAATGTGTACTAATTTAAAATCAAAATAATATTGGATGGGACTGAATGCAAAATATTTCGGCCTACACGACCCCAAAGGGGTTATTTTTCAAAATTAAAATCATATTGACGTCAATAGTTTAAAACAACATTAATTTCTTTATATATCATAAATTTGTCTTTTTTTTAAATAGAAAAGGTATGTGATCTAGCTAGTTTTTTAAAAATGTATCTATATATATATATATATATATATATATATATATATATATATATATAGTAGTAAACTAAGTATTTGATAATACAAAATCTTGTTTACTGTAATACATAATTTCGGCCTTTTTTTATATCTAAAATTTAAATTCTTTTCGTATTAAGCTGAAATCTAAATTTTGTAATTTAAAAAAAAAAAACCAAAAACTATGAAATCTTTGTTATAAATAATTTTTTGTAAATGTGTTACCAGGGGACTTAAATTTAAGAAAGGCGGAACCAAAATGGTAACAATGTTTAGAAATTAAAAAAAAATTAAAAGGACAAAAACAAATTTAGTGATTAACAAGGCTCAAGTTTATTGAAACAGAAAAAGAAATTTCAACGTTTCAGATTTTATCATTTACAATTGAGAAAGACATCCTGAGACAAAATTATCATAAACAGCTTATGATTAAAAAAAAATATTATAATTAATAATAGTTATACGCCCTTAATACAAAATATTATAATTTAAACAAAAAAATTAATCAATAGATTCTGAAAATTTATCCCCCCTTTTTTTTAGTTTATATATGTTATAGTTACAAAGTTTAACAAAAGACAATGAGCACAGCTTAACAATTAACAGGATTATCATTAATCCAAAAAAAAAAGATTATATGCCCTTAAATGTAAAAATTACAAAAATAAAAAAAAGATGAAAAGATACTGATTTTTATTCCCCCCCCTTTTAACTTTATGAAATGATAGCTTTCTAAAACAGTTACATAATATTACTTATTTTATAAATTTCTTAAATGCTATATTGGCCAATAAATATATATATATTTTAGATAAAGAATTTATTATAAAAAGGAGAAGTTTATTTTAAAAAGAAAATTTTGAATATTAAGTTTTATTAATTGACGTCAATTGTTTTAATTTAGAAACTAACCTCTGGGAGGTTGTTAGGACCGAAAGTTTGCATGCAGGCTCCACCCAATAAATATTTTATATATTTTATAATTAATTACACAAGTCTACATCTAAAAGATAGTTTTTTTTTTTTTAGAAAACATATTCGCTGAAATAGATTTAGGCACATATACAATATGAGTTTAATTAGAGTTCTATAAAGTTAGTTTTTTTTGTAACATCACTTTTGTGCACGTGAAACTCTGAATCTATGTTGAAACAAAACGTGTTTTGTTAACAGGGCGAAACGTGTTCAGATCTTTAGCCGTGTTTCTTCTACCAGCATATTAGCTATGAGCAAAAAACATGTTTTTTAGCGTCTGTACAAAATCAGACATGTTGTAGCATTAAAGTTCATTATTAAAGTAAATATCTGGTTATTTGTCAAAATTAAAGAAAATTGATGGTATAACAGAAATTCGTTAAGATGGTACTTCTAAGCTTCTTAGATTATTATAAATCTATTTATATATATTTTAATTTTGTTTGAAACAAAGCTTGTATAAGACTTGCAAGGTCTGCAAAGTCTGTAAAACGAAATTTTCTGATTTAGAACAGATTTCTCCAATTGTTTTATATTTGACATTTTCAATAAGATATTTTAATCATTTAAAGTTCAACATTAGTTTGCACTTATTTCACATAATTGTTCAAAACTCAAAATGTGCCTTTACAAGGTTTTGTGAAGTATGTTTTTAAAAGTAAATTTTTATAATCACTCAGTTTCAAAAGAACATTGAATATTAAACAAAACAAGAAATACATATTTTAAATAATACATGATAATTAATAAATTATTTTAAAGCATTAACAAAAATTTAAAGTATGATAAGATCTGTAAGGTTCAGTACCTGGAAAATCCTGTCGCAGATCACGTGAGCTTGTGCCGTAAAAAAAATAATAATTTAACCAACATTATAGACTAAAACGCACAGAAACTGTAGATTAAGCATCGTTGAAGGTTGAAGCAGAATTTTTGAGAATCAAGAAATTTATTATATCTAACGTAACGATGAAGAGTCAGGCATTGTGAGTGACTACCGGTAGACTAGATAACGGGTATTTAGACAGCTAGGCTGGCCAGCCGTTGTACTCTGCCCTCCGATATCATATGATCGTTAGTTTTGGATGATCTCGCCGGGTGGCAGCATCTGTCAAGCGACGGAAGTTGGATGTGGAAAACGAGTTTATGAATTTTATTTTGCAGGATGGATTTTTTAGAATTTGAATGCTACAGCTCTCCCCCCCCCGAAAGACGGAGTTAGGGTGGAGTCAGAAAAGAGGCCAGAAGGGCCTAACACAAAATTTTGAAAAAGGGACAAGGGCCAGAAGGGCCTCCAAAAAAAAATTCTAAAGAAGTGGCCAGAAGGGCCTCCAAGAACAGATTGAAGAAAGGGGCCAGAAGGGCCTCCTACAAAATTTAGCAACGGGGCACCTGATAGAAACAACGCTTCATAATGCTTTAATAATCACCACTCTAGGGTGTAGCCTCCTTCGGCACTTACTTATTAAATTTTGAAATTTCTATAGCGTCTCAGCTCTTCCCACCTATCATTGGGACAAGCCCCGGACAGAAAGAGCTGAAGGGTGACGCAAAGGTCGACATTGCTGTGCATGAACTGACTTTGTACACTAAGGTACAAGGGGAAAGGGGTGGAGTGGCACCTCGGGAATACCAAGTGGAGGTGACCACTCCGGGGACTGGGGAGGGAATGTGCATCGCACATTGGACTTACAGGAAAGGCCGGACTCAGACGGGGGGGAGTATCCGATATCATATGATCGTTAGTTTTGGATGATCTCGCCGGGTGGCAGCATCTGTCAAGCGACGGAAGTTGGATGTGGAAAACAAGTTTATGAATTTTATTTTGCAGGATGGATTTTTTAGAATTTGAATGCTACAAATGGTCAAATTCAATTCAGAAAATTTAAGCTAAATAAATTTTAGCACTTGTTAATGAAATTTGTTTTTTTTTTTTTTTTAAACATGTTTACCAGTAGGTTCCACAATCTTTAATTCTCAGTCGCCTGGTAACATGTTTTTGGTAGCAGAGCGTAGTTAATTATAAAATTTGTCTTTTTTTTGGAACCATAAAAATTTAATATTTTTAAATTGATCCTGTGCCGGACAAAGCTCACCTTTCTTTATCATTACAGCTTACTTCATAAACCGAACAACCATTGTTGATGAAACTAAGATTTTTTTTTTTACAAAAACTTATTAGTCTCTAAATAATTTCACATAAACACACCTTTCACAAGAACACCTAGACCAATTTTGATCAATTTTTTTTCTTTTCCTTTCCTTTATTCTCTTTTGAAAATTTTCATTATATACTTTAGTAATTCACAGGATTCGATTCAAACAGGCAAGGCTTTATCGAGAATACAAAAAATATAAATATAAAATAAATAAAAATCCAAAAATAGATTAAAAAAAATAAATAAAATAAATACTTTTCAAATTTTCAAAAATTTTCTCGAGGATTCATTTTGCTTGTTTGTTTTGGTTCTTACACACACACATACATATATACAATATACACAACTCTCAATTTATTTATTCATTTTTTTTGGGGGTGTGTTCATTTCAATTTCTCTCCCTTCTCAAAATTAAACAGACTTTGCGATCTTAAATAAAAATAATTTTGTACTAAATTTTCCCTTCCTAATATAGGTGCCCAGATTTTGTATGTAGGAAAACATGGTTGGCCTGTTTGCTTTTCCCTTGTATTATTTTGGTCGTTAGCAGGTCAACATGTTTGTTTCCTTATTTAATTGTTAGGGATGAGAAAACCGGAGTTGGGTTTTCCATATCATGGGTCACTTTTTTTTTTATACTGTCTCTTTACTCACATCTTTCTTTCACACTTTTTTGAAAAACAGCATAACAATTTTGATGAAATTTTTTTTAACATAATTTTTTTAATTAAATTAATTTTTTTTGGGGGGCACATGATTACAGACACACATAAGACCTTAAGTCAACAACTACATGCCCTGCCTTGTACAGTAGAACCATTTTGACTCTTCAACGTTTCATACTGCTTCTTTGTTTATTTTGGAATTGATTATTTGTTTTGGCCCTTCTAAATTTTTTTAAAAATTATTGAGCCGTGAATAGTTTAAATTTTTCTTCGTATGGGAGAAGAGAAATTTAAATAACGACGCTGAGCATGATCTGACTATAGCTTCAGGAGTTTTCATTTTATTTTAATTTATTTTTGTAATTTATATTTTAAATCGGCTCAGAGGACTGTCCCCCCCCTCTGAGTCCGATTTCCTGAATGCGTCAAGTGTTATACACTTCCCTCCCTTTGTTCCCCGGAGTGGTCACCTCCCTTGGCTTCCCGAGGTGCCACTCCTCCCCTTTACCCCATCCTCCCGTACCCTAGTGGTACAATGCCAGATCATGCACAGCAATGTCGACATTTTGCGTCATCTTCAGCTCTTTCTCTCCTGGGACTAGCCCGATTTCTTTTGATTGGCGGGAAGAGCTGAGACGCCTTAGAAATTTCAAAATTTAATAAGTAAGCGCCGAAGGAGGCTACACCCTAGAGTGGTGATTAAAAGCACTATGAAGCGTTGTTTCTATCAGGTGCCCCTGTCTTCAAAATTTTGTGGGAGGCCCTTTTGGCCCCTTTTCTGACTCCACCCCAACTCCGTCTTTCGCGGGGGGGAGAGCTGTAACGCCCTTCAGACAAAAATATAAAATCTGCTTTATTGACATATGTAAACCAACACCCTTATTCGGATATTGTCATGCTACCGCCGTGTGCTGAGACCTGGCGGGGAATATCATAATCCACAATCACATGATCGGTGCACTCTGGACTGAAGCAACCGCCGGCAGTCTAGTCGCTTCTAAATCACATCATTAAGCAGCAGTTTTTTTAAACATGAAATCTCCGAAATAGCAAAAGTGCATTATGACAGTAATTATACAGCTTCATTCTTTCTAAATTCTAAAAATATGTTACAGTTAAATAATACCGTTAGTTTTTTCAGTGAGTTTTGTTTTCTACATGTTAATTTTCATCTCACAATGACCTTCAGGCACATGTCAGGCTTCTAAGCATTTTACAACAAGTTCCAGGTATTCGAAATTAAAATTTGACCATTCTATATATAAATCTGTTAATATTTTAAAGTTTTAATTACTGATATATGTTTTGTTCAGAAATAATTTAACTAGGATTATTTTCTTTTGATTGTTCAGTAATTTTATTGAAGGCTAATGTCTTGTAAAAAATAGAATAACCTTCTTTCATTTAAAAACAATTTACAAAATCAAATTATAAAATCAAAGAATTAACTAGTCAAATGTTTTTCTTAATTAGAATCTTTTGTTTTAAAATTTCCAAGCAGTTGTTACAATTCTTTATCTCAAACAAAGATCGAGATATATTAGATTCTTTATTAATATTAAAAAAAAATTATTTATAATCTTTTTTGGACATTTTGTAATTCTGATAATTTTCCTTTTCATTTTAATTAAATTAAAAATCATTTTTCATTACAAAGACTTGTCGAACAACCTGTATGAGTTTGTCTAAATCTCTTTTTAACTTGCTTTTTGCTTAGCAAAAGCTGGTCCGAGATTGCAACTCCAGACAGGTTCAAACTCGGTTTCAATATTCTCTAAGTGCACCAGATCATCACGTATATATGTATAAAAGGAAATATAAACTTTTTCAAAAATGACAGTTGTTAATAAAAGGAACTTTGGTTGTGAAATTATTCTTTATAAAGAATAACAAATTTTGTTCAAGAAACAAAACTCTATATAATAATGTGTCTTCATGTCAGTTTTTTTTTTAAATCTGTAAAGTAATGTGTACTAATTTAAAATCAAAATAATATTGGATGTGACTGCATGCAAAATATTTCGGCCTACACGACCCCAAAGGGGTTATTTTTCAAAATTAAAATCATATTGACGTCAATATGATTTTAATTTTGAAAAATAACCCCTTTGGGGTCGTGTAGGCCAAAATATTTTGGTTATATATATATATAACCACGCTCTGCTACCAAAAACATGTTACCAGGCGACTGAGAATTAAAGATTGTGTAACCTACTGGCAAACCTGTTTAAAAAAAAAAGAAAACAAATTTCATTAACAAGTGCTAAAATTTATTTAGCTTAAATTTTCTGAATTGAATTTGACCATTTACAAAAAATTATTTATAACAAAGATTTCATAGTTTTTGGTTTTTTTTTTTAAATTACAAAATTTAGATTTCAGCTAAATACGAAAAGAATTTAAATTTTAGATATAAAAAAAAGGTCGAAATTATGTATTACAATTAACAAGATTTTGTATTATCAAATACTTAGTTTACTACTATATATATATATATATATATATATATATATATATATATATATATATATATATATATATATATATATATATAGAGAGAGAGAGAGAGAGAGAGAGAGAGAGAGAGAGAGAGAGAGAGAGAGAGAGAGAGAGAGAGAGAGAGATAGAGAGAGAGAGATACATTTTAAAACTAGATTGATCACATACTATTTTCTATTTTAAAAAAAAGACAAATTTATGATATATAAAATAAATTAATTTTGTTTTTTAAACTATTGACGTCAATATGATTTTAATTTTGAAAAATAACTCCTTTGGGGTCGTGTAGGCCGAAATATTTTAGATGCAGTCCCATCCAATATTATTTTGATTTTAAATTAGTACACATTACTTTACAGATTAAAAAAAAAACTGACATGAAGACACATTATTATACAGAGTTTTGTTTCTTGAACAAAATTTGTTATTCTTTATAAAGAATAATTTCACAACCAAAGATACTTTTATTAACAACTGTCATTTTTGAAAAAGTTTATATTTCCTTTTATACATATATACGTGATGATCTGGTGCACTTAGAGAATGTTGAAACCGAGTTTGAACCTGTCTGGAGTTGCAATCTCGGACCAGCTTTTGCTAAGCAAAAAGCAAGTTAAAAAGAGATTTAGACAAACTCATACAGGTTGTTCGACAAGTCTTTCTAATGAAAAATGATTTTTAATTTAATTAAAATGAAAAGGAAAATTATCAGAATTACAAAATGTCCAAAAAAGATTATAAATAAGTTTTTTTATATTAATAAAGAATCTAATATATCTCGATCTTTGTTTGAGATAAAGAATTGTAACAACTGCTAAGAAATTTTAAAACAAAAGATTCTAATTAAGAAAAACATTTGACTAGTTAATTCTTTGATTTTATAATTTGATTTTGTAAATTGTTTTTAAATGAAAGAAGGTTATTCTATTTTTTACAAGACATTAGCCTTCAATAAAATTACTGAACAATCAAAAGAAAATAATCCTAGTTAAATTATTTCTGAACAAAACATATATCAGTAATTAAAACTTAAAAATATTAACAGAGTTATATATAGAATGGTCAAATTTTAATTTCGGATACCTGGAACTTGTTGTAAAATGCTTAGAAGCCTGACATGTGCCTGAAGGTCATTGTGAGATGAAAATTAACATGTAGAAAACAAAACTCACTGAAAAAACTAGCGGTATTATTTAACTTAACACATTTTTAGAATTTAGAAAGAATGAAGCTGTATAATTACTGTCATAATGCACTTTTGCTATTTCGGAGATTTCATGTTTAAAAAAACTGCAGCTTAATGATGTGATTTAGAAGCGACGTGACTGCCGGCGGTTGCTTCAGTCCAGAGTGCACCGATCATGTGATTGTGGATTATGATATTCCCCGCCAGGTCTCAGCACACGGCGGTAGCATGACAATATCCGAATAAGGGTGTTGGTTTACATATGTCGATAAAGCAGATTTTATATTTTTGTCTGAAGGACGTTACATATTAACTGGTTTAAATTAATAAATATATGTTATAAGTGTGTCCATATAATTTGCTTGTGGTCGTAATTATAGATTCTAGGAAAAGATCTCTCCTGTCTTGTAAAGTAGTTACTTGGAAGTAAGGTTACTGAAACAATAAAATGACCCATACTGGCGTAAATACCACTCTACCTTCACCCTTCAGACTCATAAACGTTAAGGAGATTTCTAAGGATTCTACAGTACATAAGCAGACTTCTATTTCGGCAAGAGATTAAAAAGTTGTGGTTGCTGATTAAACTTAAACCGACGTATACTCTTTCAAAAATGTATTAAATTAAAAGTTTTCAATTGTTTTTCATTTTATTTTAATTTAATTTTTTTACGAAATAAGATATGTTCCATATACAATAACATGTATATTACGACATTATGTTTATATAAGGGCGAAAAAGAGAGTTTGTAAAGAGAATTCGTCTAATTCCACAACGAAGGAGACACCAATTTACACAGTTAATAGAATATATATATACTACTTGATAAACTAAAATAAATATATACCTATAATTTCTATATATTTTCACTACTTTTTAAAAGTAACTGATGTTAATACAACTTGATAGTATTTATTTCTGATGGGTAAAGATATTCTATATGTATGAGAAAAGATTATCTCGGATATTATATTGTATAAACCCATTTCTATTTTCATTTCTATAAAATCAGACAACAATTATTATTGGAAGATAAAAAATCTGTTCAGAAATCAACTCATAAGAAATAGTTGTCTACTATGTATATATAAGATCTAAAGTGAGTTTTCAAAAATCCATTACTAGGACCAAAATTCAAAATGTACGATTAAAACCCCTGCGTATTTTAAAAAGTTTGGAGAATGATGTTAAACTATGATTTTAAAACTAAATATTGTTTGTGTGCATAATATGTTAAAAAATTATCTTAAAATGTTAGGGCTTAGTAAGTTTACCGTTACTATTTTTTAATTATTAATTAAACTACAATAAGTACTTGTGAAATTAATAATATTATTTGATTATTACACCATTACAGGAATAAAGAAAATTATGATACTGATGCGGCCTCAAAATAATAGGTTGACACATCTGGAGAAGTGGTGGTAAGTTAACATTGTTTTAAAATATTGTAAATAGAAATTCCGCTTTAGTGTAGTAGTTTAAGAAGGGAAAAAAAATTTTTTTTGAAACACGTCTGCTAAAAATAAAAAGGTGGTAAGGCTATAAAATATCTGTAAATTGTAATCAATATAAGCACAATCGATTATAGTTTAAACGTTCATGATAGTTCAAGTTTTGCGATATAACTCTTTGAGCATAGCTACTATGTTGTCGAATTATACACCAGGAAATTTATTGCAACAAAACTAAAATATAATTTTTGCTATTATTGCGTTTTTAGTTATTTTTTAGGATAGGATAATTACCGTTTATTTTTATCATTGAATTAAGCTTCATAATTATTATCTAATGAATTTATTAGTTGTTTTTTTTTTTTTTTTATTTTATTTTTTTTTTTTAAAACATTTATAAATCACACAAAAATTGTGTATATAAATTAGTGTCGTTAGGGGGTCATCATCAAAAAAGGTCACCTGATTATTACGTATTGTGTTTCTAAATGACTGGTTTTTAAACAACGGTAGAACCAATAAAAATGGGTCAAAAGATTCCTTGGATTTATATTTGACAGAATTCAATTGACAAACATATTTTGTGCATTTAATTATTTACAATATTAATGACCAGCATATTTTGTAACAAAATCAAGTCAATGGAAGCGTATGTCATTCCAAATAAAGTGTGAAAGTAAATACAGAACGTTATTGAGAGCAAAGAACTTTATATAATCAATCAGTCTGCTCACGTTTTGGTCCAGAGATATTTGAAGACCTGAATGCCAATACTCTCTCAATATTCCTTTTTAGATATAAAACAAATAAAGCAAATTGCGTTTGGAATGTTGGAAATAATATTATATAAAACTCTGTGGTGGTGTTGTTCATGCTGACGAGTAATGAAGTTACAATAAAGAAAGTCGGTGAAGCAATGTTTCCTTATATCAAATAAAAATAAAAGTACTTTTTGTATCTGCAAATTGAAATTATATTAATTATGTTAACACTATTAGTACATATTAACAGAAATAATTAAGTTCAAACATAAAACACTTAAAATGTATTAAACTTCTTACAAACATGGGATTACTTTTATTAAGCCGTTAAATCCCTTAAGTTCACTAAACTCAATGCAGGTGTTTATGTGTCGAGAAAATGTGTTTCTAAAAAGGAAATACTCCATTCAACTATATTGAATTCTGAGCTGGCGTTAAGTACATCATTTGTTACTTTAGTTTAGATTTAATAAAATTGAATATCACACCTTCTAGACAAGTTAATTAATATTTCGCGAGTTATCTATTTAATGGGAAATGCACAAATCATTTTATGAATTTCAAATACTATAAATTTCAATTTATTATTTGCAAAAAGATATGGTCTAATTTGGTTTTAATATTTAATACACATCCGGAGCTTTTTTGAGAGATTAATTCCACGATTAATAATAATGAATATAGATATATCAACTTAGTTTTTATAAATATATAGTTTTTTTAATCTTAATTTAATTCATCTTTTTGATTCCAACTTTCTAATTTTGTATTAAAAGTGAAATACTAATTGAGAATTTTGTTCTTGTCGTAAATATGCACAATAAGAGGTTAATATTAAAAGAAAACACACTACTCTGGAGTCTCTAACATTGTTGACATAATTTTTAAAATAGGAGTCACATTCCATTGTTGAGAATAATACAAGACTAAGTTAATACTAAACAAATATATATTATTTGAAATAATTACAATCGATTATTTTGTTTTGTTTTTTGTGACACATGCAATTAAGTGTACATTCTGAAAAAGGAAAACTCATACAATGTTACCACAATTAGTTGTATTTTAATCCGCAGTATGCAATGATTTTAATAAATAAGTAGATTAATTTAGACGGGACAGAGAAACAATGGACTTAACAACCTTTATACGTGTGTAAAACATACGTCATAAAAACGAGCTTTTTAATTGTTTGCTCTTGGTGAGGTGGAAACACCTGTCCCTTTTCTGAATTAAAAACGCCGAAGGGCACAAGTGAACGAACCTTGCTGATTCCTTACTCTCTCAATGCCGTAAGTAAAGAAGTCTTTGTTCATAATAAAAACATTGTAGGAGGTTCAAACGTTAAAGAAACTAATTTAAAAGACCATTACTTTTGTCTCATTTCTTAAACGTGCATAATACAGGGAAATTCAGAATGCCCCCAGATATTTCAACATTCAATAGTTAAGGATAAACACATATTTATTAAAAAACCTGACAAGGAAAATATTTTCTTTTAAATTTCGTAGGAGTGGTGGAAAATCTTCAAAAGACAAAGGGAGACATTTGATCATCCCAATAGTGTAAGATTCTTACTCACTAAAAACCATTTTCTTTACTGTTAGTAGCTCCATAGCATAGAACAAGGTTTCAGGAATGGTTTTCCATGTACCAAACTGGTAAGCTCTTTTCATGGACATGCCGAAAAGTTATAGTGAAAAAGAGGATAACTTTATGTAGGCTACAGCGAGGCAAATCTCTACTTGGGACACAGTCGAGGAAAACATAACCTCACAATAGATTATGCAGGGTCCCTGGTTGGAGTGTTGTGTATGTGAAGGAGGGGACTACCTTGCTTTCTAATAATACTTTATCCATCTCACCGGTCAAATCTTTTACTTTTCAGTTCCAAATACTTGTCTTTATCACTTCTCAACTCCTCCATCTCCTTTATCTTGCAGTTTTGGTTACTTAGAAGTTTTATATATTTTTAATTTTGTAGCTTAAAAATGCTTAACAGAGAAACATATGTCACTCAATAAAGCTTTTTGTGTAATTAAAGAATTGTGTAATTTATTTCCATATTCATTTAAATGAATTTTTAATGCTTATTCAAATTTAATTGAACTCTTACATTTTAATACATGTAACTGTATTCCTTATAACCGTATACATAAAAATAAGTTTACTGACGAGTTGAACGGACGACTAGTTAAAGAGCACTTTAATATCAAATACAGAACGATTTGTCTTACTGTTTAAATAAATAATGTTAAAAGAGGTGAAGTAAATACTCTATCCATTTCTGTTTTCCAATATGAGTCGATCACTTCTACCCTTTAAAGTTTTTAATTTATAAACGCGGCAGGTGTTCTTTCTCGCCAAAAGCAAATACAATTAAAAAGCTGCATTCTGTGTTCTAGGTCAATAGTTTCTTTTAAACCATTGTTTTTCTCTCCTGTCTTCATCATCAACATGCTAATCAAAATATTTTCATTGCGTGGATAAAATCGTGTTACTAATAAAATATGTTTACATTTTTCAAACTGCTGTCACTTTTTAGGCGTTTTAATGATATACAGGGTGTTTCATGGGAACCCTGACAAACTTCGGGAAACGGTTCCATGGGTCAATACAAGAAAAAAATGTTATATAAAGATAGGACCAAAATCTATTCGTTTCATATTTACAGCCAAAAATAGAGTTTTTTCAGTTTTGCTTGTAGTTAAGGCATTATTTGACCTCTAGATCAATAATTAATTAGTGATAATATTTTGATAAAACCTACATGGTTAGTTAGTGGAGAAAATTCTACAGATATATCATTAGTTGTAAGTACTAAAATGAGGACTTTTATTCGGCAACAGCACTTTAAAGATTAAAATTTACTAAACAAATTAGTACTCAAAAATTATTTTCAATTTTTAAATGGCTTTCACGAGAGATCCGATGGACCATTATGGCTGCAACTTTACCAAAAGTTGTAGAATTTCATGTACAATAAAGTTATTAGTTAGATATGTTTAGTTTTTTAAGTAACTTTTATTGGTGTATTAATAAACTGTAAGCTAAGTTAGCCTAAACTAATACACGCAATTTGTGATATTTCAGGCCACCTCGTAACAGTAAACAGGTCAGAACGAAAACTAATATCAGATATTAGATTTTTCCAACTAATATTTTTTCGCAACTAATATGGAAGTAACTAATATCGAAAGACATCTAATATGGCACATCCCTAAAGCTAACACAAATTTCAAATTACCTTTTAACTGGTGTATGATGCAACATACATTATTGTTTGTATGATATGAATTCTACTAAATTTAAATAAACATTATTTATCTTACAATACTATTTACTGGTTTTAAACATAATATTCTTTAACTTTAATGTAATAGCAGATATTTCTTGTTGAAACTCCATATTCAAGGATAAAATAAAGCAAAAGCTTAAAGTTTCAAATATTTATTAGTATAAATGAGCTACAATTGTTTCGCCTTGCGGCATCGACGGGCTACTGATAATTTACAGGTATAGACAACTATTCAAACATAAGTACAGGAAACTGAAATACAATAGAGAAATCGGGAAAAAGGTAGGGGGATGACCTGGCAGGTAGAAAAAGGTTAATGAACTATGGTACGGATGGGTTTTAGAAGAGGTGACGAATTTAATACAATTTGGTCATTTAAGTTGAGAATAGGCCTAAGTGAAATAGATCTATTTATTTCTAAACATTCTAAATTATTTAATCTATTGCTTTTATTTTCTATATGTAAGAGTTTAACATTCACTTTCGGATCAAAACTATGACCCGAGTCCAAAAGGTGGTTAGCAAAGTTAGAGTTTCTATAGCCATTATGTTTGAATAGTTGTCTATACCTGTAAATTATCAGTAGCCCGTCGATGCCGCAAGGCGAAACAATTGTAGCTCATTTATACTAATAAATATTTGAAACTTTAAGCTTTTGCTTTATTTTATCCTATAATATTCTTTAACTAAATAATAATCAATAATCTTAATTAGCTTATAATTAGCTTATTTCATTTTTTATTACAAACAACATTACGGATTTTGTAATGGGAGTTCTAGAGCAGCTGTTATTGAATATGCCAGAAGATTTCCTAACAGGCTTGTCCCAAATATACAAGTATTTACCGACTTACATTGCATTGTCGTTTGAGAGAGACAGGTTCATTTGCTAAATCTAAACTTGAAGGCATTAATCAAACCTCGCTTGATGTAGAAGAGAGCATCATTGATTCGGTACAGCAAAGCCTCGGTACTAGTATGAGGAGGCTTTCAAAGCAGCATCTGGTATCCTCTTCTAAGATTTGGAGAATCTTAAATAATGAAGGTTTGTATCCTTACCATTTGAAGAAAGTGCAAGCTCTTCACGCCGGCTATAATATTAAAAGGTCTGAGTTTTGTCGTTGGGTTGCAGCAAATCATCGGTTGGTCAAGTTAATTCTTTTTACAGACGAGGCTCAATTCACCCGGAATGGTATTAATAATTCCAAGAACACTCACATAAGGGCCGAAGAAAATCCGCACGCCACAGTTGAGACGAACTTTCAGAGACGATTCTCAGTCAATGTTTGGTGCGGCCTCATTAATGACAAACTTGTCGGCCTTTACATTTTAGATGGGGTACTGGATGGTTTAACGTATTTACAGTTCTTACAGGACACTCTACCAGAACTTCTTGAAGATATCCCAATCCAAACCAGGGCAAATATGTTCTATCAACATGACGGAGCACCTCCGCACACGTCAATAAATGTTGTTCGCTTGTTACAGAACGTGAAAAGCTAATTGCTCACCGTGAACCAGTACATTGGCCTCCAAGGTCACCGAACCTGACTCCGGTGGACTTTTATTTGTGAGGGCACATGAAAACGGAGATTTACTTAACCTAACCACAGACAAGAGTAGGGTTAGTAGAAAGAATATTAAATGTCGCCCAAACAATAAAAGACAACCCTGCAATGATAAGAGCTGCGACGTCTTCCCTGTTAAAGTGAGCCGGACTATGCCGAGATCACAATGGGGGGCAATTTAAAAACATTTTAAACTAAGTATAATTATTATTATGTTATAAACCGGTAAATAGTATTGTAAGATAAATAATGTTTATTTAAATTTAGTAGAATTCATATTACTAATTGCTTTGGTCTAATTATTTGGTATTTTTCGAAGAAGATCTATTATTTTTCTTTTAACTAATATAGTATGTGTAGTATAATATTTTCCTAAATAAATATTCCCTGAAACTTGGTAAACAATATTAAGACGATTTACAAGTTTATAAGACATTTAGATTTTTTTTGTTATTACTAAAACAAGTAATGCCCATGCCCATCATACAATGTAATAGAAACAAAAAGTCGGTCTCCTGAGCCTTGGTAATGTTAAATTGTATTGCCAGATCTTGAGGTATACATAGTGTAGGGTAAATACAAAGTTTACTAAACATCGTAATTGTAAATATTACTACATTTTAGACGTAAGCTAGGCATTGACCTTCATAGATGTGTATTACAAATTCTCCACTCGCTCCGCTTGTGACAGTGTCTCGGCCCCGACGGGTCTTGATACTATATGAAGGAGCCTCCTTCCTCTACCCTCAAGTCTGGGACTTGGTTTCGGGGGAGCCTGTAACTATACGAATATCACATATTATTGAAGGGGGCGGTGAAAATTACAGTTGTTTTATAATAACTTCGCTATTGGTCATAGTATAGCGATGGTGTTACATGCAGAATTGTAATTCGCAGATTCGTAATAATTTAGTGTCTTGAATAACATGAAATACGACTGAAAATCGCTGTCGTTTAGATATTTTTAATTGGATTTTTTTCTAAATTAAGATTTATATGAACACACTGTGGTCCTATACCACATTTTCATGTACCTATCTAAAATGTGTAGCTGTTGTCGTACTTGCGTAAAGACCACAACGAAGGACAGCCCTCATGGTGATAATCATTTCGTTTTTTTTTAGGCTATGAAAACTAAATATCAGTCAAAAAACTAAGGTCGATTTTTTTACGATTACCACACCTAACCTATACTTCCTAATACTCCGTAAGTTAAAACATCAGTGCAAATGATTTATAATAAAATACACGTTTTAGTAGAAAATAACTTAAAAATACAAGTTCAAAATTCTTTGAATTATCACTATTCTTCATTTTTAATTAAAACAATCGTATATTATTTGTCGACATAACTGTTTAAAGGGGGACCGTACAAACGCCAAGCTTAGAATTTCAATAACATAAATATTAGAAATGTATTTTCAAAACTTTGTAATAAATGTCAATAAAACTTTTCTAATTAAAAAGTTCTCTTTGAACCCAATACGTTTGTCACGACAAAACTTGAAAATTTAGTATAGTCTGTTTTCTCTTACTGTTTATCAATGTATGCATACAAATAAAATATAATGATATTTGAAGAGAAACGAGAGCAGGACTGGAACAGGGCTCACAAAATTCGCAACTAAAATTAAAACATTAAAAATACATCAGATTAAGAATAGGTTTACCGATATTAAGATACAAATTTTAACATTTCAAACTTGAGAAATATCGACATTGAGGAATGTTATAATTGTGATGGGAGAATTTGGGAGGGGAAAATATTTGAACACGCCAAAGAGAAAGAGAGGGAATAAGGCTTGGTGAGGTTGGGGGTTTGTAGGCTGAAGATATGGATTATCAGCAAAAAGGGCAATATTTCAACCCAACATATATTTAACTGTCACAAATTAAATGTAAAATAATAACGATAGATTATCGATGTATGAAGATGTAAATTATTTAAATATTGGTAAAAGCAAAAAGGTACCAAGAGGACGTAGGATTCTTCATGGTATTAGTTAGCAACAAATGGAGTGTAGTACAATAATTAACGGAATGTGAGTGGTGGTATGTAATTTAAGAATAAGTTTTGTATTGAGTGTGTTTCTTTGTTTATACAGTACGATAATGTCGGTACAAAATAAAGGAATAAATTTGATAATTCGGGTAAAGTATTATTTCGAGATATGGCCTAGAAATATTGTCGATTAAATAAATAGCTTTGTTAGTAACTATGTTATGGAACAGGAAAATTAGTGTTTTTATTTTATTTGTTTTCTCTGTTGTTTGGTGTTGTTAAACTTATTGTTTAAACATCTGTATAATTAATTTAATGTTATTTGCTATTTCCGTAATTTCATTTTTATTGTTATATATTGAGGGAGTTTATTTATAAATTATTGTCAATTAAGTCAATAAGTTATTAAATAATTGTCAATAAGTTGCTTAAATAATAGCTATTGATGTGTAGTAAATGGAGAATGGGTGTTATGGATTTATACATTATTATGTATTAAATATTTTTAATGTGTTTAGGCTAAATGGCTCTAAAGCTAAGACTTATTTTGGGAGGGGATAAATAAAGTATGTTTGATCAACATTGTATTTTTATTACAACTGTAAATGGATGAAATTTAATTTGAATTAAATCGAGATTAAAAGAACCTTCATATTTCTAAACAAGAAATAGAAAAGAAAAAAATTAATTAATAGCTGTGTGTGTGTGTTATTATAGAGTTGCTTATTTTTATTTACAGTTGCTTTTCCTAATGACATAATACTCCAGGTACAACTATCCTATGTTGTATGTGATAAGTTAATGTTTTTCAGAATTACACCATTGTTAGCAGAAACGCAAAGACAATAATTTGTTATAATGACTTTTCCTGACGATGCTTTCGCCAGTATTTACTAGAAAAATTATTAAAAAGGAAACCATTTATATATTTCAGGACGAAGCACCGTTACTTGGCATACAAAATAAGTTTCATTTGAAAGTTAGGAAAGGGGGTGGGGTTCTATAGAAAAAATTTAATCGGAAACCTACTAGCCAAATTAATTTTAAAATTCTTATTTGAAAGTGAATACTTTATTAAATTATTTTACAACGCAGAATTTATATTACAGTTTTGGTACAGCAGTCTACAATTATGAAAGTAAACCTAATCATAAAATAATTATTTTTGAATAGTATCAGATTTTGTAGTGTAAAAAGTTTACAACTACAAATTCAGTTCAAATTTCTATTACTATTAGACATTTCAAATTATAAGAAAAATTTAGATTTCGACAAAATATTGCTTTAAGTGACTGAAAGATTGCAACCTCTTTTTTCAATTGTTTAACATTTTTAAAGTAACATTACATATTTATGTTTCTTGAAAATTATAAAGGAAAGTGTGATAATAAAATTTTTAAATTTCGAATAAGAACTTTATAAAGATAAAAAAAAGAAAACTATGCTGTCGGTGGCATACATAGTGTATGAAAAATATATTGTAAAACAAAAGAGAAACTATATGATTCTCTTTATGTATACAGCAAAATGATGACAACATTTATTTGTACACAAGTTTCTAGTGCCTGTACCTCTCAAAGGTTTATTTACCTTTGTTTCATCAACATTCTTTGAGCGTTCGTTTAATTGAGTTTAGCTTTATTGTTTGCGTACAGGTGTTTTATAAAGGCACATACTTTAAAATGTGGAGTTTCACACATAGGTAAACCTGTGTAGTTATAAATACTATACTATATTTGGTGGTTATTAAAATTAATAATGTTATCTAATATCAAAACAATATTCACAACAAAATTTTAATTTACTCAACATTTTGCTGTTCCTTTTATTGAATTGATGACCTTATATAACAGTTAGGAATATTTTAGGTCCTTAGTTATTTTATTTTAAATACAGTATATTCTGTAGGTCATCTATACTATTTAAAGTAAAGTTTAATCTTATCAAAATTCAATATATGATTATTTATTTATATTTTATATAAAATATATATTTTAGTGAAAAGTGTCAGAGTAATATACATAGCTTTAATGACACACGAATTAACCATAATGAAAGCATAAAATAATTTAACATCCCCTTAGCAAATTTTAAAATCATTTAAAATCATATTTTATAAAACAAATAATATTTCCCGAAAAAGTATTAGTATCGCAACAATTACTAAATATTAATAACTGAATATGAATTTAATATTTCCGAAATATAGTTCTTTTAAGAATACACATTTTTCGGTGGACAGGGGTCGGAAAATAGCGTTAGTGATTCTTCTATCAAGGTTGTGAGCAACTCATAATTTCTGTAAACATTAAATTATGAAGAAATAACACTTCATAATGTATTCTGATTTTGTTTTGTATTGTTGTAAGACATTGAAATTTCTCATTATTGAATATTTACGTTAACTAACTAGTTGTGCTTACAAAGAAGATTGACACTTACTTGTACTAGAGAAATGTAGTTTTCTACATTTGCCTCAACTCCAAGTAGTAGAGTGCAAAAACGGAGATGGTTATAAACAATTATTAGTAACTTCATTGTTCGTTTTTAATACGTCATTAAGATATCGTTATATCGATTTATGGTAGTTATTAAATCTCGATGGTTATTCCCAAGTGGTAGTTCATTTAAGATGGTAAACCAAACCACGTCAATTAATAATAATAAGTTGAAAATGCTTGAAATGGTTGGAAGTTTAACTCAAAAAAAAAGAAATAAATTACATAAGATTTTAAAATGTGTTTTATTTATCTATATACTGCTTGAAATATTTACATAAATATATACAATTTACTATATATATATATATATATATATATATATATATATATACACCTATTTGTTTTATAATTAGAAAATATAACAACAACCATACCGGAAATATTATTACAAGTTACATGGAGCATATTTTTCCTACGAGGTATGAAGTCGATATTAAAAACACCCAGGGGTAAAGCTATTTACTTTTTATATAAAGCGATAATGGCCAAGAGTTTTTTCACCTTTGAACAACAACAGTAAAATTGTATCGATTTCTGTTTGTCACTTAACCATGAACGATTTATATTATGATTAATGATTAACATCGTTAATATTATTTTCATTGCCGTTTATCTTTATTGGTTCACCACAGAGCACGGTTCATTGGATTATAATTGCTTAGCGTGATTGGGTTTGCAATCCCTTAGGTCATTCAATTTTGGCAGGTAATGTAATCAATTAATTAAAATATGGCTATTATATGATAAATTTGCAAGCATAAGCAAGTAATTAATTTAAACGTATGTATTTAATTTAGTATACGCATTATTCAATGTTGTGAAACTCACCTATGGACATTATAAGTCACAAACTTCAAATAAACACGAATATTGTTCGTAAATATCAATGATGAATAAGTTGACAAAATTCCCTGTATTTCGTGTAGTGGGTATTACAAATAACAACGTAATATGAAATATAAGCAGTCATTCTCAACATTAAAAAAAAAGTAAACGAAATCTTGAACTCGTTTAAATATTACAAGTGTTGTTACAAAGGTTCAAAGAAAATGAATTCAGAATTAATTAGAAACTGACTGTTGCGGACATTAAACTTGGTAGAGATAAAAGCTTGTTTTAATATACTAAGAAGATTTGCTTTAATTTTGTCAAATTTAATTACATTAATAACCACTATATTTGAAGAAATGAGAAAAGTTTAATTATAGGAAGTATTTAATAATGCTCTCCCTTGCCAAAGGTTTCCCTTTTGAGTCTTGACTCAATAAATTCATTCCGAGTTGGCGGCGTTTGCTTTACTGCCAGTCTGACGGCTTTCCGTCTTAGAGTAGTTTTCCACAATATTCTTATTTTTAAATTTATTTAAAAAATCTTGTTTAATAGAAAATAACTGCGCAAACTAGATGTCACTATCTTACTACAATTCAAAATGAGGGTCTGTCAAATATTAATAAAATCAATTGACTTCAGAATGTAGGCCTACTCTAAGGAAACCAAATTATAAGAAAACTTTAGTTATTTTATTCACGTTTGACCAGGAATTTATTTTAAAGTCCAAAAATTATTTTTTCATAACTAATATTTTTAAATATAAAACTAAATTTAATTATTTGACCGGTCGACATATTGAATTGGAGTAAAATAGTGACGTCTAGTTTCGCAGTTATTATCTAATAAATAAGATTTTTAAATTCAGCTATTACTTGATGAGGCTTGGCATTTGAAAACTTTTAATTGCTTCTCAAAAACAGCTTTTGGAGTGGTATTGAATTTACCTTATAAAGCAAAAATATGGCACTTTTCCTCCAAAAACATTTCTAAAATATAAGTCATTTAAATTTAAAAGTCACTTAACAGTTCCAAGCCTTATTGGACATCAGAGATATAAATAAAGTCTAAACTTCTTCTACTAGTGTCATCAACTTAACCGCGCGCATAACTCGTATTTAATGAATTCGTTTCGTTTTTCGGAAATTATTCCAAATAGCACTTCCTTTCACTTGCCAGTCACCTACTTTACTTGCCTAGTAACTTGTTTCAATTATTGACGTTAATACGATTAAGACGAAATGTAATCTTATATTGAGGTTAAGCGTATGTAAATTTCCTGACGATGATACGAACTCCATGAATCAGATTTGAATAAACTAACAACAATACGTGACTGCTTATAAATTGTAGAAATAAAGTTACAAAAGTTAAAAAGTAATTTCGCCAAATATCTTTTACAATGAATAGAAGGGTGGAGAGGGTAACCGGATTTTACAAAGATAGAACGGAAGTTTTCCGAGGAACACTTGTATCTGTGGTAAATCAAAATATAAACAAGTACGATTTCTTGATAATGGCGTGTGTTCTATTTTCAAGTAATATATAGCCGGCGGTGCACTACTGTACTATATGTAGCGTTTGTATTATTTCCGTTAGTCTGACGTAAGCTAAAACGAAATTTTGTTATTATTAGTTGAAGATAGAGAATATAAAAATATATATCAACGAAACTGAGAATAAATCGATTAAATATTTTGTCCAACTCATAACGGTTGAACTAAATCATTTCAAATCAATTAAAAAAAACGTTTGGCAAAGTTACCTCATTAAAAAAGGGAAGAACTTACTTTATTTCAAAAAACAACGATTAATATTCAAACTTAATTTTAAATTGGGCACTTCAATTAATTCGACAAAAAATGTGAATGCAAAATTAAAGGTTGATTGTAACAGTGATTTATAGACAGATCCATCCAGATACCAGTACTTACACTTAATGGTAATAACGCTTTGTGAATACTTATTCACCTAACACCTAATACTTATTAGTAAACAGAATGTAATGAGCTTACCAAACTAAAAATAAAAATGTTACTCCTCTTCAAAAATGTAATATGTTATTTTTTAATTAGTGCTATGCGCGCATTATATTTTCTAGTGCGATTATCCAGTCACAGATATAAAAAACAGCATTTTAAATAGAAATCAAAGCGTATGCAATTAATAATTGCAGCTTTAAAAAAAAAAGATGCAATCCGTCTTATTTCTCAAGCGACACAATTGTAGAGAACTGAAATGAATTATACAGGCAGTAATGGACCTGCACACAATTGTTTCTACTATTTTTGCTTCGTGATACAATCCTTCTTGAGAAATAATCTCCGACAAATAGTCTGTTAATGTTTCACCATCCCAGAATGTTTTAGATAGGAAAACAAAACGTATTGAAGTAGTGGAAAATCGGATAGTTGTGTATAACAAGAAAATAAAATAATGCAGTGATCGTATTCTTAAAGAAAAGTTATGAAGTTGGTGCTAAAGTCGTGATTCATTAGAATGTAATTTCAAGAAAATAAAAACTGACCAAAGGTATTTATTATGTATACTCATTTCTAATGCAAAACAAATTATATACATTGTACAAAGCTCAAGAAAAAATAATATATTTAACCTTCTAAGTATAGTTTATCCTTAAAATAAGATCTTATATATTTTTATTAATACAAATTGTATCTTTTAAAATTAAATTTATATTTTGTCATTTTGCAATGGCAATGAACCCTCTGGCGAGACGAAGTAAATTTTAAAATAATTTTATCGTACAATCCCCAACGACTAGCTTGCTTTCCCATTTGATTAATAGATATTGCCTTGGGTTTGGTCTCAGTAATTTAACACACTTCATCACCGACACACAAAAGGCATAGCTTTAAAAGGATTTTTCAAAATATTTCACGAAAAATATATAAGAACCAAAGAACAAAGCCATAACACAAAAATTCTCTGCAACACACATTTTTAAATTCAAAAAGATACGACTGACAAGTACTATAAGATATTTTTCCGCCATCACAATAGTCACAGAACAGTCACAAGTACTAGCCTAGCTTCATAGTTATTATATAAAGTTGTCCAAAAAGATATTACGACTATTTGATACTACATTACATTTAGTAATGTTTACATTTTTTAAACATAAAACATGATAAACCTCTCATCATATTCAGTTTTAGCAATCGAAATAAAATAATGAACATATTGAACTAAATAACTGACACTTTAAAAAGTTACATCTAAAATTGCTAGATTGTTATGTCTTTATAAATTAAACAATAACTAATTGTAGACAATCATGTTGTATAATTTATCAGTCTGCTCTATCACATCTATTACATTAAAAGGGATATAGGGGGCATATTTAATCCGTATGTTGCATTGAAATTACATGTTGGATTGATTCGTCACCTTGTTCACACAAACATGGAAGAAATTGTGTTCAATAAATTTCAAGGTAGCTTATTTAAGTTTACAATTCAAATAACTTAATTTATGTATCAATGTATGTTTATGAATGTATTTTTTAAAGCAAAGAGCAAAGAAAAAAAATTGTAGGATGATTTAAGAATTTGAATCAAGTTATTTTTGAAATAGAATATTATGTTTTTCATTGAATATAAAACATCAGGATTTTGTAAGTAAATCATGATACATTCTAATTTATCGAGTACATGTTTTCTGTTATGGTTTTCTGGCAAATAACCATACTTGCTCACAATGGGCAGTCAACACTTTGCTACTATACAAGTGTATTGGAGTTACACATTTAGCAAGCAGCACGTCATGTTATTATGATTTCCCTGAAGAGCTATCCAAATCTTCGCCGTGGTAAGTTTTGAAGATTAATTGCTTTGAGGGAGAGATTTATCAACTTCCTGAAGTTCACTTTGTTAGTTGCATCTTCTGGTTTTACTTCCTCTTCCTATATGAGGAGAGAAAGAGAGAGAAATGACTAAACAAATCGATGTTGAAATAATCTTGTATACTTTTGTTTCTTGTCTCGTTTCAGGATTAGTTATGATTTTTGTTTTAAATTAATATCTACTGTATATACTATTTTGTTTAAAATATATACCTTTGAATATAAAATAAAAAATAAATATAGATAGATTGGAATGCAGAGATAAATATAGTAAGTAAAAGAGAGAGAGAAGGGGGTGGCTGCTTAGATCAAAACATAGGAAAATTTAAAATTAGAGAGAAGCACTTATTTAATATGTTTTAATTCAAAGAGATCCAAAATGAAAATGCATAGTCTAACAAAAAAGAATACAGACGTATTTTTTCCTCCATTATTTTTTTAGTCTAATTTCTATGTAAATTAGATAAGATCGAGTAATATTTCACCAATAATATAACTGTAGCAACACATCCCTCGAGACTATTTTTTATTTCACAAATGTGGATGTATAAAAGCTTGACAATTTAGTAACTATATTCTGCAACGTTGATGAATTGAAAGTTACTGACAGATATGCATCAGAAGAAGTTAAGACAATACTAGGAACGGTTGAAGAATGTACTAATTACATATTTAACATGGATTAATTTAATCTGAGATATAACTTTTTCTTATAAATTAGGTTTATTATTATATACGAGTTATTCAATCTGGAAAGTAGTTTTACGTAAGAGAAATTGTTGTAAACTATTTAATGGATTGAATTACAACATTTCAAATGAAAATAAATCACAAAGAGAAATACCAATAATGAACAAAACATAACAAAGAACACGACGTATACTTGGAGGGCAGAATGCATCCTTTGTGTTGTTTAATGGAAAACCAATCAAAGTGGTAATGACAAAACGAAAATATAATTAGTTCAGTTAAAATGAAATCGACTTTATTAAAGAGTGGCTATAAAAATAACGATTATTCATTAAAGTATAAAGTTTTGCTGTTGGTATTTTAACCACGATGATGGTTAGAATATGTTCAGTAGAAAAGTATATTTAAAAAAACAATTTTTTGGAAAGGGAAAAAAAAAGAAAAGGACTTGAGTATTAACGATATCTTTTATTCCAAGACTTATTTATTTAAAACTGTAATTAAATTACGCCATCATTAATCATAATTTAAATTTTACAATTGTATTAAAAGCTCTTTTATTGCTGGATCTCTACAACTTGTTGAAAATAATGAACGGGGCGTAGGATTTAACCTTGTTGGATTTAACCTGATGTCGGCATATAATCAGGTTTCGGCACTTTCGTATGGCTAATTGGTTATTTATCTTTGTTTGTCTTTGATTTTCCAATAGTCTGTGCTGTTAAATAAAAATATTACGAAGCTGTTACTAGGCAACGTAACACGTCTACGAGGAACGCACCAAACGTCTGTTTACTGCAAAGTGACTGACTGAGTAATCAAGATTGGTTATGTTGGGTTGGTGTTTTTCTTGAATACTAAATACTTTTTGAGTTATACAAGTAATCAAATAGTTTATTTTAGTAGTTAGGCCCAGTATTTTAGTGTTTTTATATATAAATATTTTAGTTATAGTTTACAAAATATGGCAGACGATTTATTGAAAAGTGATTCAATTCGCGATCTTTTGTTTGATGAATCTGATGGCGAATCCGACCAGATATAGGCCAAGGTGATGGAAATAATTCAATTAGTGACATTTTGAGAGAAAGTGTGAATGAACCGATTTTTGATTCTGATTCTGAGGGCGAAATCGATGAAAATAACGATCCAGACTTTTTAGTGACAACCTCAGGCCTATTAGTGCTGTGTAGCTATTTTTGTTTGTGTGTGTATTTTATCCTTTTTCAAGACTAAAGAGTGTTTACTGTGAGTAAAATATGTATTTAAATGTATATATATAAGTTACGCTACGGTTTCGTAACGTTGGGTTTTTAAAAAATGTTCTTTTAATTAAAAACCTTTTTATTTATTAATTACATGAAATCTTTGAAAACATATAACAATAAATTTACATATACAATTCATGTACGTTGAAATAGTATATGGAGCTTGCTACATCGATGTTTACTGTACCTAGGTGAAGCTAAGACTAATGCTTGAACACGGCTCTAGCCCTAAAGAAAACTATGCTTAATTTGCTATTCTAAGATTTCTATTACTAACATAAGCATAATTATTCATTACAGTTACAATAATTCGTTATATAACTCCTCCATCCCTAAATAGAACTTCGGGGGTAGGAGAGGATATTGGAGCCTCAAGGGGATGCCTCCGACACATGAAGTTCGAACACATCACCTTTACATACTTGCAATATATAAAGCAAATTAATATTACAACAAACAAATATAATATTATTGTAAATGCATTTAAGTCTGTAGTAATTACAGTTTTTTCTAACACTCTATTAACCTGATCTAGTTTTAGTTCATTTAATTCTAATTTCTGTAAGGTGACAGTGAAATTTGGTTGTCTTTCAAACTTTAAATTTAATTTGGCTGCATCTAATAGCTTCGGATGACCAGCTCTAATATTACTTGAGGATATTAGTATTTGGTCTTTATAAGTTACAATTTCATTATTTATTTTCAACAAGTAAATTCCTTTTAGGGATTGTTCTTTAAGTTCCACATAGTTTTTAATTTTAATTATATCTTTGTTTACAAATATTAACAAATATTGTTCTAATTCAGGTATCCAATTAATTACATTATTTTCTATTTCTACATTTACATAAATACACTCACTGGGTAAACTGGATTTAAGTAGTGTCTTTTCACAGTCTATTTCTTGGTGAGAAACTTGGGTGGATGAGCAAATGGTAACTCTATGAGCTCTGTTGTTACACTTATCCAACAAACCTAATACAATTTCTTTAGAGGTAGTCTTACGTGATAAAACATATCTAACTTTAGGTATTGCAGTTACATATTGGTTTTCATATAAAGCTGGAACAGAATACATCTTATAATAAGTATAATCGTATGGTTCCACTATTGGTAAATTCATAAAATATACAATTTCTCTAGGATTAATTTTACAATTAATTTCTAATAAGTTTTCCATCTCCCAAATGTTTCCTAAGTTAAATTCAATAGGTAATCTATCTTTATAATAAGGTACAATTTTACTCATTTCTTCGTACAGTTCCTGTGCTGAAATTAAGCTTGGATGTAAAGTTCCTAGTTTGCAAAAAGTTAAGGAATTCTCCACATCAGTCACTACTTGTAACATAATAGAATATATAATATTTAACTGAATTAATATGTTCCTGAATTGCTCTATCTTAACATGATCATTTACCTGTTTACTTACATATAACAATTTTACTTGAAGTTCATCAAAATTATCTGCTACAACTCGTATTGTCTTATTAAATTCTTTAATAATATTATAATTTATTGAATATTGTGCATCCATCTGACGTGCAATATTATTTTGGTTATTCTTTAAATCATTCAAGATTTGATCATATTTTTCACCATCGTATGCGTCTAAATTTCCTGAAATAAATTTAACAATAGATCCTAGTCCATTAACTAATCCTCTTTTTGTTCTAACATTTTTGAAAGTTATTATTTCTAATTTTTCATTTATTACATCTTTAGTATGATTAATGAATTTAAAATAGTTTAACATGTCTCTTAATTTATTTCCATTTTCAGTGACATTTCCTATATCAGTATACAAACTTAAATTACATTTTTGACAATTCATATAAAAATAATACAATACATCATTATAATAAAGTTCTACATTATTTAATTGATTAATGAATTCTTCTAACTTAAAATTATGTACAAAAGTGTGATACGACGTTTTCAATTTGGCTAACCCTAAATCTATTGGTATAATTCCAACATTTTTTGTTATTTCTTCAATTTCTATTCCTTCTGTAATTGTCACATATCCGAAGATTGTGAGGTACCTGGAACAACATTTTTATAATTAGATTTCTTTCTAGGTCGTTTTATATTAGAAAGGTGGATCTTTCCTTTTGTATTATGATGTCTAGCTTCGATTTGTGCTGTTTTATTTTCTCTATTAACAGAAATTAATTTTTCTTTGTTATACTTGTTTTTGGTCTTGCTTTGTTTTTGAACTGTCTTAACATATACTTCTTGGGGTATATTTTCAGGTAAAACTTCTCTTGTCGTATTTCTTTTATTTACCGTATTTTCCTTATTCTTGATACTAATCTCTTTTATATGATCATACAATTTCATTGTTTTCTCTTTATGAGAGTTTACATAATCACTAATTATTTTATTTTCCAAGTTCATCTCTAAAATTGAATCATTATTAATATGTCCATATAAAACTTCATTAGGTGTTAACTTTGTCACAGAATGTATGGAATTGTTGTATGCAATTACAGCAAATTTTACTTTCCCTGATATTGATTCTTGTTTAAATTCTAATTGATTATTTAATAATCTAATATGTTCGATTATCGTTGAATGTACTCTTTCACATAGACCATTACTTTGTGGGTGTTGCGTACTAACGTAGTGTATTTTTATCTTATGCAAGTCCATCAGTTCTTTAATAACTCTGTTATTAAATTCACATCCGTTATCAGATATGATGACAGATGGGATTTTGTATGTGGCAAAATGATTTAATAATTTATCACATATTTATCTCAGTGGCTTGTGAGCTTGATATCTCATAAAGCTGAACATGTTTGCTAAATGAATCGATGACTGTAAGAAACTTACTCTTATCAAATGTAACTGTGTCTATTGATAAAATTTCTAATGGCTTTGATGCTGTAGGTGTAAGTGATAACTCTGTTTTTAAAGGGTTTCTTTCATACTTGGTTTGCAAGCAAATATCACATTCATTAATATAATCTTGAACACTTTTATTAATGTTCGGCCAATAATATAGCCTTTTAATTTGACTACAAGTCTCGTTTATTCCACGATGATTAGTTTTGCTAATGTGGTAGTTATTAATTATCTCTTTGATTTCTTCTGAATCTAATACATCTAGTAATTTTATTTTATTTCTAACTAAATTTAATTCAGATCTCATAAAATTCTTAGCCATGCAGGTTACAAATTGTTCATAAAAATCCTGTTCAAAATATAAATTATATCTTACTCTTGGTACAAGGTATGCTTTTACAAATTCTATTATATCTTTTTCAAAATTGGTTTCAGATATTTCTACTAGTAATCTCATCTTAGTAAATCCAAATAATTTTTTAATTATAACTTTCTTTGGATTGTTTTTCACAAGTGATAGGATTATTTGATTCTTACCAAAATTAACGGGTTCTTCTGAAATCGGTATTTCAATTTGTACATTACCATTATAATTTGAATGAATTGTTTGATTGTCATCTTCGTCTACATTTACAATTATTGATTCATTGTCTTCCATTGTTAAAGGTTGAAATGCTGGTTCTTCTAAATCATCTAATTCTGGAAAATATAACTTAGTAGAATCTTTTATTATTTCCAATTCGTCTTCCTCCTTCTCATTATTAACACATAGTTGCTTTTCTGTAATATTCAATTGTATTCTAGACAATGCATCTACATTTTGATTATTTTTTCCTTTTTTATACTTAACTTCATAATCATATTCCTCTAATTTTAATCTCCATCTAAGCAATTTTGAAGTGGGTTCTTTCACCGAAAATAACCATTGTAGTGGTTTATGATCCGTATATACCGTAAACTTTTTTCCGTATAGGTATGGTCTAAAATATTGAGTTGCCCAAACTATGGCTAATAATTCCTTTTCTATTGTTGAATAATTACATTCACTATTGTTTAGTGTCCTGCTAGCATAGGCTATTGGTAGATCTTTACCGTTAGTTTCTTGACTTAGTATTGCGCCTAGTGCAAAATTACTCGCGTCTGTAGTGAGAATGAATTTTTTACTAAAATCTGGATATTGCAATATTGGCTCATTACACAATATTTTTTTACATTGTTCAAAACAGTTTAAATATTCTTGATTTTCTATATCAATTTTTTCTCCCTTTTTTAAACATTTTGTAAACGGTTTAGTTAGTTTGGCAAAGTCCTTAACGAATTTCCTATAATATCCAATTAATCCTAAAAAACTTTTAATTTGTTTTACAGTTTTTGGAATTGGGTAATTTTTTATTATTTTTACTTTTTCTGGGTTTGGTTTTACTCCATTGGGTGTTACTAAATGGCCTAAATATCCTACTTCCTTCCGTAAAAACTCCGTTTTATCCATTTGAATTTTAAAATTAGCTTTTCTTAACCTCTCAAAGACTTCTTTCAATCGGTTAATGTGTTCTTGCAGGCTGGTAGGAATATATTATTATATCATCTAAGTATACAAGACATATTTCATTTTGTAAACCTCTTAAAATATTATTCATTACTCTTTGGAATGTTGGTGGGCTGTTCTTTAGTCCAAATGGCATTCGTAGAAATTCGTAATGTCCATTTTCAGTAGAGAAAGCGGTTTTTTCAACACTATCTTGGTCCATTTCTATTTGGTGAAATCCATTGGCTAAGTCCAATGTGGTGAAATATTGGGATCGTCCAAGTTTATCCAAAATATCTGTTATGTTGGGTAACGGATACTTGTCATCAATTGTTTTGGAGTTTAAATTCCTAAAGTCTATTACCATTCGAAACTTTTGTTTTCCAGATGCATCCATTTTCTTTGGTACAATCCAGACGGGTGAATTCCATGGTGATTTGGAATTTCTTATTATCTTTTGTTTTAACATATCTTGAATTTGTGTATTGATTTCTTTTTTATAAATTTCGGGATATCGGTAACTTCGAGTGTAAACTGGAATTTCATCAGAAGTTCTAATCATGTGTTTAACCTGGTTTGTGAATGTTAAATCATTTCCTTCTTTATAAAAAATATCAGAATATTCTTGTACTAATTGTTCAATTGCGTTTTTTTCTTCTAAATTCATATGATCTGTTCTTATTTTTGAAAAATCTAATTTAATATCTTCCTTTCTTTTTCTTATTAAATTACAATTTGAATTAATTTTCATATTGTTAGTAGGCCTATTGTAAATTTCGTAATTATTTAAGGATTCTAATTTTAATGGTTTTGGGTTAATCTTGACGTCTTTCATTGTGGTATTAATTATTGGACACAACGTTTTTCCGTTCTTTACTTTTACTAAACACTGTGGGATTTCAAGTCCTTTTTCATAAACGTATGGCATGATGCCTTGGCCATTTTGAATATTGTTAACCTCCAATTCTATTATCCTTTTACTTCTTGATTGAATTAAAAAGCTCTTTATTACTTTTTTCTTTTCTTTAGTTATTTTTAAGTTCTTTACATTGTTCTTATTGTCATTAGGAAGTTGTTTAATTTCAGATTTTTGTTTAAATTGAAATTTTTCTGTATCAAAATATAATATTGGTAATTTCATATTTTTTGTATTCACAATATTATTCACTAAATTAATGTTTAATTCTAATTGTTTCATATTGTCGAGTCCTAGTAACAAATCAAAATTTTGGTGAAAGTTGAATAGATAAAATTTTATTTGTTTTTCTCCTAATATTGGTAGTTGACAGCTATATTTTTCTCTAGATTCGCCATGTGCAGTAGAAACAATAAATGGTTCTGGGTTTATGGATTGTTTATATAATTTAAAAGCCAAATCTTTATTTATAAATGATTTTGTACTTCCAGTATCTATTAAGATTTTTAATTGAGATTTTGGGTCATATATGTAAGGTAAAACACTATCTTCAATGTTCATTATGTTAAATTTCCTTCTACATTGACATGTCCTAAAAAATAATTATTTTCTTCCTCGCAAGTTTCATTGTTTACGTTTACATTTTCAAATTGTTGTTGAATTTGATCTAACTCACAGTTTTCGTTTATTTCCGATTTTGTTTCATAAATTACTTCTTCATAATCACAAAGGTTTTCATCTAAATCATCTCCAGCGGTTATTTGATACATTTTTGTATTTTTTATTGGTGATTGTCTAGTGGAAATACTCATTGGAGTAGGTTGATATTGTTTAGGTGGGAAGTTTTGTTTCTGCTTATAATCAATAAATTTATTTTGCCCTGATTTATTTTGGAATTCTTGATATGATGTTGGTTTTTGTTGATAAATTTTATTTATTGGTCTTTGTACTTGAATTACTTTTTGAACTACGGGTTTATTATTTGGGAATGATTTATTAGTTTTCTTAAACTGAAAGTCGTTCGTTAACATATTTAATGCGTCTTCTACACTTAATGGATTTTTAGTTCTCATTAAACTGCCTAGAGGTTCTTGAAGACCTCGTAATAACACTCGTAATGCTAATTTTCTTACGTATGTGCAAAGTACGTCTCTTGCTGTCGGTTCTTTGTTAGTGAAAAATGCTATTTGAAGATTTAGAATTTTTTGAATTTTCTCGTAAAATTTAAAAGGTGTTTCATGACTTTCCTGTTTTAGTTCAGACATTTCTAAATTTAAAGTGAAACAATCTCTTTTGTCTAAATATGTTGTTAGTAAGGTTTGTCTAACGTCTGCCCACAAATAAGTATTGGAACTAACTACTATTTCTAAGGCTTGACCTTTAAGTTTCGCTAGAATTGACGAAAACAGATATTCGTTTTGAAAATCTTCCGCATTTTCGGAAACATAAAATTTATTCACAACTTTGTCACAAATTGATATGAATCGAGATAACATTGTTGGATCGCCTGAATATTCGGGTATCATTTCTAAGTACTCTTTTCGTAAAGTAGGTGTACTACTACCGTGTGCCATGATTAATATTATATTATATTAACAGTTATTAATAATTCTTATTTCTAACAAGTTCTTACTTCTAACACAACTTATACAAAAAATTAATTAAAAGATATAGTTAATTTGTATTTAAAAATCTTATTCTTTGAGATTTGATTAAAATATTTACAAATAATTAAAAACAGTAATATTATTATTTTTAATAATTAATATTTTATTAATTATTGTATTTTATTTAAATAAACAAACTTTATTTGTTTTTATATTTGTAATTTCTTTTGAAATTAAATTATTTCTTTTCTTTATTTTGAAATATTTTTGCTTTAATCAACTTACAGAGTCCATAGAGTTTTGCTCATTTTTTGGTTCATCTGAAGTGGCTGATTTTCTTTCTGAAGATCCGTTGTCTTCTTTTGTTGTCGTGAAGATCCGTTGTCTTCTTTTGTTGTCTTGGCGAGATGCCCTCGTACTGGACGTTGACGAAATGTCCTCTGCCTTGTTGGATCCGGTTCTTGGTAAACGATTGAGATCGACGATTTTTAAGGATCTTGCGTTTTCAGGAGCAGTGTTATTCTCCAACGAAGCTATTTTGTCTTCTTCCAACGTAGTTTTCTCTTAAAATCTCCAAGTGGTGTCCGCCCCGACTGCGCCAGTTACGCTACGGTTTCGTAACGTTGGGTTTTTAAAAAATGTTCTTTTAATTAAAAACCTTTTTATTTATTAATTACATAAAATCTTTGAAAACATATAACAATAAATTTACATATACAATTCATGTACGTTGAAATAGTATATGGAGCTTGCTACATCGATGTTTACTGTACCTAGGTGAAGCTAAGACTAATGCTTGAACACGGCTCTAGCCCTAAAGAAAACTATGCTTAATTTGCTATTCTAAGATTTCTATTACTAACATAAGCATAATTATTCATTACAGTTACAATTATTCGTTATATAACTTATATATATATTAAAAAAGTTTTTTCTTTGGGTTTAAAATAAGTCATATATAATAAATATAACAAATACCAAATTTAAAAAAAAAACATGCCCAAAACTCCCAGGCACAATAGGAAAGCAGCGCGTTAGAGAGTTAGGCTTCAAAGTGTTAACAAATCGTTAAAAAATTATACAAATTCATTAGATTAAATCTCAAAAAATAAATCTTTATCTGATTATAATGTCATTAGTTTTTAACTGTTTAACATTCTCATTTTTTAAATATTTGCTTGTTTTCTTAATCCATCCTTTGATTTTACCATATTGTGTAAGACGTAACCTAAACAACGTCTTATGCAATCATAATGGAAATTTCTAAAAACTAAAATCCAATAAAAATTAATTAATAACTGTTTGTTTCTAACCCCAAAATAGGAATCATAAACTTTTTAACAAATCCTTTTTATAAAAATATAAACAGTATATACCGGTACGTTATTGATTGTACCAGAAATTTACCTACAAAAAATTTATAAAATCTTTTTTGTTATTTAATTACCATAATACTTACTTATTGACTGAAACGAAGCCTCAAATAATGTATAGAAATTGGGAAAACCTGGATATAATTATAAGTTTCGTAAATGAGAAAAATGATAGGTTAGATTTTAAAAAGACCTATTACATCCCTTTGCATAATTATTCATTACAGTTACAATAATTCGTTATATAACTTATATATATATTAAAAAAGTTTTTTCTTTGGGTTTAAAATAAGTCATATATAATAAATATAACAAATACCAAATTTAAAAAAAAAAACATGCCCAAAACTCCCAGGCACAATAGGAAAGCAGCGCGTTAGAGAGTTAGGCTTCAAAGTGTTAACAAATCGTTAAAAAATTATACAAATTCATTAGATTAAATCTCAAAAAATAAATCTTTATCTGATTATAATGTCATTAGTTTTTAACTGTTTAACATTCTCATTTTTTAAATATTTGCTTGTTTTCTTAATCCATCCTTTGATTTTACCATATTGTGTAAGACGTAACCTAAACAACGTCTTATGCAATCATAATGGAAATTTCTAAAAACTAAAATCCAATAAAAATTAATTAATAACTGTTTGTTTCTAACCCCAAAATAGGAATCATAAACTTTTTAACAAATCCTTTTTATAAAAATATAAACAGTATATACCGGTACGTTATTGATTGTACCAGAAATTTACCTACAAAAAATTTATAAAATCTTTTTTGTTATTTAATTACCATAATACTTACTTATTGACTGAAACGAAGCCTCAAATAATGTATAGAAATTGGGAAAACCTGGATATAATTATAAGTTTCGTAAATGAGAAAAATGATAGGTTAGATTTTAAAAAGACCTATTACATCCCTTTGCACCATGTATATATATGGTCTAGTTATAATAAACCAAATCTCTTAATTAAATTATTATTTCAAGTGAAAAATATACGACCTAGACTGGGATTTGAGTCCAGGACACATTAGCCCAAGGTCTTGGATTAAATTTCCAGTCTAGGTCGTATATCGTTCACTTGAATTAATTATTTAATTAATAATACAAGCTAGGAATCGTAAACAACTACTTAAAACGTTTGGTATGCTTCGTTAAATATAGTATATAATAAGATATAGTAAATATATACGTATTTCATAACGCTTTCTTAAAGAGGGAAGGCATATGATAAATAATATGAATATATTTTGTTATTGATTTTTAGTAACCGTTATATTATATTTTAAATATCTGCCTAAACAAGAAATTGAATGGTTCCTGTTGTTACCAGGGGACTTAAATTTAAGAAAAGGCGGAACCAAAATGGTAACAATGTTTAGAAAATTTAAAAAAAAAAAGACAAAGACAAATTTAGTAATTAACAAGGCTCAAATTTATTTAAACAAAAGAAATTTCGACGGTTCAGATTTTATCATTTACAACTTAGAAAGACATCCTGAGACAAATCATCATAAACAGCTTATGATTAACAATATTATAACTAATAAAAGTTATACGCCCTTAATGTAACATATAATAATTTAAATAAAAAAAAATTAATCAATAGATTCTGAAAATTTATCCCCCCTTTTAGTTTATATATATTTATAGTTACAAAATTTAACAAAAAAGGCAATGAGCACAGCTTAATAATTAACAGGATTATAATTAGTCCAAAAAAAAAAGATTATACGCCCTTAATGCAAAATTAGAATAAAAAAAGATGAAAAGATACTGATATTTATTTCCCCCCTTTTTTACTTTATGAGATGATAGTTTTTTAAAACAGTTACAGAATTTAACAAAGTAAAGATTTATAAATGAGTTTGATGTTTTAAATACGAAAAATTCATATCTATTGTAAACAGGTTCATCACTAGACTAAAGTTACATAATATTACTGGTTTGATAAATTTCTTAAATGCTATATTGGCCAATAAGTTTATATATTTTAAAATACAAGAATTTATTATAAAATGAGAAGTTTATAGAAAAAAAAAAATATAAATTTTGGATATTGAAATTTTTAAATTGACGTCAATTATGTTAATTTAGAAAATAACCTCTTGGAGGTTGTTAGGACCGAAAGTTTGCATGGAGGCTCCACCCAATGATTTGTTATATAATTTACAAATAACTACACAAGTCTACATCTAAAAGATAGCTTTAAGAAACACATATTCGCTGAAGCAATTTAGGCACATGTACAATATGAGTTTAGTTAAAGTTCTGTAAAGTCAGTTTGTTTTTTTTTTAAAAAAAAACATCACTTTTGTGCACTTGAAACTCTGAAGATATATTAAACAAAACGTGTTTTGCAAACAGGTAGAAACATGTTAAGATCTTTCGCTGGTCTATGCAATGTGAGGCAAGAATTGCTAGGTTTCTCCAACCAGCGTATTAGCTAAGGCAAAAAAAACACGTTTTTTAGCGTCTGTGCAAAATCAGACATGTTGTAGCATTAATGTTCTTTATTAAAGAAAATATCTGGTTATTTGTCAAAATTAAAGAAAATTGATTGCATCACAGAAATTCGTTAAGATTATAATTAAAAGCTTCTTAGATGATTATAAATCTATTTATATATATTTAGTTTTGTTTAAAACAAAGCTTGTATAAGACTTGCAAAAATCTGCAAAAGTCTGTAAAACGAAATTTTCTGATTTAGAAGAGATTACTCTAATTGTTTTATATTTGACATGTTCAATAAGATATTCTGATTGTTTAATGTTCAACATTAGTTAGCACTAATTTCACATAATTGCTCAAAACTTAAAATGTGCCTGTTCAAGGTTTTTGTAAAGTATGTTTTAAGAAATGAAAATTCTTATAATCATTTAGTTTCAAAAGAACATTGAATATTAAATAAAACATGAAATACATATTTTAATGAATACATGATAATTAACAAATTATTTTAAAACATTAACAAAATTTAAGATATGATAAAATCTGTAAAGCTGAATACCTGGAAAATCCTGTCGCAGTTCACGTGAGCTTGTGCCGTGAAAAAAAAATTTTATTTAACATTTTCGAAAACTAAAGCGCACAAAACTGTAGATTAACATATCATTTAAGAACTGAGATGTAAATTTTGAGACAAAAAAGTTATATCTAACGGAGCTATGAAAGAATGTAGAACATGGTGAGTAATTACAGGTAGACTGACTAGAGTTTTTTTTGATCGGCTCGCTAACCAGCCGTTGGACTTTGCGCTAGGATGTCATGCGATGCTTAGTTTTGGAGAAGGTCGCCAGGTGCCAGCATCTGTCAAGGGACGGAAGTTGAATATATGGAAGACGAGTGGATGAATTTATTTACGAATTTGATTATTGAATTTGGATGTTACACTGTGACAAAAATAAATATATAATGAAAATTAGGTTGAAAAATAATTGTACCGCGGAACGTTACCCCATTGTAAAAAAAAATCCTTGTGATAAAATGAATTAAAACCGTGTGTTAGATGATTAAAATAAACTACTAAGAATATAAATTCAATTTCATGACTTCTAGAAAACTTTCAAGTTAAAATTAAATTAATATGTTTGTATCTCATGTCATTAACACATTTCGAGTATATACGATAAATCAGAAGAGAAAGAAAGATTTATTTTTACACTTTTGATGATATAAGAAACATTATGTGGCACAAAGTCTGTGTTTACAAAGTCTGGATTCTATTCAAAGTGGATATGCATGGCCACGAGAGTGCCTTTTGTTGTATATTATATTTCTTTCGCTGAGAAGGGTTGTTTAGTGTTAAAACAGGAAAAAGTAATGTTGAAATGAAAATAAAACTTTTTTTCTACATTTCAATGAGAGGTAAAATATCATAACTCTTTTAGAATAAGGGTTGTTGATTTATACAGGTCTCAATTTCAATACAAACGTTGTAAGTATAGGCTTAAAAATTACTTTGGTGGAAAACATTTTACAATCAGCCTCTACAAAATCTCTAACTATACTCGGTGGGGGAGAATTAACTAATGGATTTGATTAGAGTAGTACTTGTTTGCTATGGAGATAAATACTAAAAATCTACGCCCTAACCACAATGATTCTATGCCATTTAAGTAAACATGGCATAGTGGTCAGTTGAGCACTGTGTATTTTGGTAGAAAAATGTTTTAATAATGATTCTGTAATACAGTAACAACATCAGGATTATATATAAGTCACTGTAATTTAGCAAAACGTGGAAGAACTCCCTAATTTAAAATAATAAAATATTAGATGTATAATTTTAGACTATGAGATTCTGCAAATAAAAAAACCAAAAAACAAAAATTAGCAGACATTTAATGCAACACCCCAACTTCTTACAACTACTACTATGCCAGAAGAAATTCATTTAAAGTTTTGTGATGAAGTGACAAACCAAATATGCAATACTGGAGTAAGCTTATCACCAGAAACTGCATTGTAGACCTCTTCACAGTGAGCGTGTCATGGCTTGTTACGATCTCTCTCTCTCTCTCTCTCTCTCTCTCTCTCTCTCTCTCTCTCTCTCTCTCTCTCTCTCTCTCTCTCTCTCTCTCTCTCTCTCTCTCTCACACACACACACACACACATTTTTGAACCATCTTTTTTGAGATGAGAATGTCACTTCAGTTACAGTAAATTTGACACGGGAATTTACCTGCTACAGCTCCATCGTCAGAATAAAAAAATATAAAACAGCTGGTTTTAATATATGCTAAACCATATACTTGCACGCTATTCCATTGACACTCAGTCAATATTGTGTTTTACAGCTGTTTGATTTCACGATCTGTATACGTATCCTCGCCTGGTTTGTCAACTGACCTAACGAAAGATTATTTTTCTGTGTCGATACCTGAAAGGTAAAGGATTTCAACTCGTCCAGGTAATCTGGTTAGTTTGAAGCGTGTCTGAGGACTACCGGATCTGTTGAAGTCAGAGCCATACCTCAGGACTGTTTGTCCTGACCTACCGATAGCCTAATTATGTGAGTACAAGAATGTTACCCTGTGACCGAACAGTATTTAAGGAATGTTCTGAACTAAAAAAATCATTGAACACATAAAATAGCATTCTTTCTCATTTATATAAAATATATTTTTGTTAAATTATTAAATTTGATCCATGAGTTAGAAGAGTACTCACGGAGTAATAAGTTATACAAAATCCTTGGGGTTTCCAGGTACCCTTATGGTAATGTTATGTACATAATAACTAACAGTCGTAAAATGAGAATACAATAACAGATATTATACAAAATAGTATATCTTTATATTATTTAAACTAAATTATGAATAACGAATTTGTTTTAATAATATGCACTATATGTAATCATTTTAAACTATGATGAAACCTTTCATCCCTTTTTACACTTTCAGAGAGTACGTTGGTGACAGAGTACTTGAGAAATACTTTGAAAGTCAAGCTTCACAGATAAAGGATTTTATGTCAGCTTGTTGTAACAATTCTTTGTCAAAACTACAAGTAGAACCCTTGTATTACATCAAAGTCTTCTTATCAAACCACTATTCATGAAAGCAGATGTATGACTAATGAAAAAAATCAATTAGGGAACAAAATGTTAAATTATATATTTACAAACGCATTTTTTTACGATAAACTCTTCATTTGATTATATAATTGGTTACTAATTATTGTGGTTTTCTATTAAACAATAAAATCTCTCAATGCTGAAAAAAATGACACTGAACAAAACCAATAAATAGTTGCAGAGCATCATGGTACATAGCACTGTAGCGTAATCAAAAATGTCTTTTATGCAGATTTTCATTATTGTGAAAATAATTATGCCCGTTACGGCTTACTGCCCCAAAAGTTTTGACATTCTGACATAGTCTTAGTAATAACAACCTTCTTTAGAACAATGTTTTGGCCAAATTAAAATATCATCAAAACTTGCAACGCTTTAGCCAGAATAACTAAATAGAACAAAACTAATGTTTTACCGATAGTTCAACAAAATAAAACAAGGCTTGTCCAATAGTTAAACTAAATAAAAAAAGGTTTATTTGTTTACCAATAGTTAAACAAAATAAAATTCTATCCAACATTGTATAATACAGATTACATAAAAATCAATATTATTTAGTCTTTTAAAAGTGTTTTATTAAATCAATTGAAACTGAAAAGCAGTTGATTAAAGCAAAACTTCATTAATAAAATTATTCAATCTGATAAAAGTTAAATGATTCAACTTGAGTGTTCAACGATTTTTTTTAATTGGATACTAATCAACATTCACAGAAAGAATTCTTTAAAGAGTAGAATTCAATGAGTTACCATTATAAGGGGCTGAAGGGAATAAAAAATGTTACAATCTATTAGAAGACAAAAAAATTTAATATTGTTCAAAGTAATAAATCTAAACAATGCTATTAAATTTAATAAAGATTTAAGAAGGAATACGATTTAATTAAATGGAAATAAATGTTTTTATTTCTTGTTGATTAAGTTGTATAAAGTCAAAATAATTAAAAGATACAAGTCGTTGTGGAGCAGAATTTTGCTTATCTTGTTAAATGTTTAGTGAGGTCGGGAAATAATCATACCCGAAAATAAAAGATAGGGTGTTGGCCGAAAGTTTAATTCTTGATTACAGGAATCTAGAAACAAACACCTTAGGCCTCTCGACTTCGGTATTACCTTTTATAAATTCAGTAAAAAGTTAGAACACCAATCCTGTTAAAATGTGCAGTCAAACAGTTATCAATCGCATTCAAGTAAAACTTAGAGCGCCCATTCTCCTTCATTTATCTGCCAAATATGTTGGATAAAAACTGAGTACATTATGCTTTTGTAAGGGAGTTTCCATTGTAGGTTATAGTTCCCTTCTTGGATAATAAATCAGTTAACTTCTTCCCGCTCGGTGTCACACGGGAATGTATCTGTAGGGAAACAATGTCTGTGTACGGTCCCGTCATATACGTTATTGACTCTCTGATATATACTTTGTATGGGAGGTATCTTGATGATGTTACGGTTAGGAAAGCCTCCCTTCTAGTTTACTAATTATTATTATAAGTTCCAAGGTTGTGTGAAGTACTATGTACATTGCATGAATTTATTCAACATAACATAACGTAGTATGTTTTGTACATCCACATCTGTATGTTTTGGGAAATATATAGTTCATAATCCGGCTACTGCAGCGTTAGTTTCTTGTTTGTAGTAAAACCTATACTTGAACACTCTTTGTCAATCATGCACCGGGTCGAATAATTGACAGTGTATCTTGCTATGGTTAGATACCTAGTCTGGCTAGTGCTAAATGAATAACAACGTCTTTGGCAGATAAGACATCCCAGAAAGAACAGGAAATATAATTATTATGATAAAGAAAATTATAAAAACAACATAACTATAAATAACAATTTGAGAAAGATGGTCCAGATGATAAATTTAATGAGAATAAAGAGGAAGTTACAAAAAAATTTTCTGCCTCAAACACATTCCCTTTCCTCTGCAACGGCTCATGAAAGATTTGAATAAAGGAGAATTTATTGTTGATAGATTTGAATATCATGGTCAAAATATCATGAAAGTTCAAAATCATTACATTGGAAACATTCTTTTAACCACAGATTCAAAAATTGAAGCTTTATTCATGAGAAAATAAAATGAAATAAATGGTATTTATTTGTTCCGTCAAGAGCAAGGCATAGAATAAATTGAACTGTCACCAGTGGTTTTAATTGTGCTGTCAAAGAGTGGTCGTTGAAGTAGATACTATTTTCATAGTAAATTGGCTGAATAAGTTCAATATAATATTAGTACCTTAGAAATTCGATATGTATTACATTTAATTACTATATATAAAAATTAAAATTGTTTTTATATAATGTGTTGTGTGTGAATATGAAATATTGTCACTTAAAATATAATTTATATAAATGAACGTCGTTTTTCTTCTTTTTTAAAAGCAGTGTTACTATCTCAAGTCACATCTTAAATGTGGTGAGATGGGTGATGAGGCAAAACATATGACGGTTCCATGTTACCCCTACCTACGAGGTGACTTGGGACAGCAATTATAAATATATGTTTTTTTCTCAAACAATAAAACAACAACACTATAAAGAAAATGAAAATCGTCGCAAGTCACATGGTTTGACGGTAATAACAAATAAATAGTTTCTTTGACTTCAAGTTTATAGGTTAGTAAACTCGACATTGTGATTATATTCATATCTTAGAAAATTTATTGTATACAAAATTATAACAATTTTACTTACGTTGGGTTATCAGTTTTGGGTCTAGTTGTTTCTCCAAAATCAGTAAATTTTATATGAAACTATTTATAATAACAAAGAGTATATATCCTTAATAATATTTTATTAAAAACTGATATACGTAAATAATTTAATAATAATATATTTGCATCAGAATTTTATTGAAAAATATAACTATTTTATCAAATAAATATCCTAATCACTTCCGAACAAAAAATAAAGTCATTGAGATTTCCATGGTAAATTACAGTTAGGAAAAATATTTTAGTTAAATATATGTATAAGAATATTGTCGTATTATGATTACCTTGGTGGTAATTATGAAAAAGATCACAATATAAAAAATCAAAACTACCATCTCTCACTATCTCTAATTAGAAGGACAGTAAGAAGTAAAACTAGATCAGATACTAAGATCGTTTTCTGAAATGGCACTTCTTATCTTGCTTTATGGCAGACTTGGAGATTACAATAAACGGAATTCAGTTTCTTGGATCAGTCACAGAAGGCACAAGAGAAGAAGTTCGGAATGAACTAACAATTAAATCAGTGTTGGATAATAAGAAATTAAAGAGAAAAGGGTTGCTTTATACAAAGTTTAGCCTCTTAATGTAAGCGAATTATGAAAGATAGAAAAGATTGAGATTTATTCGACAACCATGAAGATATGAGCTTTCCTTACAGTAATCCTGTTTAATATAGATTATAAATATTATGATGAAATGTCATTTTTGTTAAATATATTGAAACATCTTTAATAAAAAAGTTGACAAACTTTCGTTCAACATATTCAAACATAAAACGACGTTTAGTTTAAACTACTCGAATTTTATATAAAAACTAACAAATTTGTTTTAAATAATACAAAGTTTTAATATAAACTAATAGTTATCTCATAGAATGAAGAGTTTACCATCATTCCAAATTTTTAATTGAAATTTAGACATTCTAATAAGTTGGATATTCCACAATGGAAGTGAGAACAATATTTTAGTAAAAATATAAATATGTCAACTGTATTTACCGTCGTATTTCAAAAGCTATCATTTCTAACTACGTAATATTGAAAGATGAATAATTCATTGTTTACCTAACAAGTGGTATCAGTTATGTGGACTTCCCTGAAGGTGGATTTGTGTTTTGTTATAATTAAAGTAAGACCGGAAAGATGTTCTTAAAATTTCCGACCTTTATAAATTTGAGACCATATATTGTCAATAAAGTTTAACTTCACTGTTTGTTTTAATAGTATATAGTTTTATAATAATTATTAATAATTCATGTTTCAATTATTTGCACAAATTCAATTGTAGTGAATCAACATCAGCATCTGATCGTCAACATCATTATACATCTGTTGATACTGTATATCACAGTGAATCAGCTTTAATGTCACGCAAGAGGTAATATTTAGATGTATTTTGTATATACAATAATTTTTATATTAACAATATTAGGCAATCAAACATCATTAACAAACAAAGTTTATTCAAACCGATTACATAGTTTTAGTTATAATTTGTAGTAGGAAAGTATTCCATAATATATACCTAAAAAACCTACAAAATACAAATTATCTTGACATTTAATAAATATATATAATTATTGCTAATGTATTCCCTATAAGATTGTAACTAGTGCAAGGATACGTTTGGCCTAAATGTGTAAACGTAGTATAAAATAGTCTTTACTTAAAATATCGTATAATTTTCCTTACTAAGGATCGAGAGAAAAACATTCCTGAAAAATAAAAGAGAAACATTACAGCAGGATATCCTAACCTTCCTCGTAGTTTAGTTGTATTTGAAGGAGATCTATATTTGCTTTTACTCTGATAAGGTTGGGAGAGTTCTATTGAGGATAACTGTTTCTATTAAGAGGTTCTTTCGAGAGTACACACTAGTTTTATACTCTGAATATTTTTCGCTTTCTTTGAATAAGAAGCGTCATATTAGTTTAAACATACAAAATACTGAGTTTTCCATTTCAATTTTACTATAACGATATATTATGTTTGGAAGTGTTAATTGTTTATAAACACTAGTAAAATTATGATGTACTATTGATCAACAAAAAAACTCTATAAAATTCAATAACTATAAATTTACAAAAAAGAATTGCTACAAAATTACTGGTTTTAAAAATATAAAAATACCATTTTTGTTTTAATTAAAACGTTCTGTACTATTTATTTTAAAAGTTTTGCATTTTTATACAGACAAAATTAATGTAATTATTTTAATTTCACAACCGAATATTGTTAATGAGAATTATTGTTATAGACCTTAAATAATTCGAATATTCTTTACATTTATAATGAATAGCAAAGATTTTGTTTGGCTTTGCACCCTGCTTTAACCAAAACGAGAATTCTATTCATAATAGTTTTTTAAATCACTGTAGTAGAGATCCGGACAGTTGAGAACAAAAACGGTGGGGGTACCCCCACCCCTCCCCCTCCCCCCTTGGCCCCTCCCCCCTTGGCCCCTCCCCCCTTGGCCCCTCCCCCTTGACCCCTCCCCTCCCCCTCCCCCTTTGCCCCTCCCCTTTAGGCCCCTTCCCCCATTGGTCCCCCCACCCCTCCCCCCTTTGCCCCTTCCCTGTAGGCCCCTCCCCCTTGCCCCTCCCCTTTAGGCCCCTTCCCCCATTGGTCCCCCCACCCCTCCCCCTTTGCCCCTTCCCTGTAGGCCCCTCCCCCTTGCCCCTCCCCTTTAGGCCCCTTCCCCCATTGGTCCCCCCACCCCTCCCCCCTTTGCCCCTTCCCTGTAGGCCCCTCCCCCTTGCCCCTCCCCTTTAGGCCCCTTCCCCCATTGGTCCCCCCACCCCTCCCCCCTTTGCCCCTTCCCTGTTGGCCCCTCCCCCTTGCCCCTCCCCTTTAGGCCCCTTCCCCCATTGGTCCCCCCACCCCTCCCCCTGCCCCTCCCCTGTAGGCCCCTCCCCCTTAGGCCCCTTCCCTTCCCCCATTGGTCCCCCCCACCTCCTCCCACCCCTCCCCATGCCCCTCCCCGGTACGCCCCTCCCCTTTAGGCCCCTTCCCTTCCCCCATTGGTCCCCCCACCTGTGACGTATTGTTGTCGAGACACACACAAGACGCCATACACACATGACGTCATACACTTAACTTTTTTAATACCGGTGGGATTCGAACCTGTGAAGTTTGGATTTGAAGGCGGACACGCTACCGACTGAGCTATCGTGCATAGTATTACAAGTCGGATAATTAACGCAGTATATAAGCCGCCATGTTGTAACCGCAATAATGTGTTATATATATATATAATGTGTTAAGATAGTTAACCTAACCTATAAGTGTCCTACTTTTGCCCATCCACAGCCTATCAGCTGTTACAATAATGTGTTATATAATTATATAATGTGTTAAGATAGTTAACCTAAAGTTTCCCACTTTTGCCCAACCACAGCCAATCAGCTGTTACAATAATGTGTTATATATTTATATAATGTGTTAAGATAGTTAACCTAACCCCATAGTATTACAAGTCGGATAATTAACGCAGTATACAAGCCGCCATGTTGTAACCGAACGCCAGAACATTTCGTAGAAGTTCGGACACGAACCCCTTACCGTAAGACTTACCGAGTTTTTCGCGACCGCGAAAAACTCGCGTACGTCTTACGGTATGGGTTCTGAGTCGTACCTCTAGGTTACTCTGACAACAAATAGTAGTGTCCAAATTGTAATGTGCTTTTGTTAACCTAACCTATAAGTTTCTGCCTACCACAGCCTATCAGCTGTTACAATAATGTGTTATATATATAATGTGTTATATATAATGTGTTAAGATAGTTAACCTAACCTATAAGTGTCCTACTTTTACCCATCCACAGCCAATCAGCTGTTACAATAATGTGTTATATATAATGTGTTATATATTTATATAATGTGTTATATAACGTGTTAAGATAGTTAACCTATTAGAGTTTCCTACTTTTGCCCACCACGACCTAGGTACATTTAATGTGTTAAACATAGTTTCCTCCGTTGTCTACCAGGGTGTAGCACATGTGTCTATGTATCGTGTTAAAATATTGTTAACCTAGACTTAATTCCTACTTCTGCCTAAACCTATGCTTACCACAGCCCACACGGGTGTTAGTCTGGCCACTATTTAACCGAACCGAAATTACCAACCGATTTACCAACCGATGTACCAACCAAAACCAGCCGATTTACCAACCAAAATATACTTTTACCAACCGATTTACCAACCGAAATATACTTTTAGCAACCGATCTACCAACCGAAATATACTTTTAGCAACCGATCTACCAATCGAAATATACTTTTAGCAACCCAAACATCCACCCGATATACCTGTTGGCGACCTATGCCCTATCCTAACCTATCCTAACCAGACCTAACCTAACCTAACCTATTCTAACCTATCCTAACCAGACCTAACCTAACCTAACCTATCCTAACCTAACCTAACCTCACCTAACATAATCTATCCTAACCTAACCTAACCTATCCTAACCTAACCTAACCTAACCTATCCTATCCTAACCTAACCTAACATAACCTAACCTATCCTAACCTATCCTAACCAGACCTAACCTAACCTAACCTATCCTAACCTAACCTAACCTAACCTATCCTATCCTAATCTAACCTAACAACCATTCTCCTAAAAACCTCGGCTACCATTCCAAGGTCAGGTGTGTTTGACAGACAGGTTCTGACTGGTCTAGCCGGATTGTACAACAGTGCGTAACAATGTTACTGCGCATGCGTACTACTCGCGATTAACTGTTTAAGAAAGGAGATTAGATGCAGATAGCTCAGTTTACGTTAGTAGCTGGAATAGTGAACGTGACCCCTTCCAAGATGTATAAGGTCTCCGAGCTCTTGGGTAGCAGGATTAAACCAACCAACGAACGATTTGGACTATGGCTTCTGGAAGAAAATCTGCACAACAACAACCTGGTAACAGATATTGGAAATATTAATTATTCGCAAGGAGAAGAGTTGCTGTCTGGAGTTAATATAAAACCACTAACTCCGCTTACAAAACCATTCTGCGACAACATAATGCTTGTTAAAATAACCGACAGTTCGGATTGCGAACAAGGGAAGAGCCTCGTAAAGAAGAATATCTGTGGAGTATTTAACAGTTATCTTCGTGGGAAATTTACGGACTTTGTTTCCGCAAGACATGGCGTAAAAGTAAAATTACCATTCCCTTTGAATGGAAAGAGACCTATGGCGAAACGTGTATGCAATATTATTGGAGCAGATGGGATGCAAGCCATTGCAAAGAAATTTAAAAATCCCATTGCAATCCCCTACAAGGTAGAGTTAGCGGATGTTGAGTTGGCTACTCTACAGGAAAAAATGCCCGAAATACTATTGGAGCTGCAAACCCACGACTTCTACCTTATGGATTTGGACATTACACAAGATTTTGTGGGGATCTTTAACAAGCGAGAGATGTGTGAGCATTTAGTACAGGACCATGACTTTCGTTACCAAGGCGGCCAGTACAAAGAAAACTACAATACAATTGTTAACAACGACAAGTCTGTTGGGATAGATTGCCTAACCTGGATTACTCCTACTGGTGCAAGAGTAAAAATCTACAACAAGTTTGTGTGCCAAATTACGAGTCCTGGCGTTAACAAACAAATTGGTAACCACATTGTGGATTTTGTCAACTGTCCAGACTCCAGATTAAGACAGACGTTTCTGTCCCCACTGGGTAAGGAGCATGGCATTACAAGATTGGAGGCTACGATCTACAACGGTAGCGGCGACCATCCTCTGGACAGCTGTGTAACGCTCCTGGAAGACAGCAAAATTTATTTCCAGGAAGCCCCGTTCTACTCTGTTGCCATCCCTAAAATGTGGACGAAATTAGCTGACAGTCTCCAGAACAGTTGCTGTGTAGTGTACAATAATCTTTTACAATATGCCTACTGGGGAAACAGTAACACGAGGAAGTTAACCGGGGTGCAACTTACTTTACCAAGCGACCAAGACCAGAGGAATAAAATAATTAATTACGTACTCTCTGCATATAGTTTTAACTATTTGCCTGTAAATTACTTGGAGATAGTGGAAGATGTCGCTAATAGAGAGCATGTTAGTGTGGTACAAAAGTGCTACATTAAGAGTGGCGAGACATTCTTCTCGAAATCTAGTACTGCTTTCTCGGTGATTTGTAAAGATGTAAGCCTCGAGAACTGTGGGATGGTTCCAACGAGTAATATTATTCCACAGATTTTAAAGAAGAGAACGAATATTACAAACAGGCTACAACCCTACAATATAAAGGAAACAGAACCATTCTCCACCGTTTACCTACTGTCTGCGAAGAAACGAAAACTGGAACTGGAAGAAATTGACTTAAAACGGAGAAAATTGGAATACATGGAACATGCTGCTTCCTTAAAAGAGGAATACAAAGAAATGCAGGAGAAAGAGAAAATTATTAGAGAGACAAGACAGCGGATGGGCTCATATTTTAACAAGACTTGGAAGAATTTAGATATACATGCAGACTACAAGGTTTCCGCATTTACCGTTAACACTAAAGCGAAATATGCCTTTGTTGGAATACTCGCAGAAAGAGATGGGAGTAAAAGTGTTTACTTCTTTAAAGGAAAGTACAAATCGTGGCTAATGGATGCCTACAACGACAAACAAAATTTAACAAAAGAGGGGTTTGTTTTAACCTCCAACAACGACCTGGACATTGTGCATTTAGCGACAGAAGAAACAATTTTTACATTTACGACGAATGGACTTACCAGTTTTAATAATCATTCTTTTCCGAAGATAGAGCATTTTAAGCCACTAACAGATGCTTGGAAAAAACCAGAAGATTTCCCCTACAACCAGGACGAAGTGGAGCAAGTATCCACCCTTGGCATGCAAGACATAAAAGGCAAAGTTATTCCAAGAAAGTGTCGTCGGCTGGAAGAGCTGGAAGAAGGGACAGAATTAGTAGTGTGTGGAATCAAACAAATTGATTACAGGCATAAGATCCGTTATATTTTGCAGTTCCAAAATCTAGATGAATTGTATATTTCGAATTATTGGTTAGAAAGAGAAATAAAAGTGCTAAATGTAGATTTAAACTATAAATTTAATGTTAAATTGGACAAGATAAAAACCACTGCAATTAAGCACAAAGAAAGAGTTGTTTTCTGTGCTTGTAATTAAAAATAAATAAATAAATAAATGTTTTAAAATAATATTCTTTGTAATTTGTTACCTCCATTCCACCAAAACTCTTTTTAGTAGAGAGATAGATATTTGATGTGACCTTGGAATTGTAGCCGAAAACGACACGACCCCCAACCCCCATTTATCCTTTTTAAATATATAACGTCGTAACGTTTGTTAGGGACCGATTTACCAAACCGTAGATAAAATTACCAAGATTTGGTTGGTAAATTGGTTGCAAAACGTATATTTTGGTTGGTAAATCGGTTGGTATTGGTTAGGTTAGGTTAGGTTAGGTCTGGTTAGGATAGGTTAGGCTAGGTTAGGTTAGGTTAGGTCTGGTTAGGATAGGTTAGGATAGGTTAGGTTATGTTAGGTTAGGTTAGGATAGGATAGGTTAGGTTAGGTTAGGTTAGGATAGGTTAGGTGAGGTTAGGATAGGTTATGTTAGGTGAGGTTAGGTTAGGTTAGGATAGGTTAGGTTAGGTTAGGTTAGGTTTTTAGGAGAATGGTTGTTAGGTTAGGTTAGGATAGGTTAGGTTAGGTTAGGTTAGGTTAGGTTAGGTTAGGTTAGGATAGGTTAGGTTATGTTAGGTGAGGTTAGGTTAGGTTAGGATAGGTTAGGTTAGGTTAGGTTAGGTTTTTAGGAGAATGGTTGTTAGGTTAGGTTAGGATAGGATAGGATAGGTTAGGTTAGGTTAGGTTAGGTTAGGTTAGGTTAGGATAGGTTATGTTAGGTTAGGTTAGGTTAGATGAGGATAGGTTAGGTTAGGTTAGGTTAGGTTAGGTTAGGATAGGTTATGTTAGGTTAGGTTAGGTTAGGTTAGGATAGGTTAGGTTAGGTTAGGTTAGGTTTTTAGGAGAATGGTTGCCACACGCCTACCAACCTCCACCCCATCCCTACCATCTCCCGGGCGTGTGGCAGCCATTCTCCTAAAAACCTAACCTAACCTAACCTAACCTATCCTAACCTAACCTAACCTAACCTAACCTAACATAACCTATCCTAACCTAACCTAACCTAACCTAACCTAACCTATCCTCATCTAACCTAACCTAACCTAACATAACCTATCCTAACCTAACCTAACCTAACCTAACCTAACCTAACCTATCCTATCCTATCCTAACCTAACCTAACAACCATTCTCCTAAAAACCTAACCTAACCTAACCTAACCTATCCTAACCTAACCTAACCTCACCTAACATAACCTAACCTATCCTAACCTAACCTAACCTAACCTAACCTAACCTAACCTAACCTATCCTAACCTAACCTAACAACCATTCTCCTAAAAACCTAACCTAACCTAACCTAACCTATCCTAACCTAACCTAACCTCACCTAACATAACCTATCCTAACCTCACCTAACCTATCCTAACCTAACCTAACCTAACCTATCCTATCCTAACCTAACCTAACATAACCTAACCTATCCTAACCTATCCTAACCAGACCTAACCTAACCTAACCTAGCCTAACCTATCCTAACCAGACCTAACCTAACCTAACCTAACCAATACCAACCGATTTACCAACCAAAATATACGTTTTGCAACCAATTTACCAACCAAATCTTGGTAATTTTATCTACGGTTTGGTAAATCGGTCCCTAACAAACGTTACGACGTTATATATTTAAAAAGGATAAATGGGGGTTGGGGGTCGTGTCGTTTTCGGCTACAATTCCAAGGTCACATCAAATATCTATCTCTCTACTAAAAAGAGTTTTGGTGGAATGGAGGTAACAAATTACAAAGAATATTATTTTAAAACATTTATTTATTTATTTATTTTTAATTACAAGCACAGAAAACAACTCTTTCTTTGTGCTTAATTGCAGTGGTTTTTATCTTGTCCAATTTAACATTAAATTTATAGTTTAAATCTACATTTAGCACTTTTATTTCTCTTTCTAACCAATAATTCGAAATATACAATTCATCTAGATTTTGGAACTGCAAAATATAACGGATCTTATGCCTGTAATCAATTTGTTTGATTCCACACACTACTAATTCTGTCCCTTCTTCCAGCTCTTCCAGCCGACGACACTTTCTTGGAATAACTTTGCCTTTTATGTCTTGCATGCCAAGGGTGGATACTTGCTCCACTTCGTCCTGGTTGTAGGGGAAATCTTCTGGTTTTTTCCAAGCATCTGTTAGTGGCTTAAAATGCTCTATCTTCGGAAAAGAATGATTATTAAAACTGGTAAGTCCATTCGTCGTAAATGTAAAAATTGTTTCTTCTGTCGCTAAATGCACAATGTCCAGGTCGTTGTTGGAGGTTAAAACAAACCCCTCTTTTGTTAAATTTTGTTTGTCGTTGTAGGCATCCATTAGCCACGATTTGTACTTTCCTTTAAAGAAGTAAACACTTTTACTCCCATCTCTTTCTGCGAGTATTCCAACAAAGGCATATTTCGCTTTAGTGTTAACGGTAAATGCGGAAACCTTGTAGTCTGCATGTATATCTAAATTCTTCCAAGTCTTGTTAAAATATGAGCCCATCCGCTGTCTTGTCTCTCTAATAATTTTCTCTTTCTCCTGCATTTCTTTGTATTCCTCTTTTAAGGAAGCAGCATGTTCCATGTATTCCAATTTTCTCCGTTTTAAGTCAATTTCTTCCAGTTCCAGTTTTCGTTTCTTCGCAGACAGTAGGTAAACGGTGGAGAATGGTTCTGTTTCCTTTATATTGTAGGGTTGTAGCCTGTTTGTAATATTCGTTCTCTTCTTTAAAATCTGTGGAATAATATTACTCGTTGGAACCATCCCACAGTTCTCGAGGCTTACATCTTTACAAATCACCGAGAAAGCAGTACTAGATTTCGAGAAGAATGTCTCGCCACTCTTAATGTAGCACTTTTGTACCACACTAACATGCTCTCTATTAGCGACATCTTCCACTATCTCCAAGTAATTTACAGGCAAATAGTTAAAACTATATGCAGAGAGTACGTAATTAATTATTTTATTCCTCTGGTCTTGGTCGCTTGGTAAAGTAAGTTGCACCCCGGTTAACTTCCTCGTGTTACTGTTTCCCCAGTAGGCATATTGTAAAAGATTATTGTACACTACACAGCAACTGTTCTGGAGACTGTCAGCTAATTTCGTCCACATTTTAGGGATGGCAACAGAGTAGAACGGGGCTTCCTGGAAATAAATTTTGCTGTCTTCCAGGAGCGTTACACAGCTGTCCAGAGGATGGTCGCCGCTACCGTTGTAGATCGTAGCCTCCAATCTTGTAATGCCATGCTCCTTACCCAGTGGGGACAGAAACGTCTGTCTTAATCTGGAGTCTGGACAGTTGACAAAATCCACAATGTGGTTACCAATTTGTTTGTTAACGCCAGGACTCGTAATTTGGCACACAAACTTGTTGTAGATTTTTACTCTTGCACCAGTAGGAGTAATCCAGGTTAGGCAATCTATCCCAACAGACTTGTCGTTGTTAACAATTGTATTGTAGTTTTCTTTGTACTGGCCGCCTTGGTAACGAAAGTCATGGTCCTGTACTAAATGCTCACACATCTCTCGCTTGTTAAAGATCCCCACAAAATCTTGTGTAATGTCCAAATCCATAAGGTAGAAGTCGTGGGTTTGCAGCTCCAATAGTATTTCGGGCATTTTTTCCTGTAGAGTAGCCAACTCAACATCCGCTAACTCTACCTTGTAGGGGATTGCAATGGGATTTTTAAATTTCTTTGCAATGGCTTGCATCCCATCTGCTCCAATAATATTGCATACACGTTTCGCCATAGGTCTCTTTCCATTCAAAGGGAATGGTAATTTTACTTTTACGCCATGTCTTGCGGAAACAAAGTCCGTAAATTTCCCACGAAGATAACTGTTAAATACTCCACAGATATTCTTCTTTACGAGGCTCTTCCCTTGTTCGCAATCCGAACTGTCGGTTATTTTAACAAGCATTATGTTGTCGCAGAATGGTTTTGTAAGCGGAGTTAGTGGTTTTATATTAACTCCAGACAGCAACTCTTCTCCTTGCGAATAATTAATATTTCCAATATCTGTTACCAGGTTGTTGTTGTGCAGATTTTCTTCCAGAAGCCATAGTCCAAATCGTTCGTTGGTTGGTTTAATCCTGCTACCCAAGAGCTCGGAGACCTTATACATCTTGGAAGGGGTCACGTTCACTATTCCAGCTACTAACGTAAACTGAGCTATCTGCATCTAATCTCCTTTCTTAAACAGTTAATCGCGAGTAGTACGCATGCGCAGTAACATTGTTACGCACTGTTGTACAATCCGGCTAGACCAGTCAGAACCTGTCTGTCAAACACACCTGACCTTGGAATGGTAGCCGAGGTTTTTAGGAGAATGGTTGTTAGGTTAGATTAGGATAGGATAGGTTAGGTTAGGTTAGGTTAGGATAGGTTAGGTTAGGTTAGGTCTGGTTAGGATAGGTTAGGATAGGTTAGGTTATGTTAGGTTAGGTTAGGATAGGATAGGTTAGGTTAGGTTAGGTTAGGATAGGTTAGGTTAGGTTAGGATAGATTATGTTAGGTGAGGTTAGGTTAGGTTAGGATAGGTTAGGTTAGGTTAGGTCTGGTTAGGATAGGTTAGAATAGGTTAGGTTAGGTTAGGTCTGGTTAGGATAGGTTAGGATAGGGCATAGGTCGCCAACAGGTATATCGGGTGGATGTTTGGGTTGCTAAAAGTATATTTCGATTGGTAGATCGGTTGCTAAAAGTATATTTCGGTTGGTAGATCGGTTGCTAAAAGTATATTTCGGTTGGTAAATCGGTTGGTAAAAGTATATTTTGGTTGGTAAATCGGCTGGTTTTGGTTGGTACATCGGTTGGTAAATCGGTTGGTAATTTCGGTTCGGTTAAATAGTGGCCAGACTAACACCCGTGTGGGCTGTGGTAAGCATAGGTTTAGGCAGAAGTAGGAATTAAGTCTAGGTTAACAATATTTTAACACGATACATAGACACATGTGCTACACCCTGGTAGACAACGGAGGAAACTATGTTTAACACATTAAATGTACCTAGGTCGTGGTGGGCAAAAGTAGGAAACTCTAATAGGTTAACTATCTTAACACGTTATATAACACATTATATAAATATATAACACATTATATATAACACATTATTGTAACAGCTGATTGGCTGTGGATGGGTAAAAGTAGGACACTTATAGGTTAGGTTAACTATCTTAACACATTATATATAACACATTATATATATAACACATTATTGTAACAGCTGATAGGCTGTGGTAGGCAGAAACTTATAGGTTAGGTTAACAAAAGCACATTACAATTTGGACACTACTATTTGTTGTCAGAGTAACCTAGAGGTACGACTCAGAACCCATACCGTAAGACGTACGCGAGTTTTTCGCGGTCGCGAAAAACTCGGTAAGTCTTACGGTAAGGGGTTCGTGTCCGAACTTCTACGAAATGTTCTGGCGTTCGGTTACAACATGGCGGCTTGTATACTGCGTTAATTATCCGACTTGTAATACTATGGGGTTAGGTTAACTATCTTAACACATTATATAAATATATAACACATTATTGTAACAGCTGATTGGCTGTGGTTGGGCAAAAGTGGGAAACTTTAGGTTAACTATCTTAACACATTATATAATTATATAACACATTATTGTAACAGCTGATAGGCTGTGGATGGGCAAAAGTAGGACACTTATAGGTTAGGTTAACTATCTTAACACATTATATATATATATAACACATTATTGCGGTTACAACATGGCGGCTTATATACTGCGTTAATTATCCGACTTGTAATACTATGCACGATAGCTCAGTCGGTAGCGTGTCCGCCTTCAAATCCAAACTTCACAGGTTCGAATCCCACCGGTATTAAAAAAGTTAAGTGTATGACGTCATGTGTGTATGGCGTCTTGTGTGTGTCTCGACAACAATACGTCACAGGTGGGGGGACCAATGGGGGAAGGGAAGGGGCCTAAAGGGGAGGGGCGTACCGGGGAGGGGCATGGGGAGGGGTGGGAGGAGGTGGGGGGGACCAATGGGGGAAGGGAAGGGGCCTAAGGGGGAGGGGCCTACAGGGGAGGGGCAGGGGGAGGGGTGGGGGGACCAATGGGGGAAGGGGCCTAAAGGGGAGGGGCAAGGGGGAGGGGCCAACAGGGAAGGGGCAAAGGGGGGAGGGGTGGGGGGACCAATGGGGGAAGGGGCCTAAAGGGGAGGGGCAAGGGGGAGGGGCCTACAGGGAAGGGGCAAAGGGGGGAGGGGTGGGGGGACCAATGGGGGAAGGGGCCTAAAGGGGAGGGGCAAGGGGGAGGGGCCTACAGGGAAGGGGCAAAGGGGGAGGGGTGGGGGGACCAATGGGGGAAGGGGCCTAAAGGGGAGGGGCAAGGGGGAGGGGCCTACAGGGAAGGGGCAAAGGGGGGAGGGGTGGGGGGACCAATGGGGGAAGGGGCCTAAAGGGGAGGGGCAAAGGGGGAGGGGGAGGGGAGGGGTCAAGGGGGAGGGGCCAAGGGGGGAGGGGCCAAGGGGGGAGGGGCCAAGGGGGGAGGGGGAGGGGTGGGGGTACCCCCACCGTTTTTGTTCTCAACTGTCCGGATCTCTACTCACTGTAATAAAGATAGGACAACGTATCCGGCTAGTGTATTCTGTTTGTGGTTTATTTGACAAACGTGAATTAGAATGGTGTCATTGTTTAAAATAATAAACAAAATTTTAGGCACAGCAAAATGTAACTTTACTCATAAATATTTTATATAAAATATATAATGAAGAATATTGTAAATATCTATTTGTAAACAACAACTGATTGAAATATTACTTAAATTTCGTAAACTTTTAACAGATACTCCTAGATGTAATTGGCCAAAAAGGGTTCTTTCTCTAAATGATTTATTACAGCTATTGGTAGAAGAAAGGGATGACTATACAATAGTAACATGAGGTAAAAGCAGTTTACAAAAGTGATATTGCTGACTAAATGAACACCCAAACGGTTTAACAAATAATATTAAAACTGAATTAAAAATACTAAGAGCAATAAGGAAAATCTATTTACAAATTTACAACTGTTTTATTTAAGAATATTTTGTACCAAAAAATTATTTATGAAAAACTATATGTTATTTTATGTTGTTTTTTTATATGAAGAAAATGCAACTATATAATCTTTCAATAAATATTTTACTCGTCACTTCCAAAATGAAAAAGATATTTCTTGTAAGTTATGGTTGATTGTAAACAGGAAATATCAAATATATTACGTCTATACGTATTTAAATTTATGTAATTGTATTAAACGTTCCCTGGTTTAAAAAAAAGAAGTTTATTGTATTAAGTATAGAAAGTAAAATTTCACATATAAAGAAGTAGTATAAAGAGTATTTAGTAGTATAATGGAATAACTTTAATTATTTCTGAATAATGTGTTCAAAAATTATATTTCATTAGGTAATAAATCTACGATGTCAGCTTATTAGAAAATATATGGTATAATTATTACAACAGAGAGTATATTTTATTACATTTTCCTACCGGTTCGCCAAAGCTAATACCCAATCAAACATAGGTTACAAAAGTCGCTTGAACAATATACGGATTAATTAATTAATTATCCAATAGTATGATAGCAAAGATACATGATAGCTTTTACTTAATATTTTAAATTTAATTATATTGTAATTTCATGCTTGATTCCTCTATACCTGAACATTACAAATTATGTTGAAGTACAATTGAAAAATGTGTTATTAGTGAAATAACAATTTTAAATTTTCTTCATACTAATGCATTTCAGGATGATATTTAGTTGAAACTTCTATATATATTATTATTTTATATAAATTAAAGTATTAAATCAACACCAATTTCAAAATTATTTTATTAATCAAAATAATTATATTCTGTCCTTACTGCCTGTGACTGACTTACGTATATTTGACGCGTTTCGGAAAATATTTCATTTTCAGACAATCGCTCCTAGAAGCTCGTTATCACATTAAAATAAACACAATAACACACATTAATTTCACATAAATATAATGTTGAAAAATACAAAATTAAACTGAACTTTAACATGTCAGTTCTGAGGTTCCGTGATAAGCATGTGTAATATTTGTGTGTTAGTGTGTTTAATTTTAATGTAATAACGACCTCCTAGGAGCGATTGTCGGAAGATGGAATAATTCCGAAACGCGTCAAATATATGTTAGTAATTCACCGACGGTAAGAACAAAATATAATTATTTGGAGTAATAATTGTGACTATGATGGATTTATAATTATTACTCCGTTTTCAAATATAATTTCTTAATTTTTCAACGTTAACATTAAACATATTTCCAATTAAAATGTCTTAAAATGGATTTAATTAAATTTATTGTATTTGATGTCAGATATTTTTTTAAAACTAGAATAGTCTCGCATTGTTTTATTTATAATTTGTCTATAAAATAATTGTACACTAGATGACAATATTAGAGGGAGAATTGTTTGTGTACATTGGCTTTACAACCAAGAATATTATTTTAATTGTTATTTGTCCTTATTGTTTCATGAACTGCACAGAGCATGATTATTATTACTCACTGAATTATTACTGTATAGCGTGATTAGATTTCTAATCCCTTGGGTCATTCAATTTTAGCAGATGATGTAATCAATTAATGAAAACATGTCTGGTAGACAAATTAATTTCTACGGTAATTAATTATAATGTGATGAATAATTAGCGATGTTAATCTTGACATGAATATATGTGGACTTTGTTTCAACTGAGGAAACTTTAAAGGGTATAGTTTTTAATTTTCAATAACAAAACGACCCATTGATCGATAAAAAGGAATAACAAACAATTATAATTTAATAATATATTTTCAAAGATTGTAATATTAAGTTAAATTCATGAAAATAATCACTATAAGTCTAATTTGAGAAAAATTTTAAATTAAACTCTAAACAAACGTAAAGGATCAGTTCTACTTTCTTTCTATTACAATAAGAACTATTGAATAAAAAATTGTAACCTTCTCTAAACAGAAAACATAATAATGATTATACATACTTATATAACTGTTACGGTAGGAACTGTAAAGAATAATATATATTGTTTTATTACTCGTAAAATACAAACATAGGAATTAAAAACTTCTTCTCTACAATTATTATAGTCATATGGAGTTCTGTATACTCCTGTGTTCCAGGACAATAGATTGAAAGTAAAGGTTTAAGGGTTGAAGGTCCCCAGTCACAGCGACCATTGACCTTTTTAGCAATTGCCCTCTTAATTTTAATCCCGCAGATTAGTTCCCTCTATGAGTTTTAGGGTTCCTCTTACTAGCTCATCTAACGAGAGTTCACAATTAGTTTGTAACACAAGGACCCTATAACTCTTTCTAGCAAGGCCTCGCAATCACAGAATTTGTGGCCTGCGGTTTCTTTATCTATTCTGTACAGTCTACAGTGTTTATTCTTAGTGTATTCCTATCCTATGAATGTCCACCCCTCAGACCAAAGTGTCCCGTAATAAGACTAAATAATAATAAATGATTCACCTTTGTCTAAAATCAGTATTGTCCCTTCAAATCTTCCCAAAGTAACTTTTCTCTATAGTAATTTATTATGGAAATGCCTCCGAAGACAATCCAATCATTTTACGTGTTTTTTCAGAACCCGCGTATTAACGGCCGACCTGACTTAGACACACTGTTATCCCTACAAACTCGGGTGCTACAAAAATCAGATGCAGATTACTGTTTATCAAATCCGTTAAACTCTTTGTTTCCTTCAACACCCTTGTTCGCCGATACCCAGTGCAAAGTTACTAGGTCTCCCAGAGACCGAGAATTGAACTTTTCTCGCAATTCACAAACTAAACTGTGATGTATACAATTGTACAAGAGTGGGAGTATCGCATGACATCGTATGATGTGTGACGTCATATGGTTCGATATGTCATACGACAAATTAATAAATGCTATTGGCTGCAAATCAGTACCTTTTCCCGCCAGCCCTTATTACTGACGCTTTCCCTGGCTACATATTCAAGCCAGTCTTGAACTCACCTTCCTACCTGTAACACGCAGTCGTAGTTATAATCTAATACAATGTGTTTTATTTAATGAACCCAAATTTAGTAATATCGTTACCATATTATATTACAGTGGCAACGAGCATATATTACATAAACTAGATTTTTTTAATGCAAAAAAAGACTGATGTGGTAAGATTTTTTTATTTGTATTATAAACAATTTGTGCTGATAGATAAGCGTGACTTTTATTTGCACTGAGAGTTGCTTGACATTTAAAAATTGCAGCAAATGTTAAGAGATTAAACATATGTTCATGCACATATTATTGCGTCGTAAGTCGCTTTTTTCAGAGCTGCAAATGTGGCCGTTTATTTTACTGTTAATACATTAGTAATCGTAGAAAATAATATGATTTATAACATAATAAATTAGTTTTCCCAAAGCTTATTTAGGAAATTAATACGATTCGACCACCACAATACTACAGTTATCTACGTTTTTCCTAAATAGATAATATATAAAGATGTTTTACAATCAAAAAAAGTATTACATTACTCAATAATTAGTATTTGATTAACATTCAATTATAGTAACATACTAGTATATGAATTTTACCCATTAAAAGACATTGCGTATCAAATAACATGGCGTGATCTACATAAGCGTGATGTTTTAAAAACAGAAAATAAGCACAGTTGAGAGAAAAAATTTCCGTAAATATTTTAATGTTATATTTTTAGTTGGTCATCAGAAATATGGATTTTTGCGAGTATTGATAGTATGATTTTGTAAACAGTTAAATGAGTTTTATCGAAGTATAAACTAAGATAAATAGCTTTCGCCCCACTCAAAACAGTAATTTAATAACAAACGACGTAAAGAGATAGTAGAATGTTGCGTAAATTGAAGTAACCGAATCTGAAACATTTGTTGGGACTTAGATCTGAACGATATTATTATTTATCCCATTAAATTAGTTTTAACTATATTACAATCTTTGGGTCTCTTTCCAAAATAAAGTTTACAAGAATCGGTCTTTGAATAATACTGGATAATATGTAATATACTGATTATAATAATTTTTAACATAAATCTTTTTAAAGGCATAATTTTAAATTACAGATATCCTACAGTTAGTTTTTCCTCTTCAATTTTAAATTTTTTATTAATTGTCGACAAGACATACAAAATGTAGTTTACCCTAAACAGGGCTATATATGGGGATAATGACAAACCTTTTAAACTGCTTGGCATGTATTTAGATGTAAGATTGACTTGGGTTCAACACGTTCACTCAGTTTGTAAAATATTGTATACAATCCTGTACCTAATTAGACTTTTAAGAAATTGTTTACCTAAAAGCTATCTGAGAAACATCTATTTTGCATTTTTTTCATAGTATGTTGTCTTATTTTGGAGCAATTCAGTCAAAATTGACAGAGCTTCTTGCAGAAGAAAGCTATGAGATTGATCACTTTTAAATCCAATGGCGAGCATTGTAAGAAATTATTTAAGCAAGAAAAATTAATTAATACCGACAATCATTAATCAATATATTTTGAGTGCCTAATACACACAAAAGATAAATAAACTAACCACGATATCCATACCTACAACACACGAAAAGGCATGCGCATACATTAGCCTTTTGCTAGACTAAGTATAACCCAGACATCGTACCATGTTCAATCGACTCCCTGTGGGAGCTTATTCTGTGAGCTATAAGAAATTTAAAATAATTTTGTATATCTGGATTTGAAATAATCCTTTTTAGTCGTTAAGTGAGTTTTTCCTCGCTGATGTCCAGGGCTTTGTTTTTTAGTATAAATATTGTCTTGATATTGTTACGTGATATTTGTATTGTATATAATGATATTTTTACTGTTTTATTTATATACCTGATAAGATCTATACACTGTAACACGTTGTTTCCAGATTTTTTTAAAAAAAAGTAGAAATCAAATTATTACAGCATTTCACAAGAAAAAAATTAACATTTTATTGTTCGATGTGATCAAATATCAAAATAATTTCTAAGTTAAAAATTATTTTAAATGTGTTTTATTTTAGCCGCATACACCTAGCTTTGAGTACGTAAAAATATTTCTATAAGTTGAAATATGTTTCAATAATGTATACATATTTGTTTTATAAATATAAATACTAAAGGACATATGAGTATGAATTTACTTCAATGATTATTACTATTTTAGACATATACGCTATATTGGATGAAGAATAAAATTAATCTATAATAAAAATCCCTATCTTTGTGATTTGTTTCTTTAAAAAAGTTTTTAGCTATATGAAAATGTAATCGAATAAAATATGTATTTCAATATATCTATCTCATGATTGTGTGTTCATCACAAATTGAAAATCGCAGTAAATTATTGTATAATTGAATGTATTATTGAATTAAACGTACAGAACGATAATAATCTCATAACTAATGAGAAGTTTATCATTCTCATAACATCTAACCTTTCTTACAAATCCCTAGAAACATTCTTTGATCCTCCTATTCAACTTAAATTGCTCTTAAATCCTTTGAAGACGCTTAAGAAGCTTCCGAGACTGTTTAAGCTCAGGGATAATATCCAGAAGACAACCCGGAACAAGTTCCTTATATAGCAATTTTATACGTCATACCATACTTGGCATTTCTGAAATAAACTTTTGGAACCTAAAATATTATTGAAACCAATTAATAACATTAGCGTGTCCTTTCTTAAAATTAATCAAACTATTCTAGATGTGAATAGTAAAAAGTAATATACAACGTCATCCAACAAAATATACTCGTGATTTTTAGGTAAAATGCGAAACTGTATGGGTTCAGTTAAATTATTTATTTTTGTACCAAAATTAAATGAATATATATATATATATATATATATATATTATATTAGTTTCAATATGATCACTGTCCCTGGCTAAGCGGAAATCTATTTTAATTATATTTATATCTGACATTACCTTAGTCATCTATGTGTTTGTTTGTGCTACTTTGTTTGTACATACCCGTGGCGTTCTGTTTAAAAATGCAGAATTTGTCATTGTAATACATGAAACCAAAGTGAGGTTAAAAAATAAAGAATAAAGATAGAATGCTGTACCCAATCTAGATTAAATTTGATGTAAAAACGTCCTATTTATTAGGGTATTTTACATTACGATTTATTAATGGTTGATTTTAAAAAGGTGGCTGGAACTATGATTAAAGACAACTAAAAATAACACTATCAGAGAAATGCTAATTGGGTACTTGTGAATTTGTACAGAATAATCCTTTTTAAAATGTTAAATGTTGTGTTTTGATGCATTGTATGTTTTTATTGTTCAATTTCAATTATAAACTTATTCTTCCATAACTGTAAAAAATAACAGTTTACCTGTACTTTTTTTTAAAGAGATGTACAATTAAAAAAATTTAGACGACAGTCTTAATCAGTCCACCTGTGCACAGGTACATTACGAAAAAGTAGCTATGGATAGCAAACACATTTCACTTTAAAAAAGCACGAAAATACTGTAAATTTGACCCGCTGGTTCAACAGTTTGTATTGATCTTTACCACAGCTATTTATGAAGAAAGTTGCTTCATCACTGAATAAAATTCGGTTAAAACTAACTCTTATCATCGCCTATTGCATTCAGTATTATCATTGAAATTTCAAATCATTTAGTTCGAACTGCTTGTTTTTAATGTTTAAGCCGGAGTTTTTAAGCATGGAATCACATAGTGTTATGAATCACGTCGTGAAATGTAGTTTGAAACAGTGTTATGGATCTGTTAGGGCTACGCAAGATCGACTGTTTTCAACGGTGTCATTCTAGTCCGATATGGCTGGTCGAACTCGAGATGTCTTGATGTCTACATTTCCAGTTTCTTTAAACTGATTATACATATCTTTTGTATATTTACTCAACCGTTTTTTAATGAAGTTACAGTAAAAAACAATAAAATAAAAAAATAAATAAAACGTTATGAATTAGTACAAATCAAAGATAGAATTTCCACGGGTATTGTGTTTGTCATTGTTACTTCGCGAAACAATCTGTGACAAAGAGAAGAGCTATTAACATTTATTGTGGAAAATATTATGCCATTTAGCAGAATAAAACAGATAAGTTTATGAAGCACCAATATTCATTTATATATATAAAGTTATAATGTTATATAAAGTATATATTATATATAAGATAAAGTTATAAACTTGACAATTAATTTCCTGAGAGATGTTCTACAATGATTACGAATGAGAATGGTAGGGGGTTCAGCGAATGTTACAAAGCGAGAATGGAAGTTTCATGGAGGAGAACTTTTGTCTGAAGTAAATAGAAACATGAACAGGTTGTTGAGAATGGGTGTTATATTTTGACGTAATGTAATACTGACAATTTACTACTAAATTATGGATGACATTGGTATTACTTACTTTTCTTCAAATGTATGGTACATTTATATTTACTTAGCTTAGTGAGAAAGGGTGATATTACTTATATAAAAATAAATATCAACCAAATAGATACAAATTTTATTTGTTACGTATAAAAATGGGCACAGGAATTCATTTGTTAATATTCCAACAAGTGTGGATGAAGAAGATGAAATGCTGTAATGTATAATTAAATCTGTTGTATATCCAATCTGTTTCTTTATGACCGAGATAGACTCAAGCATTTTAATTTGGAAGACACAAATATACCATCTGTATGAATTAAAATAAAATATTAAATGAATCTTCTTTGGTTTTATAAAGAACAGAAGTTGACTTGGTTTCACTGACTAAGCTAGAAGTGTTTATGAAAAAAAAAAATGTTGCTTTTGAAAATGAATGTAAATTTTACTAAATTGTTATAAAAACAAATTGAAGTCTACACCAAAGTCGAAAACTAATTTTATAGTAGAAAACATCATCTTTTATGATACTGAACACAGAAAAATAATAGAAAATCGCACCTGTTAATTTTTTTTTATATAAAATTATTTGTGTTAACCATCACAATTCAGGACATCCATTGCATTTCGTGTTGATATTTTGTTAGGAAAGATTTTATTCCAAAAAAGTTTTAAAGTATTTCCTCAAAACTTGTATTCTTGATTACAAACTTGAAAAACCACAACAAAAAGTGATATCATATAGCTGTGGAAAGTCACAGTTAAAAATTCAAATATTTAAATTTCATGAAAGTTCAACAATATTATCGATATTTAAAAAACCTGTAAATTAATTAATTAAAACTTTTACGTTGTAACCAATATTGTGGTTATCGATGTGAACAACTCTAACTGAGGAGAAACTAAGTTGGAGTTTCCAAGCTGAAAGTTTAATTGAATATTGATTTTGTTTGCTAATTATTTATAAATATGAAAATAAAAGAAGAAAGTAAGCGTTCCATCTACCTCTATATTAATGTAATTTATATAACAAAACACTTTTATAAGTTTATCTTTCCATGAAGTTATAATATGCATTTTTTTACCTTCTCATACTGTGTATTGAAATATTTGTGATATGAAATATATATGTGACATTAATATATAATAAATAGATTACTTAATCTGTAATAGATCTGTAACTTTAATAGACATTAATCTGTAATAGAAATTAGATATAAATTTTTGTTTCCTATGTTATAACGCGAATTATGCTATTTCCATTAATCCAATAAAACTCCAGAACTGTTGTGTTTCTTACAAACATTTTATGATAGATGTTAGAAGAAAACATATGGAGTGTAAAAGCACAAAAGAGTTTGTGACCCCAATATGTTAATATCCACTAAAATCTTCTTTTTAAATAGATGGTCATAACCAAAATAGCGGCACAAAATATATTTGGAATTATTAAACTATAAAATCGCTATATATACGAAATCAGAACACTAAAATAAAAAATTCATCCTGAGAGAAGTATTCGGCATGAACTGACTTTTATCTGTCCCCCAAAAGAAAATACATAAGGACCAATAATTCACGTTATATAATATATATATATTATTTCAAATTGGGTATGATATTTTCTAAAAATTTATTTCTATTTTCACAGTTAGTATGAGAGTTACATTTCGTAGTCACAGTTGACTTGTGATTATTTTGGTTAAGTGTTCATACGAAATGTTACTCTTATAAGTACTCTGTCAAAAAATAATAATTTTGTTTGTACACATTTTCAAATAACATTTTTATGAAAGTTAAAAGTAAAACATATTGGTGTCATTAGTTTTGCATTAAGAAGCACTGTAATCTGATACGTAACATGACGTGGTTTTTTTTTGTAATATTCAGTTCAACGTTGAATGCTTCACTCAGATTATGACTAGCGATCATTTTAAAAACTGTTTAGTTTTTTATTTCACATATTAACATTTGTCAATTTAAAACTATCAAATACATTTTGTCACGACATTTTGGTTAGAGTAATCCAAAAACAATTTCGTGAACCCAGTTAATTTTGTCATTTTAATTTGACGTCACAAGATTCTGGCCCCTGTTAAAAAATTTGAGTACATCAAAATTTCCCTTTAGCGGTAGGTGAAAACTACAAACTATTATAAAAGAAACTTCCGGTGACCGAGTTAAAAGTCTGAAAAGGGTGTGGATATATTTAAGTTTATACAAAAATAAAGGTGGGGGGAGGACTTTACTAACACACTGTATACGTGTATTCGAATGTTTATTAGTTCAGTGTCGATTTATGTTTTAACATTTGGTTGACAACGTCGAAGTATTAAGAGAAGATTTTAATGGTGGAATTACGGAACGCATTATTAAAGAGAAATAACTCTTGTTATTTACTATACAAATAAGTCACGCTTCGGCAAAAAAAAGGGGGGGAAGGTACGTTTCTGTTACTTTAAAATGTTATTGAATTTTGATATTTTAAGAATGTTCTTAAGAGATAATATTTATTAACTGATAATTGTTTAAACTGTACAAATTATAGTGTTTTCAGAGAGCTACATTGTTAAAAATTGCTTTTTAAAATTATAAATATACTGTGTTATAAACGACATTTTTTTATTGCATACTTGTCTAAATTTCGAAAAGGTAATATAAGTTCTCAGTGAAATATTTCAACCTAAACTAACAACAGTGTGTGGACTGACCAATTAAAATTTGAAAAGATAAATTAGTAAAGTTGAGAAGCAATTTCCTGAGATACTTCCAACAATGAATGGGGGAGTGGGGTTGGAAACGGAAGTGACAAAGACAGAAATGGAAGTCTCCTAAGCAGCAGCTGAGTTTGAAGTAAGTCAAAACATAAACAGGTAAGTTTATGCAAATGGCGGGTGTTATATTGTATGGATTGTATTTCCGACGGCTGACTACGGCAACATGTGTAGATTTTGTAATAATTTACTTCTCTGATATGAAATCAAACGTATAAGCTTGTTATACCACATTTTAAACGTCACTTCGAGACAAGAAAAATGTCGTAAATAAAAAAATAAAATTGACACTGAAATCAAATGACAGCCGAAGGAGTTAGGCCTATTTTATTTTCAAAGCTAGATTGGTCCGGTACCATCTCATTGTATAACATTAATGTGTTTTTATCTTATATTAAATGTTAAAATTGTTCTCCCTGTACCTGAATGTAGTAGTACAGTCTTTGGAAAAACATGTGTTCCAAAATTTGCTTAGGTTAGGTTATGTTAGTTGGAGATTAAGAAATTTACCTCGAAAACAAGGATGTCTTTTGTTTGAAGTGAAAAAAAATTATAAAAATCAATTGCATTGCCTTCTCAGACGATCTTCAGTAGATTTCGTCTAACTTCGTAATAAAATAACGTTTTGGCCGCCATTTTGTTTTGTTATTTAGAATTTAAATTTTAAATGTCATATTTGTTTTGTTTTAAAGATATGTTTAAAAAGAGGTATCACAAGCCTACACTTGACACACGAAATATTTGAGCAACCCCATTGTCTATCCCCCACAATTCAAACAACCTAAAACCCTTTTTCTTTTGAAACAGTTCTCATCTACAAAATTGCCCCAATCAGATATAAATATTTCAAATGTTTTAAAAAAAATAACGGATTGGTAGTTTCTTAATCAGCCACACAGTATATATTTGGCAATAAAATTAATTTTGTCTGTAGTGATAATTCATTTTATTGTCGTGATAAATATTTAGAATTTGCCTACACCAGTTAAAATAACTGTTACACAGCGAAGCTGCGACCCCCCCCCACACTAAATAAGTTTAAAAGAAGGTATGACTAATTACAGTCGATATTTATGATCGATCTAGGATTGAGGTCATAAAACATTTTCTTTTTTTTAAACTATAAACCTATATGGGATGGGGCTCCGTCGTGTTGGAACCACATATTTTCTCGGACAAGAAGAGGAACATCTTCCATCAACTCCGGAAGAATATCTCTAAGGAACACTAAGTAGGTTGGTGAGTTCAGCCGATTTGACGTATGACGGATGATTGTAAAGTTATTTAGACAGTGTAAAAGGAGTATTAGCATTGTTTAAACGAAGAAAAGTGGTCATGCTTTACGAAAAGAGCTAATTTCTCTATTGTTTTTTATCCGATCTTAACAAATGATGTATTATTGAAAACTACATAAAATTTACTAACTTTTTCATTTCTTGCATTTTTTTGTAAAGTTAACAGTTTTTGTGGAATTTGGCATCAAAGATTTTAAATGGCCGCCATCTTGAAACGGTTGACGATATTTTAGTATAATTTTAAACAAAGATAGGTCTTAATAAGATAAACATTTGTGCAAAATCTCAACGTTGTACCTCAAACCGTTTAGGAGTAAGGAATTGTTTTGTAAAAAACACATACAGATAGACGGAAAACTAGGCACCGCAGACCCATGTTCCTATGGTGAAATGTGTTTGTCTTGACCCAAGCAATAACGCTATATACATGTGTCCAGAGAGTTACGGGACATCCTGTATAATTTTTATTACTTTCCACAGTTAATGTTGAACATTACACAAAAGTATATTTGATAGATAAAAGGACATTACGTTAGATAATGCTTTACAAAAAGATATACGAGAGTAGAGTGTGTTGGAATGTCATTTATCATTATGCAAAAACGTGAATCGACTTATCGAGTTTATTTTGGATGATAATCGCAACTCTCTTTCCAGATTTACATTTCGAATCAATACTAACTACATTCACTTTAGTTTTGGCACAAACTCTGTCAGCTCCAGCGTACGTCAGCAATACGGCAGCAGATATCATCAAGATCAGAATAAAGTTGTTGCCAAAACCAATTCTTACACATAATCGAGAACGAGAAATACCAATCTGACACCTTTTCTAAATAAACTAATTTAAATAAATAATTGATTTTCTTTCAATCTTAATTAATTGAACAATAATAAATAAATGTGTTTTCAGATAGTAAAAATTAAGTGAGTGTAACTCATTATGTGTTAATAAATATTTAAAAAAATATATATATAATAATTACAATATTAATGACTCTGAAGAGAGTATCAGTTTTGTTATTAGTCTTGTATGAGTTTTACCATTTACGCTTGTAGCCCTATTGGATTGTTAATAATTAATTTACTAATATCAGTTACCTTATTGTGAAGCTGTCGAACAATCCTTATTTTAATGTCCTTTATGTATTTTCATATGACGAGTTTCGACTATTTATCAGTCATTATCAAATGTACTCGTAAAATACACTACACAAACACTTAAACAACACAAATTATTAACATTTAGGATTTAAATGAACTAGCGACATACGTTGTCGGTGACCGTTCTTGATGAGGCATGATCGTCAACTGATTAGTTATCAGTCACAAGATAAGATAAGATAAGAGTCCCCGGTATTTAGAGTGGGTCAGCATTCGTAGTCCTTTCATCGTGATTCGCTAGGACGGTCTCCATATGTTCAGGTTTTTGAAGAGGTATACTTTTTTTTTCAATAGACTACTCATTTTGGTGAACGTATAAGATACAAGACCTAACCAAGTCTATACCAACTGAGCTGCTATAATAAATATACATAGAACAAATTGCATTTTTCACTCTTACATGTTAATAGTATTAAACGTTTCGACTGTGAAATAATTATTTTTAGTTTTATATATGGGTATGCGAGATAGTAGATACATTTTCCTACGTTTACAGTATGTTGTTATGTAGTAAGTAAAAACTTTAGTTGCTATCATGTTGGTATTTCCACATTTGTATGACCATGTGTACCTGTGTACACATTAGCTGTGTTAAAAGAAATGCATGTTACGGTTTATTTAACGTTTTATAACAATTTAAACTGATTTTACTTCTTAATTGGGAAACTAAATTTTACATTTTAAAGTGATTTACATACAATTAAATAACTGAAACACGTTTTGAAGTAACAATAATAAACAATGCAATAATCATCGATAAATGTATAATTAGTAGCTTATGCATCACAATTCAAGGACAATATTTATATTTATTAATAATGAGATTACTTTTAAACTGACTCTTCTTGCTCCCAGAAAATAGGCCGTCTTCCTCTGAGGCTATTTTCTGGATCCTTTACCGAATGTAAGCTGAGAAATTTTTATTATTTTTTAAATGGAATTAGCGGCAATAAAATCTAATCTTCATAAACTCTTAGGAATGAACATATATTATCAAGGAATGAAGGAAGTATATTAATTTCAACATCGATTTTTTAAAGTAACATTTGTATATGTTGCGTTCATTTTAAAATTGATTCATGATAAAAAGCAAAGACCCGAAAAGAAGTTTTATAAGATAATGAGTAATCTTTTCGGAAATCCAACTTAGCTAGAGAGTCCAAGGTCAATTCTATGTTAGACATAGGCTACGAGAGAAACAATCCACCACTTGTGTACATCTCACAGCTATTCTGAGAGAGAATATTTCTATTTTAAATGTCTTAAGAAATTAAAAGTGCTCATAAAAAAAATTTCAATCATAAAATAAGTTAAGTGTAATTATTTGGTGTAAATAAAAAGATTTTCATATTTAAGTTACTTATTACACCGTTTGTTAAAATGCATCGATAGGCCAACAGTCCATCTGTCTACAAACTAAGTAATGCAGCTTTAATATTTAACAATATACACTCAAAATTTAATTTCTATCTGAATTTTAAAGTTATAGTTTGTAATTACTTTAATCAATCGATTTGTGAAACTATTTTCAATTAAATCATCTGCTCGTGAAATCATTGTAAAGATCGGTCTGAATCTGTTTTATCTTGCAAAGGTAACTCAAATCTTTTCTGATCCAACACCATTAAAATTTATTTTTCTTTAAATAAACTTTTAATAAATAATCGGGATTGTAAAAATAAATCATAAATAATATGTTAGCTGTTCATTAGAATTTTTTTAAATTGTAAAATTTCACGTAGATTTTTAGTTTAATTTTTATAACTAATTTTTTGAATCATGCATTTAGAAACATTGTAGTGATGGTTAATTTTTAAATTTCACAATTTTACTGGCCCATGATTATGAAGGAAAAAATAAAATATGGAAAATTAAAGAAACAACTATTTACCAAAGCATCTATAAAACCAATCTGTTAAAACCACTGTTATAGGGAAAAAAAATTTATGTATAAAAATTACATATTGAAACATTGGTGAATATTTTAAATATATTTATTGTATATCCATGGTGCAAATATATTGAGACTCGTAGTCCTTAAGGAAAATAATATTCAGAAATAATTATATTTTAGTGTCGTCCTAAAATAATGATTTAAAAAAATAATTTAAATTAGACTTCTATTGAATATTAGAATAAAATTTACTTAAATAGTTGATTATTTATTTATGTATTTTGTCCCACAGTTGTAATTGGTTTCTCTAGTTTGAGTGCAGAGGAAAGGAACGGCATTTTAGATTCACAAACATAGAATGTGAATTTGAAATCTAGAGGCCAATCTGGCAATATTAACGAAATAGATTTCCGACTCATCTTATTGAGTTTATATGGAGTAAAAAATGTTCAATGCTTTAGACACTAACAAATGAAAGTATTGGATTCTTTTTAGTTCAGGTTAACTATATAACGTGAAATTAAAATGTATTTATCGTCTTAGTGTTAAGTAAAACATAAGGTTGATACAAATTAACTTTGGAAAGAGTAAACCAAATGATTGTGAAGAGTAATTGAATGAGTATATTCTACGCAGAAAATGTAAAACGAAAAAATTTGAAAAAAAGGTAAAGAAAGAAAATCATTATTCAGATTTACGTTATTTTTAAATAAAATAAAATAATGTTATCTTTACAAATTTTAATTCAAAGATAACATAACTTCTTAAACAGTAAAATTTGCTAGTTAAATTAATTTTCAAGTTTTGAGAACAAATTAAATCAGACGCGTCATTATCTGATTATCGTTTCTATCGCAGGATGAAATTTAGTCACACTATTCTGCATCTCTCTAATTCACCAGTGACAGAGATATAAGCCAAACATAACTTCCTAAAATAATAAAGGTAAGATTAACCTCTCTGTTTGCTTCTGAAAGGAATGTTTTACCCAAGGTAGAAGATCTCCATCACGATCTTTTGTAAATTAATGTCGGATGATCTACGGCAGAAGGTACTAAATTTAGTTTGTAAAGCTGTTATAAAGTAACTAAATTGACTGGATCCCTTACTTCACTATTACCGCTGTTATGATGATATTAAAATCTCTGTCTCACTCGCCAACACCTCCAGTAAATATCCTTAAAGCAAAATCTTTATTACATCGTTCTGACGTTTAGAATTATTAGATTTTTTGTTGTTGAATGATCGCTATATATTATGAACTTTAAAACTTTATTTAAGAAGTGAAGTATAATTTACAGCAAGAAATAGATAATTAATAGGGGTGGCTTTTTACCATCTTAGGTGTACAATTTTTTTGTAATTTCGAAATTTTAGATTCCAACTCGAAATCTTAATAATTTCAATTACTATAATTTTTTTAATCACTAAATACCCGACAGAAAAATAAAGAGTTTACGTGGATTTAAAAGTACTTTTTTTTCTATATTATAACCCATAATATACAGTTTAGTGCGACTTTTCTGAACACTCTGTGTACGGTAAAATGTAAATGGGAAATAAACTTTAAAATAACAAAATATCACTTACTTACTTATGAATATTGCTAATTTCAAAACATCAATCATAAAAATAGTTGTTTGACAAGTTTAAAAACAAATAATCATAAATAGGAAAAGTGAAACGTAGAATAAAATATTGATGGTTAATTTTGAATTTATTTAATATCAAATTAAAACATCTAAATAAACTAAATACATATTAAACGATCTTCACAAAATTATGGTGAAACATCTTGTTTGTCAATTCAACGTTTCTTATAATCGTTAGGAAGAGTAAAATCGTTGAAAATGATTAGTAGTAAGATACTTATTTATTTGAAATATAAAAGAATATTACGTAATATTAAGAATTAATAAATTTAATTAAAAAGTATATTAATTTATTAAATTAAAGCGACTGACTTTTAACACATTATAAGGCATTTGATGAGATTAAGATTATGAAAAATAATTCAAAGAAAACATACTCTGCATGAAACAAAACGAAATATATAAAAGAGCATGAAAATTAAAATAGTTTAAAAATTTGACAAATTATTTCTAAAAACTTATGCACTTTTCAGTAGGTTGACAATAACTTCCAATTTGTGTAATAAATTGTTTTGTCTGCCTTTAAATTAATACCTTTAATTTAACTTACGTTTTTCAAATGTAACTAAATAATATATATATTTAAATGTATATTTGGAAAATCTTGAGCATGTATGTGAATGAGTTAAATTACTTTAATATCTTACATTTGTTCCTATCTTTAGAAAATATGCTGACAAATTGTTGACTATGAAATGCACATTCAGCTGGCAGAGTTTCAGCCAAAGTCTAGTGATTTCCTAGTCAAGCACAAAGTCTCTGTGGAGAGTTTGAGATTGCGTTATTCAGCGTTCAGTCGATTCACGTCCTGATATAATGATAAATGAAACGAGATATGACCTTCACAATGAAATAATCCAATTCACGTACGCGTCCTTGTAAAATGTCCTTTAGGGTGTTCAATGTAAATTGAAAATAATCAACAAAAAATATACAAGGTGTTAAAAAATTCCAGGAACGTTTAACTAATATCAGACAGCAGAATGCATACATTTGAAATATATATGAACATATTTGCAACAACTTTCATATCTTTCCTTCATAAAACTGAAGAACAGTGTAGAACATGGTAATAAAACAGATATTATTCATTAATAAAACACTTTATTCATTATTGATCAAATCTGAAAACAATAAATTTTCCTGAACAGAAATATAAATCAGTATTTGTAAATATCCTTTAGCAAGAGTGTACGAAAGATAATTATCAACAGTCTCTTCAAAGCAAAGATTCCGACTCTTTTTGTTCCAGATAACAGGATTTCCTCTAACTTTCCTAATGTGATTTAAACTTTAGTATTTAGAAAATCAGTTAAAATTTAGTTCACAGAAGTTCTGTAACTTTCCTGTTGAAACAGTTGCTTGCTACTGTTGTTGTTGTAAAACTCATACTTGTATTTAGTTCACTACTAACATGCAACTATAGGCTAAAAACAAGTTTCTAAATATTTGACAAAATATGATTTATTTTTGTGGATGAATGAATTGTTCAAATATAATCGTCATAATTAACTCCAAAATACAAAATGTTGTTAAGTTAATTTTTATGTAACACCTGTATGGTGAAAATGTTATTTAAAAATATATCCTGAACCAAAACGTTTTCATTGCGAATGTAGTTCATTATTATTCCTCAAAAAGTCTAAATTTATTTATTTGAGCAATAACAACTTTTATAACATTGTAATAATGATAGAATATAAAATGATCTTCGCAGTGAAACATGATTCATCGACTGATTATATTTGTGCAACTTGAGTGAATATATCCATTAAGCTTACATGTTTGTATTAAATCGTGAATTTTTAAATGTTGATTTTACGAAAAATAAAAAATCATACTCCAATTTGCATTGATATATTATGTTCACCCTCTCTTGCAAAATTTAATTAAACAATAATTTCATCACTTTATATGAACCGTCCAAATATAAAATATGTAAATATTTTTCGTACATCGTAAACCAACGTTTTGGTAAAACTATTTTTCATAAATATTTTTTATTAATACGACAAAATACCAATTCAAAATTATGTTTATATAAATTCACAACTTATGTTAAGAAGAAAGAAACAGTTTATAATTAAACCGAAGTGGTCCTGTAGTCAGTTTTGTGCTAAGACACAGTATGGAATAAAAAACCGATAATTTTCCCAACCATATACCATTTATGTTAAAAATTAAAATAATTGTACAGCGTACAGCTAAATCATGACGTTAAAATGAAAGGGTGATTTTATGACCATTTTTATTTTACAACTTGTTTCACTGTAACATTCTATTGACCTATAAATATGGTTGTCCTTAATGTGTTTATAAAATTTGTAAACATTGAACGAGGTAATACAATACTAAATGCAGATTCAACTAACAAAAATCGAAGAAAAACATTCAAATTCATTCAATAAATATATATAACAAACATACCTTCTTTCAGAAACTTTTAACAAAACATGAGATCAGACACAACACAATAGTATATTTCATCACAAGGACCAAAAGTGAAGGTCCAAGTGATGAACTATTTTTTTTTCTTTATACTGCAAACAATATGAGAAAACAATTTCACAAAAACTAAAATGTTATAACCTATTTACCTTCTAAAGTTTGAACAAACTACACAAGTTTGCAGCTATTACAGCTGTTTTGTTTGTGATAGTGGTACTTATTTATAAAATCAATGGTAACAGCTGTTTTATCTGTTATATACAATCGAGAGTATCGGTTGTTTTTATAGATTCTTTACAATCTATCAGGGACACTCCAAATATCAAATTAACTTAAATTAACTTATAAAATCCATAAAATAAATAAATAAATTTCAGCTACGATTAACTTAGAAATCAGAGCAGATAATATTTCAACAGGATGTTCGGAGCGGATGTAAAACTAAAAGCCCAGCGATATCGAGTTTCATCAAAGCATGATTTTGCACTGCCAGAATATTTCGCCGTGAAAATGAAAAATACGCATATTCATACAAAATTAATACATAAAAAGAGAAATTTGAATAAGACACAAGCCAATCAGAACAAATCAAGCCAAATAATTTCCAATCAAAAATAACTATTTAAAATACGTGGAGAAAGGAGATGGGAACATGCCCGGAAAATTAGAAGTCAGTGCTTGCAAATTGATGTCAAATAAAATATAAAATAAATAAATAAATCTAATTAAAAATTCTATGGTAGTGCGATAAATAGGAGTTCTATCAAATGTGAACGAGTGAGCAATCTAAATAAGTGAAGTGTTTAGTGCGATTTGTTAAATAAAGAAAATCTAAGTATCTAAGGATTGTCAGAAAATGTAAGTTGTTTCTAATGTAAACACTTGGAAGACAGATCTCGAGGGTTACAAAACATATCATATATCAGATATACTATATAGATTCAATTTCATTATTTTTTTAAATTGAACTAAGATAGAGTGTTAGCATAAGTGATTTTGTTTAAGTTAAGTAGAAGGTATTATGAATGAATGATTTTACTTTATTATATTGTAATATGGAATAGCATGAAAACATGGAATAGTTTATGGAGAAGTTGTAAGTGAGATAAGTTCTCTTAAATTCTTAATTATATGATTAGTAGATTGTTCTACTAACCTGGTGTATTATTTCTAACCTAGTCTCTTTTGGAGTCATCCGTCATGCCAAGCAAAGATTAACCCTAAAGGGTCTGGTGGAGCCCCCAAATTAAGAGCAGTAAATTCATTTCAAGGGTATTAAATTCAGTAAAATAAAAAAATCATCTAACGAGTTCTTTTGATTGAACTAGACTGAGCAAACTCTAGACTAGAATAGAAACTATAGGAATAGGGTTGACTTAATAGAAACCCTTACAAATCGTTAATTAATTCGTATAAGCGAAGTAACAGCTGATGACCTCGACCTCAGATGATGTTTTTAGATCCTACGATTGAAAAGATCAACTTTAGCATCTCAATGCATGTATTGAAAACAGCTGTTTTTGAAGAAGTATTACGAAAATTAATATTGGACTCCAATAATGCCACTTATTACCCATCCCCACAACACGATTGTAATAATATATGTAGATACTTTACAATGCTCAAAAATTGGTGTCACGCCTTGAATGAAATTTTTATTTGTATTGGTAGTATGAGTTTGTTTAAAACAGTTGTTACACAGGTTTTCTGAACCGCTTAACTATGTATCTATTAAAAACACTCCACTCGCTTCCACTGTGTAATATCTCGGTACTGCGGACCTGGATACTGTGAATATGTCGAGGGGTGACCACCCGCTATTCTAGTGTTGGTGACGCAACACTGCAAGATCTCGTAACTACACGAATTTCACATTATCTTGGAAATTCAGGGTTCGAAATTTAATCTGTAACAATAACTTCTGTACATGACATTGTAGAGAGGTGGGGTTTATATCATTTGTATTGAAATATGCAAGTTTTTATTTCATTTAGTTGGTAATAAGTTGAATAACACACGATAAAACAAGAAAAACCTATTCAACATTAAGAGAGAAAAACTTTTGTTCACTACCGACCATTTAAGGGAATAGGAGTCTGTTTTTTTTATGTTCTAATCTTCTTCTTTTCAAATGGCAATCATAAGTAAGAAGTTTTTCGTCTTCAATAAAGAACAAAAATACAAATGAAATAACAACTGCCAAATTACATACGTAATTATATCCAACAAAATATTTGGTATTTCACTCTTCTCGGGAGGGCGGGATCAATCTCAAAATTTCAAGACGAAGAATTAAAAAATAATAATATTTTTGCTACGAAGTTAAGTATAATTAGAAACCTATGTCAGTAGCTTATTACACCCACAAATTGTTCTACCCAAAAGACTCTCTAATGAGGTTTTAAATTGGTTATCAGCTTGCGCCAACCTAAACCTCTCAGGGAAATGTAATATAATTTCCTTTGTGTAGTAGTATTATTAGAATCTGTCATCATGTAAGCTGTTATCCTAATAATAACCTAACAATCTATATCTTGATTACAATTATTATGAACAAAATTTTGGAACAAAATAGTTAAGACAAGAAACAATTCCCTGTAATATTTAAAGCTTGCAATATTTATAATAAACGGAAATCTATTTTTTACAAGATACTTAGTTTACAAATACTGCCTGAAACTATTGAAACACTAGTCTGAAATTAAAGGGAAATTATTGAAGATTTTACATTATATATATTTTGTTTCCGATATTAAACAACATGGTATCTATTTAGCTGAAAGAACCATATAAATTACCGAAGTTGATTTACAGTATAAGTTGGTGTAATAAATTAAAATAATATTTTTAAATTTTGTATTTATTTTACCCATATTTGAAGGAAATAACGTAATCTTTCTTAAATTAATAGTTTTTAAAATTTGTAATATTTTTTAATAAAACAAATACAAAATTACTTTATATAGAGCTTCCCTTTTTTTTCTATACTATTCAGTCAGGCAAAACTGTTTTATGGGTGTTATTGTAATACATTATACTACAATACAATACATTATATTGTAATGAGCAATTTAAATATTTTTATTTTGTAAATAGGAAGCTTGTTGACACTTTTATTTGACATCACATTGGCATGGCTGGTATGGCTCAATAAATATTGTTCAAGTACAATAACATTTGTATTTATTTATTTTAAAATGGTTGTAATATAAATAAGTTAAAATAACGTATTGTATTTAATCCCAACATGGTATTATTATATTTCAGAAACAATTGATATAGTAGATTGTACATTTAGATTTACTGTATTATGAAAATTATGTTATTGGAAATTTAATCACAGTATTACGTTATTTTGGGAATAAAATTTGTTTTGTCTTTTGTCTAAATATTTAGTATAAAATAGTAAACATTTCTTTTTACAAAATATATAGTATCTGTGAAAGTGAAAAAAACAACAACAATGGTTTTTATCTATAATATATATTGACGTCCCTTATTACCTCATAAAGAGCAACTTACTTTATACTTTCAAAAGAACCACTTTCTAATGGAAACAACTCCCCACATCAGACATCTCCCGATCTTATCATAGTAAATATACGCCTACTTCAAATACACGCCGAAGAAATAAACTGCACAGAGAGATAAGGATAACCCACTATAATGTTCCCCTTTTATTTTTCTCTCGTTGCTTAATAAGTTAATACTAGTGTTGTTTAAAACAAAGATTAGTTTAAAATTAAGTTTTATCTACTTTAAATTTACACATTGAGGTAAACATTTATATTTACAATACTTGCGATTTTAGAGTATATAGTTAACCAACTAAATAATATATTTAATAAAAGGTCCCACCAGGAACATTCTAGCTAACATATTCCATACAGTTTTGGGTTAGATTCCTCTCTTTTATCTTTCCTCTCATGTCTCTTTAACTAACTCTTGTTATCTAGACCTATCCACCGCTTTTAGTGTTCGTGGGCTAGTGGCTTGTTCTTCGAATTATTTTTTTATAAGACAATGATGACCAGTAGGTGTTTTTTATTATTTATTATTAAATAGGTTCTAATAAGATGTTTCTACATACTTTGTTAAAAATCTCTTACCATAAAATTACCTCTGACTAAATCAATTTTAAAAAGAAGAGGAAAATAATTTTGTATTAATTATTTGTCGTTTTAAATCGTTCAATAATAATAAGTACTTTAAGCAATGATAAAATTCCTTTTTGTAGTTTGTCGGGAAGTTTAGTTATGACTTGTATATAAAATAAATCACAGCTGAATCAGTATTACAGTTTCTTACGTTCATGATAACATAACAACGGAATTTGCTAAACTTCAATAATTTTAACACCAAAATCACACGTGGAAAAACAATTATGTTATAATAATGTATGAAAATACTTATATTGGATAAAAGTAGAATTAGATATGCAAAGCTTTTCAAGATCATCTCCCCAAACTTACTTAAAGCATAACCAAACCAAAAGCAAATTTTATCGACTATTAACTATTGTTAGACGAACAATGAATCCATTTTTTCAATATTACTTAAAACTAAAATAGCCACTTTTAAAATATATGGAACATAATCATAATGTTTTACTTAAAGTTCAACTTGACTTCCTATGTATGAGGACTTCCACAACTTTGGGGAACTTTTATAACTCAAACATAGTAACTAATTCAACTAGTATTAATTAAACTCTGTTTGTTATTTTTTGTATTGTAATTTTTATACTTTGCATTACACAAATTTCTTCCATTTGAATGAAACAATCCTTGTTAACTTTTGAACTGTATATAATTCAAATTTATAAATAATATAATATTATCATCGTCGTTTATTATAGCTAGTATTCTAGGCCTAACTTCTTCACCGTTTCCTGTCTTCACGTCCTTCTAAATCTATTCATAATATGCTTTCGTATTCGATAATGGAAATAATGTCATAAAAGGAACCCGTTTTATCTATACCTTCTATTATTCAATTGCTTATATACAGGATTTCCTTTCTACATACTTCAACGCTCCAGATAATGTATTTCAGTTGATTTTTGGAAGAAGAATTTGCTACTTGTCATAGTCAAATTGTCACAACGAAATAGTAGATAGGAAGCCCCTATATCAATATCTTTTATCAATTATAAATAATATCTTAGTTGTGTCTGTTCCTATTTTATTGCTGACTGTGTCACAGATTGTGGAGACTACAGTTTTATTATGCACGTCTTTTTTAATTCCTACTTTACATTACAATGAAGACATGTTTAATATATTTTACGAATTTTCAAAATTCTATCGCACCGTAAAATTACAATGGAATGCTAATTTGAGGGGAGAAGGATGATTAGGATATTCACTTTTTTTTATTCGTTATATAACCTGTACTACGTTAGTATATCCTCAATTTTTCTTCCACCAGATCCCATCCCCTTCCGATATGAGACATTTTTTCTATTTTCATTGTTAGATCCTTCACCTCTGGTACTTTTCCCCTGAACCAGTTTCTGTCGTCCATTTCTTCTTCTTATATTCATAATTTATTAAATATGTACATTTTTGGGTGATATGCATTAAATGTACTACATTACGTGATATAATACATTATTTAATTATTCGGACGTTTAAAGGTATAATATTATATCCTTCCTAGTTCCTATTAGTTTCTTATATACTGTAGTACACTTATTCTAAAAAAAAAAATAATAATAAAAAAAAAGGAGGGCAAAATTGAATACAAAATATTTCATATAATAACATTTAGACAATCTTAAGATCTACTTACAGTACAGATTTGGAATTTATTTAGATTGTAACTCTATTACTCTATATATAAAAAATAAACTCTGTTTAGAAACAACAGATACAAAAGGGCGGAAGGAATCAAGAAATTAACTGAAGTGGCGTAAAACGTTCAGCAAAGAAGGGAAAATCTACAAAGCAATAAAGGCCAAAAGATTATTCTATGATGTTGTTTTCGAAAAATTTAGACCAGTTGTCAGTAGGAGCCGAAACACCATCAGGAATGTAAAAGTTTAGGTTTACTTGACATGGTTGGTTTACGTTCCATGGTGTTTTATATTAACTTATTTATTGTGTAAAGTATCATGTCTTCTGTAAATAATGATGTTTTTTTATATTGCTTACAATACAACTTTAGTGTAATAAATTATGCTCACTGGACGTGAGTCACGTTAGTATCCATCTGAAATGAGAAATTCAATGACAATTAGAAAATAAACAGTTTTACCCAATAAGTTAATCTTTATTCCATAAAAACTGTGTTAGCGACAGTGTTGCAATGACCTTAGTTTAGATAATGTTTTTATTGCATTACTAGGTGTTTTAATCGGTTTGGTAAAAAGGTACACAACCTTTCTAATACAAAATTTACTGATTTTATACTTAATTAGGCACCACATTTTTCTCTCTGTATACTTGTAGGTTTTAGTCCACCGATCTAATTAGTACCTTCGATTTTAAAAAACTATATGGTAGGCTTTGTTCAAGGATATTAATTTTATTCTTTATTTATTTTTGTAATAGCCTATATTTCTTGTTGAAACACCATATTCAAGGATAAAATAAAGCATAAGCTTAAAGTTTCAAATAATTTAATAATATAAATGAGCTACAATTGTTTCGCCTTGCGGCATCATCGGGCAACTAACTTAGAAACTTTAAGCTTTTGCTTTATTTTATCCTTGAATTTTATTCGTCTTTTAATATTGCTTTCAAAGATATATTTAAATATGTCACTAAATAAAACCACACAATAAATTGTAGTTTCATATGAAGTTAATAGTAATATAACTGAGTCAATTACTTGTTTTCCTCAAACTTTTACTTGAGCCTATAGCAGCTTTTGGATACACTTTACAACAAATGTTTTTAACTATACAATGAATTTCATATGATTTCAGACAAACATTGAAGGCTAAATGTCTGTGTTACTGAGTGACTGTGCAGTTGTGATACATTTACTTTTAAGGATCATTAGCGCTTAGGCAATTCTAATATAGAACTACGTAGTTAGTGTCTATCCAAGATATATTTTATAAAATTTCAAGTTTACTTACAATATACATAATTTGCTTTGAACGTCTATTGCAATTAAACTCTTTCTATAATTAATTGTCTATATCATTTTTTTTTGTCTTAACTATTATATTTCATTTATACAGCTTCAAAAAATGTATTTTTGGTGAATATAAAAAATTAAAAATTACAGACACTATATAGGAATTTTATAAATGAACTTTAATTTTATATTGAAAGAGTGATCCTTTTATTGGAGGCACTATTGGTATATAATAAACTAATAATCTGATGAAAAATTTTAAATGGGGAAAGTTGTCACTACTTTTCATATAACTTACAAATCATCTTATTTCAGAAATATGATGTACTAGCTGATGGCCCAAGTTTCATCTGTGAATAGTTGAGTTTTAGTTTAATAAAGAAATATTTTTTTTAAGCAAACTCTAATGGTGGTGCTATGGAAATAAATTACTGTATGCCCAAATAGAGAAACACACCAGTTTTGATTAAAATCGATCCTTAAAAAGCTAAGATATGATACTGGTTTTAGGGGTAAAAAACGCACTTGAAGTGGAACATTTCCAAAACCTTTTCTTAGTACACGTACACCTGCCCCAAACCATGTTAAAAAATTCACAGCTCTAGGATTCTTGCATTTAGATATTTAGTGATTAGTCATTGGGTTTTGATTTTTGTATATATAGATAAATATATAAAACATCATAGAGAGCAACAATAAACAAACATCTTTAATTTCTAGAGTTTCAAGAATAAGAAATTAATTAAAATAACCCTGAAACCCACTTCAAGAACATGACTTAACGTAATCAGTGTCTTTGGCCGTTATCCTTAATTGCTGTATCAGTATAAATTATTGAAACACGTAACCTGAATTGCTAAGCTTATAACAAGCTGGTTTATCTTGCATACACGTCATGAAATTGAGTATACATGTTTATTGAATATTTCTTTAATTATCTGTACAGGTGTACTCTCATATAAAATTCCCATTCATTATTTCGTGTTAAAAATTGTTTCTACGTGTGTCCGAACAATGTGCAATGTAATTTTATTTATTTTTTAAATAAAATTATATCATTACATTGAACAGAACTATAAATTGTACTTACAGATTTTCGTTTAAAGAGAGGAAAAGTTTCCTTTTAATTCAGGCTAGATATTAATATCAGATGTACAGAATTGTATACCAGACAAAAACTACCTAACCGTTCAACCCCACCTCTCTCTTTAAGAAAATGGAAATTAAAATCCAAATTCCAAAAACTATTATCATTTTTCAATTTTCGATCATTTATTTTACACTGATTTTTCTCTTAACAGTTAATAAAATGGGTAATTAAAATATAAGAAATGTATTTTTACTTAATTGTATTTATTTATCATATAAATAATTCTTTATACTGTTTATTATTAATATTATGTGGTTAGTAATAGTAATTAACAATTTAATGTTTAGTAGGGGTTTATTTTTTTATTTAAATCAGTATTTCTTTAATTTTAGATCTTCCTTATAACATATATCCATAAAATATTGAAGTTAAAATGCTTAAAGACTCTTGACAATATAACAAGATAATTATTTATTATATACAGTTTTAAGTTAGTTAAAAATATTATAAATTGTTTAAAGACTTTAATAAAAATGATTAATAATTAAAAAGCTGTATATACAGAAAAAAAACCAACTTTTAAAGCTATACAACGCTACAAGCGTTTTAAATATATAATAAATTATAAAAGTAAAAAAGTACAATCAAATAATGAAGAAGTTGTTTAAACCTTTCTTTCACTCTTTCATTATATTAAACAAACAATAACAGCGGTAGAATCGTGGAATAAAGAGAGAATTTACCACAAGTTTAAAACATGATTAGTGGAAGTGTAATTAAATTATGTTTAATTTTTTAATTAAATAACCCTAAGGACCTAATGAATGGAAGTTGGAAGGTTTTCTCAAATGTTGAAGATACTTTCCTTTGTTTTCTTTTTTCACCAACACTTTAGCTTACAGTTTATTTTATCACTAAACACCTCCTAAACATTACATTTTATGGAAACATACACTTTAATATAATACATTTATTTGTAATTAGACTTTGTCTTAATACTTGAAACTACAGTTAATTTTGTAATTGTCAAACAAAAAATGTATTTATATAAAATGTCTTTACTTATGTTTTACGTCTATTTATTTTCAATTGTAAAATATAATAATAACTACACATCTTAGTCTATTTATCTAATATACACAAAATATATTGGAATATTATATAAACTGTAACATGTACTGCTACCGGAAACAACGTAGTTCACGGTAATTCCAAAATTGCAGTGGAGATGTGTGCAATTTTTCTACCACATTCTCTATATAGGTTAAACAAATTTAAAACCATTAGAATAAATTGTAGAGTCTCTAGTAGTTAAATAAACAAAGAATTCGTATCGTGATTTAAAACTTGTATATTCTCAATGAGACTTCTCGTGCTTTATAATATTCTACAGAATTAATTCCGTAACTTTCGAATTCAGAACGTATTCACTATCCAATATTTGTTTATTATATCCCAGTTAGAATGAGGAGGTACAGACATTTAGGTTTGGGGAGGTCCGATGCTTCTACGTGTCCAAAAATGAGAATTCAAAACGTAACTTTAAACATAACTTGGTTAAATAGAATACAGATAGATAGTCGTGGGTTTAAAAACCGTAGGCTGTATTATGGAGAGAGAGGGAGAGAGAGAGAGAGAGAGAGAAGAGAGAGAGAGAGAGAGAGAGAGAGAGAGAGAGAGAGAGAGAGAGAGAGAGAGAGAGAGAGAGAGAGAGAGAGAGAGAGAGAGAGAGAGAGAGAGAGAGAGAGAGAGAGAGAGAGAGAGAGAGAGAGAGAGAGTGAGAGCGAGCGAGAGAGAGAGAGAGAGAGAGGGGGGGGGAGAGCGTGCGTGCGTGTGTGTTTTAACACGAAGGGAAGTCGGCCAAGAGTGAGACCGCAAATTATGTGAAGACGAAGTATGGGGAAATAAAATTTCCTAAAGACCAAGCAAAAACCACGGCACAAGATTTCGTTAAGGCCCTATGTTTCACCCACAAGTAATAATAATTAAAGAGATTCAGTCAATATGTTGTCCAAATACAAGACATCCAGTATATGAATAGATAAAATTTTAATTTTATTTATAAATGAAAATACAGCCTTCATAATATATTCCTAATGAACGTAGGCTACCCTTATAAGGTTTGCGGGTGATCTTTCCGGCTAATCCCATTTACATTTTAACTGAGACGATAGGATTACCAAAAAGTTACACCTTTACTTTTTCACTGTTGTTGTATCATGATGTTCTAGTTTTTAAGTCGAATTGTGCTGATGCGTTTTATATATCCTTTAGACTTGTACAACAACAGAGCGTTTTTCTGACTTCCAATCTATTTCCCCTACCTTATCTTCTGATCATTCACACATTGTTTACATATCTCTCGGTATTAATCGGTCAATACCAATTTATCTCTATCTTTGCGCCTTTGCGCCTTATTATCAATACATTTTTTACAACCCCTTGACTTGTCGTACTTTCCAATCGTTATTACTACACATGACAAGTTTTAAAAACAGAGAAAGTGATTAAATTTGCTAAAATATATTTAGTTTGTGAGAGGGGAAAATGGTAATTTATCTGTGTCGTATACAAAATTATTACTATTCCGTAAGCTAAATAATATTTGATCATCCTCCTAGCTCTCTTTCACTTAATTTGATATATATATATTACATATTACATATCATTACCCTTATCTGTAGAATGTGTTTGTATTCCTTAATTTATGTACTTTTTAGTTATGCTTTGAATTTAAATGTTATATCAAATAAAATTTCGTTGTGAAGTTGAAGTTTTAAATATATATCACCATTAAGGAATTTGATTTTGGAATTGATGTTTTTGAAGTATTAAATCAAGAAGAAACTCATTTTGGACACGGTGGCTCAAATTGATTTATCTAAGAATATCATAAACATGAGCATCGACTTCTTTTCTCATCTCTCTCTAGAGTAAGGAAATAAAACCACAAGACGCAACACACAATCAAATTGAGGTTCAGAAAATGTGATAAATCTACCCACTCAAGACGTGTAATCAATTAAAACTTACCACAACTAAGATTTGTATTGCACTTCAGGGAAATCACAATGACATTCAGTCCTGCTAAGAGCTAAGTTTACTATAGAGAGGAACAAGTGACGAGTGTCCTTTGTTACTGAGTTTGGATATTTGACAGAAATTATAGACAATGTATCCTAGACGAATTTCATGTGTTGAGATAGTATTCAAAGGAAAAATTATTGTATTATTAGAATAACTAAGTATATGCAATAGCTTAATAATAATTTTCTGTCGTTCAAGAAAACAATTTTTTTGTTTAAAATTGTAATCATTACACGTTATAAATTATTAATATTAAATAAAAGTTTTTGGGTTATTTTATTAATTATCATACGTTTAAAGAATCTGATCCCTGTATTCAGAATTAACACCAAAATAGTTACTCTGATCAGGATAAATAATGAGCTAGAAAATAATAGATGTCCATGACAGTAGATAATAATAGATGGTTGCTGTCAAAATAATAGATACTCCATTTTGACAGCAACGATAATGCTCAAATTGTGCTTCAGAGTGATAGCAAATCAAATTAAGTGAAAGAGAGCGAGGAGGATGATGAAATATTATTTAGCTTACTGAATAGTAATAATTTTAAATAATCTATAAATTACCATTTTCCCTCTCACAAACTAAATATATTTTAGCCAATTTATTCACTTTCTCTGTTTTAAAAACTTGTCATGTGTAGTAATAGCGATTGGAAAGTAGGACAAGTTAATGGGTTGTAAAAAAAAAAAAGTATTAATAATAAGGCGCAAAGATAGAGATAAATTGGTATTGACCTATTAATACAGAGAGATATATAGACAATGTGTGAATGACCAGTAGAAAAGATATATGAAACAGATTGGATTTTAGAAAAACGCTGTTTTTGTACAAGTCTTAAGGATGTATTAAACGCATCAGCACAATGCGACTTAAAAACTAGAACATCATGATACAACAACAGCGAAAAAGTAAAAGTGTAACTTTTGGTAATCCTATCGTCTCGGTTAAAATGTAAATGGGATTAGACGGAAAGATCATCCGCAAACCTTATAAGGGTAGCCTACGTTTATTAGGAATAGGCTATATTATGAAGGCTGTATTTTCATTAATAAATTAAATTAAAATTTTATCTATTCATATACTGAATGTCTTATATTTGGACAACATATTGACTGAATCTCTTTAATTATTATTCCTTGTGGGTGAAACATAGGGCCTTAACGAAATCTTGTGCCGTGGTTTTTGCTTGGTCTTTAGGAAATTCCAATTCTATACTTCGTCTTAACCTAATTTGCGGTCTAACTCTTGGCCGACTTTCCTTCGTGTTAATAAAACACACACCCACAAGAGTTGTGTGTGGTTTTACGAGAGAATGATTGTTCTCTTTTATGTTATGGTAAACTTCAACAAATTATTTCCCAGTCCACTATATTAGTGGTTAAGCGTGTGGTTTACCAACCCAGCAACTGAGTCGAATGGATTATAACGAACACAAGACGTCATATTTACTGCATCAATAATAATAATAATAATCTAAAAATAAAAACATAAAATATAATATTATTAGCGAAGAAAATATTTTAGAGAAGGCATAGGACGGAGGGGGTAGAAGAAACAGAGAACATAGGAAAAAATGTTCTTGAATATATTGAAGTAACTCATCATAAAGATCTAACTCCGGAGGTGGAGACAAGTGTTGTGAAACCAAAAACTGTGATTATTTAGAATTTTAACAAAGATAAGGTCTTTTATCTATCGAAATCCGAAGACACAGATTATTTCTTTGTTTCAATATAAGATACAACAAAACGTAGTATTATTATTAAAGAAGCTGGTTTTACCCCATAAACACCTATAAGACTTTCTGTGTAGTTTCTCTTAAATACTAGCTCAATTCTATGCCCTTGGTTACGGACAGGATTTTCCTAGCCAGGTTGCTTGTTGCTTTAAAAGTCACATCTGGGACGATGATCAGTTGTCTTCTACGTCTAAATGCTTCGTACTTTAGAACTACATGTTCTGCATTTTTTAGGCGGTGTTTGCATAGTCTGCATTTTAGGTTTCCTTGGAATAATCCCATAGTAGATGCTTCTTGAAACGCCAAGGCCGGATATGAGGTTTAATATTTGTCTTTGATTTCGTTTACTTTTTAAAGTGAAGAACTTAGAGAGTTTCAGAGTTTGAGCCATTGTTTTAGACTCTTTTTTTCAACGGCATTAGTTATACCGTCTACGGGTTCGGTACCAATGAAGGATTTCTGGGATCCATTTTTTCCAGTTAATCCACCTTTTCGTTGCCTTCGAAGCCTCTGTGACCTAGTATACAGCCAAGTATTACCTGGTTTTGGGCCGAAAGCATAATTAAGGTTCGGTCATCCCATATTATTATCCTCAGGGGCAATTTCCGATGGCATGCCTTTCTTCTAGAATATGGTGAAGTACACCTTACCAAATCCCAGGTAGGCTATCATGTCTCTTGCTTTGAAAGCCAAGAGGTATTATTACCACTATGGTTTGGTGGTTTTGGTCTTATTTGAACCAATTATCTTCCAGTCCTCGGTTTTGATGGACTTATTCGACTTGCTAAGCACTTCAAGAATCTTCATTTGACTAATCATTACAAGCTTTGAAGATTATTTTGGTAACTCGCAGGATGTCCTTTTGGCAACCTATTCATAGCTTTGCAGCAATCCTAAGTTTTATGTTTGGGGTTTTTCTCTACAATCACATATTGATTTCTAAATTTGCACAGACCAATACACAGGTGGTGTTGCTTAATTGAAAAAATTTCCCATGCTCTAGAGTTTCAAACTCCAGAGCTAGGGAACACTCAATTTACTCCAACTGTTCTACATTCAATTTTTTCGCTTCGATATTTTTCTTGAATAATAGCCATATTATATGATAGTATCGTTTCTTTATTTTTATTTTTAATGGGGTTGATTGTTTCTGCCGTCTTAGGTTTATTCTTTTCACACTGGTTGGGTTTCAACTGGTGGGGGTACTGCCATCTGAGCGACTTCTTTTTAAGCCGCTAGCTTTTACTGTACTCTCCATAGAGTGTTCGTTAGCTTTCTTTTTGCCCCTTCCCCACAGTTTTGAATCTCATTCATTCCCTGTTCAGAGAGTCCTTCCAAGAACTTCTTTTTTTCCCTTTCCTTCTCTGGTATATTTTACATTCACTATACCATCCTTTTTACTTTTACATTCATCTGTTTAATTTCATAACTGTTTCAGTTGTGATGGTTTCTTGAAAGGAATCGTCTATTCCCAGCATATTGTCTTCGTTTTCAGACGAGATTTCAGTATTAGTATAGCTCATAGACCTTCCCTCAACCTTGTTATTTGACCCAGAAGGAATTGAAGTGGTTTTTGATTCATTACCAGCAAAACTCAATCAATACATAGTTTGTCTCACATGTAAAGTGGCTAATTACTACGAAGGGTCGCCTCCATAGTCTCCGTTTAATACACAATTACTCTTGTACATTTCATCCATTGGCACGAATTAACTTTAGTATTACCCAAAAGACACCTTACTCGTTAAATTGGGGAATTTTTACTGAGCTCCCGGTCTAGATCCAATGTGTTTTGTTGAAGCAGGGTCATTTCGAGCAGGAAGCGGGGTTTTGCTCACAAGCAGCGGTCCTGAGGGTAGCTTTCTCGGATGTAGATGTGTCTATCATACTCTGCTCTCGCCTGGAATTATTTGTTCTTAATCCCTCAAACCCCGACAACAAAACGTATATTAATATAAATACTGTAAAGTGAATTTAAGTTCAGTGTTTAATACAAAAAAAAGGGTTTGGTAAAGAATATTTTTAGAATGCAGTATGGTAAATGAAAAATACTTAAATAAATTGGAAAACACCAATATCGTTTTTATGAAAATATATAGCTGAGCAAATGAAAAAAAAAAAAAAAAGTTTCTCTTTGTTTAAAGGAAAAACCTATCGTCCACGTAGAGGTGATAAAAAAAGAAAGACAAGAACATAAAATAAAGACGACTATCTCTCGGATACTCTGATAGCAGTAGTTTAAAAGTTGGACAGGAGATATCTGATTAGAAATACGAAGAGAAGTACAGTAATATAAGACTACATCCAAAAATTTGGAGATCTAGTTAATGTACAACTTAGTATTGGTGAGACAGTGAGAGCTGCTTAATTATGGAGTGCTAAATATTGGATTATATATTGTCAATTTAAATTATATTTATTTTTACAATTTTAATTATTACTCAACTAACAATAAAAAAATAACATTTCATCTTACAAAAAATATAAACAATATTGTAGTAATAAACTGTTGGAAATTAATTACATCAAAATAGTATACTTGCCATTCTCAACTTACTTGTTTATATTTTGATTTACTTGAGACACAAGTGCTCCTCGGGAAACTACCAATCTATCTTCGTAACATTCGCTTACGCTCCCCCCCTCAATTCATTGGAGGAACATATGTCAGGAAATTACTTATCAACTTTTATAACTTTTGTGGCAATTATCCTCCACCTTGTAATAAATAATAATTAATAATAATAAATAATAACCTAATAGAACTAAATTGGTAAGAGATGCATGGTTCATAGATTGCTGACGCAGGAGGTCTGGAGTACGGGGGGTTACGCTGGATGCAAGCCGGGAAACTGGCAGTCTGGAAGTAACAACGTCCGGTGTGAGACTCATAAAAGGGGGGAATGTTAGACTAGCTTTTGCCTTGCCGTAGTATATAGTTTTAGGATAGCCAGCAGAGATCTTTTGTTCAATAAACACCTTGAACTACAACTACCTGTTGCATCTTTGAAGCACCCATCCGCCACCAAACCATCCTGACAAAGATCGGACGCCCAAGCGAAGGAGCCGGACACAGGATCGCCGGCCCAACAGCGTGGGTTCCGTCACACTTTTTTACTACAAACTGTAATACCTCTATACATTAATACAGAGAGTTGTTAATTATACTTCCAAATAATTCAAGGTTGTTCATAGCTACCTCAGAAACTTTATACAAGTATCACGTAAATATAACTTTTATTTAGTCGTAAATATGTTATCGACAATGCACATAAATATCACAGGCTATATAAAAGTTAAATGAATGGTGTACAAATATTCTGACACACCAATTAACAAAATTAAATTGTAAGAAAAATATTGACACTGACGCTCTACTAATTATTTGTGTGTGTAAAAAAAAAAAATAATAATAATGTTATTATCATGTGTATTTATTGTAAAAGTAACTTGAAATATTGGAAGTTTCTATTACCTACTTATAACAACAACAAAATATGAATTTTTAAATATGCATTTTTAAATGACTTTAAGTTTACCTTATATGGTACTTTATTGACATTTAATTAAAACTAACTCCTGTTTATTTTCAGTTTTGTTTCTTGAGAATAATAACTTTATTTATTATGTCATTTAGCACACTTGTTTAGAACATTCGTTGTCACATTACATAAAAATTTAAGCCAAATCAGTTCAAACAATTTTCAGTCAGTTGGTTTTTTTTAACAGCTAAACGCCGATATTTTCGTAGGTAGTGGGGGCGGTTTTACGAAAAGTTACATTTAATACATGTTTTATAAAAATTTAGAACTGATTTATAGAAATCAGAATTTTTTAGTGTTGTACTCTCACAGTATTCTCCGTGTTTATCTCCGTATCAATTTTGAGTTATCAAGAACAAACGAATATCGCATTGTATCTGTTATTAAAATACGTTAAATTTTTATATACCCTTCTAGCCTAGTTGTATTAATTCCAACAATGAAGCGGAAAGTAAACACACAACATTATTATTTGGTAGTAATATTATAATAATTTTAAAGTTTCATTTAAGAAAATAAATGCATAACTTATAAAAATGGAATATTAGGAACGTTTTAAAGTACGCTTCTAGATATCGCTTCTGACCTTATATCTACATGGAAGATTCTTAATGTTATTGAACGTATTTAAGAGTAAAATTAGTTGAAAGAAGAATTAAAATGTGTCTACTGATTTGTAAAGAAGGTTAGATTTTATAATATTAAACCTCTGATTTTCCTTTTTTTCTTACTATCGTTGTAGTTTCTATTCATAGAAGAACAATGTATTGAAACGTTCATCCAATGGTAAAACAGATCTATGTAACTGAATATTATATTAGCATAATACATATGATTTTAATACCATTCGAAGTTTAATATAATAAATCGAATCCTTTGAAGTGCGTTTCTAATGTAGATAGACTCTGTACCTAGTCAACATTTAACTAGTAATTTCATGTAATATAATACTTATATTTGTTGCGTATAATGAGTATGGGGAACCCAAGAGATTGTGTTCATGTAGTTTTGGATTCGATTTCGATCTTTCATCATTACCGATCTTTACGCTATAATATTATTGCTGGATTGGTTTCTTTGTTTAAGTTCGGTTTTCTTCTTTTTTTAATACTTTTTTATAAGGCGGTGATAACCGAGAGGTCTTTAAACTAGGTGACACATTTGACCAATAAAACAAAAATATTTAAACTTATTAAATCTTGTTTAAATTTATCTACATTCTTTCAGATGGATTAGTGTTGATCTTTTTTTAAATTTTATATATAAACCACTTGTATTCATTTAGATATTATTAACGAATTATATGTGTAAATCCTCGTTCCAAACAAGAAGAATTATATTTTCATTGTTGTTTATCGACAATCAACCTATACTATTGTTCGTAATAAACTGTCTACAGAGCATGATTTCCTGTCTAGATTAATTGGGTTTGTTATTCCATATATCATTAATATTGGCAAATAACCTAATTAAGTAATAAAATCATAGTCATTAGACAGAATAATTGATACTCATAAACATACAATTAATTATTATATATATTTCATTAATTGTCTTCCCACCTTAATTAGTAATGATGTCAGTGTATATTTTGAGGTTGCTTCAAGTTACGAAACGTTATAGTTAGTAAAGTATATATTATTGAATTACAATAAAGTAATTTTTGTTTTAAAATTTAAATACTTTTGTAATTTAAAATATACTACAGTTACACTAACCTTTTCGTATTTCTGAAGATGAAGTTATTTTTTAATTATGAATATCCTATCTTTTTTTAAATGTTAAAAATTATGTCTTACGTTCATGATTGACTATATTATGTATAACTGAAATAGTGACAAAGAAACCAGTTATTACATGGTTACAATCCAACAAATATTAAAGCACTTCACCAGTTTAAATATATTATTTATGTTTGCGATGCTCTCATGATTTTTGAATAATAAAATGTATACGCTTTATTTTCGCGAGATGTAAGCAATCAATCCCAACACAATATGAATCTGTATAAATAACGTAAGCACTATTTATGTTTTAATTTACAAAATCAAATTTGAGATATTTTAGAGTTTTTTCAATTATTTTGTTATTTAAATGATAAATTTATTTAAAATAAGCGGTTCTAAGAAAAATAAATATTCCATAATAGTCCTTAATTATTAATATCAGCTTTATAGTAAAGAAATTCTGGACTGGCACGGAAATTCCTTAGCGGATTAAATTTAAGATTGAATGAACTGTGTAAATATCTTCATTTGATTTGTCAAAACTTGATTTGTAATAACAAATTTGCAAAACTTTGACTACGTATTTCCTCCAACTTACTTACACGGCAACCATTGTAACTAAACTCCCCCCTACTGTTTACTGTAGTTAGACAAACAATTAAACCAACCTTTCAAAATTAAATAAAACTTTTTTTTTAAATATAGGCTACTTACTAGAAGAATAGAAATTCTACAAACATGGAATAAAATTAATCATGATGCTTTTTTAGTAAGAAAATTGATCCTCGCTTACAATATTGTACATTTAACATAGTGCAACTTTTATACCTTAAATGATTCTACCTTTATTCAAACAATACAGTTAGAGAACTTGTCACTCTGTAAAATAGCAACTTATTAATTAATTAGCAAATTGTTTATTAATTTAAAAAGATTTTTAGTTTTCTATTCCACTATTCTACACTTGGTTTATTTGTGACTAAACACAGTTCGACCCTTTGAAAATGTTGAATGAAACAAAGTTTGTTCAAGTTTTGTATTGAATATAGTTAAAATTCCCTTTAGTTTCCGGCAAGGCCCTAAGCTATGAGACTATGTTCGTGATATTCTCTTTTAAGTTCTTGGTTTACATTTGGTAACGAGAGTTTATTTATTCACTAAAAACATAATTTGAAAACTACACAGGGTTTCACACCTCTTGGCCTCTTTGGATATGAAAATTAAAACAAAGAATAATGGTTATCAAAAAGAACAAACACTTGAAATAAATATGTTTATTAACTCTCGTATAAAACGTAAACGATTGATCAGCCTTTTATAAAATTTCGATTCACTATTCTACTCCTTTCGTTTTACTGAAATGTACTTCTCTAACAGTTGAACTCCGCTTCAATTGAATAAACTTGTAATCATAACAAAGCGATCACAAAGGTCACTACATTGTTAGAGAGATTTATTTTAACAAGATGAACGTGTTTTTATTATTGAGACGTACGTAATCAATGTGTGCAGTGCAATTAGTTTTCGCAGTAATTACGTAGATGAACCACATCCTAACAAGACGTAATTATTGAGGTTAGTGACTAGATTTACAGTGACAGCTTCTGTTAATAACATGAACACGTACGATATATGACACTGTTGAATTACAACACAGCAGCAGAAATTAAAAACCGATTAACTGCTTCACCAAAAAAAACAAAAAAAAAAAAACAATTTGACGATTGTCATCTAAATAAATTTACGAATGAAATCAACCATTCGTAGGGCGAAAACATAATTGAACCTACGACCATATTCCTTATTTTTCTCTGACGAAGCGTGGTTTTGTTATATCTGATTAATGATTCTATCAGCTGATGAATCAATCAGCTGTTTGTATTAAATAGTCACATGTTTTGTTTGTTGTTCCAATTGAAACTTTGTATTAGTGAAAATATAATGTTATTACTACAATTGAGATTGATTATTTATTTGTGATTTCAGTAATTATATTATCTTATATATTTTATAAAAGTACAATTGGTTTCATTTGAACGGCTATGTAAATATACAAAACAGTAGAATTCGAGTTTAATTTCATGACTGGATAAATTTCAGAGTGCAATTTCAAATCCAAAACTGGATAATAAATAAGAAAAGTGATATCAGAGACCTGAAGATGACTAACTGACAGTCGAAACCGGTAGTCAACTAAGACATTTAATGATTGTTGACGTAAGGTAAGATAACATAACAATTGAGTATAGTTTAAGAATGGAAGTAGGCCAGGAGTTATTTGATAGCACCCCAAAGTGAAAAATTGTGCAAATAATGAAAAGGCCAACTGGTCTACTTAATATTTGATGTAAAAATGACATAGATGGGGGAGGAGATAAAAGGTTTTAGTTAACCAGGAACCTCAAAGGAAGAATTGGATTTTTACGGCTAATTAGCAGGGTATGGAAGGTCTCGATGGTGGATTAACCGCCCCCCTCCCGCCGAGTTAAACATCTACAAAAAGAAAAGGAAAATTAAGAATACTTATTTTGTGTTTGGATTTTATTTGAGAGTAAGCCAAAATTTAAAGTTAAATTCAGTTTTCAATATTCTAAATTGAGTAAACTGTAATAAATTATTTTGAAGATAGAATCAGGGTGGGTATATATTTTGGTGTGGGTGAAGTTTATATTCAGTTTTGATTAGATATCTTATTTCTTGAGATTAGGAGAAAATATTAGTAATTTTGTGTCCATATTTTAATTGTGTCTTATTAAATATATGGATATGATTTAGACATAATTTAGTTTTAAAATAAATAAAAACCTCTTGCATTAAGAGATATTGCCCAGTGAGCTAATAACTTTTATCACTTTTATTTTCTTGTACGTGATCCTCCGTGTATTGAGATCCGACCATCATATTGGAAGGAGAGTTTCAAAACAATAAAACCCTACTGGGATGTACGGTCATTTTTCTAAATTTCTAGCCTCTAGACTTATAGGTGACGAAATACAACAACCTGCAACGAGCCTAACTGAAAAATATTTTGTTTTGATTCGCAATTTCACGAAACGTGACGTTTAACTAGAAAAATGTATTTTTTGAACATTTTACATAATTATATGTATATATTGATGTATCCTATTCCAAAGTATAATAAGGCAAGATTTACTAAAAACTATTTTTATAAAAATAAATTAAGCTTATTAACCAACAATATACCAGCTTTAGAAACAATCTGCAAAAGTTGAATTATCAAACAGTTTATTGCTTTAAACCGTTATTTAACACACCATTATAGGTTAACTATAGTTCATAAGGAACATTCTCTACGGACTTTTTATTACCTCTGCTGTATATGTCTACATAAAATGTTGGAAGTGTTTTGTGTAAATATTTCTTCTTCCATTTACACAGACAATAATACAGTAAGTGTTAATCTGTTTTTAAATATTATTTATTTTTAAATATAGGACATTTTCGTTAAAAATGTGAATTAAAAATCCTCCTTTTTTCTCTCCACATTATAAATATTTAAAATTCACTTTGGTCCCTCGTAAAAATGCGAACATTCTCTGAATTTGTATGGTCTTAGTCGTTGCGCTTCTACTTGTCGAACCCGTTGACTTTGGATCCACATCACCTGCTTCAATGACACGGAAAAGTCAAATAAACTTCCCAATAACATTGATTATTTAGGAATATTTAATTAAGTCTTGTCAATATGCAAAATCCTTTCGTAAACATTTGCGGTGTTTCTCTACAGGCACTGAATAGCAAACAGGATTAAAATAAACACAATTTAGATTAAAAGTGAACAAAAAATACACAGTCACGTTTTATGGAATTAATATTCTCTACTTCAAAGTCAGTCTCTTTAATGGTGTAAATATTTCCTACCTGTTCTCTGGAGGTAATATTTACATAATCAATTTACTACTTACTTATTGAACATTTGATTGTTTTCATTTAAATTTAACTATAGATAAAACTCGTTCAGTTATAGGGTGAGATTTGATTTAGTTCCTCTGTAACTTTAATGATAACATATTTTAAACCATTTTATAAACTAATCTTGATGGTTCTTAAGGTGCGTAAATAACTGGTTAAGTCAAAGATTATTCTGTTGCAAGAAATATGAAATCAGAATCAGCTAAAGTCTGTTACAAATTTCAGAGATTCTTATATGCCTGCTTTTATATTTATTTGAAATGTTATTAAGCCTTACAGTAATATAATTAGATACTGTAATACACATGATGAAACGAATATAAATTTTCAATGTTGTAAAATAATACTGAACTTGTAAAATATAGTGCATTTTACAAGTTATAGTGGGATATTTAAAATATTATTAATCATTATTGATTAACAGCTAATCGGACAAATTAAAATAAAGATCTTATTCTTTGCAATAATAGTGATATTATTAATAGTCCAACCGTTCCTTTTTTTAATACAAAATCGAGACTTTTTTAAATTTAGTAAAATCGTCAAAAATACTATTTTTTGTTTAAATGAATACATTGTTCCGCCTTTTCCTACTTCGTTAATCTCACTTTTCTTGACCCGTATCGGATATACTCCATTCTCAAAACACTTAATATATTCTCAACTTTGCCAGCTAGACTAGAATAGTTAGGAAATTAGAATATAGTTTTAAGTAAATATATAAGACGAGAGTTAAATATATGGTTCAACAAAAAAATGTGTACTAAATAATGGGATTCCAACATATACTAGAATAATTATGAATAAAATTAAAAGCCTCGCATCAAAATAGGTAATTCAAAAAATATGAAAATAAGAATTAGGTGTTTTGAAAATGGAATATATCAGAAACGTAACAATTAACGAAGCTGGGAAAGGCGGAATAATGCACTCATTTTAATTATAACATTATTAATAGTGGAGATAAAAATTATTACAAAATTTTACACTAATATTTTTCTTGTTATTTAAAGAAAAAAAAATTCTCGATCATCATGGCCTTATTAAAAAAAAAATGTAAATAAGGGTTTTACGTCGTCCAGTATTGCAATATACAAATTTCAATAAGAAATTAACAATTTTCTTTGTTGAGATGTACATAAGGTGCAGTTGCTGCTTTCGTCGCTGAATTCCAGAAACAAATCAATTGTGTCCACGTCCACTATAGCCAGTAACGTTAGTGTACTTATATATTAAAATATTTTCTTATGAGTTGTATTCATCTTTGTTCTTTGTTTATCTTTCTTTGAACGTCTGTCCATCAACTAAAGGTAACTAAAATAAATTTTCATTTTGGTGAAGGCAACACAGGACGAAATCAGACTTATAAATCACCATATCAGCTTAATAATACCAGATTTGTAACTATAAACGATTCAAAACACATATTAGTTACTTGGATATTAATTTCTTGTATTGTTTATTATTTTAATTTTATTGTTTTAAAAAAGGTAAACCTGAAATTTTTTACAGATTCCATAATTTATCATTAATTTTATATATCAACAAAAAAAAAGATTAATTTGGGTTATAAAATAGGATGTAAAATGAGAAACCTGAATTATATCATAATTTCCCGTTATTAAAAAGTTTAATCTGTCAAAAAAAGAGTCCTCCAATAGTTACATCGTCTTGATAATATTATCGTAGAAGGTCACACACAAAATGGTAATCATATGGCTACGGTTTGACTCTTTTCAAAGTGGCTCTACAGGTTCCTTTGTATTTTTACCCTTTTAAAGTCGAAAAAACTTTCGGTCATCATCGTCTAATAAAAAAAGAGGAGATTAGTCTGAATTAAAATCACTCGACCCTCGAAAACTTCAATAGCGTTAGGGTCAGAAAAGAAAAAGAGTTGGTCAAGAGAGACCTGATACGAAAGATGAAAGAGAGGGATCTAACACAAGTTTAAATGTATATAAAGGTGTGCTCGGGTCTACCACACCCACACTCCCTACGAGTGAACTCCTAAGAGTGGTTCATTAGTATTGAGTTATTAGTGCTATTTAAAACAAATAAATAATTACAAAAAAATTTGTTTGTTTAATAAACGTTTCACACAAAAAATATAATCGTGATGTTGATTATTATATTAAACATAAAGTGTAAGATATCGATACAACTCTAAGATATTAAATCCATGAGTTAAAATCATGTTTATGTTCAGTTTGGTAATACGCCTACGTTTTATTTTCGTTGTTTAAAAAATTTAAACAAATAATAAACTACAAACTACTCAATTGTATTCCTTATAGTTGTATAACTCAGAATATGTATTTGGTTATCCGAAACATTAATTCTTCATAAAGGTTTTGTTTTAGATATATGGCTAGCAGAGAATATATAACATATAAACTAATATCTCGTAAAGTATCAAATTTTATTTAAATAGAATATTGTTTAAATCTGTAGGGCTTTAATTTTTTTCTGTTTAATTTAATTGAAAATTCCTTTTCATTGCAAATATTGTTAAGGACTCTATTGTTAGGTCAATATTAATATATCGATATCGGGCTATTGTATTAATATTAGAACAACACAAAGGATATTTTATTACATTCCCATGAGCGTAGCGTGGAAGCTGAACCAGTTTAAAACCTGATTACAGTCACATGGACAATATAAATTATGTGTAATATGGTAATAATTTATTATTTAGTTAAATCATTATTTCGTAGTGATAATTTCGAATATTTCAAAAATTGAAAATAATAATAAAAAATAAAATTATCGAAAAACCTTATTTGTACAGTAATTTCACATTTATAAATTGCTCGCAGAGTGCCCGTCTTTCGTACGGGGTTGACGTATATTTGTATTGAGTGTTTATAATTGTTCAATTAAACTATTTTTAAATGTTTAAATAAAACCAAAGTTACGCAGGTAGATTGAAAAATAATTAATTTTGTTGTATTATTTTTATTTTTTTCTTTAAGTTTGTAAACTTGACTTACACTTAAAACTGATGTTATCGCCGTGTATAAGAGATGATTTAAATTTTAAAAGTATGTAAAAATAAAGCTACCATACGCAGACTACTATATGTATTTCAATACATCAATATCAAGAGAGGGATTTGTTTGATAATAAATTAAAGGCATTGATGCACTGTGTTCAATAACATGTCTGTTAATTAATCTCAGGCATTGAGTTTAAAATTTCTAGTTCTTTATGTTTTATTGTTAAACATGACAATTATAAGAAATATTATATGGAATACAAAACTGGTTTCTGTATTTCTTAATGCATATACAGTTTCGTAATTATAGGGTGATGTCACCATTTTATATCATGGTAATAATTGAGGGAATGAATTTTGAAATTTATCATGTAATTTGAATTATGTATATTCTGATTATATAATATTATATTATATTCTGATAGATTATATGGAACAGTAAGCCCCTTTGTATATAAATTAGCTAAAGAGTTTGTTAATAGGTAAAAATATAAATATTAGGCGGAATGACTTGAAGGGCGGTACTTACACCAACTTTCAATATATATCAATAATAAGGAATAGTAATAAAACTGTTTTGAATTTCGTAAATTCAGTATTGAACTTAGAAGAAATTAAACTACTTTTTTACTTTGTCGCAAAAGCAATATACAACTTTCAAAACAATACCTGTTTTTATAGCTAGACTGGAAACTACAGTTTGATGCATTATGGAACGTAGAGTAATGTACTTTCCTTCCGACCAGAATACAAATAACTTTCAAAGAACAATAGACGTTTTCAAAGCATTGAACCGTAGTATTAAAAGTGAGTCATGGAAATACACTATTTATTGAACTAAAGATGGAAAGTTTTCATATTGTTTTTGTTAAGGAGAGGGGGGAGAGAGAGAAAGAGAGAGAGAGAGAGAGAGAGAGAGAGAGAGAGAGAGAGAGAGAGAGAGATAGAGAGATTAGTTGTTGAATTATTAGATTAACAATGAAAAACTCTTAAATCCTGAAAACCATGAAAACTCTAATAGGACAACAGATACTACAATACATATTCCCCCAAAATCCAATTGGGTCGGTAATAATTATTAGACGATATATATCAATGGTATTCATGACGGATAATGTAATTTATCAGCCCTAAATGTTGAATCATTCATTTACATAAATCGAAGCTACGTACAATAGCAATTGAAAGACAACTACATTTTCACAAGTTATTTCAATAAACACATTGTCTAAAAAGTAATTGCTGTTCATTTTATTAATTTTTTAAAACCTTAAATATGTTCTGTTTATAATTGGTGTATGTATATATATATATATATATATATATATATATATATATATATATATATATATATATATATATTGATTAATTTGTAACAAATAACTATTATGTGACACGAACAATCTTATTAAGTTTAGTCCAAACATGGTGCTATGTTTAACGTACACACAAATTATGTTTTCAGACTAACTCTCTTCATAATTACGTTTAAATATTACACCTCAAGAATGAATACCTAATCATATAAGTTATATATTTATTTATTACAGTTATAAACAGTTCGCAGATTAAAAGAAAACGTATTGTAACTTTTTTCTGAGACGTTAGAGCATGTCTGTGAAGTTGGCCCAACCATGGTAGCCCAACCGCTTCAAAATAGTGCCAATCGTTAGTTTTTCGTTAGTTTCGGTTAGTTATCCTAAATTAAACGTTAGTTTCGCCTTGGTAGTCGTCTAAAACGGATGTTAATTATGGTTGGGCCCAATTTCACATGAGCCCAACCAAAATTAAAAATGATTTTTTTTATTACGTGAATCAGTTCCTTTACGTTAGTTTCGAATAGTTTTGACAAAGAAATCGTTAGTGTCACATTCCTTTTGAATTTTATATGAGACACAAACATGTGTTACATGTTCAGTTATTTTAATTGTGTTGATTAGGTAAATAAAAACAAAATTGTAAACCTTTCTAAAAAATATTTGTAGCTTATTTATTGTTAACAAATAAACACCACAAAAGATTTACTAATCGTTCACGAAACATAAAATTAGGCCTAAAGGTTCTAGAAAACTAGATACACTTGGGGGGTCACTGCGCAAAATATCGAAAAAAAAATCATTTTTTCTTTTATTAGCATAAATTATAGTACAGAATGTCCTCTTTAAAATGATGTATAATTTATGTTTCTACGGTAACAGGAAGTGATTTTAAGTAATACTTTTATTTGACTACATATCAAACCAGTATGCAAAGCCATTGCAGATCTACTAGAAAAATGTTTGAAAGGTAAGACTCAAAATGTTAATGAGTCGCTAAACAATGTGATCTGGACTTTGACCCCAAAAAACATTTGTAAGACTAAACATTCTGAAATTTGGAGTCTGTGAAGCAGTTACCTAGTTCAATGAAGGCAACATTGGAAAGTGTAAGTTGTTTGAAATGGGCAATCTTAGGCCAGGAAAGCAGCTTGTTCAGGCCATGTGGAAGCTGTACCGTAGGTGCATCGCGAAAGCGAACAAGTGTCTTGATGAGGTTCAAAGGAAGATAAGAAAGTCCCAACATAAATTGAAGAGGAGACTTGATTAATATGAAGAGGAAGAAGAAGATAATCCCTCATTTGCTCCTGAGATGTTTTAAATGAAAAAATGTCATTCTTATAAGAGTTTACTTTCAATTTATGTTCTTATTTTAGTTTTTCGCCGTTTTCCGAAAGTTAGTTTTTTTAAAGCTTATGAACATATTTCTCAGGAAAGTAATAAGAAACCTTAATGATTTGTTTTTAATAGTTTAGGGGGAGAACTCTTTTGGTTGAAATAATAATATTTGTTATCAACCTATAGGTATATATATATATTTTTTAATTTTGATAAAAAAATATTTTTTTAAAAAACTTTACCATAAATCTAAACATTTTGTTAGAGATATATGTTTCCAGTTATGTATGATATATGTTAGTTTCCAGTTATGTCCAAAGACCTACTTTGAATAATAAAAATTTCCAACAAGTTATCTTCAGCCATTTCTGAGAAAAAGAAACATATGTTAACATTACGAAAGATAGGGCGCAGTGACCCCCTTATGTAACAATTGTCCTCCGGATACTGATTTAGGTACAAAATAGATAGATGTATAGATAATTTATTTACAGTTATTGTAGTACAAGGTGTTTGTAAAATAATAATAATAAGCAGATTGAATAATGTAATTATCATTAGAAAACTGAAATAAACACGTGCAAACAAATTTAAATAACGTGAAAATTAGTGACTAATAACAACACGGTTTATAATTATTAAGACAGTTATAAAATAACAAAAATGTAATAAATTTAAACAAAGGAACATTATTGATATTTTACTCTCAACGAAGCATTGGTATAGTAATGAAAGTTGTTTGTAAACACACACATAAACACATTAGTACCTATTTACATTTTATTGGAAATTTTAACTCGTAATAGGTACTGTTAATCTTTATAAAAATGATTCCATACATTATTGTTACGTAAATACATAGTATTTGGGATTCACCCAACAACGCAATGACTTTTTTGAACAGTAGATTTGTTTAGCACATTTAAAACTTATTTTTAAAACACAAGGCCCTAAAATTATTACAAAAGAAAGTGGGTGAAACTAACAACTACATTAGCTACAGCAATAATTACAATAGTAAGTCTTTAAATATAAACCAACTGAAATAACATACAATATTCAACACAGTAACATAGTTAAACTTAACAACAAACCAAGGTTAACCAAGAATAACAATAACACTAAAATACAAATAATTGTAGTAAAAATCCAAAAACAACACTAAGATAGGGCAAAACTTAACAACTACATGAGGTACAGCAAGAATGTATTTGCTTACTTTTTGCCTAAAATGTGTAATGTGTTGGGACTGAAGATGAGTAAAAATTCATTTATTTTAAAACACCGTGAAACATTTTTTGTTCAAGTGATATTTAAACATTTCTATTTTAAATTTACGTGTAAACGTATAAAGGATTCTGCATTTATTTAATTAGCATATTTATTTATTTTGTACATGTATTGTCCATTGAATAAAATTATTGAGTTTTCAATTTTGTTTCAAAACTAAGGCGAAAACGTGGACAATCTATGCATCTTATTTTCACGTTTGATCATTTCATAAACCATGAAAAGTCTAATTTATACAAATAAATAAACAAAACAAAATTTAAAAAAAATATATTATCTGTACAATTTGCCTAAACTAATAAGAATTATAATGGGATAGTACTCTGTAGGTATAAAGTATACAAATAATTACATTTTTTGAGGACCCAAACGTTGATGTCCCCAATCTTTATGATAAAACTGCTCTTGAGAAAACTGCACAGTCTCTAGTAATTCTCAAATGTAAATATGAACCAGACGGAAGTTTAATCCATTACAATATTGAAAGTTAATTATATACACCAAAAACGATAACTGCCTATGTACAATAATATTAAAGGATCTGTCTAAGCAATCTTATTTTTTTATAAAAGTTTGGCAAGAAATAAACTAACAAATTATTGTTAAGAAAATTATTGTAATAAGACATTCGTATAGTAGATGTACTTAATTCTACAGAAATATAAGACGTACTCAATATCACTTATCTCCTCTTGTAGTTTGTCGTCTACCTTCTTCTAAAAATATAGACACACTGTGATATAAACTGATGATCAACGGCGAATCTCCACGTAATACTCCGAAGATAGGAATAGGGTCATAAAATTTAAAACGTAGGTATGACAGATTTATTTATGATTCAACTCCTGTTTACTGACTAAGCATGTCCCCCCCTCCCTTTAAAATGGATGCCAGTAATAAATACACTTACAATAACAAATCATGATAAGAATGATGGATTTGTCAACACATCCTCTCTCCATTATCTCGGAAGACAAAACAATAATAGTGTACAGTTGCTTACTGTTCTATTTCCTTTTACCAGTTTACATTTACTTTAGGCAGTTTATTGTCTTTAACACATTAGAATCGGGTACGAACACTGTGTCACACTTAGGCAATTCCTTTTGTAGTTATTTAATTTACTTTGATTTTAACTGGGAGTTCCACCAATATTTTTGGACGGAATAATAGTAACTATTATGTATTAAAAACTGTTTTACTATGTATATGCGTTTGAGAAAGTTCGTAAAATATTTTTCCACTAAATATTAGTTTTACAATGTATAAGTGTGCAATGTTAAAGTAATATTTTGGAATTTATTAATAGTTTTACTATGTATAGGTATGTAAGAAAGATAGTGCAATACTTTTGCATCAATGATAAATTTTACTATGTATGTATGTGAAAGTTAGTGCATATAAATATTATTATTACATTGAGCAATAGTTTCAAGATCTATAGTAGTGTGAGATAGTTATAGCGTAAAACTTATATTTGGCATAGTTTAATTTGTTTCCGTGCAATTCTCAAAAAGCGTGAAGTAGCGCAACCCCTTTGTTTCATATAAAACTCATCAAGAATGTTAAACTAACGTTTATTTTAACAAAACTAACAGAAACTAACGCAAAACTAACTATTGGCATGGTTTTAATTTGTTTCCGTGCAATTCTCAAAAAGCGTGAAGTAGCCCAACCCCTTTGTCTCATATAAAACTCATCAAGAATGTGAAACTAACGTTTATTTTAACAAAACTAACGCAAAACTAACGATTGGCATGGTTTTAATTTGTTTCCGTGCAATTCTCAAAAAGCGTGAAGTTAGCCCAACACTTTTGTCTCATTTAAAAATCTTTGGAATGCGAAACTAACGATTTCTTTGTCAGAACTATTCCAAACTAACGTAAAGGAACTGATTCACGTAATAAAAAATTCAATTTTTAATTTTGATCCAACCCTAATTACCATCCGTTTTAGAGGACGACTAAGGGGAATCTAACGTTTAATTTAGGAGAACTAACCCAAACTAACGAAAAACTAACGATTGGCACTATTTTGAAACGGTTGGGCTACCATGGTTGGGCCAACTTTACAGACATAACTGCCTTCTGTCAAGTATTCCATATCTATCTTCTAAGGTTCATTGTTTCAAGTACTCCATCCTTCTTACAAGCTTCTTCCATTTGCAATTATTTTGTTTTTATTTATTTTACATGCAATTGTGATTAGAGGTTATCAATAAGTGTTATGAATTGCATCACAGTGTTTAGTGAATAATTTTCACCTGATAAATTCCGTTAGTATTTTGTACCAATATATAGGTATTTGAATTAATAATCAATGGGTATTGTGTGATGATATATTCAGTTATCAATTGAAGCGGAAGGAGAATATGATTAATCGGGCGTAACACACTGTCGCAATTGGATAGGTTCTCCATTATGCAGACTCTATACAGATTGTCAATTGACCTCACCAGTATTGTCTGGTACAAGATTTATCTATCATCGTTGATAAAACATGTCCTAAGACGACACTCAGAGAGCACATGTCTGCTCTAGATTTGCCCCTCTATGGCTTGATTTCTGGGAAATATCATAGAGTTTTGGTCTTAATTACTCTATTAATTTCCAATATCTAATTTAAATACTAATATCTAAGAATAGTATAAAGTTACTATAATATATAATGTATAACAATAAGTATATTACTATATCTATTGTAGTGGGTGATCAAATAAAGTTTTTTTTAAAAACAATTTATCCTACAAAATGTCCAATAAACAGGATTTAAAAAAAGGTGATAGATGTTAAAAATTCCACACGATTTTAAATCGCAATGACTGTGGTACACATTGCTTTTTTAAAGAATATTGCCTACTACATACAATAATTGTTTTTCCATTATAATTTTTCACATAATACAGCTTGTAGATCATTTACTTTTTCAAATGGCCACAGAATTAAGAAAATTATTTGTAACTAAGATTTGTTTTCCAATTTATCAAAACTACACCTTGTTGAAGACTCGAGAGACATGAAACATTATAAATAAGTTTATCTGTCTAAAAATATTTTACTAACTTCAAAATATACGTCATTTATTTTTTATATAATTGAATATTGTTTGATAGTCATTAATTAATCTTTAATGTTTGACAATTTTGCCTTTTAAACAGTGTAATAAGTTATTGTTACATATTAAGATAGGTTTGTGTTCAGGTTTATTTGATATGAACGTTGATAATTTTTTTAATACCTTTACTCTTTCCAAAATAAATTAACGGTAAAATTTTTAGTTAAGTTCTAGAGAACAGTTTTAAAATATTTCGAAACCACCAAAGCAGTTTACAATTATTCAAACTTTAGTTGTAAATAATATATACGTAAACGTTTCATTAAAAAAATATGTTTAAATTAAGATTTCACTGACTTTTACTTTTCACGTGTTTTTCCACGTAAGGAATACTTACTTTCCCAAAATTTAAGAATGTCTAATATTTTAAAAACTAGAGCATAAAACACATTTCGAAAAAACAAAAAAGAAAACCCCTATTCATGATTTTATTATAACAGCTATCCAATAAAAATGGTTTTGATATTATAATTTGGTTTCTATTAAATTTAGTGTGAGAGAAAGAGAGAATTTATTGGGAACAAGTATTATAAGTAAAGCGGAATTTTAATAACAGGGTAATTATTTAATTTATTGCTTTTATTATCTCGTATTTATTACTAATAATCTATAAATCTTTTTAAATTCATGAACAGCTGATTCAAATAACGTAAATACCGATTTTCAAAACTTAAATAATATAACTACTATTTATATATATATTGGATTATCAATAATAAAAAAGTATTACATTATTGTATAATACACTAATTTGGAAAATATAATTATAACGTTACATACTCACAATATTAAAACAAATGAATAAATCCCAAAAGCACCTGGTTTTAATTTCAAAGTAACAAACAAAAACAAAGAAGGAACAGTATTTCCAGCATATATATTTTAAAGCTTAGTGAATGTTTTATTACAACTTACTCACTTCTAAATGAACAATCAAATAATACATATCAAATTAAGAGATTTCAGTGTAAAACTAATTTAACCATACTCATAACCTTAAAATTATTAACAAAATCACCAATTATAGTTCTAGTTCAGCAATTGTATTTGAAGTCAAAGGAAATGTTTTCTCTCTTTTAATACGTTATGAAATCAAAACTTATATTTCATAATGGGGAACCACTCTCGATAGTTTTCAAAGTAAAATAGCTAATTATGTACGGCTTACTGAGTGTACATAATAAATGAAGCTGATGCAACTAATACAAAAATAAAACTTAACTCTTATTATGCCACATTGTAAGTTAAAAACAGTATAAATTTGTACATGCATAATTAAATAAATAGGAAATAACTTACAATATTCACAGTTCCCACTTGTAATAATCTTCAAATATTATGAAATTACCTGTAACAGAAAAAAAGAAGTTATAATCAATCTACATAGTTTGATGCAATATAAACATTATTAAGTAAAATAATATGTTTTTAATAATTGCAAACTATGTCGTTAATATATGAATATATAAATAATTATTGAGCTTGACGTGTGAGATAATATTTGTTAGAATAAAACTCGAACACAAAATCTCACAAAAAATACGTTTACTTACCATCTTCAATGATACATGATATAGTTTAGTTATTGTAGCTCATGTATGACTGAGGATGGCACCTTTGTCGTTGAAACGCGTTTAATTAAGTATACGTATATTTTGTGAGATCTTGTATTCGAAATTTATTCTATTTAATTAATATAAGACGTTGATGCTATATTAAATCTACAACTAAATGTGTATGTATGTGTGTATGAGTTAATGCAGTATTGTATGTATGTATTGTATGTATTGTATGTATATGTATTACATGTCTGCACACATTTTACCGTAATTTATTTTGGAAAGAGTTAAGGTATTAAATATATTATCAACTTTCATATCACATAAACCTGAACATGAACCTATTTTAATAAGTAAAAATAACTTATTACTGTTTAAAAGGCAATATTGTCAAACATTACAGATTAATTAATGACTATCAAACAATATTCAATTATATAAAAAATAAATGACGTTGTTTTAAAGTTAGTAAAATATTTTTAGACAGATAAACTTATTTATAATGTTTCATGTCTCTCGAGTCTTCAACAAGGTGTAGTTTTGATAAATTGGAAAACAAATCTTAGTTACAAATAATTTTCATAATACTGTGGCCATTTGGAAAAAGTAAATGATCTACAAGCTGTATTATGTGAAAAATTATAATGGAAAAACAATTATTGTATGTAGCAGGCAATATTCTTTAAAAAATATGTGTACCACAGTCATTGGGATTTAAAATCGTGTGGAATTTTTAACATCTATCCCCTTTTTTTTAAATCCTGTTTATTGGACATTTTGTAGGATAAATTGTTTTAAAAAAAACTTTATTTGATCACCCACTAAAATAGATATAGTAATATACTTATTGTTATACATTATATATTATAGTAACTTTATACTATTCTTAGATATTAGTATTTAAATTAGATATTGGAAATTAATAGAGTAATTAAGACCAAAACTCTATGATATTTTCCAGAAATCAAGCCATAGAGGGGCAAATCTAGAGCAGACATGTGCTCTCTGAGTGTCGTCTTAGGACATGTTTTATCAATTATGATAGATAAACCTTGTACCAGACAATACTGGTGAGGTCAATTGACAATCTGTATAGAGTCTGCATAATGGAGAACCTATCCAATTGCGACAGTGTGTTACGCCCGATTAATCATATTCTCCTTCCGCTTCAATTGATAACTGAATATATCATCACACAATACCCATTGATTATTAATTCATATACTTATATATTTGGTACAAAATACTAACGGAATTTATCAGGTGAAAATTATTCACTAAACACTGTGATGCAATTCATAACACGTATTGATAACCTCTAATCACAATTGCATTTACAATAAATAAAAACAAAATAATTGCAATTGGAAGAAGCTTGTAAGAAGGATGGAGTACTTGAAACAATGAACCTTAGAAGATAGATATGGGATGCTTGACAGAAGGCAGCTTATATAATACAAACTCAAATTGTCAGTAACAATAGAATTTTTGCTAAGCTTTCTATTTATTGATTTACTCTGCTACATTATGATGTAAAATTTAATTCTAATGCTTAGTTTTACCTTTGCTTTCTGTTTATTATTTATTTTAAAATTAAAAAAGGTTTTTATCACTACTACATGCATCTTCAATCTATATACAAACTAGTGAGTAACCACAAAAAGTTTGTGTACGATTTCTATTGTTGATTTGCTCTGCTATATTAGGGTGTACAATTTTAAATTTTATTATAATATCTAGTTGGACCTTTAATTTCCATTTATTATTTATGTTTTAATATTTTTATCACTCCTAATAACATGTGTCGGCAATCTATACTTTAACTGTCTATTTGTTTTACTTTAATTTACTAGTTTCAATGTCTATTTTTTAATAAATTGAATTTACTAGTTTCAATGTATATTTTTTAAAATTTTATTTTACGCATACTTTAGTTTACTAGTTTCAATATATATTTTTTAAATGACTATGCCTAAAAGCGAAAAACCATAAGGTCATTATCCACTAATATAAAAATGAAGGAAATAACATTGTTCCTACAGAACCCTGAAAAGAAAGATGTAAGGGAGGGATCTAAGTTACTAGTACGTAATAAAGATGTAAATCTAAATTTGAATCGCTCGGATTTTTTGACAATCCTGTGAGAAGTTATAAGCAAAATATTGATACTGTCAAAAATTATGATTAAATTATTAAATATTAAACGTCCTTTAGTATTTTTTATTGAAAAAATATATTTACTTTCATTATGATGGAATCGAGTTTTGCCTAAAGGTAAAATGTGATAGGATGAATAAACGTTATTTGATTAGGCAAATATTGTATGATACTGTGGGTCGTGTAGCTGTATTTGGTTACGGCTAATAAAAGTTTTTATACCTTTGAAATGTGTGACCATTTATATTTTGTTTGTGTTAAGAATAAAATATTTTCTTAGGAAGACAGCTTTCGATGTTACACCTTTGAACATAACTTTGTTTTTGGCCATCGTAGAGAAGTGGCATGTGTCGCACAGAAATTAATTATACAAATTTGTATCTAATTTAGCAGGATATAAGTTGTTGATAACACAAAAGATAAGAATTAAAAAAAAAAATTATATGACCGGAATTTTGAGGTTTTAAATTAGATTTTCCCAATTTCAATAGATTTCTATTGAAATCTATTGACTCTATAAATCTGCTGTAACATAATTTATAATAATATAATCCTCTGTAACATAATCTGTGTCTGAAGCTTCTCTCAATAATTTATATGATATGAAACATTTGCAGCAGTAATTTTCAAACACTTAAATACAACAGTAAAATTTGGCTATTTATTTTGACAATTCTATTGGTAATTATTTAAGACCAGCTAATTTCAAACGCACAAATGCATTGGAAATAAATAGTAATGCTCCTGATGTACAAACACGAAACTAAATTAGAGCGATGGAAGGTCAGCTGATCGTTTCCCATTGTTCTATATTTGAGATTGGTAAACTATCACTTTCGTTGTTCTCAAATGTTATCGAAAACAGCTGCTTTCGGTGTAGCATGAACGACTTTGTGATGTAAAAGTTGTCATATTTTTTTTATTTATTTTATTTTTTTTTTTATTTATTTTTTTTTTTTACGGAAAATTGTGTGTATTCCATTATTTCATGGACTTAAAAGTGTTGAGTTAAAAACCTTAGCAAAAATACTATTACCATCAGGGGTTCAATTTAGTGAATACGGGCCAGACAATCCCGAGGGAACCCAGCTGGATCTACCCTTTTGTCATGTAATCTTGGGTTAGATCCTTCTCTTTAATTTTTCCTACCAAGTTTCTTTACATCAACGCTTTTACTTTTTCGATCCCAGACGCTATTAGAGTATTTGAGAGCTAATCTATTTTATTCTCTTTTCTTACTTTTTTTATAAGGCGATGATGACCCCAGGAGCTCACTTAAGTGAGTAAGGGTTGACAATCCTAAAGAGCCCTAACTGTTTCTACACCTTGTTTCATGTAATCTTGAATTAGATACCTCTCGACCTACTCTTGTTTTCTTCCAAACCTAACGCTATTAGAGTATTCGAAGTCTTGGAGTCTTTGTTTAGTTAACATATTATAGTTAGTCTCTACTCAAAGGACATTAACAATATAATAAATATTTGGACTAGTAACTCAATTGCAATACTTAAAATAAGATTAGTAGAAACATCCTGATGGGCGCCATCGTGCTTCTACCAGCTCTGTTGATGTTGTAAGTTACTATGTTTTATGGGCCTTAGTACATAATACGATTCGATATTTTACAATCATACAATATTCCTTTGGAGGTTAAATAGTCCGGTATAATATTCTTAAGAATAACGTTTCGGTTCTTATAATACAAATGTTCAAGGATAATAACTAGGATCTACTGGCCACAGAAAATCTCATATACACAACACCGTAAAATAAACAACAGAGAATAAATGACGATTAAACTCAAATAATAAACTCAATATGAATTGGTCAAACATTTTAAAAAGTAGAAACATTTATTAGAAGTAGATTCCTTAACCAAAATCCAATAATGAAAATAAAAAATTTAAAAAAAAACAGTCGAAGAAAACTTAGAGACATCCAGGAAGACATTAAGCCGATTGGTAAACTTTAGCAGTATATTTTATGAAAGTTGCTGATTACACATACAATTATATAGATCTGCAATCAAACTCATATACAACAATCATGCTGTTTCAAGCAAAACAATACATGTGGAAATATCAACATGGGTATAATATTTAAGATTAGGTACGTTACAAAATTGTTTTAAATATTAAAAACAAATATTTTCGACCGATAACATTTGACCTTTTTATCCTAATTATTTACAACATTACGTTTCCTGTTGGTGCAGAACAGGTTACGAATATTATAATCCAATATTGATCAAACCTGTTAGAAGACGTGATATCTGAAAAACAAAACTAATAGAATCATAACATCAGGATTAGATGAAATCAAATAATGAGCTCTGGTAAAGCCAGGTTTTAATAGAATTTTCATGTAAGAAAGCATATAAATTAATTTGTACTATACGAATAATGTGATTGATACCAATAGACGTACAATTTTAGATGGTTTTTAATAGTTGCTTCTAATTTAGAATCTGTTAAAGCTATTTGCGCATTTTGTTCTGTATATTTTCCTACTCAAGGATAATCTAATTTAAATTAATAGTTGAATTAATTAATTACTATTTATGTTTTTTTAGGAAGACGTATGGAAAAGCTATTTAACTGTTGATATAGTGTCGGCTACCATTTAAAAATTACGTATGCTACAAGATTTTTTAAGCAAAACGCAGAACATTATTTATTCTTTTGAATTGGAATCATAATTAGAGAGTGCAATAATTAGTATCTGTACTATATCTGACGACATTATTAAATTAAGTAATAAAAATCTTGTTAAATTTAATAGATAGCTTGTTTTAAATGTAGTTGAAATATATATATTTTTTTAATTTTAACCGAATTATGAAATGTAATTTGGTTTTCGGATTAATAATGGAAATATTGATAGTTAATCAAGTTTAACTTAAATTGTTAGGTCAATGAAGGTACAATGAGGGAGAGTATAATTTTTTAAAGCACCACTAATTTTTATTTTTTTTATATTGGGCAGATTGTATAGATATAATGTTGTGTGCTAGAAATACCAAAAATAAACAGACATAATAGCAAAATATGGTTTCAGCTATGTTACTCGCTCTTCCAAATGACGAGGCTTGAAACAATGGCGCGACGTTATTTATATCTAGGGGGAACATTACTAGCTCTCATGAAATATTACCACACCTGTCATTGACGTAATGAGAATTGTTTTTTTCCTGCCAACCAGCCGGAAAATCAAATATATATCAAGAGAGATATTAATAAACTAATAAATTTAGTTATTTTGGAATTGCTAATAAACAATACAAGATGCAAACAATTTATGTTAAAATAAACCTCTTAAACAAAATTCTACTAAACGGAACAATTTATTTTTCTTACGTTTATAGAATATTAGGTCTACAAAAAAAAGACGTATAATGATAGTAACGGGACATGTAGTAATTCCAAATCCTGCATGATATCTTTCCAAGGTTTAGTTACTTGATATAATACTCCTTGAAGGAATAACCCTTTCTACAAAATTTTCCACCTCATTTAATGTGTATTATCAACAGTTATTACAAATGTTATTAACTTTTCATAAAAAGATAAAAAATGACCAGAGAGAGAGAGAGAGAGAGAGAGAGAGAGAGAGAGAGAGAGAGAGAGAGAGAGAGAGAGAGAGAGAGAGAGAGAGAGAGAGAGAGAGATGTGGGGATTTAGGAACAACTGTTGTTTTGTTAAGTCTCTCAGGAACTCATTAAAGTGAGTACGGAAGCGATAATCCCAAGCGGCCTAGCTGAATCTACACTTTTTTTCGTGTTGTCTTAGATCATTTCCCTTCATTTTTCCAATCAGGTCTTTCTTGACCAACTCTTGTTCACTTCCGGCTCTTACACGCTACTGTATAATTATTCGAGGACATTATTTTAATTATTTTTAAAGGGGACATTAAGGGGGATAATTTTGTACCTTTCTTTTTTATTGACGATCAAGAGTTTTTCGCCTTTAAACGTATTTTTCTATTAAGATGTTTTCCTTTATGATTGTGTTACAGTACATGTTAAAAGACAAAAAATTACGCTGTGAAAATACTAAATATTATTTAAAACTGTACAGATCAAATTAATTTACTACTACTTAAACAATACTCCAATGTGGAGAGTTAATAAGTGTTCACTAAGGATTAATTGATTTGACAAATGCTAATTCCATGACTATTTGAGCAAACAACACGAAATAAAAGAGTTTTGTTTCTCTAACATTGAAGGTGTATGTTTTAATATATTCATTACAATTGAAACAAGTCAAAATGATGCAAATATAATGTTTTAAATAAATCATTTTATATCAGAAATGTAATGTAAATAAAAAATGTTTGAATACGACAACGCCTAGCGGCAGACTCGCGAACTATGTTATAAATTAAGTATGCCTAAATTAACAAATTCCCGAACGAATATGAGAAATAACTTAATACCACTACATTTTACCTAAACCTAGACTATATAAATTAAAGGCCTAAACATCTCGGTTATCTAATAAAAGTAACAAAACGGCAATAGAAATTAAAAAAGAAACTTTTAGAAGCAAAATTTTCCAACACAGAAATGACCGCCGCCTTAGAATAATAGCGTCAGAGAAATTGAAATAGTAATAAAACCAGGATAGCTACGACTAAATAAACTTGGCCTAAGGAAGAAACAGTTATTTCTACATAAAATTTGTCACCTGAATAAATATCAAAAACCTCAGAATAATTAGGTATTTACATAAATACGACAAAAGTTCGAAATTAAAAGATGGCTGCCTAGGTCCGTGTTGGACACATATTTTAGAACGATCCAGTCACGTGATCAAAACAGTTTTAAAAAAAAAAAAAAATAAATGATATAAGCGGGAATTTTAACCAACTTTAGATTGTGACCAAGATAATTGTATTTAGTTGTAAGATAACTTTAATGATAAAAGAAAAAAGAAAAAAAAGAAGTTATTTGGATCCCTATAGCATGTCTTCAACATCAAATTTTATTAAAAGTAGAGTCAGTAATTATTAATGAAGTTATTAACAACTTTTGTCTTGTACATTAATTAGGGTCATATACATTTCATTTGTGCTACAAATCCAAAACATGATCGGAAAAGAAAGTGTATAAAAGTGAATCTCTTTGTAGAGCCTAACAATGGATTTGGAGTGGGGAGTCACAAACTGATATAGCAATGGGCAATATCTATTTAAGTTTGGCTCCTGCCTGAAGATTTCTTTTAAATATAAAAGTATTGTTTTGATTTTCTAAAAGTGGATGAAAGGAAGCCTAGAAGATCAGTGTTTAATAAAAATAAAAAGTTAAAAAATATACCCAAGGATAGATTGAATATTGACAATTTTTTACTGCTGCATAATCCAACCTGGTGAGATCGTTCAGTTTATTACTATAACATTACCTCATTCCTTTGAAACTATTAAGCCTATGAGGCAATATAAAAAAAATAACTAAATATTCACAAGTTTAGTGTAAAAGAAAGTATAAAACGTAGAAACAATTTTATATATATATCAAAAGTGCAAAATGACTGCTATATAAGCCAACAATCATCTTTTCATCTTCATCAAACGGAAAAGGAGATAATCCTCATTATTTGATTTGTTATTAATTGTGTTAATATTTGTAATTACCTGACTTCCTTGATAAAAGTCAGCACCAACCCGATACCCCGAGATAAAGAGACTTTGTGCATTAATAATTATTTTACCACAAGATGTAGACTTTTATAATTATATCATTAATTTATGCTTTGATTGCTATGTATGTGAAATTTACTCCCCGAGATATAGACTCTTATTATTCCCCATAATCATTACCCCGAGAATAGACTCTAAAATATTCATGAATTATATGTGTATTTTTTTTTGTTATTAATTTATGTATGTACCAATTTTTTATGTTCAATTTTTAAAGATCTTTTGTTTTCTTCAATTGGTATTGCTAAATGATGTTTAACCAGCAGATGTGTTTAATGAATATTAAAGAATAATAAATCATTTACATCCTGTTAACAATTTACAATTATTTTTTTAAATAAATTTAATATTATTTTAAGATGTGTTATAATACAATTTATGTTTATACATTATTGTATATACTGTAACAAACCCAGTATGTCTATTATACTACTCTTATGTACATTTCGATGACAGTCATATCTTAGTGGTTTGGAACTAAACTATTTTTCTTACTGTAAACATCACTACAGTGCTCCTTGGACAAATGATAATGTTTTTGAACTTATTCTAGAATTAAAAAATCTGCATTTCAACCTAGTTTCAGTCTAATAAATCGAAGCGTCTGTATGTACAGGTTGATAGTGAAATAATTAGTTTTAATATATACACATATTGCCAGATAGAAACCAGTTTTATATATAAATATAAACTAATACAATTATATATATAGATATAATATAAACTAAAACTAATATATATAGCGAGAATCTTTGCAATTTAACAACATCTTGAAACTCTCAACCTAAATAGGTTCCAACTATTGTAATATTTGACAGGAATATGAATTTATTGCCTTAGTTAAAGTGTAACCTAACTAGGGCGACAATTACTTCCAAGAGCTGTAAAACTATAATGTTAACTTCAATTTACTACAGGGTTATTTATACATACAACATTCCATAGGGTCCCACGATAGTTTGAAAGGGTTTGGCATTTTGTTGAAAGAAATCTTGTCCCTTACTTAAAATTCAATCAGTAGTGAATATTATGTGGTATTTTTGACGCATTTTTAAGTTGGACATTCTAGTTTTGTGATGGGACACTAAATAGCAAAATTAAATCACTTTTTAATACGTATTCTAAAGTAACAAAACAACAATTACTAATCAAATTATTAACCTAAATTAGATTAGCATTGGGTACAAATTTATACAGAAATCCAAATTCTACAATACCCTTAATAGATTCTAAATAAAAAGGGATTATTAAAACCTTTACAATTGAAACCATGTACTGTTGGTTTCAATCATTAATAATCGTAGAGTATAAACCAGCTTAAATGTTTTATTTGATGAAAATTGAATTGCAATTTGTGTTACAAGAGATCATAATTTGATTTAGCACAATGTTGATGTAAAATTCAATTAGTTTTATTTTTCAGATAAAATGCCTTCTAGTTTCATATTTGGTCAATATTGGATTTACATTTTCGTACCTGTTGTAGACAAATTAGAAAATAATGTTGTAAAATGTTATTAACAAAAACATACATCTTTTAATGTTAAACTTTATTCAATCTTACTTATATTTTTTAAAATATATTTTGTGAAATATACTCTTCATTATTATATAACCCCTAATGCGTAATAATTAAGTTTTTGATTATCATTATTATCCCATATGACATAAGCTACGATATATTCTGATTCTGCTCAATAAATGTATACATTAACATTCTATGTCGTATTGCATGGATTCTGTGTTTAAAGTAGACAGTCTAGTGAAATGATTTTCAAGCAGCTGAGAAAAATAAATTCCCTCTGTATATCTTGTGATCCTGGCTTAATTTAGATTAGATATTGTTGGGATATCCTTAATATACGGTTGCGTAATTATTCTAGACATTAACAGTAAATCAGAGCTTCCTGATTTAATATATAAACTAGAATTGTGTGACGTTAATGTAACTGTTTTCCATAGTAACTATAGTAGAAAATATAAATTATTCACAGTGCGAAATTTAGTGCAAGTTAGCATTAATTAATGTAGATTTAGTTGAAATAATAATTAATTGATAATATGGAGTTACTAAATTAGGAGTCTAGTTAATCCTGATTTTAAATTTATTATAACACTTGGTTTGTACATAATGATACAACGAAAATCATTTCTTTTTAATTGGGAAGAGTTAACGAAAACAATAGGAAAAACTTTTGTAAACGAAATCTAATTAAAGTCTCCTATATAAATCCATCGGACAATCCTATCTGTCAAACCAGTGTGGAAGTAAGGATATTATGGCTCACGTTGATAAAAATTGAATTCAAAATCGTAAATCAAAATTCTTTCATTTTAATTAAGTTGGCATTTTATCACTTAGGTCCTAAGTGGGAATAATGACTTGAACACGCAGTAAACTTCTGAAAGAGGGGTAAGGGTTGTTCACTCCGGTAAATAGTTACCTTTTAATCTTGGCACCATCGCTTTCAATCAGTTGCTTGTCAATTGTGTCGTGTTATGCTACGCTCAAGTCTAGTTATGGCTTTGATTCCTTTTTCAGGTTATAGTTTTATGTTTCTAGGAAGATCCTAAGCATACGAGGAGTGTGTACGCAAAAACAATAATAACAGTATTTATTTTGGATCATACATTTTTGGATCTTATTATGTATGTGTTGAATATTATTTCGTTTTGTGTGCGACAATGTAAAAAGTACAATGTTCGTTGCATAGTATTTAAGATGTAATATCTTACATAGCCCAACTATGATTTATTATATTACTTTTGATTTTAACAAAAAAAGTTCTTAGTTGCGTAAAAATACTTCATTTTAAAATGGCAACCAATACACGAAGCTATCTTTAATTTGTTTTCTATTTCCAAGCTTTAACATATTCAGAGAGCACTCTCGATGTCAACGAGTGGTTCTTTGAAAGAGTTATTGACTTCCAGCCTCTGTAACTGACAGTGTGGAAGAGAAGTGATTGAAGAAGGGTTGAAAGCATTCAATTTGCCCATACAACAAGTGATTAAAATGGAAATGTAAGAGCGTCACGTTGGTTCACACAGTTTATGTTTATCTTATTCTTAACCGTATAACAAATAAAAACAATGGTCTAAGGTATACCAAAGTCTTGAATATTACGAAGATTGTGTTGACCATTCCTTTTGATAATTTAACTTTGATATTTCTTTATAGTCAGTTGAATATATAAAAACAAATACAGTATTACGAATAAAATAAACAATTTATATTAAAATTAAACAAAATGTATACGCTTTCATAATCAGAGTTTTATAATTTTTATTTGTTGGAACAAAAGACAGCATTTTCATTATTCAAATGTTAACTCACAGAAGCAGAGAGAGGTACTATTTGCATAATCAATTTATAATTATAGAACATTTATTAATTTCCATTTTATTTTTTGTGACATAAATTGCAAATGTTTAAGGTTGTAGCAGTTATTTGTTGTAGTTATTGTTGGTAAATGATATTTAATATTTTGTTTTCATTTCGTTTTTTTTTCTTTCTTTTTTTTAACGAAATTAATCTCGGTAATACTATTTTATTAACAAAGAAGATAAACTAAATACCTCTAGCCCAAGAATTTCTCGTAATAAGAAAATCGGAAAAGAACAAGAGTTGGTTAAGAGATAAGGAATATGAAAGATGAGGTCAAACAAAAGACTACACGAAAAACACTGTACATTTAGCTTGAATCTGTCACGGTTTCTCCCTGTAGTCATGGATGCATTTCTTCCTTAAAAAGAAGTGATCCCATTTATATAATTGATACCTTAACCAAACTATGTAACAAAATTATTAAAAAGAATATTCGTACAAGTATTAAGTAGTTTACGTGTTCAAAAGATTTATCCAAGATTTGTGATTACAAAAAACTGTTAGTTAAACTTAATTTACTATATTATCATTATGTGTCTTATTTGCATTGACTCAAAAAGTATAAGAAATCCATTTAAAATCTGAAATCAATAACTTGTTCTAAATAAATATTGAGCTTGACTTGTGCAATGTTTTAAATTAAAGTAAAACTTCACGATTTTTCAAAAATACGCTTAATAAATCAAACTAGTTTGAACATTAAAATCACTATTTTCAGTGACACTTGAGTTAGGCTATATTAACCAAACTATAACTAACCAACTCACAGTAATATATACCTAATACTGAAGATAAAGCGTGGGCTAAACCTATGACAATTTTTTAAATTGTAAGACAATAACATATTAATAGCCAACGTAGTAACCTATGTAACTAATACGATTATATTAAAGTAATATTAATAGGATGTAAGTTTTAGATATTTATTAAACATAATTTTATATAGAGCCTAATTAATTAATTACAATTACATTATTATATTTATTCATTCGACTTGTACTGCAGTACCAAACATTTTATGTTTATTTATTTTTGTGAAATGTGTAACAGTGTGTTGTGTAAACCTGTTGTTTCATCTGATGATGGTATATGTTATACCGAAACAGCTGTAATGAAATATTAATAAATAAATACTAAACACAAGATTGCTAAGACGTAAGTAATTTAGTAATAAACTTATATTTATTCATTTAAAAAGTCTCCAAAGCATCTATTTAATGCGTTTTTTTTTTTTTTTACATTATTTAAAATTCATTAATATCCACTTTAAAATGATATTTTCCTTCTAAACAATGATGATTAATCTAGCCTGTTTGTGTACAAATTTTATTTAAATTTAAATAAATATTTCTGATTTCTAAAAACTACCTAATACAGGTTTTAGAAAGATGAATTGTGGCCACGCTGTGTTGCCTGTTAACCATTACAAAATCAGTAAATTTATGTTTTCACTGTTGATATCTATATATTTCTGCTGTTCAGATGGTTGCCAGGAAAAACACAATTCTGCTGACATCAGCGATAGGTGTGCTAATACTTCATGTGGCTATTAATGTTCCCGTTATTATATGAAGCAGTCGGTAACAAATATTTTGTTACAACCGCAGTTTATTATGGTATTACAAACACACAATAGGTACTGTATGAACAATAACAACAAATTAGAAGTGCATCGTCATGCTAATAACTTTTTTTAAATTACTCTCTCAGGAACAATAACTCAGTAATTAGTTACAATATTTTAGTTAACCACTTTATAGTGGTAATAAATGCAAAAACCTAATTACATTTTATAAAATACGTTTCATAATATGATGACACCATTTAAAACAAATCATGTTTGGATTTTTGATGACATTAAAAAGTCCTAGACACACAACAGGTGCTGATTATACACTTTAAACATAAATCAAATTCAAAAGAAAATAATTGTTCTGTGTCGCAGTAAAAGAAGTGTATAGAGTAAATTTGGTAGTTGCAAAAATCTCCTTTTTTGGCTAATATTTACATTTGATGGCTTGAGGAAAGAAATATTTGTCATCCGTTTGTCTTTTTGTTCATATCTCTTGTGTTAATCAAGGTATATTGCACTTAATTCGATAACAATCTGTATGTTTCAATTCTGAATGTAATGGTACCAAATTCACGTCTATAAAATGACAAATGGAGAAGTTATTATTTAAAATGTTCATCGAATCCTGACTTCAGGAGGAAATGTGATCTTATATAGTGTCGGGTAACGCACGTAACAACTGAGGATGATGACTTAATCATTGAAACGTCGTCTGCAATGATTTATTGATACGTTGTTTTGTATAAATAAAGTGTTTATTGTGAAATATTATTTTTCTTTCATTTTGTTAATAAAGTTGCCACAAGTGTTGTTCATTAAAGTGAATCATCATACTTATATCTTCCATAATACCAAATAATCCTAATTTTTTTCATAATATTTCGTATCAAAATAAACATTAGCTGTGGTATATTATGATGCAACCTACAAAATTTACGTATTATTACATGTATATTGTAATACTTTTAAAGTAGACTGTCTTATGTAATGATTTTAATACAGTTGATTAAACTAAATTCACTTTGTACTCCTGTGATTCTTGTTTAATTAAAAGGAGATATATTTGGGATATCCTTAATCTGTGATTGAGTATTTCTTCCGGAGGTTAACTATAATGCTAAACTTACTGAATAACAAAATGAATGAAAAGACAATTTATCATTCAAAAAAGAAAACTCTTTATTTGTACAATACAAATACAACATGACTTTTCAATGATTAAGTCATCATCCACACAAACACTATTGACGGTGTAAATTGAAACGTCGTCTTGTTTGTATCGCACAAGTGAAGGAATTTTTTGTGACAAATTGTATTTTCATTCGTTTTGTAATTGAGGTTTCCACAAGTGTAGTCATTAAAGTTGTCTAGACTGAATGTGTAGTTTAACTTATTTCTGGTAATTTCTACATATTACAATTGAATAATATTAATTTGTAAGTACGTACAACAGCAAATATAAGTTAATCTCAACAAGAAAATTGGTACAAATTATTATTTATTAGATATTATTATTTAGTATTACTTTAATTGATACCATAAGGTAAATCACTATAGTCCAATATACAACTTTACATATTTCATATTTTTTTTTTTAAATTAACTTCAAACCTCTTGACCTTATATAAAAGAAGACAAACAATAAAATAAAGGGTTCTATAATAGCGTCGGAAAAGAAAAACAGATGGTCATGAAAGTACTGATTATAAATATGAAAGATTGGTATCCAAGCCAAGACTACACTACACGAAACTAGTTTAAATCCAGTTAGAGTCTCTAGGGATCTCCAAGCTAGTATTTATTATATTGAACGCCTGAGTTGAAATAGATATTGATGCTATCGGAGAATTGGAAAACCTACTTGTTAACTTAAAGGAGTATATTTAGTTGTTTTTTAAAAAAAATCAGGCATAAACATTATAGAAACACAAACAATATGTCATTGATGTTTGAAGCTGCCAAAATGGTAAATAACACAACAAATAACGATCGTTATTTGTTTAGAATCACTACCAACTTAAAACAGGACAAAACCAGATAAAAACATCAAAGGATATCCTTAGAAGATTTTTGTTTTAATGGCGTATGGTCGTAATTACGTAACAAAGAGATTAAAAGTTACATAAACCATTTTTAAAATAGGACATATTTTCACTAAGTTCTGAAAATACTTTACCATGTTTTAATAATATTATTTTGTAGTTTATATTTAGTTACTAATTAGTTTCGTAACAAATCCTTTTCATAAATTATACAATGTTTGAATCATTTATTTTGGTTACAACCAAACATACGATGAGTGTGTACGCAACAATAAAAGTACAGTATGTTAAATCATACACTCCTGGGCGAATCATACAAACCAATATCAAACGTGATTATTCTGCTTCTTGGACAATACAATTCATGCATGTTATAAGCATTTTAATAGTGTATTACAGTATATTTTATATATCTAGTGAATATATTAGTTACAAATAACTTGAAATATAATGATTAAATATTCCAATAGCCTAGATAAATTAAACTTGGAAAAAGAAGTGAATAATAGAACCATACATAAATATATTTTAAATAAAGGTATAGTGAATATTAGTAAATATTATAAGTATATAGTAAATATGTTCTAATATTTAGACAATTGTTTAATTTATTGATTTTTATTTATTATAAAACTTTCGTTTAAAAATCTATTAATATTTAAACCGCAAACTTTTACGTCATCATCGCCTTGTAAAAAAGAAGAAGAAAAGGTCACAAAATAAAGACACTTACAAAATTACATTTTAAACCGCAATTAAAATGCAGAATAAAATTTTGCAAATTGTCTTCTACTTCAGTGCGTTATAAGTTGAATATTGCACGAAATATGAACAAATAATCTTCAGAATTACTGCAATTTTTATATTTTCTATTAAATTATTCTAAATTTAAAGATGAGTTGACTATATTCCTTATACCTAATTTAACGTACCTAACTACAGCATATCAAAAATTCTATTTCCTGAGATCATCAAATATGTGAAAATGAGCAAAAAAAACAAAACAATAGACATATAATACGTGTTTATTTACTACGAAAATATAATGTACTTTTATACACTTAAATCAATTTAAATCTTTCCCCATCATTGATTGAAATATATTTATTAACAAAACACTTTTAATTAAACGTAAAGAAATTATATGTGTCAACATTCTATATTTGTTTAATTAAAAATGCTTGTATTCAGCAATTCACTTTATACATATTAGAAAAAGATAAAATGTTCGTTTAAAATCCTTAAATCAGAAACTCCCAATTCAATTAAAATTATTTTGCAATAAAATGTGTGTTTACAAATAACTGAAAGTCAATATAACACGTATGTTGTAAGGTTAATTAACACATAAATATTAATAGATTTCTATACGAAAGTTATTTATTAATGAAAATCAATAAATTAAACAATCGTGTAAATTATTAGAGCATATGCATGAATTGTATTGTCCAAGAAGCAAAATATTCACGTTTGATATTATTGGTTTGCATGATTCGCTCAGGAGTGTATGATATAATATATTGTACTTTTTTTTTGCGTATACACTCCTTGTATGTTTGGTTGTAACCAAAATAAATGATTCAAACATTGTATAATTTATGAAAAAGATTTGTTACGAAACTAATTAAGAACCAAAGATAAACTACAAAATAATATTATTAAAACATGGTAAAGTATTTTCAGAACCGAGTGAAAATATATGCTAATTTAAAAACTGTTTATGTAACTTTTAATCTCTTTGTTACGTAATTACAACCATACGCCATTAAAACAAAAATCTTCTAAGGATATCCTTTGATGTTTTTATCTGGTTTTGTCCTGTTTTAAGTTGGTAGTGATTCTAAACAAATAACGTTCATTATTTGTTGTGTTTATTACCATTTTGGCAACTTCAAACATCAATGACATATTGTTTGTGTTTCTATAATGTTTATTCCTGATTAAAAAAAAAAAAAAAAAACTAAATATACTCCTTTAAGTTAACAAGTATGTTTTCCAGTTCTCCGATAGCATCAATATCTATTTCAACTCAGGCGTTCAATATAATAAATACTAGCTTGACAATCCCTAGAGACTATAGCTGGATTTAAACTAGTTTCGTGTAGTCTTGGCTTGGATACCAATCTTTCATATTTATAATCAATACTTTCATGACCAACTGTTTTTCTTTTCCGACGCTATTATAGAGCCCTTTATTTTATTGTTTGTCTTCCTTTATGTATGGTCAATATGTTTGACGTTAATTAAAATTTAAATCAAATACATAAAGTTTTTTATTGGACTATATAGATTTACCTTGTGGTATCAATTAAAGTAATACTAAATAATAATATCTAAAAATAATTAGCAATAATAATAATTTGTACTAAATTTCCTATTGAGATTAACTTATATTTGCTGGTGTACGTACCAGCAAATTAATATTATTCATGTAATATGCAGAAATTACCAGAAATAAGTTAAACTACACTTTATGTTTAGTCACTTTATACAAATTATAAAAAGATAAAATTTTCGCGTAAATTAAAATCCCAATTTAATTTAAATCATTTTTCAATAAAATGTGTGTTTACAAATAACTGAATGTCAATATAAAACATTTGTCGTAATGATGGTAAATCAACTAAGAGGCATTCCCAAAGTGTAAATACACATTCGTGATTATAATTTTGTAATAGAATTCTGTGGAGCTACAAAACTCATATACCTGGTGTTTCGTATTTAGTTAAATTTATCAGACTTTTTATAACTCTCGTGTACTTAACAAACACAATTTAAACGTTTTAATTAATGTTACGTTAAACTTTGAATTGAATTCAATTAAACTATTAAACAGTGTTTTAAAATAGCAGAATAATTTTCATTAATTGTTTTTATATGAAGTGTTATAATTTGTTCCATTTCACAGACGAAAGTTTATTTAGATAAAAGCACATGTAATAATGAAATCAAAAAGATTTAAATTCGTTTGCCAGTACAACACTTACTTTGATAATCGATCCATAATGCCTGAGACTTACATGATAATACTGGATTATACAAATTCTCATAACTATAATTGAGAGAGAAAAAAAGCAAATAAATGTCTTTCATAACTTCTGGCTGGTTTACAACATTTAAAAATTTGTAATTTCTGCTGACAAATTTATTACATTATTTAAATTCTGTTCTCAAGAGCTCATGTTGAGACATAATAAATTACTTATTTTCACAATCAGATATACCACAATAATTTCAGATATATTTCATAAACGACTCTAAACAACAGTTATGATACGGTTTTATATGCAGCTTGGCACATTAGTTGGGGGTCATAAACTTTCAGAGTTTTTCAAAGTTAGATCAATATCACTTGATATAATGATCTTTTAAAAAGTAGTCCCCGTCCATGCCCATGTTTTGACTGGTAACGCATTGGCACTGCTGTGGAAATAGTAACGGATAATTTTTCTATTAGCCTATATATTAAGGTGTGCGAGAAAAGAGTGCTTAGATTTTAAATAAATTTTTAAGTATCGAAACGTTATATAGAATATGACATAAAATTAAGAAAAGATAAAAAAGTTTGTCTGAAAACAAAACCCTATAAGGTATTGAAAATTGTGATTTTAATGTATTATATAATACAATTTCATTTTTGACATAAACAATATTTAAAAAAATATGCGTTAAAGTGTAAGACTATCTCTGTAAATTCTAAGACTCAGACAAAGTAGAAGAGTGAAAATAAATTAATAATGTATTTTCCAGCTTAATTTATAGTCACATTTAATAACATGGAAGGGAAAAAGTTATTGCATAAAGTACTGGAAAAGTAGGACAAATATGTAAAAAATGTTAAACATTGACAGTCCATGCTTAAATAGAAGTTCCCAGTTTTAAATGTTAGTAATGGCTTGGCAAAACTTTCACACCCAACGATTATAATATTGTAATACTTAAGTTTTTTAATCTCTGTTACGTATGTATTCTAAGTTACTCATTTACTATGTATTTTACTTTGTAATATATGTAGTATAGAATAAGTTATTTGATGAGTCAAACCATTTTTGTTTCAGTTTTTTCCTTATATATCCGTTTGAAATGTTCTTAGAAAAAACGTTTTTTTTTTATATTTGTCTGTTATTTACTCAGTGATATAGAGGTAAAACGGTTGAACCTATTTTGATACAATTTTGTATATGAATATATTTTGACTATAATCGAAAAGCCTTTCGTTTTTGTTAAAATTCAAAACTATGAGGTAGCTCTTATAAGTAATAAACTATGACTGATGTTTATTTTTGTATTTTTACAACTCTAATTGGGTTTTCTTCGTCATTTGTCATATTGGTTGGAAAACATTTACTTACATTTTATTGTTATATCTTTCGCAGTTTTGAAATATTCTAAATTTATTGATGGAGCCCAAAATACATTTTAATGAATAGTGCCAGAACACATTTCTAGTGGTTATGGCAAAAAAACAATTTTTGGAGACTGCATTTACTAGAATAATATTAAAAATTTTGATGTTATTTTAAGATAATCCTATGTTTAAATTTTTCCTCCATAATTATTTCGTTTTGTGTGCGGCGATGTAAAAAAGATTGTACAATGTTCGTTGCACATTATTTAAGTTGTAATAAATCATGTAGTTCAAGAGTAAAACTATTTGTTTTAAATTATTTAAATTTGAACAAAGAAAGCTGTTTTCTTCAATGCATAAAAATACTTCATTTTAAAATGGCAGTCAATAGAAGAAGTTTTCTTAAATTTGTTTTCTATAACCTAGATTTAACATATTCAGAGAGCACTCTCGATGTTTGAAAGAGTTATTGACTTTCAGCCTCTGTAACTGACAGTGTGGAAGAGAAGTGATTGAACAAGGGTTGAAAGCATTCCATTTGCCCATTTGTTCCATACAACGAGTGATTAAAATGGAAATGCAAGAGTTCAAAAACTTATAGCTACTAGTTTTTATTACGTAAATTTAAACTCTATTACTAGAATACTTTATGATGGCATTGTCATTCTAAGGTGGAATTGTATGTTAATGTAAATTTTTGAACAAAAATGTAGTATTTGATGTAAATATTGCTGATGCAATCAAATAACACCACATATATTTATTTCAAGGCTACTTTGTGCTATATACAATTAAATCCATTATAGTAACATCTACAGAATATTAAAATTTATGGGCCAGGCTAATTACTTCTGTTCCGTTTCTAAACAGCTGGATGGAGTGAAATTGGAGGGAAGAAATTCACGCCCTTTCCATCGATAATTGGACCTTTGAAGCGCAGGATATTGAAGCGCCCTGACGGTGACTGTTGAAGAGTGGCCAAGTGAGTTGTTGAGCCAAGGAACTATGTATGTCGTCGTATTGTTTTTGGTAAATTTAGTTCAAAAAATTTGCAATACAAAACAGAGGATTCTTGCCTTAGCTTTATATATATATATAAAAAAAAAACATCATATTTATTTGTTCTATGTACACACACAAACATGGCACCGGATAATGGCACACATGTTCTAGTCTTCAAATTGTAAGATACAAAGAAGGTGTTTTATTTAATTTAGCGATTGAAGTTTTATCAAAACTGTTTGTCATTGAATTAAACTTTGAATAATTTTTTTTTTAATCGTTGGGTTTTGCAAGTGATTAGTTAATGAAATAACTGACCTTAATTTTAATGGGTAAAAATGTATAGTTTCATAACAGAGTCCCAAAAAATATAAATGACACTCTAAGAAGTTTATTTTCAAATGCAAAGGAGAAACCTCAGACTACATATTTCTAAATAATTATCAACACCTGACCAAATTAGTCCACGAAATACAATTACATCCATAATATCTACAGCTTATATTTGATTAAATCTAATAATTTTGTTTCTTATTATAAGTTCTTGATAGGAAGTTCTTACTGCTTTCAATTCTGTTTCTACTATAATTATTACAAAATGGAAAAGGTAAAATGTACAATTGTAATGATTCCAGGGCAATACATTAGTGCATTGTGTAATTAAATTTGTTAAATGCTAATATAAAAACTAATTTTATTGATTTTATGATATTAGTTTTTATTTCAAACAGTTAGAGGTAATAGATATTCTTAATCTGAAGTAAATTCTACAATTCAAAATAAAACTCCCTCTATTATCTCTTAAAGTTCCCAGCTGGCAATCAAGGATCGAATTACACACAACTTAATTCAGGACACTTACATGTTTACCAAGGTGGAACTAATACTACTGCAATTAAACCTCTGCAAGATTGCTGCAACCAAATGGCTTTAACGGTTGGAATGTTTTCAATGCATTATTTAACTAGGTTCAGAATGTTGTGTACAAAACTACTCTAATAGAACGTTAAAGAGTAAATTGTCTAAAGGTATAAGCAAATGGGAGTCCTTTTATCCATACCTTGTTAATTTACTCACTTCACATTTTACTCCCAAATTTTATCTATATACTTTACAGCCTAAAAATGCTATATCAGTAATACTTTAAAAATATGACTTACTCGTTAAACGTCACATAACATATTTTTATTGTTGGAGCATGGATTTAAATTACTTAAAAAATCATCCCATGATTAAATTTTAATAAATTAAAATGTAAAATTGTTCTAATCTTTTATAAACAAACAAGGTGAAAATTATATCTGTTAAGTGATTTGAAATATGTAACTATAATTGTAAAGTCTGTAAACTGAATGTTTTTGTTTTGTAAAAAGCAAGTTACAATTCAAAATTTATATTTCATCGTGTACAATATCGGAATGAAAATCATTTCAATCAGTCACGGAATGAAACCTTGGAAAAAAATCAGTCATGTTTTACTATAATAAGGACTGGCGTCGTGATTCCGAGAAATCCTAACTTATTCCATCTAGTCTTGATTTGACTTGACTCCTTCATCATCCCTACGCGGTTTTTCTTGACCAACTCTTGTTCTCTTTCTACAAGACTTTTATAAGGCGATGATTGCCAAGAGGTTTATAACAACAAGAAATAATCAACAAAATATGAACAAAAGTATGTATAATTTTACATAAAATAATTAACTCCAGAAGAAACCAATAACCTCTAAATCACTCATGAACTTCTTACGATTTATTTATGATTTAAAGCGAATAATGTATTTAGCGCGGAATGTTTTATTGACATATACACATTTTGAAATTCGCACTAAAAAACATTTATGAATACGTTTTATGTTTCATAGGAGCAGTAGTGAAATCCACATTTTATATTGCAAGCGTCCACTCTTAGTCTTCACTACGTATCTAATACCAACGAATATATTCTATAACAAAGAAAAGTTGTAATGGCATTTGTTAATATTCTTTGACAAAGGAAAGAGACATTCAGGAAAGTCTAACGTTAGCGACGACCGAATGTAAAAACTTTGTAGATCGATTCAACTTTAGTATTATGAAAACAAAACTTTACTTTTGTTCAATATTTATACATGTTTCATTATATTAAATGTAGATATATTTAAAATTTTATCGGAATATTACATATTCAACCTATTTTTTTTTTAAAATCTGGTGTTTAAAGGCGAAAAGACTAGATTATTATTACCTTAGAAATAAAAAGAAATTTAAGATAAAATAAATACCCCTAGCTTTCAAATACTTTAATACCATCGGGATTGAAAGAAATTAAGATTGAGTCAAGAGAGATGAAAGATGAAAGATGAAAGAGAGTAATCCAACATAAGACTGCATGAAAAAAGTGAAGATCCCCCTAGGATCCCTCAGAGTGTCCATGCCACGACTAAAGCCCCTGAGGGTAAATTATTTTTAATCCATAACTTGTTTATTTAAATGTAGTTGTGAATTTCACTTGGATATATCATAAATATGTTTCTTTAAAAATAATTAAAATCAATAAATAAAGTATAAATAAATAAATAGAGTAGTGGTATATCTGGTAATTTTGATACACAACGTTAAAGAAAACTAATTGAAACACCGTTTAAGGTCGGTAAAAACCATCTAGTAAAATATCCAACACCAATAATCTACTCTGATATATTAAATCGTGTTTAAAGATATTAAATTCATTGAGGAAATATTATATTTATATCAACATGTTTGTTGTAGTACGTGGTTGTAGAATGAGTAAAAATTTTAAAAAATCCACGTTTAAGTGTTATACTGCAACAAGCTTCCAAGAGTTCCTTAAATATTTGAATATTTTGTATTTATAACACAAAACGTGCAACGAGATAAGTCCAGATGCAAAATAATTTGTTTAATTATTTATCTAAATAGATGAAGGAGATCCTAGATTTCATTTTGTAAGACAAAAACCATCGCAGTCATCATCGACTTCACAAAAAAGAGCACATATTGATTCTCAATATATATCTAATAAATAATAACAGTAGCATAATTATATAGAAGGACATATATTATGATTAATTGTAAGAAAAAGTCTGTAAGTAAAACAATGATAAATAAATAACATGAGATGTTAACACATAATGCTATTAACGTAACAAGATCCAAGATATTTTCAGACAAATATAGTCCAATAACTGAGAAGTGCATTCCCAGTATTTAAAAATATTAAGCTAGTTTTATTACATTAACGTCTAAAGGCTTGTTTTGTTCCATACACAGTCAACCCCCTGCTTGATTATTCTCTTAATACACCATTACTTGCTGTAAACCCTTAAGCATTCTGTATACGATCTCTGATAGAATTTATCGCAGTGTATTGTAGTAAGACCTCGATAAAACATAATCCTTAATTATAATACGATTGATATTACTTTATAACAACAGTGCCACTACTACTTTGGAAATCCTATATAAAACCTGAATGTTATTATACAGAGAGTCATTTTTGTCTCTAGTAGATCGTGATTATTTAACACCGAGTGTTGGTAGATAGTCAATTTATACTAAACTACATTCCTTTGTACCGTGTTTGTATTGTTGAAATAAAATCTAATTCAACTTGCTTCAATTATTAAGATATCAAGTGATAGTGTTAAGAACAAGTAAAATGTCAAAAAATTGTAACGAGAGAAATGAAAGTTGTATTTCAATATACATAATTATTACAACTCAGTAATATTTTTAACTATTGTAATAAAAATTGTATGTAAAGTTTCTGGATGATGTTATAATGATGTTGTTGAAAAGAATACGAACCTTAATAAGGATGACAACTGATAAGGGTCGGAAGAACGTCGTTTTCCTAACGGAGGAATATCTTTTCAAAGATGTTTATTCATTGTTCATTTGATTCTACGTGGGGCAATTATAATTGTACTGAACGTATTTTTTAAAGAATAAGACATTTAAAATAACATTGTAAAGTGGACTTATATCTTTAGGTATTAGGTAGTAGAACAGTATAAGTTTAAAAACGTTTGTAGTACAAAGTCAAAACTACTAGTTATAACATTTGTCATTGTCAGGTAATAAGTTGTTCTACTATTTTATTTTCATCGCAAACTGAAGGTATTCCGTTATTTATAGTGTACACTAACGATTAGGAATTTATTGTGTGTTTATTTAAAACTGCTGAATTTAGGAACTTCTTTTAAAGTCTAATAAATAATAAACACTACTTGCTAAATTATTTATTTGAAATCTATCTAATATATTATGTTTAACGATGTGCTATTCCATCACAATTTATTTCCAAGAGTGTAAATTATTTAAAAGAAGAAAATAACAAATGGTTTTAAAATAAGATTCTGACGTCACCACACTTGAATACTAACTAGACGAATAGCATGGAAAGAATTGTTTGGTATGCATTCAGACAGGGATAAAGTGCTATCCATATATTGTCAAGCTGAAACAAAATAGACAAAGTCTGTTTGAGACAGTTACTGATTTAAATAATTTAAGCTGAATGTCGTAAGCGTTCATTCAATTTAAATAAGCGACACTTGTAGATTATTCAATAACTAAATTTGAAAAACCAAATTTTCCACAATAAGTACTTGTTTCGTGACTGGAAGACGTTTCAATTACTAATTTATCATCCTCAATTGTTATAGAATTTTAACAGGAACGTCACAAACATTTGTGTCCATGTAATAATATTGAGGACGATGATATAGTTAACATGTCATGTTATTAGGATTGAATATGTTGTTGAAAATGGGTTTTTTCTTCATTTAGTGATTCAATATTTCAAAAGGGTTGCTCAAAGTTAAATGAAATATTTGATTTACTTCCTACATTCAACTTAAACTATTTAAATAAACCAGCAACTGTCTCAAAAAGACTATGTTTATTGTTTTTTTCTCAACTAACAATATATGGAGAGCTCATTGTCCTTCTGTCCTCGTATACTATCTAAAACTCTCAATTCGTTTTATACTATTCGTCTAATAAATGCAAGTATAAAAGCGTCAGAATGCTATTGCACTAAGCTAAACACAAATATATTGAATCAATTAGTTATATTCTACTTTTATTATAGAATTTGATGAATTAAATATTTTACCACATCGTTAATCATATAATGACGTAGGTAGATTTCAAGTAAATACTTCTTTAGAGAAGTATGTTTAGTAGATAGTTTTTGAAGTAGATATAATTCAAAGGAACTGTGAATTCAAAGCGCTTAATTAATTCAAACTGCGTATTAAAAGGCATTGAAAGAGCATAATCATATTTACAAAATAATAAGTAGGTACAATACTATTAATAGCCAACTATTTTGGCATTCTCATACAAATGGCGGTCAAGTTTTTCCAATAACAAAGAGAGGAATATAATTTAGTTTTTTATAAAAACAAGCATTAAATTGTGTTAAACAGTTTTTACAATAACTAAGGGAAAGAACACTGGAACAGATACAAACATTTTCAAACAGTAAATCATATTTAGTTGTTCCATGTACACACCAAAATGGCTCTAGATTAGGACAGACATGTTCAAGTCTTTAAATTCTAAGGGACAAAGCAAGTTGTGTTTTATTTTATTCACGTGTTTCTCAGTGAATTAAATTTTTTCCAATGATTTTTGTTTCTTATTTAAATTGTTGGGTTTTGTAAGTGATTATTTAATAAGAGTAACTTACATTAACTATAATGGCTACGAATATTTAATTTCATTACAGAGGCTCAAATAATATAATTGAATCTCCGAGATGTTTATTTTTAAAAAAGCAAAGGACAAACCTCAGACTACATATTTCTAAAGGTATCAACACCTGACCAAGTTAGTCTACGAAATAAAATTACGTCCATAATATCTACAGTTTATATTTGATTAAATCTAATAAAATACGTTTTCTTATTGTAACTTCCTGATGGGAAGTTCTTACTGCTTTTAATTCCGTTTCAGTTATAATAGTATTAAAATGTAACAAAATAAAATCATCGAATTATAGGCTTACATTTGAAGAGTGAATAATGATATTTAATAAATACCAATATAAAAGATTTGTTATTTTGTTGTTTTTGTAATGTTTAAACCGTTAGAGGTAGTAAATAGTAATATATTCCTACAATTAGGTAAATTCTACAATTTAAAATAAAACTGCCACTATTATCTCTTAAAGCTCTCAGCTGGCAATCAAGGATCATATTACATACAAGTTCTGCACACTTACATGTTTACCAACGTGGAACTAATACTACTGCAATTAAATCGCATCAAGATTGCTGCAACCAAACGACTTTAAAGGTTGTAATCTTTTCAATGCATTATTAAACCACGTTTAGAGTGTGTATATATAGTGTAGAAAACTACTCTGATATAACATTAAAGCGTAAACGGAATAGTGGCATAAGGACGAGTTAACTTACTGCAAATTTTACTATACACTTTACAATTTACAAATACTCAAAATAGCCTTATTTTAAAAATACGAATTACTCTTTAATCCTTACGCGGCATATTTTACTGCGGTAATAAAATATTGAGACTACGGTTTATATAAATATTGAGACTACGGTTTATATAAATATTGAGACTACGGTTTATATAAATATTGAGACGATTACATATAAACTAGTCTCTGTTGATGTCATAAATGCATCATATTTTTAAACTCATTTTAAAACTGTTGAAAAACCGTCCCACGAATAAATTTCAATTAAGTTCCAATCTTCCTTAAAATTTGTTTAACTTTTATAGAACTATGTTATAATGTAAAGTTATATTAATATGTACAGAAAATGTTTTTGTTTTATACAAAACAAGATACTAATTCAAACTAAATTCAAACTTCATCGAGTACTTATCAGAATGAAAAATCGATCATATCAAATACTCTTTTGAGTATCTAAAAAGTTCCTCACGGATTTACTATAATGAGTACTTTTGTGGCAATCCCGAGGAAACTTGACTGGATCCACACCTTTTTTCATGTAATCTATAGTTTGATCCCTCTTCTTCGTCTTTCCTACCAAGTATTTCTTGACATTCAAAGACTAGTATCCTTTATTTTACACTTGTATTCTTCTGGTTATATTGACCGGACGTTTACGATAAGAAAAATCGATTAATTATAAACAAAATTAAACATAATTTTAGGTAAAAGAATTAGCTGTAGAAGAAATCTCAGTCAGTATCACTTATGGACTGATATATATATTCTTTATTTAAAGCAAAAGAAAATATGAATTTAACGCGGAAACTCTTATTGTAAAATGCATATTTATGTTATTAACACTTTATTAGTTGTATTGTCTCATAGTAGCAGTAGTAAAATCACATTTTATGGTTCATGAGTGTATGTAACTATTATGAGAATGGAAATATTTACTACTTATGAAATATCAACACGAATATATTATAAAACAATGAAAAGTTGTAACAGAATTTTTGAATATATGTACTTTGAAAAAGTAAACAAGACATTCAAGAAAGTCAAACGTTGGTGCCGACCGAAGGTAAACTTTGCGAGCCATGGCATACGAGTTTTTTTTAAAAATTATTATTATAAAAACGAAAACTTTACTATAGCTAAATATATACATGTGTGCTTCATTGTAATAAAATTAAACAATTGGTAAATTTTCTCAGAATAATATATATTTTTGATTTGTTATTTATACAAACAACAATCAAAATAAGTCTGAAACACAATCGTTTGTAAGGATAAGTTTTCTTATCGGCAGAGACTTAATAATATTCAGTTTACTATTTCGAACTGTTCAACAACAAATTATCATTTTATAATTTAATGAAGTGATTATTACAGGTTTCATTATGTTTATTAAATATTATCTATCCTATAATCGTAAAATATTGAAACTCCAAACGATCAACTAAACTAAATTTTCTAGAAGTAGTATCGGCCTAAAGTAATTTATTACACGCCCAATGTAAAAATATTTATATGTGTAGTCATTTATTTTGAATTGTTATACATTTTTGTTTCTGTGAGTGTTTATATCGGTAAAATAATGGCATAATAATTATTTATAGTTCTACCGTTTTTCCATCGTTTCTTGGGATAAACATCGTAATATTATGATGATACTAATGATTTAAACAATCATTTTTACAATAAATATAATGAAACTGGTATCTAGGCATATATGTAGCTGTTTTACGAACACTTGTATTATTCGTTATGGGAAGATGTGGATTTTCAATTTTCTTGAGAGGCCAAAAACCAATTTTATTTTGTCCAGGCACTATAGTTAGATTTATCAATATTATAACTATCCTTAGTTAACCCAATTATGAACTTTCTTTCCTTGTTTAAGGATGATACAGCTCACGAATATCGTTGCCTTATAAAATAGTGAAAAAGAAGATAAAATAAAAACCCTCTCGCTCTTGAATATTCTAATAGCGTCAGGGAAGGAAAAGGAGAAGAAATGGTCAAAAGAGAGCTGACAGAAAAGATGTTTTTGTACCAATTTTAAACAATTTGATTCCCTTGGCGTTTAAGGAGAAAAAACCTCTTAGTCATCATTGCCTTATAAATAATAAATAAGAATTAAAATAAAATGAAGACCCTAAGCGGTCAAATAATGTAATACCGTCACAGCCGGAAGTAGTAAACAAGAGTTAGTCAAGAGAGAAAATATATTGACAAAAAGTGTAAATCTAGTTAGGATCCCTCAAAGTTTCCACGCTCTTACTCACTACATTCATCTCCTGAGGGTGAATTTATTTTAAATTTATAACTCGTTTTTTTAATATAGTTCTGAAATTGGTATGTTGCCAAATACATTTATATTTGCAAATCTTTAACATCAATAAATAGAGTTTCTATCTAATAATCCATCAAATTATTAAGGAATTCTATATATTAAAACCACTACATAACAATGATGTTATTTTAAAGAGAAAAGTAACCCTGTTGTCTGTATTAGGTCATGGCTATTTAGCTCCTATTGTTGGTAGATGGTTATTTAGATTAATATATAGTATTTATTATGTTCAGTATATGTAAGATTAAAAGAGAATATCATGCAATGTGCTTCATATAATAACTAACATGTTTATTCAAAAAAATAACATGTTGTCTAAAGTTTGTAAGGAGAGTTTGTAAGATCTACTTTATATTTAAATATACGTAATTACAGCCATTATAAGTAATATTTTAAAAAACAAAGTTCTAGTTATTGAAATAAATATTTCAGATGAAGATCCTGTATAATGTTATAATGATGTTGTTAGAAAGAATACGATCCCTTTTAAGGATGACAACTGATAAGGGTCGGTAGAATGTCGTTTTGCTAAGGGAGAAGATTTTGTCGAAAAATGTTGATTCATTGTTCATTTGATCATACGTGTAACAATCATAATGTATTTAACGTATTTTTTGAACAATAAGAAACAAAATTATTGTAAAAAGGACAAATATCTTTTGGTATTAATTAGATCAAAGTGTTAGCTTAAATAATCTGTTGTGCAAAGCCAAACAAGTAGTTATAACATGTGTAATTTTTACGTAATAATTGAAATTTCCTGTAAAGTTATTCCACTCTTTTAACACTTTGTTTTTTTAATTTTCATTGCACAATTAAGGTATTCTGTTATTTATAGTGTTTGCCAACGACAAAAAATGTATTCTGCTTTAAAAAACGTGTACAAATGTAAATAAAGGAAGGTTGGGATTTCCATCTTTCCATCAGAATTTGTAATGGGGCAAAAGAAAAGATTTATTCTATATTAGAGAAAGTTACTTTTTTCAATACTTTTCTGAAATCAAGATCTTGTTGCTATACCCAAGAAGCCATGATAGTTTGGTTACCAATTATTATGTATAAATCATCTTAATGTATTCTACAAGTATCCATATTATTATCTACCATACAGTATACCACACAGCTACTCTAAATTACATAATTTACACACTACTGTGATTAACACTTCAAACTCTAACACTGCCTTTCAAATTTTCTAGAATGTAAAATGTCGAATCATTGAAGATTGTATCACTCAGTAATTCTTCAGATGTTTTAATATTGAATTGTTTGATTTATGTAAATATTTTCTTCAATTATTTTAATGAAAGAATGATATCAAACCAAAAACAACAGCATACAAAATGCACGTAAAATGCATTATGTTTTTATCACATATGGAATTTACTCACAAAGGTGTACGGCAGTAATGTAATTTAATAATGCAGTTTGATAATTCACTTTTAGGTAGTTTTTAAACATGATATTTTTTCCGCTATCAATTAACTTATTGTGCTTAAACATTGAAGTATTTTTTATTAAAGGAGTTGGAAATACCTGTACTTAAAAAAAATTGACAGATCTTATTAACGTGAAAACATTTATGACTTACCTCCTTAAATAAATCATATATTTAGAAAACAGTCCTTAAAAAACTTCAATTACATTTTTTAAAAATGTTCTGAACGAAGATGAATTCTCTGTTTTGAAATATAAATTGAAGAAGGATGTATTTTAGAAAATAATAATAATAAATAGTGTAACTTAGATCAGGAACGACATACTCCTTTTTCTAGTTACTACAGTCCTTTCATTCTCTACAATTATATTTGCAACTTCCTGTACATTTTTTCCTCATTTTTTAGTAATATCGTATACTAAAGGATTATCTGTTATTCTATTGTGCATGCCAAAGATATAAATAAATTTAATACTTGTAAATTTAAAAAAAAAATTATAAAATGTTAAAAAATGCATAAATAATATCAAATAGCCAAAGGATATTTATTCATAAAACTGATAGGATATAATTAATCATAACACCAGTATTTAATGACTACTAGATCCAATATTTGACAATCTTATAATTAAGAACATTTGATTGTGATTATTCAATCCTATCATATTCCACGTGTATGTATAACTTCATTTCAACTTGTGCCTTTCTATGTGTTAATAATTTTTAATAAAATGTATGTTAATATTTGTATCATATTTCTATACCTCATTTCTAAGTCTGAAGTAATTGTAAAAGTATAGCTATCTATCTCTTAGTTAATTATAACCAGATATTTGTTGATTACAAAAAGGTTTATTATAAGTGTAAAGTATATTCAAAGAAGAAAATAACAAATGGATTCAAAATATTATCATTTTCCTTCGTTCAATAAGATTCTGACATCACCACACTTGAATACTAACTAGACGAATAGCATGAAAAGAATTGTTTGGTATACATATCAGATAAGGACAAAGAGCTATACTCATATTTTCTAATAAAACAAAACAGACAAAGTCTGCTCGAGACTGTTACTAATTTAAATAATTCAAGCTGAATATCGGAAGTTGTTCCGTTCAATTTAAATAAGCGACACTTGCTGAATATTTATTAACTAATTTAAATAACCTAATTTTCCACAACAAAAAAACTTGATTCTTAACTAGACGACATTTCAATTATTATTATCAATTCTTATACAGTATTACAGAATTTTCATAGGAGCGCCGTAAACATTAATGTGTATGTACAATTGAGGATGATGATATAGTTATTGAAATGTTATTAGGAGTAAATGTGTTTTTGAAAATGTTTCTTTTCTTCATTTAGTGATTGAAAAAAATTCATTTCCGACATTTGACTTGAATTATTAAGACCGACAATGTGTCTTTTCTTCATTTAGTGATTGAAAAAAATTCATTTCCGACATTTGAATTGAATTAATAAGACCGACAATGTGTCTTTTCTTCATGTAGTGATTGAAAAAAATTCATTTCCGACATTTGACTTGAATTAATAAGACCGACAATGTGTCTTTTCTTCATTTAGTGATTGAAAAAAAAATTCATTTCCGACATTTGACTTGAATTAATAAGACCGACAATGTTTCTTTTCTTCATTTAGTGATTGAAAAAAAATCATTTCCGACATTTGAATTGAATTAATAAGACCGACAATGTGTCTTTTCTTCATTTAGTGATTGAAAAAAAAAATCATTTCCGACATTTGACTTGAATTAATAAGACCGACAATGTGTCTTTTCTTCATTAAGTGATTGAAAAAAAAAATCATTTCCGACATTTGACTTGAATTAATAAGACCGACAATGTGTCTTTTCTTCATTTAGTGATTGAAAAAAAATCATTTCCGACATTTGACTTGAATTAATAAGACCGACAATGTGTCTTTTCTTCATTTAGTGATTGAAAAAAAATCATTTCCGACATTTGAATTGAATTAATAAGACCGACAATGTGTCTTTTCTTCATTTAGTGATTGAAAAAAAAAATCATTTCCGACATTTGACTTGAATTAATAAGACCGACAATGTGTCTTTTCTTCATTTAGTGATTGAAAAAAAATCATTTCCGACATTTGAATTGAATTAATAAGACCGACAATGTGTCTTTTCTTCATTTAGTGATTGAAAAAAAAAATCATTTCCGACATTTGACTTGAATTAATAAGACCGACAATGTGTCTTTTCTTCATTAAGTGATTGAAAAAAAATCATTTCCGACATTTGACTTGAATTAATAAGACCGACAATGTGTCTTTTCTTCATTTAGTGATTGAAAAAAATTCATTTCCGACATTTGACTTGAATTAATAAGACCGACAACTGTCTCAAAATGACTTCGTAGATGGTTTAGTTTCATGTTAACAATATACGCAGAGCTCCTTGTCCTTGTTTGCTAGCTGTAGCACATATTTCATTTTGTACTTTTCGACTAACAAATGCAAGGGCAGTAATCTCATTCACGAAAAAATAAATGAAAATATTTTGAATCAATTTGTTATTTTCTACTTTATTTATACTTTACACTATTTGAAATAGAATTTCATGCACTAAATGTCTTACCACATCATTATACACATACTATCGTACTTAGATTTCAAATATATACTTTCTTAGAGAAGTATGTTTAGTAGATAGTTTTTACTGCTTACTAAATATCAAGGAAACAGCAAGTTCAAAGGTAATTCTTCAAATCTATCTCCGTCATAAAAAAGGTATGCAGTATAATTATAATAAAATAATTAGGTCAATCACTGTTGAAAATCAACTTCATCTAGCAGCAAATATAAATATTATTAGAAGAAATAATAATAAAAAAGTATTAATTTAATAATTATTATCATAGAACATCGTCTTATAATTGTATATTATAATTGCAACGAAAATCAGCCGTATATATATATATATATATATATATATATATATATATATATATATATATATATATATATATATATATATATATATTCATAATGTTAAGAACACATATGTTATAAAATTAGATTACCTAATTATTTGTTACTCCGTTTTCCCTTCAATATACAATTAATGGTTGGTAGTTAATATGAAATTATTAATTAATTTGATTACTATCTTCTGCCTATGGTAGCAATTTCTGATATCTTGCCTTTGTCAATTTCTGTTGAAATGTTTCAGAATAACACAATTTTAAATATCAATTTACCTACTCCTTCATTTCACTACTACCGGTATATAAATAGCTAACTTATTCCGTAATTCCTAGTAAATATTATAAATTTATTGAATTATTATTAATTGAAAGTTTCATATTATATTTGTTGTACAAAAAGTGAAACATTAAAAATATGCATTTTAAATTTCCAAATAAAATGTTAGTTGATGTCATATATTTGTTTGTTTTTTTTTTTCAACTAAAAATTGAGTACACAATATATGAGTTCTTAGGAATATAATAATGTATTCACTAAAACTATTGACAGATTATGTTTTTAATAGAAGGAGGCTTGTAACAATGATAATATTACCAACACTTTACATACCATCTTATCCGAAGACGGTATACAAACACAATTTTTTATTTGATATGAAATTTAAATTCATCTCTAACAGTAATTACCGCGGGTATGGGTAAATTAATTTTTTTTTCTAGGACACCGTGAGCCGAAAACAATACCACCTTTGAATTAAATCATTATCTAATATGATTGGTTGTTTATATATTTAATACCTGTTTATTTATAGTTAATTTTAACTCTAACGAAAATAACGTACGCAATACGTAATATAGAAATATATTATTATTGTTACATACAGGTTTATAAATATAAACGAAAAATAACAATTAATTAATTACGATAAAATTTATTATTGGAAATGTGTGTTTGAAACTCACAAATTGAAAACTTGAACTAACTAATAAATACGAAAAAAATATATTCTGTAAATATAATTGTTTAATACTTAAAATTCCCATTTTATATGTTTTCAATATTTATAATTAGTGTTCATACACAGGGTAAATAAATAAAGAGTAAAGTATCAGTTTAATAAAAACATTGTCTAATCTAGAGAGTTTGTGTTCATTAATTCATATTATCAATATCCTAAATTCAGAAACATTAAAGATATTCTTCATAAAACATTCAGTTTTTATTAACACAAAACGGTTTTAAAATGTTTTGGAGTAATTATCAATGTTCACATTAAAGTAAATGGATTTAACGTATTATGTTGTTTTTAACAATAAAAAAACTATTAACTAATTTTATCAAGAAAGGAGTCATAAATATTAAGAAAAGCAATTAAATGCGAGATGTAAGAAATTTTATTTGTGTCGTTAAAAGGACGCCTAACGTTATACGTGAATACTGCCAAGTGTGTTTTATAGTCACACTTCGAGAATATGTTTGTTGTATCATTTTAAATAAGACAAGTGTAACTATTGAAAAAATGTTTCTTTTTAGGAAGAAAAATATAATAGTTATTTATTTTCTCAAAAATGTTGTTTTATTGTAATATTTTTCATTAACTCACTTATGATTACTATGATTTTAATATATGTAAATGATATTTTTATAGTTTGCATATATTAAGACAAAAGTATGGAATAAAATTAAGTAGAGACCGGTTGACCAATTTGTATGTAGAGTAATATTAAACAAGTACTCATAATTTAGATTTAATTTACTTTACCTTGTTTAAGATAAGGTCAAATATTTAGTTTCACGAGGTAACCGAAAACGTGATTTTTGACAGGTCATCCGTCCATCGATATCGTTTGTAGGTCAACAATAATAGCCACAAAATAAGGACAGAAACATACAAATTGGTATAGAGTACTACAATATGCTCAACTTGAACCCTATTAAAGTTCAGAAAACTCTAAATTAATAATAATTTTAAACAGATTTCTGTTTATATTAAGTGTTTTATTCAATTTATAAAACACCAAATTAGAAAAATAAAAAAATGCATATTTAAATCCCGCATGTAATATCAACTCGACCATGCTACGATGATAAATAGTAAGTTATTGTAAAAATGTTATATCTAATCCTGACATCCATAGAAATTGTGATGTTCGCATTGTAACAGTTATAGCACGTTCGAGTTGACTTTTTTCAAAAAATCTAGTTACAAATGTCAAAATGGTGGCCATTTAAACACTTTTTTGTGCATACCTCTTGTGTTATTCAACTTATAACACACTACTGTTAGGAATTGGCCATTGATTCCCCCTGCATTCTTTTGTTAGAATAAATAAATAAAACATTGTTTCAGCACACAATTACTAATTATCTTTTATTCTCTCTCTCTCTCTCTCTCTCTCTCTCTCTCTCTCTCTCTCTCTCTCTCTCTCTCTCTCTCTCTCTCTCTCTCTCTCTCTCTCTCTCTCTCTCTCTCTCTCTCTCTCTCTCTCTCTCTCTCTCCCTCCACACTCATAAAATATCTTTTTATACAATTTCTTTTAAATGCAATACACTTCCATTAATACCACTTATTTCTTAGTATTTCAAACATAAAAAATTATTATCATTATCGAATCAATAAACACAGAATGATTCTAACTATTGTGACTCTAGACTCTGATTCTATGTTATCTTAGTCTCGAACAATTTACAAGTTGCTTTTAGACATAAAATTTGTCACCTTTGCAAGGTCTTCGTATCGTTCACTGGTCTGGTCTGATATTCACCGATGTTCTCTCACCGGGAGTTTATCTTAGCTATCATCTAAAATCCTTCAGTTGGTCCCCGTCTAAATTATTTCCTCGTTTCTTTCCAACCAAGAGATGATGAAGTAAGTTTCTTTCGTAAAGGTCACTCCACCACACTTGTAAGGCAAACATAATAATTGTTTTCCATTCTGACTTCGGAAAAGTACGTATACTATTAATCCAAATGAATTATGTTCCTAATTACTAACAGTACCACGTGGTGTCTATCAACTGGATTTAACTGAAGAAATTAATTAAAATTATCTTTGAAATCATTGTCAAAACAGTAATTTTTTATTTTCGTAACAGATAAAACATTTGGTTATTATGAACACTCACAAAGAAGATTATAAAAAAGGAATTTAACGATTTAATGAACATATTTTATGTTACATTTATGAAGGAATTGACATCCGTCATTCCTCCATTCTTATTTATCTCAATTAAATAACAGTAGAGCTGCATATTATGAAATTGTATCTAGTATATTTCATTCTGAAAAGAAGAGAATTAAGACACGGTTTAGTTTACTTTAAACAAGACTCCAGTTTACCAGTTTAATCACGTTCATTGATTAATATAATAATGGTTATTAACATAATTACCACTTCATTGAAACTCGACGAGGTCGGAAAGACAATGACTTTGTACAATTAGCAGAACTAGAGACTTCAAACAGTAGCGTTTAATTCAATTTCTTTGAAGATCCGTTCAGAATTCTAAGTTGTTTGTTGAAAGATCACAAAGAAACAGCTTCTGAGGATAGCTTACACCTTGTTGGACGCAAATAACGATAGCTAGGTACAGTAAGAAGTATTCATGATTTATAAGAGGATATTAAATAAGGGGAAACTTCGTATACAAAAGTAAATGTACTTTAATCATGATTATATTATATGTCCTGGACAAAAGTTTACGACGATTTTTTTTTTCCTAACAATGTCGGAACAAAAATGCGCATTCCAGTATTTCAACATTGGGTTTGATCTCCAACAGTAAAGAAAAGGAAGATTCTATTCATGTTATTAAAATCTGTTCTCTATTAAGGGAAATTAAATTAAAGTATTTGAAAAGCTATTTCAAGTATTAATGCTTACAAGCAAGTATGGACTTAGTATTTTAATTTGATTCCAAATTATAAATACTTATTTATTGTTAATCTATTTTTTATTTTATGTTGCCTTTCTACTTTGAGATATGTTTCGTTTTTGTATATTTAATAAACGTAAAGACAGTTTATTACTACCGATGTATAAATGTTCATAAAAAAAAAATCACAAGGTCAGATCACTCAAGCTGTACGTCATTTGAAATTAAAATTACAGCGTTTGAAAGTTACTCTCTTAATTGTACTGACCAGACAAAAAGAAACGTCGAAATGAGAGTTAAACATGACTTTTTATAAAATGATTTTTAACTGTAAATCAATCTGCTAAAACCCTCTCACTACTTTACACCTTTGTACTACAATACAAAAATCTAATAAATGTAAAAACACTAGATCCTTAGGTAAAGCATTTTATTAAAATAAATAGGGATGCAATTGTTAGGAGTGTACCAGGGTCGATTTTATTTGAATGTTAATATTATCTTTTATTGCAAGTCTCCTCCAATAAAAATATATCAAACGTTTTAAAGAAAATATCATTATGTTTATATTCAAACATTGTGAACTAATGTTTTAGTTAAAAAAAATTAATGAAATACATAGAATAAATTTGATTTGGGAATTTTAAATAAACAATTTAAATATTCTAGTTTGTTCCAAAACCAAAATTAGAGATGATAGTACCCAAATTAATTACTAAAGGCGTACTATAAACCAATCTGTTATAATAAAGTGAAGGAAATATTGAAGAAGTAGATTATTAAGAAATAAAATTTTCTAAAATATGTGTTCATGACTTTTTAAATTACAAAAATATATTGTTGTTATACTTCTGTAGATAAGTCTCGTTACATAAATATAATCTAAAATAACAAGGGATATTATACGAAGAAAAATAAAAATATTAAATCCTTATCTATCTCATGACACATGTATTCTCTGCGTCTAGATGCATCATTAGTTGCAAGCTTACACCATTCATAATGACATTGTTATCCAGGTAACAGATCGTTAAAGTTTACAACGCGTACTTGCATAATCTATAAGTATACACCTACTTATTAATAACATCTTCATTTATTTATTATACATAATATTGTAACAACCCAAATAACTTTTACTTTCAGTATTGATAATAAGTACGGTTTTAAATTTATAAAAAAATATTTGTGTCACGAATATCATTGTTCGATAATTAATGAATGAACTTCTTACATACAATTTTGGACTTTGAATGTGGAAAGCTGTCTTTAATAGTGATATTTTTACTCTTATTCATAATTCACGTTATGTTGAATTTATTACAACAAACGTTTATAAAGACCAACTACACTGCAACGATTCACTATACACCAAAAATTAAAAAAAAAAACTTTTTAAAATTATTTTGCATTTATAATACAAAATAATCCATTAGTCGAATTGTAAGTGAATGTGATCGAAATCACTAACCTCGCATGCATTTACATTTATTTTATATTATTGTGATTTATAGAAAATATAAATTATAAACTTGTCACAGGCAGCGTTTCTCTACTTTAAAATTGAAACGTTTATACTTATAAATTGTGCTCCTGTCAAACGCAAAAACTTCTACACAGATTTTTAATAAACGACTGCATATTGTTTAAATATTTAATACAAACGTTTTTCATCTTCCAGTACAACAGGACTAGTGGATACCCATATACTCCTAATATAATAAGCAACGTATATTAAGGTTTATGACAATGGACTAACTACAAGATGACCTATATTAACCCACTAGAAAAAAAAGAAAAGGAAAAAAATGGTCAGGGTACTACACTAAAAAATATTAACCAAGGAACTCCATATTCTATTTTCTATGGCACCACGTGTTTCTGAGTGTTTACGGGGCTTATTTTTTAAATTCATAATAAATATTTGGTTAAAATTAAAGTATGTGTTTAGAGAAATAAGAATATTTACATTTAATTTTGTTAGAAAAGTATAACAGATAAAAATATTAAAATTATATTATAAATGTTAGAATCCTACAAGATAGAAATATATCATAATCTATAATTGAAGATATACAAAATGTAGTAAATTTCCAACATTTTGGCAATACATTTAGAAATGTAATTAATATTACAATGATATTTATTTTAAGTGTTGCTAAGTGATATATGTGAAACTTGCATACATCAGACAAATAAAATTAATTATTTAAATATAGTTATACGTAATTTAATTTCATAAAATAAATTCAAAATGCCTGTTACCATGTTCTAAGAAATATATTTCACTATAAAAGGTTGTACGAAGTAAATATCCAGTGGACTTATGCAAAAGTCAACTTTTTTTATCCCAAAACGGACGTGTAATGTATGAAGGCACAATGATTCTCCATGCGTATCACCCATTCTCTCACCTATAGCGATGTTTAAATAGTGCTGAAAATAGTTCTTAAATAAATCATTCATAGTGTCTAGCAGTTTTCTAAAGATTAGAAGCAATCATATAACACAATGACATAAAGAAACTACGCTTTTATCGTTATATATTACAATAGCCGTTTATCTGATTCCCCAGCCATTTAAATAATACAAATGATATATCAGTTGAAATATTGTGCTCTACGTTTCGGTCTGAGAAATGTTAAATACGCTATAACTATAAATAACACTAGATAAATGGCAAATATATATCAGATATTTAGTGACTGATGGAAAAACACGAGTTCGTCATAAAATGATCTATCGTTAGTTTTATAGTTAAACTAATTAATATGTCAGCAAAATTTGGACCAAAATCACGTGCTTCAAAATGGTGTGAAGGTGAAGATCCGATTACAAATTAACCAATGAAGTGATTACCGCGATATAATCCAACTGCCGAGTGTGAGTCTAAAATTCCAAAGTAAGTTTTGAGCGTTGTCCTGACAAAAGATGGTAATAATTAGGACTATTTCATATTCCTCGTAATTATTGAGATTTCTTCAATCGTTAATTTCACAATACAAATCGAAGTTACTGGATTTGTTAGATATAATTATGACTTCCTGGCAAGCACTTCATTTTAACAACAATTCAATGGGAAAATGTTTGGTGTTTTTCAGATAAGACATAAGCTTACACGTGTAAAATTTCTACTGCATCTGTCACTTTCACACACTCGTGAAAGCGAAATATTTCCCCCTTTTTCCTCTCCAACGAGAAGAGATCTCTTACAGAATAAAACTAAATCCTACCAACCTGCCTACAAAACTCATTTTTACCTTCTCTTGTCTATATACATATTGGGAAAGGGTAAATAGTAATATTGCTTGTGTGTCAATTTTCGTGGACACTACTGGATCTACACGTTTTCAACCCCCTCCCCTTTTTGTCCACATGTGTGCTTGAGTGTGTTTTTAAGTGCATGCATGTATCTTTGTGAACTAAATAACTCAAAAACTAAAAATCGTAGGAAGTTCAAATTTGGTAATCTCTGTTTAAGATCAAATAGATTACCCGAAACAAAATCGACCAACCGGAAATGACAATTTACTTTTGTTTCTTTTAGTTTGCAATTTTTCCTTAATTTCTCTAAAATGGCTTAAACAATTTTAATCAAAATCACTGAAATGTAGTCTCTAAAGACTATGTACTTTATGTTAAAACACTCCGATGCCTTGTTCAAATTTGCTTACACAAACTGAATTATGTTCAGATTTCATTATTATTATTTTTTAAACTGTCTAATAGTTCCTCGAAATTGATTGAAATCAAATGTTCAATGACGTTGGCCAAGGCACATTTTACTATTTGAGTGATAACTAATGAATCATGACGTTTGGGATGATGGCGCCGAAAATATTCAATAGGAAATTCTATTTTTATCCCAAATTTAAGATTAAAAAAACTTATTAGACCCCTCCTTAAAAATCAGGTACATAATAAATTTGTAATTTTTCACAGGCCGTAGATTCTATACTGTTGTATTTATCGAAAATACCCTAGAATATAAAAGTCCTACTAAATTAAACGGTTTAAAATAAACAAAACCTAAAATTATAAATAAAACTATACACACATATTGTATGGCTATTTAAATAAAATGATTTTGTTATATTAGAAAACGACGGCGACTTTTCCAAATTTGGAAACAATTTAAACCTCATACGAAGTATGAAACGTTCCTCTTTTAATTATTTTTGTATCCATTAAAATTTTAGAGATCCTAATTGAGAAGATAGCTTCGAAACAATCTACTATCTATTTTATCTTCCATTATGTTTAATGCTTTTACTACGGAAGAGCTTGTACTCTAGGAATATCCTCTTTAGACGCCGTCATGTCGTCATTCCAATACACGGTTTTATAGCTCTATACAACTATTATTGCAGACACTTTTCTTTGCCCTAGATTGTTTCCAATGAATATAAACATTATATACAAATCGTAAACTTTTATGAATACCTTTGTGAACTTACTTGTAACAATAAAACTAAATTGTAACTAAGATAATATTGTTAAGCCAAAAATTGTAAAAAATTGCGTTTTTAAAAATAGACGTGTTTAACAGTAATACCCTCACTGAGGACCAACACAAATACATACTTAATAACTACATACCTAATGAGATACTTCCATATATCAAATACGAAGGATAATTTAAAATTGAAAAGGATTTACTTTTAATATAGAACACAGCTTGTGCTGAGTGTTTAAGGATTGGCAGTTTAAGAACATTCAGGAGAAATTTACCCCATCTGTGCAGTGCTTTGATTATACGAGACGCAAGTGTAACGAATAAAAGTAAAATTTACGAACTGTTTAAAACCTATTACTTTTAATATATTCAAATCTGTAGTTTTATTGAGTAGTAAACCGTTGCCTAATTTAATAGATGGGGAGTTATTTTTTACACATACCACCATCATATTTTCAATGTAAAAAAACAAAGAAACATTTATTTCAATATATAGATAGGTAACACAGTAGTCAAAAATTTTAAAAAAATATTTTTTTTTTTTATAATTTTTTCTAGTTTTAAATTTCATCCTGAATCCATAGATACCAAATATGTTATATAATAAAATTTATTTGATCGATTTTTTGTCATTTATTATAAATCTTGCACAGCTGTTTCAGTGATCGCATGACAGCGAAGAGCAAAATCAGTGTTATATTATATATTGTTCGCGCTTTTTAGTTATTTGTTTTAGTTGTGTTGCCTAACCTGTTTGTGTACTCAGCAACAGCTGCAAAAGCTTCTGCTTTCTGCTGCCTAGCAACAAAAGTATCTGTTTACTGTGTTGTTTTGTTTACATCTCGAAGTTACATCTCGAAAAGCTCTCCGGGCGAGGTAGGCTAACTAGTTCTGTTATTGATAGTAGTATAACGATCTCAAACGATCACAATGGATAAATAATTAATTAGGCCTAATATCAAATATTAAAATAATAATAATCAATCAAAAGTTAACATTGATAAATAATTGTGTAAATGTGTAAATTGAAACAGAACACATGTGGACAAGCAACATTACCGAAAGAGCAGCTGCAAGGTTAAGTTTCGAAAATAACTGTACAAATTGACAAACGTGACAAGGACAAGGGAAAGAAGACATTCTGTTTTACTTAAGAGAAGAAAGTTCGCCGACATAAATAAAACTTTAGTAGAAAACATAACGGAGTTTTGCTATTCAACGCAGCTGCGTGTTGTAAAAAATGAGAAAGCGAATTCCTAACGGTATCTCCGAGGGTGAAGCCAGCGCGTGTAATAAAAAACCAACGATTTTGGAAAGTTAGAGGTCCAATCCGGAGAGGCCTGAGTTTTAAAAAAAATGAGATTTAACCAATAAGCGAAGAGGACGCTACACTTGAATTTCAGGAGAGGTGAAATCGAACAGTAAGGAGAGTGCAGTCTAGAACTGGGGTTAAGAGCGTGTAAGTCTTGACTTACAGCTAGGAATCAGAGTAGGAGGTGTTAAGTGTTAAGAATTAACCTGAGGGTTTAATTCTAAGTCATTGGTTAATTTAAAGGCAGAGCCGCAACAAAATTTAGTAATTTATCTTGAAGTTTGTTAGATTCATAAATTAAATAGAGTCAAAGAGTTTAAATTTCATAAAAGAAGAGGAGAGATCATCGCGTCGGAGTCCATAGTAATCAAGAACGAGTAAGGAGATTAAATAGAGTTAGCGGAGTATCACCAGAGATTCACCACCAGTCAATGAACCAGTGTTAGCAGCATCCGACTTCACAGGCTAAGGATCCGTTGTGTTGTTGTGCATAGTTAGTGATTTGTGTTGTGTAAAAGTGCCAAAATTATAGCGGACGAGGAGAATTGTTGATAAGTACAAAATTTCATAATAAATAATCATTAGAGTTAGTATTTCACTTTAATTGAGTCATTAAAAGTTCCCATGCCCGAGATAAGAGTCAAGTTTTTTTTTGTATAATTAATTTAAAAGTAAAGTAATTGAGCTAGCCGGCAAAAAATAAAAGTAAATTTGGAAAAATAAGTTAATTAAGATAATTGTTTTGTTTTGTAATAAAATTGAGATAAATTTAATAAGAACATTTTGGACAAGATTTGTTGAACATTTTGTAGAGTTTTGATTTTATGTAAATTGAATAATCAATTGTAGATTTTAAATTTGTAATCAATAATATTGTGTATTAGAGTAAATTAGTTTTAAAGAATGCAAGTGTGAGAGAATGAAGTAGCCTTAAGATATTTCAATGAATAGATAAATTGAATTGATACTGTTGTTATAAATAATTGTTTTTGCTAATAAATCCTAAAGTTAGTTAAAGGATAAAACTTGTTTTGTTGAATTAATTTACTTAAACCATCATAATAGTTTTTCAAAAGTTTTCAAGAGAATTAAAATAAAAATAAATTAAATTAAAATTAGATAAATCAAAATATTATATAACAAACGTTCTGTTATGTTATAGTATACAGGATTACTATGGTAAAGCCATCAGAGCCAGCAGTACATTAGATGAAATGAAGCAAGCCTGTTGGGCGATATTTTACCACAAGGCTTCGACTGACGCCGACCCGCAGCATGGGTTATGCCCGTTAGGATTGGAATCATGGTGCAAGTACAACCGAGCCGCAGCCCAAGGCCTACCATGTCCAGAGCACACCAATTCACTCCCTCTTGACATCATGGAAGCTATAAAGCCTGTCTTTGTTAGTTTATGTGATCCTAACCTACTGAAAAGATGTCTGAAAAAAAAAAACTCAAAACTGCAACGAATCTTTTAACAATGTGATTTGGTCGAGACTCCCAAAAAACACCTTTGTAAACAGTGAGACAATAAAAATTGGAGTGTTGGATGCAGTTTTATCCTACAATGATGGACTCTTAGCCAAAGTAAGGGTTTTAGAGTATTTGTGTGGAAAGGCAGGACCGAACTGTGTTATAGGCCTACAAAAGCTTGATGCGAAGCGTGTGCGAGAAGCTGAACGAGCCCATCAAGAAATTGAAAAGAGGGCCCGAAAGGCAAAGAAAACAATAAAAAGAAGGATTGAAGAGGCAGAAAATCAAGATGAACCAAGTTATGGTGCTGGGCTTTTTTAAAGGTATGAAAATTAAAGTTTTATGATATAGTCACCATAGACTAAGGCTTTATATGCGATTTACCGAAAATTTACTTTTTTCTTCGTCCGGTACATTTTTTAGACACATTTATGAACCGATTTTAATGAAATTTTTTACAGACCTTCTGTGTATATTAACAAATAATAATAGGAAGTGAAATTACAAAATTATTGATACAACCCGAGTTTTAATTATTTTATAATTAAAAAACGCGATAAAATATTTATGTTTTTAAAAAAATTCATAAAAAAATTATTTTTGACCTTAGAACAAAAGTGGTTCTTATTATTGTTGAGAAAGGTGTGTAAGACAATGTATAAAAATTTCAGGTTGCTAGGATACTTTTTAAAGAAGTTAAGTGTACCTAAAAATGGTGAAATTAACATGGACGGGATAGGGACTACTGTGTTACCTTCTTTAAGAATTAGTATTTTATTATAGTATAAACCTATTATTATTATATTTGTTGTTATTTTGTATTTGTTGTAGTTGATAATTTGCACATGAGAAATAAAATATATTATTATTATTACTATTATTATTTCTGCTAAAGACCGTAGGTGTTTAGTGGTATTTCATTTTAATTACCTTTTAATTCATGTAACTACCTTGTAACTAGCGAAACCATGGTCGGTAAATTTTAAATAAAGTTGAAGTTTAAACTAAAAAGTGTTTGTTTTAATATTAATATCTATTATTTTTGATAGAACATACTCGTAAGTAAAAAATAACACCATTGAATATGATAACTTACAACAATTAATTATTTATAATAATTATGAATGATGGTACAGTTTTAAAACTAAACTTACACTACGAATAACCTAATAAAACTAAACTTCAATTAGGAATAATTAGTCAATTTTGTTAACAGTATGAATTACAGCTGTTTTCACCACTTTAAATTTAGAAACCATAGCATTATAGCTACTCAGCCAAATACTTTGGCATGACTCTTGATGCTAAATTAAGTTGGAAAGTGCATTTACAAAAGAAAACGTATGAACTTAAAAATAAATTCAGAATATTTCAGTAGTTATTTTGTCTACATTCTGTATTAACAATGTATAAAAAAAACTGCAACTTTATAAGCAAATTATGCAACTCTTAAGGTATACAAATATGAAGTGATGACAAGAAAACAAATATTAATATAATATAGAGGCTCCAAAAACAGAATACTAAGGAACATTACCAATTATAGTATTCACCGTAACGCGTAGATTAAAGATTCCTACCGTTGCGTAGAAGAACAAAGGATAGCTGTGAAGCATTTGGCAAGAATAAACAGCTTTTATAATGAATGGAGATATGTTATGACTGCTTGAAGATAAATAAGCCGCAAGATCAGATGCTGCGATACTGAGAAAACACTTTAAGTATTTTTTATACTTGTGATTGGACTGTAAAAAATAATAACATATTAGAATAGTGTTCATCAATACAGGTCACAAGACCTAGTTGCAATATGTTACAGAAAAAAATTGAGATAAAATCAAAATTTACAAATAATAATAAGGGAAACAGGGGTTAGAATGTGTAGAATGTTAATTTTTTTTTAATAACTATTAGGTCTCGCCTTAAAACGATTGTTTGAATACGATAAAGTTAAATTTGATTATGTAATGTCAAACAATAACGGTAATATGTAGGAGATGATGAAATGTTAAAGTTAGGGAAAAAAAGAGTTTTTTACTAAATAAACTGTTTTTATTTTAATATATTTATAACAAATTGTCAAAGTTTCCACGATCCGTATAATTACAGACAGGCGCTTTTCATAAAAATCCCTTATATATAGTTATTTTTTTCCCCAGTCATTATCACTTTCAAAAAAATGAGCATGAAGATGCTTCACCTTAAATCTTACAAATGAGAGAAAAAAATAATAACGATAATATACAACATTTAGAAGAACAATAAGAAGATCAACTCGAAATGAAACAAATGAAAATAAACAACAACATAACATATTAAAGGCTGTAAAATGGCCATGCGACGAGTTTTCCATAGATAAAATTTATACAAACAATTAGTTAATTATACCAATAAACAAAATATTATAGCCTACATCACCTGAATAGAATTGGTTAGGGTAAATGTTCGACACACATCTCTTAACATAACCCATTCAATGAGAATGTGCTTAATTACAATACACCTTGACAAAATGGGCATTGTGGCATATTACCCTGCTACACTAGAAATCCATGAGCTATCATGGAATGACCAATACGACCATTTCCTCACGACAGCTCACAGACAAATACAGATGATGAATTCCACGGGCGGCCGGTACAATTCACTTCCCTCAGCTTATTGGACTCTGTATTTGCCCACTCTTCTTCCCAGACAAATACAGAGTGGGAAGAATTATTTATCTGGCGCAAAATAATTTTAACTCTCGATACAAAATCAGATACCATAACACGCTTGTGATTGGTATCTGACTTGTAGCTTCCTTTACCGCTTCGTCAGCTTTTGTGTTTCCTGAAATTCCGCAATGCCCAGGTACCTTGCAAAATGATACAAATATCAGGAGTGTTTTGCTTCATGAAACTTGACAGTGAAAAATCTAAATTTGGCATTTAAATGAAACACGGAGGAACTAAACATGGAGTATACTTATTCATTGGAGGAAGTAGAAGGCCCAAATTGTTAAGGATTCTAATTGTTCTAATGCCGAAAGGGGCAGACCGATTATGTTGATATTGATATCGTTTAGCCAAAGGATTTTTAAAGACGATATCGTATGCTGGATGATACGGTTTAGAGCGCAGACTAACAATAACACATGCTATTTATAGTTTCTGTCTTCGTCCAGAAAGAGATGGTTCACCAGTCACGGCAAATAAACTAGAGACTGGGCTCGAACGAAATGCTCAAGAAACAGTATCAATTGAAGAATTATGTACGGCATCAAGTTTCTACGGAGCCATAATCAATGAGCCATCGAACAGCTACACGGTATTTCGGAACATACAAGTTCTAATTTCCATAGTGCCTTGTGACTGCTTTGGTATTTATTTAGTACTTACGTCATGCAGTATATCTTGACGTGTACGGTAATTCGGTAGTACCGATTCGTATTATGTTTTTGTGCATTGTATATTACGGTTTGCATATTCAAAGTATTTTGTTGTCTGATGATGGTATGATAGTACCAAAACAGCTGGAAATATCCAAAATATACTGCTTGACGTAAGTACTAATATAGAAATAAATACAGGTCCTATCAGCTTACCACCGAGAACCGCTAAGAACACGTAACATGGTATTTTATTACACCGTATTTTCAGATCAGATAAATATGGAATCCAAGAGAGTCTTTATCGAATAATAGGCCTAAAAATTTAGCACTTATTGTAGTTTGAATTTGTGTTCCATTGAGAAATAATAAAGAATGATGGTTCAGACTACGGCGATCAACCCGCTTATATAGCAGAATCTAGTTGTAAAATAATTTTATATTCATTGCAAATGTGCCCAAGTCACGATTAAACACGCGCAGTCATTGCAATTCATCCTATATACGCCAGATGACATCTCGATAGGTGTTATGTTTTTTGCTTTAACCTATTTCTTTTTATATAGGTCAAACGGGGAGGCACTTCTCGAAAAGGTATAAAGAACATCTACTCAACAACAGGACAGTCAACTTCCAGTCAAAGTATGCAAAACATAGTATGGAAACGGGCCATTCGTATTCTAACTTTAACACGAATCTCCAACCGTTGCACTTGTGTGGTAAGGGCGGACAGTTAAATGCATTAGAAGAATACGAAATATATAAAGCACGTAAATATCACACGAATGATGTGTTAAACGACCAACTACATTTTCGTTCCAATATGATCTATGACACGGCGATAAAGTTAGAAGGAAAGAAATGATAAATATTGTTCGGTGACGGGCGCCGGGGCGCGGTAAATACTTGGTTTCAGTTGACTGATATACGTCCGTGTGCGAACACGTCAGCGTGCGTTACGTATGTATTTTAATTTGTGTTAGTGTTTTTTGTGTTGTTGTGTGTTGAAATCATATTTATTGTGACGACCTCCAATGAGTGAAATATTCTGAGGATGGAAAATGTTTCCGAAACGCGTCAAAAACGTAAGTAGAATTACTACACCATAATTAAGTCACAAAGACGGAAAAACACTTGAGTTATTATAGTAAAATAATTTAATAATAAAAATTACTTCCAAATATTCCCACACCCTGTTTGCTTTATTTTCTGTAGTACAGTATATTTCTATCTCAAATTTAAGAAATAATTTAAACTGACCCAATAAAACTCCGTGATAACATTAAATATTTCACACGCCAACATTTGTTGTTGCTTTTTCACAAATTGGATAACATAATTTAAATCACATAAAAAAAAGTGAGATAGATTCCCTATTTAAAGTTTTTCACACCTCCTAATACTAATGGTGGCCATCTTGAATTTATTTACACGGTGTATACAAATTTCTACATATTCTATTGCAGTAACTTGTAATGCAGGTCGTGGACCCATCTAGGAAGCAATTGTAACCAGCTGTCCAAGTTTGCCCTAGTTAGGATACAGTAAACCTAGTATGATGATATTATATATTCCAAAGTTAGTAAACTAACTTATTTCAATATATACACGTACATGATAAAATATACAATTTCTCTATGTATAGTGCAAAGGTATCGATGGTAATTCTATTGATGACATTTTGCAACATACTAATATATTTAGATTTACAATAGAATTGGATACACTAATATTTGTTTACTTGTCTTCAGTTTTTTTATCTTGTTTTTATAACGAAAATAATTCGTGTCAAATATAGTATGTAAAGAAAATAAATGATTGTAACATATGTAACATATATCCATATGTAAAATTAAGCTTTCTATGTTACAAAGAAACGTCTTCAAAAACTAGCTTGTTTTGATTACGGTTAAAACAATTAATATTAGATTCTATTTTTTTCTCATAGTCTTGCGCTCGAAGCCAAACAAACAGTTTTATTTTAGATTTATCAATATTATGACTATCCTTAGCAAACCACATTTGAACTTTCTTTCCTTATTTAAGGATGATACAGCTCACGGTTATAGTTGCCTTATAAAATAGTGAAGAAGAAGATAAAATAAAAACCCTCTCGCTCTCGAATACCCTAATAGCGTCAGGGTCGGAAAAGAAGACGAGTTGGTCAAGAGAGAGCTGATAGGAAAGATGAACGAGAGAGATCCAATTATGACACTCGGGATTCCTACGTCCGTACTCACTATATGTGGACTCCTTGAGAGACTGAAATTGTAAACCTAATGTTAAAGACTATACGTACGTTGTTCAGTAAATTTGTGTGTATTTCAGGTAGACGTTTTTGAACGGTTCAAGAAACAGTTAGTTCTTAACCTTTTCTTCACACACTTTATACAACCTTATAAACTCACACACAACATGTGTTAATACTCGTGTATTTTAAATGATATTATGAAGCTTCAAAATTAAAACTTTCCCGATTTGTGTTGATAATAATTTAGTATATTTTTATGATGTTTATATTGATTGTTTTATGTGTAAGTTAAGTCTGGAAACACGTCTACGAACAGATTTTCTCATACTTGTATCTGTCAAACTTTTTTAATGTAAACAATGTCACTAATTTGACCTCTGTTCTAAATATGTTTAGAAACCTCTAACTTAGTACGTTCATCAAATAAAAAAGAGGTGAACTGACTAATACTGAAACACACCGTCATCATCAAAGTTTCAACTGGTGTCTATAAGCACACATGCAACTGTGCTTCAAAGTTTTAGGTGTTTGAGTTAGTTTTTGTTGGATATTCGTTGCTTACTTACAGGAATTAACAGCCATGATATGATAACTACCAAACTATTCAATGATAAAATGTAGCAATAAAACGAAAGTAGAAACTGTTTGTGATTATCATTATAACAATTCAAAATATATATTTTAAAGGAAATTATTTAAATTTTTCATTTTATTCTAAATTTATTTTCATTATTTAATATATATAAATTATACACCTAAATTAATACATTAATATTTATATACACACAAACACTACACATAGTTATACAAAAATACAAAATTTAATAGGCAGGTGGAAAAAGGACCATATGAGTGAGGAACAACAGTGAATCATGTGATTGGAAGCAACAGTTTGAAAAGGAAAAAGAAATTTTCATTAGGATTCTTGTGTAAGATTATCTGAAGTGCAGTTGACATATTGTAGTGTGTAGGATGCGATTGAAAAAGTAAAACAGTCTGATCAAAGTGAAATATTGAAATAATTATGAAAAGCATGAAGAAAGGATTAATTATTGTATTGAACTGAACAATTACCAGGAAGAAGTATTAAAGAAGGAGAACATTGAAAATGGTGGTGAGATTGAACTGATTATTATTAAAATATATTTTTATTTAATCGTGATTGGTAAAAAAAAACTTGAATTATTAATTTGGAATCTTTTATATATATATATATATATATATATATATATATATATATATATTTTTTCTCACTCATACATTTGACATTTTTGTTGATTGATTTTTTTTTTTTGTGTTATATTTGGTTTATTTATTTTTTTTTTATTAATAAATTTTTTTTGGAAAGAAGACCGGCACCAACCTGACCCCGAGATAGACAATAGTAATTTTGAAAAGAAAAATTGATTATAGATTTGTAAAAAAAAATATAAAAAAACATTTATTTTTTATATTGAATATTTTTTTTTATTGTGCCATTAAAGAACATAATGATTTAAATAATTTTTTATTTATAATTTATTTAAATAAAAATAACTCAAGAAAAGTTTTACTATATCATGTACTGTACTTCTTACATTGCACATTTTGTATATGTCACATTCTTGAAACAACATTTTACTCATAAATAAATTTACGATAACGTAATAATATAATGCAAATATTAATTTCTTTAAAATTAATTTTTTATTAGATAAAAAATGAGCTTTACATTATTGACTAAAGAACTAGAATGAAAATATAAGCAAACTGTTTTAATGAAATACTGAATATTAATGACAAACAAAATACTCTACGATAACCATTTATTTGTGGAATACAAATACAAGACTACGAGAGAATATCACAAAAGTATGATAATTCAGTCATTGAAACATTCTCTTGTATTTGCATTGCACAAATAAAATGGTAATTGTGAACATTTTGTTTTTCAATCATTGTGTGAGTGAACTTTCCTCAAGTGTAGAGAGAACATAATTTTTATTTTATCATGATAATTTAAATGGAAAACTAATACGTTTAATATAAGAATTTACCGAAATACCTAATGTTTTGACTAATAACATATACATTCCTTATCACCTACAAACACTCTTCACAGCTGATACTTAATTAGAGAAAGGAGAACACAGTAATTTAATTACATGAAATGAAAATCTAAATATCAATTAAACTACTGCAAAGGAACTTAAGACGAATAAACGAACAAGAACAGCAGTTTGCATCTATTACTTAATTAAAACTCATACAATTTTCTTATACTTAAAATCAGATTTTCCTGTTATACTTATGCTGTAACATTAATCGATTTCTGGCAGACTAATTTGTCAAGAAAATCAATGAATTAACGAGCTATATTTCGTTTATGAACCGTCAACTATGATAGTCCTATTTATGAATCATGACATAAACTATTTGATTTAGAATGTGATTTGCAAAGTTCGTAGATATATTATATTAAATCAATTAAATAAAAAAGTTCCTATCCCAATATATTGCCATGTAATTCAGAATATCCAATTATATTTCGTGCGTAATTAATTTATTAACATTTTTTCCATTACTTTTTCAATAAAGCTATTAATTTGTTCGGACTAAACTAATACAACTTACAAGAGAATAGAGTGTTATAATATATCAAAAACGAAATATTATTACATTTCCCTAAGGCGGATCACTGAAGCTGGATCCAATTTAAAACCTCATTACAAGGGCTCCTTCTCAATTAATTCACTGTGTAAAAAGGTATTAGTTTAAAACATAATAACCTAAGTTGTTATAGAGGAAATTCCTTTTCATATTTACAACAATGAAATGAACTATTGAATTTATCATATGAATCACAAAAGCACTGTGGTGAATATACAATGAAAGAAAATAATTAACCACACCACAATAAAACACTAACAACATAAAGACTGTATATTTATGTTTATTCTACCTTATTACATATTACGTATTATGTTTCATATTATATTACATTATCAACCATTATTATTAGTTACTTTAGTTATACATTTTTCATACAATGATTTTAAATGTTACTCTATTAGTTAAGTTAATATATTTTTCATACCATGTATTAGAGAGAGTAACAGGCTTTGCCACGGCCATTGATAAGGTGTGTGACAAAGATAACTGTGATTGGGCGAAGGGATCAGGTGAAAAACGGGGTAACGCTTAGTTGCAGTAGTAATAGTAGTTATTAAGGTTAGTGTGTATTGTACATCTGAAGATATAGCAACCTCAAGGTAGGAATGTGTCTGGGGTGGAGAGGAAAAGAGGGGCCTACACTTTGTTGTTGCGTTTACTTTCAACGGTACAACCCCAATAAAAAAATATATATATAGACCTCAAATGCTTCTGTGTACACGCGTACGCTAGTTTCGTTTCTTTTATCGGTGTAAATAAGAAAAAAAGGTTTACAAAAAGTCTGTCACGAAGTCGTAACTTTAGGAATTAAATGTAGCTAAGCATTGATTTGTGTACCTATTTTTCTTGGAATGGGCTGTACCGTCGAGTCAGGCAAGGGAAGCAAGTAGAAGGTAAGACACACCCCTTACACCAGACACAATTCTAGTCTGAGGCTACTGTAATAGGCAGTGCTATTGAAATATACATATGATAGATTAAAAACATAAATTAATAATACTTACGTAAATACGTAAATTAAAAAGTGTATATTACATATTTCATGTGTATGTCAACTTTTGCAGAACACTTGATAGATTATGACCACACTTATAAAGACATACAGACGAATATGGAAATATTGCAATTCTGTCATAAAGGCAAATATATGGACGTACAAGAACGATATGAAATCTACACCCACGGAAAGAATGCACCGACAGATATACTAAATGATAAACAAAATTTCCAGTTGAATGTATTATTCGATCTCCTGTCGAGATTAGAAGCAAAGGCTGATTGATAAAAAACCGGGTCAGTACAGTTCTAATCACAGCCGGATACGGTCGATTATATAAAGCTATTTCCGTATAAACTAAAAAAGTGTGTTTTTAAAAGAAATTAAAAGTGTATAAATAAATGTGTGTCAAATACGTACTAATGTTTTAAATGATTTTATAATAACGTTGACGAGGTATATATATATATGCTATATATAGTACCGAAAATAACGCATGTGACCATGGCTGAATAAATAGTCGAAACGGCCGTAATGCTTTGAAACAATTTTGGATGAGCAGACGTCAGTACAACAAATATATTATTATTTATTTTTAAGCCTAAAATCTTAGCACAACCATAAGATAAAAGTGTAGTTTAACTGCCTGAGTCGAGAAATGCACTTATAATTTTAGAGGTTTGATGATTAGTACTAATTTGTACCTTAGCAGTGACTAAAGTGACAACAAGAGTTTTTAACAGATGAATGAAAGGTATTTGTTAAAAGCGAGAGACTAACCCTTTTTATTGAAAACAGAATGAGATAATTGTATAGGCACGGATGTTGAGAATTCCTTCCCCTTTGTGCTACTTCCGCTGTCAACCGGACGACAGATGGGGGGGGGGGCGTAATTGGAGTGTTCACACGTTTTCCTGCAACCTTTAAATGAAACCAGATGCGATGGTGTTTATTTCAAATATGGCATGTTGATTTATAATCAATATTTTTATGGATTGAACTAAGGCAATTAGAGCAATGTTTATTTTTTTGAATAAATATATTCTAACTTATGAGAAGATAGTTTCAGGAATTGATCACATTTGTATATGGTTATGCGTGTTCTAATTACAAAATGAAGAGCGTTCGAATGGTTTAGTTTAGTGTATACATGGAAAACATGCCTAGATTTTCTAATTTTAATTTCTCTTGATGTTTATTAGATTTGGATTTGTAGTTGGGTTGCGGGATAAAACTTAATATAAAGTTTAGCAAATTCAACGTTTAATTGCGCATCTTTCAAATGAGTACATTCATTTTGCTAAAGTTTATTAGTTCACAAATTGTAAGATCTGTATGATGCATGTCATGGTTTTCTTCAAAACGTTGATGAGTGTTTGATCGAATTTTCGCAAAAGAATAGCTAATAATGAAAGCTCCCAACTGATGTCGTAATTGAGTGCTTTTAGCGCTCTCTGAATAGCCATCTAAGAAACAGCGTATAGTCTTAAAGAATTATTTGTTATTGTGGGTAAGTCGATAATTTTATTAATATGGAGACTAGTCAATCGTCGAATATTAATTAGGTAGCGTTCTAATAAGAGTGCTACATGCTACATTGTAATTTAATTTAAAGGTTCCCCTTCTAGACTCAACAACAAATAGGTGAATTTTTTTAATAGCTGACAACGAACTTACTTGATGAATAGTAGTATCAAACATGTGGTAAAAGTTAAACCATTCTGTTTACAAAAAAAAAAAAAAAAAAAAAAAAAAAGCAATCTCGGGAGTTACAATACATTTGGATCTATCTATGGGTGTCTGAATGATGAATTAAGTCACTTTCATTACTAGAATTAATGTTAGGAATTAATAATTCAATTTTAGTCTTTAATTGTAATGACAATAATTCATCAATTGCATCTTGTAATTCTAAAAGTTGTGAAATATTAGACTCCGAGGTTGAATCATCTGAATCAACCTATCACTAGTCTATTTACTATTGTTTGAAATTCGTTAGTACATTTTGAAATTGGGTCATTATATTTTTCTATTCTTTTACGACTTACTTCACTTATAGATCAACAGTTTGATTTTCACAAAAAATCATATCAATATGTTCTGAAATTTTACGGAATCTACCTTCAATATGGTCAGATTGGCTTGAAAAGGCGATACATCTCATTATTCCAGATTTTATTAAAAACATCTACCAGTGAAATCTAATTATAATATAAAACAAATAATATGACGAATTTCAGCTTTTGCGTAGTCTCTCGTGCATGCGTAATGAGTGAAGTTACAAGTAGACGATAATGCACAATTCAAGATAGAGATAACCGACGTGAATAAATTAATAAAAATCACTAGGGTTTACAAATGTTAATTATTTCAATGTACAGTTGTGATTTAATTATCCATAGCGTGTATTCCACAATCCGACGTCTAACCATTGTTTAATATGAACTATGATTTGGTAATGGACAGTGTATTAATCTCCACAACTAATGACGTAAATTATTCTATTAATCTTCTCAGAGTCAAATTCAATAGATTTGCAAATATGATTGTGTTCTCCTTTAAACAATAGTTGTGATCCAATAAATAGACTGATTTGTTATCATTAATCTGTCTCAATTTGAGTCTAGTAGAAGCATTTAGAGATCCTGTGGATTTTTAGCGGCAGAAAACTCCCTGCTGAAAAATTAGAAGTTATCTGCTGGCAGAAGACTGCATCTACGTTGGCCGAAATCTGTCAGGATGACGACGAGGACGCGGTGTCTTACGATAAATTAATCAACGCAACGCAAGCTTAATGTTAAATAAACTGTTTACTAAAAATAAAATGCTATACAACATTTAAGTTTACGTGTTAAATTTATAGTTTTAAATAGTGTTGGTTCCCAAATTAAAACAATTTCTAATCCCCCCGCCGAAAAAGACATGACGATTAATTTATCATTTCTATTTGCCGAAAGTGGACTGACCTCGCAGAGCTACTGCTCGCCGACAGTAGTCGAAGTAGACTCGAAGCGGACTGACTCCAAACCACTCCCCGTCTATTCTCTCTCTCTCTCTCTCTCTCTCTCTCTCTCTCTCTCTCTCTCTCTCTCTCTCTCTCTCTCTCTCTCTCTCTCTCTCTCTCTCTCTCCTCTCTCTCCCTCTCCCTCTCCCTCTCCCTCTCCCTCCCCCCTTCTTAGTGATCTCGCTATCTCAGCATCCTTTTATTATTTTATAGAAAATTACAATTTAGGATCCCTTTTCAATAAATATCAATTAATAATTAATTATATGTTATAATGGAGGGCTCATTGGCTGGGCCACAATCCATCTGATACGAGAGCTGAAACGAGTAACTCTTTTCAACCACAACACATTAACAGTTCAATCCATATACAATCTATTATTTCTTTTAGACAATTCAAAAGAACACATTAAACAGTAAGTTCAAGTTTATACAACTACAACAATTACAATGGAATCTTAATTTCATAATAATATAGCGACGTGAGACAACAGATCGTTTACCTTCCATTACGTTCTAGAAAAGACTTACCAAAACCGGACGAACGGACGAGTCGCTCGTGCCATTGGCTGGCCGAGTACATTGTCACGACAACAGTTTATATATGCGGAACACCTCTCTGGCATTGTAAACTTAACTTTGTCAAGTATAATAGCTGTTGACTTCCACAAAATGGCCTCCAGTGGTATTTTATTTTTTAACAATTACACTTGTGTCAACTTCAGTAAGCGTAAGAAATTGCCAGATAGAACTTCGCCAATTAAAAGGTAAAAAATTGAAAGACTAGAAGTAATAAAACTATTTAAGATAAATTTGAGATTTTGGGATTTTTAAAATTTAGTATACACTACCGAGACTTACATTTCATAAAGAATACTTCGATATCTATTAGGTATATTTCTATAACTAAAAGGTGGATTGAGAAGCTATGAGGGTTTTTACATTTACAAAATCTACAAACTCGGACTGCAATATACATTTCCAATCAATTCAAATATGTATTCCCATTATGGGATATCTCTTATAATGAATGTAATTAATGTAGATTTATTAGACTTCCTAATCAATGAAGACAAACGATAGCTCAAAAGTTTATATTTAGGCCTACTTTTGTTATATGGTTCAATGGAAGGTAGCATATACAATTTATAACCTAGAGGTTATGTCCAAAGATTTTTTTGTATAATTTTGAGTGACACTTTATTTGAATCTTTTAAGTTCCAAAAGTAAGATAAAAATCTTAAAAATTTGTAGAGGACTCCGATTAATTTTCCATATGAATATCTTTACAAACACGACGCCATGGTCAGCAGTTCGATCTACCAAACTGAACATTTAGAGACGATTCTTTTTGTTAGTTTTAATTTACTTTTGAGAATGGGTGAGTGAGAAAGCTTGTGCAAAGTATTTAAATCATTTTTTAATATAGGAGAGAAAATACCATTAGTTCATGATACAGCTTTATAATGAACGATACGTAAAATTGTTATTGCCAATATCAATGTTTTAAAAAAATTATTACTAAGCTATACAAGTACAATCGGATGAAGGTGATGGATGTCATCATGATACTTATTATACAACGTAACGTAAACAGACCCATTATATACTCTACTCAAATATTGGTCACTTGAGTATTGTACTGACGACAACACGACAACTATAGTTGCAACGACTTGTGGTAAACATGTTTCTTGGTTTCATGAGGTCTTCATAAAGATCATTCAAAAACCCTGAATTCGAAATTGTTGACACTACTAAAATTACCTTATACTTCGCGTATAGTGTACAAGTATACTTATATTGGCTTAAAATATAACAATAATGTTATTTTAAAATTTAACTGAATAAATAGTTAGTTTTACTTTATTCATATAATTGACATGAATACATGTTACTAGAATACGGTTTATAATCCAAACTATGTACTGTGAGTTGCGCATACAGTACAACTTTATTGTGGAAATAGGCCAACTTTGAGTGACGGAAAGTTTGTGCAACCTAGTTGGTAATGAGTTGAAAACATGACTTTGAACGAAAGTTTGAGTTTGATTACTAAGTAGTCGATTGTTTGAACAGAGTTTTCAAGTGAGTTAAACATGTACTTATTATGTGAACTTTACGACATTAAATTCAGAACTAATAATGTAACTTAAGCAAAGGTTTTATTTGTTAATTATTATTTTTGAAGTTATCGAAAGACTTGTAGTTTTACAAAAATGTAAATATTAAGCATACGAAATTCTGTATTTGTCTCATCTTACAACGTTTACATAGCCAGCAAAAGAAGTATAAGGTAAAATCTACATCCATTTTCAATTCTTCTTCTTGTTTCAAAGCCTCGGGAATGATTTTCAACAGGACAGGTCGTTGACTTTTCATTTTTTATTTTCGTTGTTATCGTCTCTACCTGAGAATGATAGCTGCTACAAAAAATAAGACTAACATGAAATTTGGTAGAGTGGACTATATTGTGGTCACATAGAAGCCTACTGAAATATAGAAAATCAGATTTAAAATATCAAAATTACGGCAATTTTAAACGCGGGTTTTTGTTCATTTCTTGTGTTGTTCGACTTCTAATACACTAAATTAAATACAGATTTTATTTATAGTACCTACTTCAACTATCTTGATGACAAATAGCGAAGTTATACAAAAAAATATATAATATCTTACATAAACCTCCTATGTACTGTTATATAGCTTCACGTTACTTCATTAGTAAAATATTATTGAATCACTTGTCTATACGAAAGTCAACCATATATTTGTTTGTATTGTTATATAGCTTGACGTTACTTCATTAGTAAAATATTATTGAATCACTTGTCTATACGCAAGTCAACCATATAGTTGTTTGTATTGTTATATAGCTTGAAGTTACTTCATTAGTAAAATATTATTGAATCACTTGTCTATACGAAAGTCAACCATATATTTGTTTGTATTGTTATATAGCTTGACGTTACTTCATTAGTAAAATATTATTGAATCACTTGTCTATACGCAAGTCAACCATATAGTTGTTTGTATTGTTATATAGCTTGACGTTACTTCATTAGTAAAATATTATTGAATCACTTGTCTATACGCAAGTCAACCATATAGTTGTTTGTATTGTTATATAGCTTGGCCTTTACTTCATTTATAAAATATTACTAAATCACTTGTTTATTCGAAATTCAACCATATAGTTGTTTGTATTGTTATATAGCTTGACGTTACTTCATTAGTAAAATATTATTGAATCACTTGTCTATACGAAAGTCAACCATATATTTGTTTGTACTGTTATATAGCTTCACGTTACTTCATTAGTAAAATATTATTGAATCACTTGTCTATACGAAAGTCAACCATATATTTGTTTGTATTGTTATATAGCTTGACGTTACTTCATTAGTAAAATATTATTGAATCACTTGTCTATACGAAAGTCAACCATATAGTTGTTTGTATTGTTATATAGCTTGAAGTTACTTCATTAGTAAAATATTATTGAATCACTTGTCTATACGAAAGTCAACCATATATTTGTTTGTATTGTTATATAGCTTGACGTTACTTCATTAGTAAAATATTATTGAATCACTTGTCTATACGAAAGTCAACCATATAGTTGTTTGTATTGTTATATAGCTTGAAGTTACTTCATTAGTAAAATATTATTGAATCACTTGTCTATACGCAAGTCAACCATATAGTTGTTTGTATTGTTATATAGCTTGACGTTACTTCATTAGTAAAATATTATTGAATCACTTGTCTATACGAAAGTCAACCATATAGTTGTTTGTATTGTTATATAGATTGACGTTACTTCATTAGTAAAATATTATTGAATCACTTGTCTATACGCAAGTCAACCATATAGTTGTTTGTATTGTTATATAGCTTGACGTTACTTCATTAGTAAAATATTATTGAATCACTTGTCTATACGAAAGTCAACCATATAGTTGTTTGTATTGTTATATAGCTTGACGTTACTTCATTAGTAAAATATTATTGAATCACTTGTCTATACGCAAGTCAACCATATAGTTGTTTGTATTGTTATATAGCTTGACGTTACTTCATTAGTAAAATATTATTGAATCACTTGTTTATTCGAAAGTCAACCATATAGTTGTTTGTATTGTTATATAGCTTGACGTTACTTCATTAGTAAAATATTATTGAATCACTTGTCTATACGCAAGTCAACCATATAGTTGTTTGTATTGTTATATAGCTTGACGTTACTTCATTAGTAAAATATTATTGAATCACTTGTCTATACGAAAGTCAACCATATAGTTGTTTGTATTGTTATATAGCTTGACGTTACTTCATTAGTAAAATATTATTGAATCACTTGTCTATACGCAAGTCAACCATATAGTTGTTTGTATTGTTATATAGCTTGACGTTACTTCATTAGTAAAATATTATTGAATCACTTGTCTATACGAAAGTCAACCATATAGTTGTTTGTATTGTTATATAGCTTGACGTTACTTCATTAGTAAAATATTATTGAATCACTTGTCTATACGAAAGTCAACCATATAGTTGTTTGTATTGTTATATAGCTTGACGTTACTTCATTAGTAAAATATTATTGAATCACTTGTCTATACGCAAGTCAACCATATAGTTGTTTGTATTGTTATATAGCTTGACGTTACTTCATTAGTAAAATATTATTGAATCACTTGTCTATACGCAAGTCAACCATATAGTTGTTTGTATTGTTATATAGCTTGACGTTACTTCATTAGTAAAATATTATTGAATCACTTGTTTATTCGAAAGTCAACCATATAGTTGTTTGTATTGTTATATAGCTTGACGTTACTTCATTAGTAAAATATTATTGAATCACTTGTCTATACGCAAGTCAACCATATAGTTGTTTGTATTGTTATATAGCTTGACGTTACTTCATTAGTAAAATATTATTGAATCACTTGTCTATACGAAAGTCAACCATATAGTTGTTTGTATTGTTATATAGCTTGACGTTACTTCATTAGTAAAATATTATTGAATCACTTGAATATACGCAAGTCAACCATATAGTTGTTTGTATTGTTATATAGCTTGACGTTACTTCATTAGTAAAATATTATTGAATCACTTGTTTATTCGAAAGTCAACCATATAGTTGTTTGTATTGTTATATAGCTTGACGTTACTTCATTAGTAAAATATTATTGAATCACTTGTCTATACGAAAGTCAACCATATAGTTGTTTGTATTGTTATATAGATTGACGTTACTTCATTAGTAAAATATTATTGAATCACTTGTCTATACGAAAGTCAACCATATAGTTGTTTGTATTGTTATATAGCTTGACGTTACTTCATTAGTAAAATATTATTGAATCACTTGTCTATACGCAAGTCAACCATATAGTTGTTTGTATTGTTATATAGCTTGACGTTACTTCATTAGTAAAATATTATTGAATCACTTGTCTATACGCAAGTCAACCATATAGTTGTTTGTATTGTTATATAGCTTGACGTTACTTCATTAGTAAAATATTATTGAATCACTTGTTTATTCGAAAGTCAACCATATAGTTGTTTGTATTGTTATATAGCTTGACGTTACTTCATTAGTAAAATATTATTGAATCACTTGTCTATACGCAAGTCAACCATATAGTTGTTTGTATTGTTATATAGCTTGACGTTACTTCATTAGTAAAATATTATTGAATCACTTGTCTATACGAAAGTCAACCATATAGTTGTTTGTATTGTTATATAGCTTGACGTTACTTCATTAGTAAAATATTATTGAATCACTTGAATATACGCAAGTCAACCATATAGTTGTTTGTATTGTTATATAGCTTGACGTTACTTCATTAGTAAAATATTATTGAATCACTTGTTTATTCGAAAGTCAACCATATAGTTGTTTGTATTGTTATATAGCTTGACGTTACTTCATTAGTAAAATATTATTGAATCACTTGTCTATACGAAAGTCAACCATATAGTTGTTTGTATTGTTATATAGATTGACGTTACTTCATTAGTAAAATATTATTGAATCACTTGTCTATACGAAAGTCAACCATATAGTTGTTTGTATTGTTATATAGCTTGACGTTACTTCATTAGTAAAATATTATTGAATCACTTGTCTATACGAAAGTCAACCATATAGTTGTTTGTATTGTTATATAGCTTGACGTTACTTCATTAGTAAAATATTATTGAATCACTTGTCTATACGCAAGTCAACCATATAGTTGTTTGTATTGTTATATAGCTTGGCCTTTACTTCATTTATAAAATATTACTAAATCACTTGTTTATTCGAAAGTCAACCATATAGTTGTTTGTATTGTTATATAGCTTGACGTTACTTCATTAGTAAAATATTATTGAATCACTTGTCTATACGCAAGTCAACCATATAGTTGTTTGTATTGTTATATAGCTTGACGTTACTTCATTAGTAAAATATTATTGAATCACTTGTCTATACGCAAGTCAACCATATAGTTGTTTGTATTGTTATATAGCTTGGCCTTTACTTCATTTATAAAATATTACTAAATCACTTGTTTATTCGAAAGTCAACCATATATTTGTTTGTATTGTTATATTGCTTGTCCATACTTCATTTATAAAATATTCCTGAATCACATGTTTATTCGAAAGTCAATCATATATTTGTTTGTATTGTTATATAGCTTGGCCTTACTTCAATTATAAAATATTTTTAAACCTTATTTATAATAAAGAGGGGATTACTGTGGTTTAAACACAATTTATGTCCAACCATTTCTACAATTTGTAGGTATTTTATTATTCACTTTCATTTCTCTGTATTGAAATATATTTCAGTAGCGTAATTTGTTTTCTATTTATTTGATCTTAATATATTTGTACAAAGATATTTCTTTGTCTGAAACGTCAACAAACCTCGCACATATTTGATCTTAACGAAATAGTCTCTGTAAGGAATGAAATCGATCCCTTATGTTTGAAGTCACCCTCTCTGATAAGTCAAAGGAAATGTGCTTTCTACCTTGAAGAAAATCAAACGTGATTTATTGTAATGGTACTTCAAATAACAGTTGTTGTTATTCCGAAGATCGTGAGTTTACTGCGAAACCAGAATCGTATTTAACGTTAAATAACGTGTATATTTGGTCTTATTTCCATTTAGTGATATACAAATGAGACATTATTATCTCAAAACTATACAAATTGTATTCTACTAAGGATGGCGGATAAAATCTCAGTTAATAATTGTACAGTAATGTTTTGGATTTTTTGTCAAAAATATCAGCTAAATACAATTTATTAAACAAAATTTTGTTTATAAATATTTAATTGTAAACACCAAGTCACCCACCACAAATAATTTATAGGGGACTTGGTGTTTACAATTGAAAAATTCACCACGGTGATCATTGTTTATCTTATAATAAGAACATAAATATTTCTTTTACCACGATTTTAATCTTAAACTAAGTGTACAAAATAATACTTAGGTAGGCAACAGATACGGTTAAGCAAACTGAGTAGTCATAAGTTTAAAACAATACACCCACTGGTGCGATAAAATCAACGTCAAATGTAGAAATACTCTCTAGTATCCAAATAATAGAAATATGCCTATATTTGTGAAACTTGTCTTTAAATGTTTACAAAATATACTCAATAAAAGGTAAACTAAAAAAATTACATATAAAAAAACTCTTATACTGTTTCAAAAAATTACTCTGAAATAGATAGTGAGATAATACTGGATATTTTATTTGTAAATAACATTGTAGTTTTGTCGATTAAATTATAATAAATAAAGTAAGGTTGTGGCGTGCAATAGGGTCATGTGGTTATTACTTGTTCATAGTTTATTTATTACTTGCTGTGGACATGTATTACAATACAGTTATAAAGTCATTGTTGTGACATAAATTTGTAAATATTACATTATAATTAAAGTTGGGGTATTACAAAACCAATAATTATATCATATATTATCCACCAGTAGCGTTGGTGATTACGGCGTATTAATGGTATCACTTGATTAATTTGATATCAAAATATTACAAAATGGATTAGTACATTATTACATTATTACAATTTGAGAACATGCAACATTTACAAAAAAATAAATATAATTTGTGTTACCCAATTGATAACTACAATTATAATTAATTGTTAGTCTATCGACAAACGTCATATGAAGTCCAAGTCTTAGTGTGACGGCAATCCTGGAGTAGGAAAAAACGCACCTGTTTTCATGAGGAAGAGCTGTCTGCAATAAAGTCCAGACAGAATACCAGTAATATCTTGAAGGTGATAGTGAGTTGTTTTTTCCTGTTGTTTCTCAAAATGTTTTAACAACTGGTTATTGGAGTGGTGTTTTATAGAAGGTGAAAAGTGGGACGTCTCAACTCATCAGCAAAAGTAGGACAATCCGGAGTTACCTATGATGGATACGTGAGGGAAACTTCTAGAGATATTCTTAAAATTACAGTTAAAAAGAGGCTGTCTATAGCTCTGGTAATTTATAAGAAACACAATATGGGAGACGTCAATTAACTGTTGGCTCAAAGAGCAGTACAGATCGTTAATGAAGAATCGTAAGGCAATAATTATTTTACGGTGTGTGTATTTGCTACACACGTTGTATGTTAAGAACAAATTCAAATCAAATAAGTGGTTTGGTATGAATGAAGTATTAAGAACGCCACGTTATGTTTTACTTATCCTAAAGATATCTTAAAGATAGGGATCTCTCTTACAAATTTATGGAGGGTCTTCGTGGGAAGACTACCACTGCAGGAGTAGGCTCGCTTCTTAGACCAGATTTGCGTAACGTTTTTTAAGATGTAATCTTAGATCTTACTTATGGAAATGGCGGATAATACATCCTTGTAACTCACGTGATTGCTAGGAAAGATCTATTCAAGTTTGTTAGTCTATTATTGTATACCTTAAACTTATTATTTTATTTTAATGATAACATATTCTCTATAACTGCGAATAGTTAAAAAACATTTTAATTTTTTTTTACATATTGTATCAATTGACTGTTTATTTATATAGTTATTATTTAATTTATGAAATATTACAACAATTTTATCAATAAAATGTATTTTCAGAACATAAACAACAGAAAAATAAAAATATTTATACGCCTGTTTCACAAAATAATCCAGTGTTTGAAATAAATCTGTATTTCAAACTAACCAAAGGAACTGAAATTAAATATAGGGTTACCCAAGCACAATTATAGCGCAGAATATCAAAGAGCGATGATCACGGTGAATATTAGTTTTTTCAAATATATGGATTTTAAAAACCACCAAGTTAGCATCACGTCACGTCAAAAGTTGTCGCGAACGTGTGGGGGAAAAAATGGGGCAGTATAATGTGTTATTCATCCATATAAAAGTTTAGATTAGGTTTTATATCTTATATCGCCTTTTCCAATTTTACAATGACAATAACAATTGCTATTATATTTACAAACATTGAAATACATACAATATAGTACTTGTAGAAGTTTGAAATTATGTAGTGAATATTTAAAAATCTTCTGCTTTCAAAATGAGTTTTTTTATATGCAATTTTGTATGTATTTAATGTATTTTTTAAATACCCAATTCAAATTTACTTCTTTTCTGGAAATGAATATATAGTAAATTTGTAAGTACAGATCTGAGTTTTCAAGTACTTACAACTAATCCTTATAAACTTCAATTGGGATTTACTTTTGCGTGTTCTTAATTTACCTGAAACAAAAAACAAATTCATGGTATCAATAGATAAGAAATTCAATGGTCTATGTAGAGTACAAAATCATTGTATATAAAATTATGTTAGTGTAAAAATAAAATTGTCAATGAATATGTAAACAATCTAACAAATGTAGTTTATTTTTATAATATTGTCATACCATAGTCGTTAAAATATAAATGACACGTTTTCATATTTATATTTTATAAATCCGTTGTTATGGGTTTATATTTAACGAAGAAAAAAATAATGATAACATGCTATATATATATATATATATATATATATATATATATATATATATATATATCATTGATGAATTACTGTTAGCGCTACGCCAGAAAGTAGTAATGCACAAATTTCAGAATTACAAATATTTATTGTGCATGGCACAATTAATTGTAGACCATGTGATGATTCTAAATTACATGTTATAAATAATGTGAATAAGAGTGTAAAACATCATTTCATAAAAAAAAAAAAATTAAATTGTAAATAATCATATTTCATACCACACGTTCCATTAACATACATACTATAGTAGGTAATGAAAATAAAAAAGTGAATAATTTCAGCAAGAAGTAAAAAAAAAAGAAAGAAAGAAAGAAAAGTAAATGGAAGAAGGAAACGAAGAAATCTGGTTTGGGGTTTGATAACAAGAAGCCAAGGACAACAATAGATATAAAAATATTCAATGGAGAACTCGTTTCGTTAAACATTCAGATACAATTATCAATCAATAATCAAATATAACAATAATATAAACTTAAGTGCTGAATGTGCCAAGTCTGCAAGTGGAACATGTGTTTCATTTGATGAGTGAACTTACGCACCCGTTGGTTATTTAAAATGTCAAAAGGACATCCATATTGATTGATTCTATTCATCTAATATTCACCACATTACACAAACTAATAATTCATTTTGTTTAAGTATGTTGTATTAGTTCTAAGATTATTTCAATATGTTTGTGCTCAGAAGAATTGAATTTAACTGATGAACCCAAAGAAACATTTATATTGTGATAACTTTAAGATTTTCAAAAGAAAAAGAAAAGGCTAACCAAATAATAAGTGAAAATTCAAAATAGTATTAATCAATATAAATAGTATTGTATAATCTATTATTATATATCCATTTATTTATAACTATCAAATAACAATGTAGTTAAATAGGGACTAAAGAAGTGTAGCTAGCTCTTTACGCTGTACAGAGTTAGAATACGCCGAACCGGCCCTTTTCCTTTAAGTTTAGCAAAGGAAGAATTGATCGGAGAATTCACCCCCGAAAACACGGTAGAGCTTATGCTGAAGAAGGAGGATAACTGGGACGCCGTAGCTGACTATGTGGAGACGATTTTACAGAGGAAGAAACAGAACGGTCTTGTCGACGACCAAAACACGTGAAGAACAGAGCAAACGCCAATTTGGCGAAGAACAGCCATCTTGAGTAATGCTAGAGCGGGTCCAGGATAAAAATCTCAACGAGGTTTAAATAAAAGAGGAAGAGTTTTAGTGGGTCGTACAGGTGGTACAGCCCCACACACCAGTCGGTCTCGCTGGGCCACTGATGGTGCGGATGCGCATTTCCCCGATCTTCGGGGGAAAAAAAAACAACAACAAAAAATTAACTAATTTACACTAAAACCAATATCAATATTAACTACTCTGTATTGGCACAACATGTCCTATACAAAGGCTGTGTACATGGCCGTGTATTATTTCGACTAATAAAATTACGATAACCAAAAACGCCATGCGCCCAGATATAAACCCTAGGGCCGAACCGGTCCTATTCCTTTAGGTTTAGCAAGGTTATAATTTCGCACTATAATAAACCAAATATTAACGATGTGCAGACGTCTTCCCTCACTGGTGGTTGGAGAACTACTCTACTCTTATCACGTGCCCGCGCGCACATACTTTATCAGCGAAGGGGAGGGGGGAGTGGTGACTAATCACCATAGATTATATATGTTTTTGAATGGACTGAGATGTAGGTGAATGGTCTTATGTCAAACAATATATACGTGTCTATAAAAAATATACAATAAAGGGACACAAAAAATATCACATGCTGTAACTACTAATTTTTAGTTACTACATTTTTTTACGTAAATATTTTATTTTCTAAAATTCAATGTTATAAACTTTATTTAAATATCGCTATTTTAATTACATAATAAACTATAAAATTCTACTACCAATTTATAATAAACATAATTCTGAATTGGTAACCGGGTTTATACAATGTACGAACTATATAAACATTACTTAAAAATTATTGTTTTAAATGTGCATAGAATCTTTAACCTATATTCGTAGCAACCTATTTATATAGAATTACGATTAAAAATATTCTTCTGGTTAAAATGATATTGTTCTGTTGGATTTCTAATTCTGGATTTTCAAGGTTCTGTATAAGCTTATTCGTTTTGTAAACTCAATCCTGTAAACCTCTTCCTAGCAAAAACAGGACGTAGTTGGCGACCTGGTGATTTGCCAAGTCTATTTAACAGCCAATCTTAATAAAATGTTGGCGTCAGAAGTAAATTGTAGGTATACTTGAAGCATCCTTATCATCTTGGTTACGAAAAATTGCGTGGACTTGTAGTCATTGAATTCGTTTTGTGAAACCAAAACACACATCGATCACATTTATTATCATTGACAGTAGTTATTTTTACAGGAACTATGGTAGCGTTACTTGAGTAAACAATTTAAAATAACACTTCAAACGATTTTTAAGGGTACCTGATTAACTTTCTGCTTCCTTTAAAAGATGTAACAATATATTTTAAACACCCAGTATATAAAAACTCTTATATTTAAGTAGTGCTGATTTATAGAGATACCAGTTATATATATCGTTATTATGTCCACGTTGCTTCATGATCTTGGAAATATGATAGCAATACAATTTCCACATCATAATATAATAGCTTCGGATACATGTCACACAATCAAACAGCTCAAGAAGCAATTGTCCACGTTTGCCCTAGATAGATAGCAATAAGCTACGTCTGTAACGAAATACCCTACCATTTATTATTATAACGGTTGGAGAATACTTTCCTTAGATATTCGCTCATCGAATGATAACATAATATGTAATTATTTTATCAATACAATTTAACTTCGATGGTATCAATAAACAGTCGATTTATGACGACGGGACTATGTCCTTCTTTAGTAGGATATTATTTGTAAATTGTATTTGTTTCAAACTGAAGTTAATACATTTTAAGTGAATTTATAGGATATTAAATTCCTAAAGCTCCTTAAGAAGTGTAGGGAAGGATAAGGGGGAGTGCATGAGGCATGTGATCTATTAAATACTAATTTCAACTTTAAGCTTTTGTTCGTTATTCCGGCATATCAAACTTTTGAAAGTAAGTTAATAAATTAAAATACTATTTAGGTAAAGTCATTATTATTACATTATAATACGATATTATTCAATTTTTTTAATATTTATTTTACGCCAAATTAATTTTACTTTACTTCGAATATCCAAGTTGGTAATTATTTGTCCAGTATCTAATTATTATATTGGTATATTATGAAGCTATTATTTTTAAGTCTTCACGTTTGTCACCTACAAAATAACACTTTTGGAACGTATTTCCTCGCAGTTAAAGTTAACTGTGCCCTGTTATGAAATTAATATAACTTGTTTCTTCTTTTTTTAAATTTTGAATTGACATAATAGAATATATTTTTCTTGAATTTTAAATAAAATATTTAAAAGGTTAATCTTCGTATACAAATAAAGTCGTAGCTTATAGTTTATTGGGATATATTTGTATCCAGATATTATTGGTTTTCAATTATTGTCACTCAGATAATTCAAATGATAGAACTAGCATAAACATATATTTAAAAACACTAAACAATACAAATTAATAAAATGATTATTTGTAGTATATTTTGGTCTAACTGAATGATTTGTTTATGACGTTAGAATTAGTAATATATATACAAGTTCTAACATTTCTTAAAACATATGTAATATGAGTAAACAATAATGTATCAATTAACTTCAGATTGAAACAAATACAATTTACAAATAATATCCTACTAAAGAAGGACATAGTCCCGTCGTCATAAATCGTCTGTTTATTGATACTATTGAAGTTAAATTGTATTGATAAAATAATTACATATTATGTTATCATTCGATGAGCGAATATCTAAGGAAAGTATTCTCCACACGTTATAATAATAAATGGTAGGGTATTTCGTTACTGACGTAGCTTATTGCTATCTATCTAGGGCAAACGTGGACAATTGCTTCTTGAGCTGTTTGATTGTATGACATGTATCCGAAGCTATTATATTATGATGTGGAAATTGTATTGCTATCACATTTCCAAGATCATGAAGCAATGTGGTTATTATATATATATATATATACATATATATATATATATATATAAATAAATGGTATCTCTATAAACCAGAACTACAAAAATATATAGGTTTTTATATACAGGGTGTTTAAAATAGACTATTACATCTTTAAAAGTAAGCAGAAAATTGCTCAGATAACATTAAAAATCGTTTGAAGTGTTATTTTAAATTGTTTACTCTAGTAACGCTACCATAGTTCCTGTAAAAATAACTACTGTCAATGATAATAAATGTGATCGAGGTGTGTTTTGGAATCACAAAACGAATTCAACGACTACAAGTTCACGCCATTTTTCGTAACCAAGATGATAAGGATGCTTCAAGTATGCCTACAATTTACTTCTGACGCCAACATTTTACTAAGATAGATGTTAAGTAGACTTGGCAAATCACCAGGTCGCCAACGACGTCCTGTTTTTGCTAGGAAGAGGTTTACAGGATTGAGTTTACAAAAAGAATAAGCTTATACAGAACCTTGAAAATCCAGAATTAGAAATCCAACAGAACAATATCATTTTACCCAGAAGAATATTTTTAATCGTAATTCCAAATAAATAGGTTGCTAGGAACATAGGATACAGAGGCTATGCACACTTAATACCTTAATTATTACGTAATGTTCACACATAGTTCGTACATTGTATAAACCCGGTTACCAATTTAGAATTATGTTTATTATAAATTGTTAGTAGAATTTTATAGTTTATTGTGTAATTATAGTAAAATAGCGATATTTAAATAAAGTTTATAAGATTGAATTTCAGAAATTAAATATTTACGTACAAAAATATATTAACTAAAAATTAGTAGTATAACATGTGATTTTTTTTGTGTGTTCCTTTATTGTATATTTTTGATAGATACGTATTATATTGTTTGACATAAGACCGACCACTCACCCATATCTCAGTCCATTCAAAAACATATATAATCCGACAGATGAAATGGCTCTAGTATTGAAAGTTTATATTTTTGAGCTTATGACGTTCATTTCAGTTTATAAATCCTGTACATTTTATGTCTTTAGATGCACCAGGCAACCTAAGTGCTTAAGTTGTTATAAGTAAAACGATAATCGGCATCAAACTTAGTAGTAAATAGTTAGCAGTTACGGTTAGTAAGGGAAAAACTATTAATAGTATCAAACAATCGATAAAATAACTCACACTCAAAGATAAGTTATTCTGTTTCCAATATAATATTTTAACAAATAATCACTTAAGATAATTTAATGAACTGGGTGCTACTGTATAGTACTTTTAATTGGTAATAATTAAAGCACTTATCTTTGTTTTACAAGTGAGCATGAACCGTTGAGATGAGAGTGATTTACCGACCATGGTTCACTTGATATGACCATTATAGTTTAGTGTAACAAAAGCGATTAGTTTTTTGCAAGTGCTTGGCTCGACTGATATTCCCAGTGTTTTATCAGTGAAAACATTTAATACTCAATTTATAAATACATTTATTTTCACAACAGGTATTTTATTTCAAGATTACATTTCTATTACTAAATTAGGTCCTGTGTGATCGAGTTTACGAACGATTAAAATTTCTGAAAATGACAACGTAAGGGTTAAAACGATGCCAAAATATGTTATATCTGTTCTTGAAGAAATAAGTATGTTTATTTTATACTAACTTTACACATACTCATTTTTGTATCAACGCTTTTAGTATGACATTTATTCATTTTACTTTTACGTAAAGTAGTCATAATATTGTTTCTCATTCAGGTCGTTGATGCTTAGCAGAATAATAGCTGAAATTGAAATTCGGTTCCACTAATAATTTGATTTTTCTTTTGTTAAGGATGTTTTTAATTAGTAAAATTCTAGAAATTTACATGTCTGCTTTCTAAAGTATTATTTTAAACAAACTTAACAATTTTGAAATGGAATAATCTTAGGACTAATACAACATACTTAAACTAAATGAATTATTAGTTTGTGTAATGTGGTGAATATTAGATGAATAGAATCAATATGGATGTCCTTTTGACATTTTAAATAACTAATCGATGGGTAAGTTCACTCATCAAATGAAACACATTTTCCACTTGCAGACTTGGCACATTTAGAACTTAAGTTTATATTATTGTTATATTTGATTATTGATTGATAATTGGATCCAAATTTCGTTTTAAACGAAACCAGTCCTCCATTAAATATTTTTTAATCTTTTGTTGTCCTTGGCTTCTTGTTATCAAAACCCAAACTAGCCTTTCTTTTCTATCTTCCATTTACATCTTTTTTTAAAAAACTTTTGCTGTTGTTATTCACCTTGTCATTTTCATTACATATTATATTACATATTTATTATACGACGATGTATGATATGAAAATTTTTATGTTAATGGAACGTGTGGTATGAAATATGATTATTACATTTTTATTTTTACGAGATGATGTTTTATACTTTTATTCACATTATTTATAACATGTAATTTAGAATCATCACTTGGTCTACAATTGTGCCATGAACAAAAAATACTTTTAATTCTGAAATTTGTGTATCTCTACTTTCTGGCGTAGCTGGAGCAGTAATTCATCAATGACGTATATTGCATGTTATTATTATAATCATCATCAGAATAATTGGGGGGAAACCTGTGACCACTAATACTGTTGGATCTAAGACGGTTTTGTAGGAGCACGCTATATAGCACTTAATATAGAATTTCCCATAAGTTAGAACCCAGCGTCCAAAGATTTACCCATGGCAAAATGGTGCATCGGCCGATTGTTGGTTTTTACCAATATCTATTTTAAAGGTATACTTTACTTAGCAAAAATTAGTAAAAATTGCTTTATCTAAATTTTTATTTCAATTCTGTTGAAGTCAAATAAAAATAATTAACTTACGTCTTATCAAATGTAATGTGTAAGAAAAAAGTTACAGTTTAAAAGTGTTACTTTCATGACAAGCGAATTTAATATACGTCGAAGTTTCGGCGGTATAGTTGTCTATAGTTTTATTTTTCGTTGGTAAACCACTGAATTCTTGTCTAAGGACAAAAGTTGGAAAACTTAGGAAATACTTTTACCTTGGATAACAAACGTGTTTCCACTCGTGCTTGATGAAATTTAAATAATCACTTTTGACACTTCAATTACAGTACATAAACAGTAATTGAGTGACGTATACATTTTGAGGTTACAGTAAGACGACATCCACGTAGCTTCAGAATTCAGAGATATGTTCACAAATGTATTAATTTTTGTTTCCATAATAGTTATTTGAACTATGTGTAGTTATACAAAGTGCATCGCCACAATCTCAAAAATTGGCGTGCCGTCGATTTTCGTTTGCCTGGATAAGTTGTATTCAGATCTACAACCTGATTGTGTAAAATTAGTTGTAGTGGTTTGATCTGTTTCTGCATTTGAATAGTTTAAGTAGGACATATCTCATTTTAAGATGGCTTAGTGCCCAAATTTGCATGTTTGGCGGTCTTCCACATCAATCTCTAACAATTTGGTTAATCTTCCTAAGTCTCTTGGTTACACCAATTCACAGCCTAAGGTTTAAACACTAAATGTCGTATGTCAAAGTTTAGCTTGCATTATCGATTCACCCTGTTTTCCCTTATTTTACCTAAATGCCAAGCTATTACTTGCAATTTAAAATATTCAAATATTAAGTTTGACTTGGAGTAACGGATATTTTTTTAGCATAAGTTGTATCTATTAATGAATCTTACTAAGAAGTATGATGTATTGTCGTTGGTCGGACAACCAGAACTAAAAATGTATCACTTGTTAAAATGATGCAATAAATTTGCACCATATTTTACAATTTATTAACATATAAATGATTTTGGGGTTTTGTAGCTTTAGGATTTAATTATTATTTATACAAAACCGGAAGTTATTTTAGATTTTTGTTAGGTTGTTCTTGAAGTAGGTACCATTACACCCATTAATCAAATGTGTAAGACTTTTGTGCTTCATAAGTTGAATGTTTTTCTAATACTAATAAAACACTAACACGTATTTAAAGTCATACTGGTCCAGTCTGCTATTCCACAACTTTGTATAGTCAGGTTAATATATTGTTGAAACATGTCATTTGGTAAAATGTATTTATTTTATTTCAATACAATTTAAATTCCTGTTTCCAGATTGAAACTTTTAATCCTCAGTTTCCACAATCAATATAAATACTTTTATATACAATATCATTACAATAATTATAACATCACTGTGACTTTGATTTAAATAACAGTAAATCGAACTTCAAACTTGATTTGATACTGTAAACATATTACTTTCAAAAAATAAAATTTTCAACTCATTAGTTATTGCTCCTTAACTACCCAAGGTCTTTTCTACAGATATATTTTTCCTATATAAGATACAATACAAAGAATATAAATGCAAAATTTTAAATATATAAGATTTATCGTATCATCTGTGTTTTTTCATCAAGAATTTACTGATATCGATCAGTATTTTATTATTATTATTCTAAGACGTTTTATTTCATACACCAAACTATCACAATTATTGTTCCTGGATATTGAACACGCTTCGCATCCCCTGAAACGTCTAGATTCTTCTCTTCCAGGCTCTTTTGTTTTGGCTCAAACTGCCTTTATGGTACAGTCGTTTAACAACAAAAGCAGAATAGTAAATTATGGAAAGTAATAGGCGGATGAAAGTGGGTCAGCTCGCTTTGTTCGTTGTAAGACCAATGATTTTAGACTCGGTTACATTAATTTTTATCTGTACTATAAGACAGTTTGGTTTACAGTTTGTTCCAATAGTATTCAGTACAAATTGCTTAACAATAACTTTGTATTTACTTTTTTGGACTTTAGTTCGAAAAATTTAAAATGTAGTTATAAACTATTGTTGTTAGCTCAGTAGTAGAATAAATTATTTGTTATATTTAAATTTAATTAACCATGGTAAGAAATGTATACCTTCGATTTTAGTGCTGTCAACCACAACTATTTGACCCTTAGTGAGTACCGGGTTGGCAATCTCAAGGGCTATTTTTTTCCATGTAATCTTAGTAATCTATAGGTCGGATCTCTATATGTGATATCACCTTTCACATTTCTCTTACCAACGACCCAGACGATATAAAACTTAAAATGAGTTATTTACATTTGAACTTTTTTAATGGCCGCCATTTTTAAACGGATTATTGAAAAAAATATGATTATTTATTTCACACTAGGGCCTTACATTGATGAGTACTGTGCAAAATTTCTACTCAATCAGTTGAGCCGTTCTAGAGATATAAATTTTTGATTAAAATAAAAATGCGGATAGTTGGTATAAGAACCGTTTCCGGACATATGTTTATATATAATGTTTTCTTTATTTGACCCCTATAACCACTCCTAGTGGTTACGCATCTGTACGCATTACAGAAACACCTTGTAATTAAAATGTGAACTAATGTTGTTTAATTGATAAAATGCACTCTTTTATATTAATACTAAACCACTATTTGTGTAATAAAATGTAATGCTTTCAACCCCTTCTCAAATCACATCTCTTCTACTCTGTCAGATAAAAAGGTTGGATCTCTGTATATGTTAAAGTGAGGAATATAAAACCAATTCGAACTTAATAGGAGACGAATTATTTGTTTATATAAGTGTAATAAAACAATATTTGAAATAAATAAATAAAATATAATTTATCTATTGGTTACCGAGGTCGTGCCTACTTAGATTATACCGTAGCCTAGTGCGTTATGTAATCAAAGTTACCTGTGACATTTAATATTTATTACTATATCTAGTTACATATGACAATATAACACAAATACATCGAAATGAGTAAAGTACATTGATATGACGTAAAGTGAAACTAACAAATTTAAATGCATTGTAATCCAATAGTTTTATTGCAAAATGTTTCATAAAAACCAATCTACTCGTACTGGAGTGTAGGTGTACACATACACAAACTCACACATACTGCTTTATACATAATGTATAATGTTTCAAATTAAAAGAAAGTTTAATAGTAACAGAAGATGTAAACCAATATTCCAATTACCTTTACCAAACCAGAATAATATTTCAAAACATTAGAGAAGAACATTACTTGATTGAAGATATAGGTACTGTGAGTTTTTAAAGACCTGTCGATCATCAGCGTCTTATAAATAAAATAACATTAAATAGAGACCAATATCGCTTGAAAACAACAAGAGTTGGTCAAAAGATACTTGAGTGGGATCTAACACGAGACCACATGGAAAACAGTGTAGATCCAGCTAGGTTCCCGAGGGATTGCCATTACCTTAAATAATATAATGAATCCCTGAGGGATGTTTATTGTTTATATCAAATTCTACACTTTCCACAAAGTAATGCGTTTGCGTTAAAATATTACAAGTAGAAATTTTCGTAATAAATCATCAACATTAAATCTTTATCTAAACACGTAAATCCCCTGTGCGATGTCTACGATAGATTTGCGTTTGCCGAAGGGAATAATTATAATAGGTCATAGATATGAAATTATACATAGTCTCAAATATGAAAAATGTGATGTAATTTCGAGAGGAGAACTATTACACAAACTAGTATGTAAACTAGGAATTATATCTTCTATAGACACTTAAAATCTCCAGTAGATGCTAAGAGTGGCTAATTATGTTCTGCACTATATAGTAATGTTTATTTCTCACATAAAAATACATATTACATGCAACATATAAAAAACACAACTTTTACTAAGAAAGAGAAAGAAAAAAGAAATTTTTTAAACATAATGAAATCAATGAAATCAATAAAATCAAAATTTTAAATCCATTCTCAGAGCTAAAAAAATATAATTTTAGAAATATAGGAGCTCCAGAGGTACAACTTCATTTGAAAAAATTAAAGAGCATAAAGTGAAACTATATTATTTATTTAAAAATCTATATTTAATTAGAGAAAAAAATCAGAAAAAAGAAAAATCTTAATAAATAGCCTATTAATTCATAGCTCAAAGAAAAAAAACATATACCCTTATACACATACACTCAGCATTTAATCGTTCTAGCCAGCATACCTACACATAATAATACTTACATTCCTTTATATATGCATCATAAATATTGACCTCACATACTGTAATTTTTTTATTATTTACACATACTAACACTAACAAATATTTATGAAACATATTCAAGGTTTTCCCAAAAAGAAACTTTTTTAACAATGTTCAAAAACTTCTTTAATTGCTTCTACTTTTAATGGCATCAGGAATTAGATCCTTGGAGCGTAATACAGATGAAATAGTTTAAATGCCGGTTTACGAGGGTGGGGTACCATATCCTTAAGTCTTAGACCATTTAGTAAATAATTATCTATCTATCTATCTATATATTAGTTACCTTTTTTAATAGTCAGAGCAATTTTTATTTTGTTGTAGAAACACTACAGCGCTGTTTCGCAGTTCACAGCCGGCTTCGTCAGGTGTAGGCTTAACACTTAAATAAAATACATAACGACACTGAACACGCACGATAAACACGAAACGAAAAACAATATAAAATCTATCGGAGATTAACTCTTCGTTAAATGTACTTACTTACTTTACTTTACTTTAGCCAACGCCCGTCGGTGGCGGTTGTACCGTACGTTAAATGTCATATGAACTTTATACTGGCGTGGCCGCGGCATAGTTTGTGTATTTCCGAACGGAGACTGAAGTGAAGGTCGAATAATGTATTCTCAATGTCAGCTGTGTTTGTTTAGATCAGACATTAGGTCGTAGATGGTATTAGCTGCAAAGTTTAATGTATCATTAAGGAGTGAGTAGGGGTTTCTCTTCTGGGAAGTGTATATATTATATTCTTCCAATACGTTGAGACGACGGCCCTTCTTCTCGTTGTGGATAATGGTCATGTTGGTGCTGATATCTGTGTAGGTGTGGTTTGTGTTGATCAAATGCTCGGCATAATTAGATTTATGTCTGGAGAGGGGGTTCTTGTGAGTAGGTAAATGTTCTTTAAATCGTTCTATAAATGATCTGCCAGTCTGGCCTATGTAAACTTTATCACAGTCGTTACACTCGAGCTTGTAGATTCCACTATTGTAATATTTGTTAAAGTTTTTTTATTTTTGAATTGGTGTTAAGGAAGTTGCCCAGGTTGTTGGAAGTGCGGTATGCGATATTGAATCCATGTTTCCTGAATATGTTGTTGATGGGGCAGTTTAGAATGCGGTTAAATTCCATAGGTACATAGTTTTTTTTTTTGTTGTCATCAATTCTATTTCAAAATTTGATGTTGCGATTGTTGATTTTATTTTTGTGCTTGAATATCAATTTATCTACCATTTGAGAGTCGAAGCCGTTCTTATATGCTATTTGTTTTATTATTGATAATTCTTTCATGAAATCGTTTTGGCTCATAGGTACATTAGGTGCTCTATAAATGAAACTGTTGTATGCGGCTATCTTGTGCGAGTGGGGATGATTGGAACTATTGTGTATGGTGTGGTCAGTTTGAGATGGTTCCCTGTAAATTTTGAATGTGTGTCTGTTGTTCATGCTGGATATTGTTAAGTCAAGGTAGATGATGCTATTATCGGACTCCATTTCAGATGTGAACTTTAATAGGGGGGTGTAAGTTGTTCAAATACTTCGTAAATAAATCTATTTGTCTCCTTGTGCCATCGAATAAACAGATTATATCGTCTACGTAACGGTGGTAATATATAATGTTTCTAAATAATCTGTTACATCGTTTCTAAGAATCTGTAATGCAACACAAACCACACATACAAAGATATCAGCACCAATATGACCATTATCCACAACGAGAAGAAAGGCCGTCGTCTCAACGTATTGGAAGAATATAATATATACACTTCCCAGAAGAGAAACCCCGGCTCACTCCTTAATGATACATTAAACTTTGCAGCTAACCCCATCTACGACCTAATGTCTGATCTAAACAAACACAGCTGACATTGAGAATACATTATTCGACCTTCACTTCAGTCTCCGTTCGGAAATACACAAACTATGCCGCGGCCACGCCAGTATAAAGTTCATATGACATTTAACGTACGGTACAACCGCCACCGACGGGCGTTGGCTAAAATAAAGTAAAGTAAGTAAGTACATTTAACGAAGAGTTAACCTCTGATAGATTTTATATTGTTTTTCGTTTCGTGTTTACCGTGCGTGTTCAGTGTCGTTATGTATTTTATTTAAGTGTTAAGCCTACACCTGACGAAGCCGGCTGTGAACGACGAAACAGCGCTGTAGTGTTTCTACAACAAAATAAGAATTGCTCTGACTATTAAAAAAAGGTAACTAATATATATATATATATATACATCAGCAATTCGTAAAAAGCGAATAAACTTTATAGTTTTACATAAGATTATAAAGAATATAATATAAATAATTATCTGTTCTTTATTTGTGTACATCATTTAGTGACATTGAATATTACATCATACATTGAATTCTCATACAGATTATGTTCTCCATCTGAACGCAGTAGACAATATTTAAAAAAATAATTCGATATAAATACAATGCGAATCAAAATAAATTATTCCATTTCCGTAAATGAAGTTAAACTCTTTGAAAATTAATATAAATTAAATAACTTGTGTGAACTATATTACAGTTTGAGGTGTCAACTTTCTTAAGAAGTGAACCTAATATAGGCCTGAGTTTCGAAACAGCAGCTGTCATTACTTTGCTCTTTCGCTGAAAGTCTCTGAACGAAAGTTGGAATGCTTGTCTATGTGCGAAACTTTACATGTAATGACAAAAGTTAACGCAAACTTTCTTAACTAGAAATAGAGTTTTAACATTTATTTTCAATAAACTGTGATGATTAAATTAAAATAAAGTTCCGCATTTTATATTTAGCAAATATGGATTTTCAATATATACAGAATGAATTACCTAAAATGCAAAATATAAAAATATTTTTAATTGGGAGCTTCGCTTATTATTTTTTTTTTTATTAAAATAGAATTATATTGAAACATTTACAGAAAAAAAGTATATTTTTATTTATAAATAACGGTCCAACATTTTACTCAGTACATATATAAAGAAAAAACAACAAACAAGATTTGAAATATCACAAATATGTTTTATATATACGTTTTTGTACATCGTAAACACCCTGTACATAATTCGAAATCATATGACTTACATTTAATTGAAACAAATTTAAAAAAATATATATTAATTAATTAAACACGATGATAATTTTAAGAGATAATGCTATTCAGTGATCTATTTTAAGTGATCATGGCAGAGAGGTTTTAATCTTTAAACGATAAAATACTCTTAGGGGTAACATATAACGTGTACTGGGCTGACAATACTTATATCGTAGCTGGTTCTACACCTTTTTTAGTCTCGGAAAAGATTTGTCTTTTTAATGTTTAATTTCAGAGTTCTGTTGACTAATTCTTGTTCTCTTCAGACCCTAACACTACTCGAGTATATTAGTGCTAGGAGTCTTTATTTTATGTACTTTTCTTACATATTTTTTTGATAAGTTGATGAAGACTGATTGCTTTTGCCTTTATACAACAAGAAAACAAATTTATTAAATACCATTTATCAATAAATAACTTCACGCAGAAGCAAAGCATGTTTAGACTCTATTTGACTATCTATATTATAACTATCGATAAATATACATCATTCATAATATTAATAAGAAGGATCTCTTCTGTATCAACTGATCTCTCCTAAGAGATATAAATGGGAAACCTTGGAAATAACTATTTTTACTAAATACATTATTTTATTTTAAGACATTGCAATTTTATCATGCAAGTAGCAAATATTTTACTGACTAATTACAGCGACATACTGGTAATGTTTAAAACTGTTACTATTTTGACAAGCCCGGTTGACATCGCACATTTACAGGATTGCCCTACTTCTAATTATTACAGTATTTAACGAAACATTCGTACTAATTCTAGTGCAAAAGGTTCTTTTAATATATTTCAACAAAATAGAATTTGCATACATTATTAATTTTTAATATTTGTTAAAATTAAAAGAAATTTAAAAAAATTCTAAACTACTCTTAAATGGTACAGTATAACAAACACACAGAACACAATTATCATAAAAAAACACGCCTAAGTATCAGACGCGTTTCAACGACAAGGTCGTCCTCTTCAGTGATACACGAGCTACACCAATCAAACTATAACTTGATTTGCGTCAAATAATAGACTCTTAAATGTATTTTTGTTTTGTATAATATATTTTACTATTTTATAATCAATAGTGTGACTCATTATTACTCATTATAATTGTAAATTTTACTCAGTTTAAGAATAATATTCATTACAATATGAATGTGTTCGTATTTTCTTTATAATAATTTATGTAATGCCCTATTTCATAACTTGTTACACTGATTTTCTCGCACATCTTCCCACAAATACAATGCTCTAAGCTAACAAATTAATTAGTTTCCATCTTCCACAAAATGTACCGTCTGGTAGTTATTTTTTAAAACAACTTTTAATTAATTTATTTACTTCATAATTCACAGTTTGCTGGTTGTGTTTGTTTTTTAAACTTTTTTAAATTAAATTTTCACAATAATACAAAAATAACTCTACATTCTTTATCAATTATTTAATATATGATGAATGATTTATATCAAAATCTGTTAATTTATATTTTAATCCACCTATTTAATAACACAACGTGCCTTTTTACACACACATAAAATTTGTTTACACCTAAAATTCTTTTCTTTTGACTTAAATTAACATAATGTACTCCAACGTTTAAAAGATAAGCTTTTTTTCAAAAAAGTTTTTTAACTTTATTAACTTCCTTTCCAATTAGTGGTAAACAAATTTTAACAACATTTAACTTTACATCAACTTTGTCTAAGAGTTAAAAGGACATTTGATGTTTCATCAAATTCTATTAGCAAGAATATAATTTCATTGAACGATTGATAAATTAAAATTTGTCGTTCATAACAATTACATGTATTTATACTATATTTATAATCTAACCTATTATTCATTTAATTCAAAATATAAACTCATAAGTATAAATAAACGTTAGATGGAGATGGATAATATACAGAAATGTTGTTTATTAACACAATTATATTTTTAGAAGATAATTCGATACAGATTTAATTCATATAAACACATTTAGTTTTATTCAGTTAAAGTTTTTTTTTTTCAAATTGCCTCGGCTAGCCTCTTTTTATTTACATGGCTAAATTGTTCAAGGGATTACAAGAAAATAATTATTTGTTTCAAATAAATTTTTTAATGAACAACTTAACAATAACAAAATTATTTGGTGTACTTATGTCTATATGGGTGAATGTAGGCTTTGGATGAATGTATGGGGTGATGCTTGATGGTTTTACAATATTCTGAATATTAGAAGAAATTAGTTAGGATTTAGAAATTAGTTGACTGATATTTCCTTTTTTTTCCCTTATGGTTTAAAGTTTATGAAATTAACACAAGATGGTATTATTTAAAATAGTCATTTTTATGAATGTTCAACTGATGCTGGCCACTTACCACATTGCTGATATTTATAGTTACCAAATATTTTTGTAGACATTTAACTGTGATTATTATAACTGTTCTAAGTATCTTTTATCTGAGGTGATAAACTTATGCCTCCTTTTGAATTACTTAATATATTTATTATTATCTTCAGATTCCTTGCTAAAGATGTGTATAGTTTATTGATATCTCCAACAATAATACCCAAAATCCTTCTCACCTTCTTTTTCTTTCCTTGCCTGTAGAAACATCTTTTCTTATTCTTTTGCTTCACTTCCTTTTGATACTATGTATATTTCTACTGTATTTTAATAACACAATTATGTACTTTCTGTTTTCAAGTTGTATGGGTTAGAATTCAGGTGGTTATACGGGGTGACAAAAAAGCCCAGGGACGGTTAAATATTAAAAAATAATAATAAAGATAGAGCTACAAAACTTGGAATGACATATTCAGTGATCCGCTACCTCCTCAGGGGGACGGCCCGCTAGAAGTCAGAAAAAATCTTAAATGTAAGCATAGGTTGATATGCACATCAAATTAAAGGTCTTTATTAGTAGAATACAATGCAGCAAACGGAAATGCCGAACTCAAACGGACAACCGAGTCAAAAATGACAGCCGTTCAAAGTTTCTTGAATTTGCAATTATTAGTTAAATTAATTAAAGTGATGGGCTGTTTCATCATTCCTTCACAGGCAAAACTAGAGTAAACTATTCATTACACCTCGTTGTTTTGGCATAATCTAGGAATAAAATGAATATTTAATTATAACTAAGATTAGTAGTTACAGAAGAATTTATTTTCACAACAAATGCTCGAAGTGTCCGCCCTCTACTGTTTGGCATATTGATAACCATCATCCTTTATTGATTATTTTCACTTTTTCTTAGAAATAAGAATTTATTATTCTACAACACGATTCATTGTAAGAGAGTTTTGAATTAATTGTGTTAAAATTAAACAGCCCATCATTTTAATATCTGTCAGAAAATAGGGGTTGCCATTTAAAAAATGAGAGTTGCGCCCTTTACCGCCCTTTCAAAAAGGGGTAACAATTTCACCCCCACCCCCTTAAACACCAGAAAACTGTGTAGGCGTACCTCTACGTTTTACGTTGATACAGCAATCCATTTAAACTATATCGAGGTGTATCACGACTTATTTTCCACTCTGTATATGTAATTATTGAATTATTACTTCCTAAGTCTTAATACTCAATCGTTATTCCACCCTATCATTCCAAATATGCTTCTCCAGTCCGCTACCTCTCATTTCCTCATTTAATCCACTCTTCCCAGTTTCATTGTCCCCTTCTTCCTCCCTGTTTCCTACTCAGAATTTGTTCATGTTCCTATTCAACTGAGCTAGAACATTCCTCACACTTTGAAACTTAGTTCACATTATACAACTTTATAACTCAATGAAAATATCGTATATTTTATTGTCTCAATTCATATAAATAACTACAACACATTTTGGCTGTCACAATTAAAATATTATGAATTCGAAAAAACTTAACATAAACCTTTGATTTTAAGTAACACACATTGCAACACATTTTGTTTTTTATCATAATAAATTAAGTTTATACACGTACATGTTACAGTACAAACAAATTTAATTAGAACTTGACTACACGTGATGAAATTGACTCTTGACAAACATTTGTTCTGCTCTTACAGTGTCAGTATTCCGCATTAACGAAGGTATATAGTTTCACTGCACAACTTCGATTATGTTACCAAGTTAAATGTAATTAAAACAGGAGTCTAGGATGGAAAATGTGTAGATGGAACAGTGAAAATTATCCTAGACATATTACTTATAAACAGTGTTGCCCAACTCAGTTTCATACAGGCGTGACGAATGTTATGTAATGAGTTTAATGCTAATTGATTACATAGAGCGTAGAAGAAATTTGGTTTACCCTTTTCATCACAAAATAACAACAAGGTGTTGTTACTAGGGATTTAACAATGTTACATAAAATAATAAAGAGACTGAAATTCATCAATGTAATACAATAGACACATATAAGAAATAAAAATCAATCAAGTAGTACTATATTTTTCTTGGTACAACCTTTTAATAATCAGTTTTTTGAAATTTTTGTGTAGTGTCGGATTATTTTTCTTAGGTTATACAGGATTGATGGCAAATGTTTGATTAAACAATATTAATAATTAATTTATCTTAATAAACGTATTATATGGAAAACGGCCGTTAGTAAAATCGTTAATACAAAAATAAATTAAATATACTGTTATTATTCCATAATTGAAAAAAAACTTAACATTTAAATTATAGAAAAGTAAAACAATAATAATGAATAAACAAATTGTAAATGAAATAATTCTAACAACATTTAGTAATACTGACAGAAATATTAAATTAGTACAGACTATATTTATATTTTATTTATGTTTTAGTTCGTATCACTACTTATTTATTTAGGTTATTACAAAATTCCGAACTTAACTACAAATCAACTCCATAACATTAATTGATTGCCCATAATATCGACTAGACTATTAAGTCAGTTGAACGTACAAAAATGGAGTTACTATTTCATAAAGGCATCATATATGTTCTGATTAACTTATGTATATAGAGGTTACGATTAAAAAACCTTATTAATTTTAAGATAGAAAATCTGAAATATAATTTTATTTCTAAATCACAGGTACTTTACAATATTGGAAGATGTTACTGTAATTATAGATATTTGTTTTATACTAGTTCGCCTTTTAAGTGCACTGTATCGGCTTCATTTTCTCTATGTCAAACACCCTTCATATTGACTTTTATTAATTCAAAAATGTTTAACACATTTTGTAAATATTAAAAATGTAAACTAATTATACGTATGGCTGGAAAATTTGAAAATTTATTAAAATTTACATAACCCCCTTCGTGGACCAATGAAGTGCTTTCAATCCCATCTCATTCGCATCTCTTTCAGCCTGTCAATTACAGTAGCTGGGCTTCAATAGCTCTCAAAGAAGCACTTGTTCACATTCAGAACGCTCTCAAACATGTTAATGCTAGTGTCAATACATTGGAAAAGCTACTTTTATTGATTAGAATCAAAAATATATATACATATTGAAAATTAAATACATATCTGTTTGTTAAAGTGGATGAGTCAAATCATCAGTCCATCCCGTTTCACTGTTTACGAACAAACTTAGATGTGTATTTGTTCTGTTTCCCTCGTAAATATAGGACCTAATATTTTTAACAATTTTCAGACGAAAAAAACGTACAGCGTGGATAACACGTCGGTATGATATTTACATTGAACAAAGTTTCATACAAATCGGTCTCACCCTTCTGAAGTTTACAAGTATTAATTTACATGTATACATTAAATATATTAAATCCACTTAATAAATACGTAATATTTATAATGAAATAATTTGTAATTTATAAATGAAATCTAAGCCAAAATGCGATCAATTCGAAAAAAAAATCATATTTAATATAAATTGATTTTTATATTAAATATATATATATATATATATATATATATATTTAATTAGAAATATTGAACTAGTTTTATACTACGTAAAATTCATCAGGTTTCCGTTCCAAAGATGAGACAGATAAAATTGTCATATCAGCAACTGTATGCTTACCTTTCTAAACCAGTAAATCACCCGTGTTAGGTGACTGATAATTAATTGTAATTACCGAAGGTAATAATTGTAATATGATCTAGATATACATTCTTTTTAAATACATGGTGTAAATACGAATCATGACATTATTTCAAGAGAAGTATCAACTATTAAGTTGATACCACTATTAACAAGTAAAAGTGTTCTCTTCAACTTAAATATGAAATCTCTTGTAGATCACAATTATTTGGTAGATTTAACAAAACATATATAAAAGGAAAATAAATTTAAATTTTTTAAATATTATTGTGCTTTTTCGTAAAATGTAAATTATTAACAATCTTTTATGTCAAATGATATCACTTTTCCTTTTTGTTTTAAATAAATCCACTTCAATAATACATTATTGCACTACACAGATTTTTACTTAGAAACTAGTAATTCACAGCGTTGCAACTAACAATTTAGTGACCGATTCTATATATGAGTAAATGAAAGTGAGAATCAGAGTGACTTTGTCTGTGTACTCATATTAAGATCCTTTTTATGTGGCATTGTGTATTTAATGCATTATTATCCTGAACTATTATCCTAAAATAACATCGTGCTAAAACATAGAACAAAATGAAGAGTTTGTACAAGACGTATAAAACTGTATGTATTCATAATAAAATCTAAAAAATAACAATATAAAATAATCTGTAACCTTCTGCTTTAAACTTAAAAGCTTGTACCGAAATATTACATTTTCATTATGGCTACTAGTCATAAAACTGTTTAAATTATACCGCAAATGAATTTCATACTCTGAAATCTAAATTACAAACAAAGTATAGTTCAAAGCTCTTCATTTAGTCCCTCACAGCGTCCAAGAATACGAAGACTCCATCTAAAGCCATGATCACTACCAAATAACTAGAAGTTTAGTATTTTGATTCTAAAACTTTAGGCCCCTCAGGGGTTCACTAGTCAGTAAGGGAATCATCAGAATCGCAGCTGGATCTACTTCTTTTTTCATCCAGTCCTGGGTTATATCCTTTTTTCATCTTTCCTATTGGGTCTGTTTTGACGATCTCTTGTTCTTTTCCGACGCTTATGCTATTAGAGTATTCAAGGACTAGAGCGTCTGCATTTTACGTTTGTTTCTTTTTTTATGGGGTGATCATGACGAAGTCTTTATTTCGACTTTAAACAAATAAATTAAATTAGTATAAGGCTATTTTAAAAATAAGAGACACATCGATAAGGAACCAAAGTGTGTCATTATAAAGATAAGCACATCCTTTTGGGCTGCACTGGACTGCACGTACGGACAAGAAAAGAAAACCAGACTGACCGAAGAAAGATATTGCAAATAACACTATTTTTATCTCAGGAGAACAATATCATGTGGATTAAGTAGACATCCATGTCTCATTATATAGATACTCACATCTTCAGTCCAGTTTATGCCGCTATAAATATACGGAGTAATTTGCGTAGGCTATTAAATACTTCTAAAACTGAAACATTACTTCTACATTTCAATATAATTTACAAAACTTTACATAAACAATAACAGAATTGCGGATTGTAAAGTATTTAATATAAAAGAAATCGTAGTAACTTTAAACCTATACCAAATTCTGTATGTATGCTTCACTAACAATAAATACTCAAATGTAACCAGTTTAAAAACACATATAATTACGTGTACAAAAATAAAATTATAAATACTATTTTAAAATTAAAACACTTTAACCGTGGTGAAATTGACTCTTGACACAGTTTTGTATTACTCTTGTAACTTCATTAATGTGAATTAACAAAGGTATTACGTGGCAAACTAAACCAAAGTTTCAACTATCAAAGCCCTCAACAACTTTGATGACGTTAACAAGTTAGGTGTAATTAAAACAGGGGCGATGGTAGGAAAATGTGTTCATCGCACAATGAAAATCATGTTAGCCGTATTACTTCTACACAATGTCACCTAATTCGGTGAATAATGAGTTTAATGTTTCATATCATTAAACTAATTTATTAACGTTTTTATTACAATAATATTGACTTTATTACACGAGGGGTAAATTTACTAGGGAATTAATGAAGTTGCCTTGTAATAAAGGGATTCTGTTTTAGCCTTGTAATAATATACGCAAACAAAATCTAGAATAATAAGTAAAGAGTGACTATGTTAAACGTTCAACGTTGCAGTTTATATATATATATATATATATATATATATATATATATATATAAAATCATAAAATGTGTAATTAAAAATAAAATATAGTATTAATAATGACTAATACTCAGGGGCGTATACGAGTGTGGCAATCCCGAGCCACCTTTCTGGATGTACACATTTCTTCCTAAAGTCTTACGTTAGGAGCATCCCGTTTCATCTTTTTTTCCCCATGTTTCTCTTGTTTTCATTCTATTCTAATGTTCTAATTCAAGGACTAGAAGTCTTTAATTTACTTTTCTTTTTTTTTGTTTTGTTTTTTACAAAGCGTTGATTACCGAGAGGTGTTTACTTCTAAAAACAAAAACAAACAATTTAACCATCAATAAGGTAAAACGTAAATATTCGTGGAAAATAAACACACAATAAAATAAAGTATTGGAGTTAAAAAATTGAAGGGAAAATTTTTTAATATTGGTTAGCTAAAATTTTATATCTTACATTTTGTTGGAATATTATAACACTAAATTTTAACAAATTACACAAAATACGGCACGGGTACACTTAATAAACCCATTATAGTTCGTATAGTATCTTAAAATTATCCCATCTAAAAACAATATCTAAAATATCCCTAGAATATAATAATATGTGAATATGTAATTGGTATGGATGAAATTAAATAAACGTACGTTTAAAGAGATATTTATCTGACTTGCAGACGAAATTGGGCAATTCTTCTACTGTTAAATGGGAGAACATTTGATGTACGAGTTGGGAATATAAATTTATTTTGAAAGTTTTTCTTTATGTGAAAAAGTTGAGTGTTTCAACACATTATTCAATCTAGTTAAGTATGTATTTCATATGGTAAATTTTGTATGAAAATATATTTAATGTAACTCAAGCCACATTTTGGGAAGACGCACAATTATCATTATTATAATAATTGGTAAATAATAATTTATTTCATCTTGGTGGTAAATTAGGTGTTATTATTTTAAAAGCTATATAAATACTTATTTACCTTTTTTTACAAGTATATAAACTTTAAATACTATGAATTTTAAATAACATTAGACCTCACATTTAAATATATTCAGTAAATTGATCTTGTAAACCAAATGTGTCTATTGCTTAACACACATCGTGACCAAAATTATCTGTAAATAACGCTACAGTGTACACAGGGCAACCACTCACAAGGGGAAAAAAATCCAGATTAAATACTGTTTGGTTAGCTTGATGTTTGGTTTCCATTATGATTAGGAAATAACATTCATTTCGATCAACTGATACACAAAATTATGCAACACCCGTTTATAGGAATAAACTTTAAAATATTGATGGCTTCAACTATAAAATAATACCTTACTTTGATGATTAGTGTCCCAATTCCTTGTTACCCTAAACGATCTGACTATTCTCATATTTACTTTAATTCATATTGATTGCAAGTTATATTAAAATTAAGTCAAATGTTAGTGGAAATCAGAGAACTATAATGTTTAGTATATGACTATTTATTTATTGATATAATAATCGTATCAGATTAATAACTTATTTAACTAGGTTATCGATTAAACATGAAAATCATTGAAATTTTTTATTAGAGTCTTTTAGAAATTATTTTAACCTTGTAAATGCCTTTTACACATTTGTAATATTTTAAAATTGATTTGCAATATCACAATGGGATTGTAATAAAATTCGCTTAACATCACTACTATTATATTTGTAATACATATTTGTAATATTATATTTTTTTATGTTACCTATATTTTTATGTTTTATCTTTCACTTTTAATAAATTCAATCAAATATTGCTTTATCTTTCTTGTTCACAGTTTAATTTATACAATAATCACGTTAAGGATTTTCTGCATTCCTTATTGGGACAACCACAATCATATTTTGGAATCTTGCAATAATTTATTTTAAATTGCCACCGACTTTAAAATCAAATTTAAAAATATGGTATATAAACCAATCAATTCAAATGCAAATATTCATGTTCCTAAATAACCGTTGACATCAGCGTTTGACCAAAACTGCTTCACAAACAAGCAAATAAACAAATATAAAGAATTTATAATAAATTATTGAGATGAAGCTTTTCGCAGTTAGTAAGACGTAAGATATGTTTTAAACCTGAATCTTTTGAAATTTATTCAACAGTTATATTTATTAAATAGTTGAATTAAAAGACAAAGAAATACAACTTTATACAAAAAATGAACTATGGGGGATTTTGGACTGATCCCCCATAATTATGACTAAAGATTTCGACTTCTATTGAAGTAGTAGTTATACATTTTTTATCATACTGTAATTATTAGGCTATTTAAATATATTTCAGTATAATATTTTCGGTAGCAATAGCTACAGTAACTTTTGTTTCTCATTAAGCTGTAAGATAATACAGCAAGAAAACAAATATTCTAATCCACGTTGCATATTTTACTTGAATGTGAAACTTCGTGAGAGAAGAATATGCTAACTGTATGTAACACTAGATTTTAGAAAAGTCAGTGAATCCTAGTTAATAACGAGTTAAGAACATGACTGAAAACGTTTGTTATTGGGGTAGTTACAAAGTAGTTGAATATATAAATATAGTTTTCAACTAGCTGACTATGTGTTTGTAATAACCACTTGTGTAAGGAGAGATATTTCATTCAAGTTTATTTAAATATCCTTTCAAATAGACAGTTGTTATGATTTTTATGTATGCAACTAAATAAATGTAATTATTGGAAAATATTATTATTTTTAAAGATAGAAATATATGAATATTATTTAAATAAATATAAAGAGAAAAAAAGATTATTAAAGAGATGGAAATTTATGTGAAAAGTATTTTGTAACATATTTTTATTTCCAACAAATTTTGAAGGTATCTTGAAAATCAATATGTATATGTCATTTATAAAGATTGTTTTAAAAACATATACCATATCATAATTACCTAATTACTTAATTACTTTCCAATCAGGTAAAGAATAAAATAATTAAAATCTAACCAATACCTACACTTACTATATTCAAAATCTATATACCGTATATTTTTCTTGTTATTTAAAGGCTAAAAAGTCTTAGTCATCATCACCTTAAAAGATATATTTATATAAATATAAAACAATGACCCCTGACCCTTGAATACTGTAATTGCACCAGTGTCGGAAAAGGAAAAGAGTTGGTAAAAGCCCTTATTTAACAAACAACATAGTTAAACATATTACATGCGTATTTCCAATTCAATGATGATTACGATTTCTATAGTCCCATTACATTGCAACGCTGAGACCGAAATCGATGTATAATCGTTAGCTTACTATGCTTGTTGTTTTGTTTCAATATGTTAAGAAGAAAATGAATTAAATATGATTTTATCACTACAGATTATATTTAAATTACATTACTTTTATTCATGAAGGTACGTCATTAGTTTAATGTAAACTTGGAGCTCTTATGATGACATCGTTATCCAGAAAACAGGTCATTAAAAGTTAACATCATGTCTTGAATAATACATAAATAGATTTTTTACATATTTATATATAAGAAAAACAATAAATAGAATCTCCTGCATAACAAAAACTCAAATATTCATAAGCTAAATTAATAACATTGATAAAAATGTACATATTTTTTAGAGTTACCTTGTACACGAGTGAAATACAAATAGATCATTTATTTATTTTATCTTTGATATAACGCGACTGTTTTATCAGTCAATTAAGGCAAACTCTCTTAAATATATTTTACGAAAATTTGTAAAATGGTGAGAGTAATAATAATAATAATAATAATAATAACAGTAATAATAAATAAATGAAATAAAATCAAGAGCAGCGTAGTGAAAATAACCAATAATTATAGTCTTGCATATTACATCTTATACATCATTACATCTCTTACATCATTATAATTTGTCCTAATCTGCTTGGAAATACCCAAAAAATAAAATCTAATTAATTGTAATCGGTAAATTCTATTCCCATAAAGGAGTAAACTACTCTAGGTATTTTGAAAGAAAATCATAAATCTCTTTTCTTTGTCATTAGGGCTATGTAATACAACACGTCTAAATTTTTGTTCATGTTGTTTAAACGCAAAATATCTCTCAGTAATCATGACCTTATAAAAAAAGAAGAACGTAACATCAAATAAAAACCCTAGTCCTCAAATACTATAATAGCTTCAGGATTATAAGAGGATAAGATTCGGTTAAGAAAAACCATGAAGATAGATGAAAGAGAGAGATATAAAACAAGAACACATCAAAAAGGTGTAGATCCTGCTAGGGCACCAACGGATTTACACACTAGAATAATTCAATAAGAGCAACAGAAAATAAATTATATTGCGGATCTCTATAATCATGAAGAGTCTATAAAAGAAATAATGATATATTTCTTATCAATTCCTAAGTCATGTATATATATATATATATATATATATATACATGACTTAGGAATTGATATCATATATGCAGTTCTATATCTATTAAATACAAAATAACTTAAAAATCACTTCAGTGAATCAAAAAAAGTTTCAATAAAGCAATATATATATATATATACAACGTGTTTGAAAAGTCTGGGTACGGCTTAATATTTTACAAACCATAGCAGAAAACATCTATAAACATTGCACAGTGTCATATGGCAATGTAAACTATTTTTCCTTGCTATTGCCATGACATGACAACCATGGGGGGACGGCTCACAGAGGAAGTCATAGGAATCTTAAATGTAAGCACGGGTCGAGTGATACCTCATTTCAAAGAGCTCAGTTAGTAGAGTTGAATGCCGCAAACCGCATCTCAAAAGATGTATCCAATCAGAAATGGCGGGTTGTTTTAGGTACACATTGTGAAGTACATTATGCGCTGCCATTTCTGACTGAATCGTCAGATTCAGATGCGGGAGGTGGCGTTTCACTCTACTAACTAATGTTTTCACTGACTTTTGTAACTAGCAAATTATTTTATTATTTAACTTACCACTTCATTTTAGAATTATTATTATTTTTTTTTAATCCAGTCAGAAATGGCAGCGCATAATGTACTTCACAATGTGTACCTAAAACAACCCGCCATTTCTGATTGGATACATCTTTTGAGATTCGGTTTGCGGCATTCAACTCTACTAACCGAGCTCTTGAAATGACCCGTGCTTACATTTAAGATTCCTATGACTTCCTCTGTGGGCCGTCCCCCCATGGTTGTCATGTCATGGCAATAGCGAGGAAAAATAGTTTACATTGCCATATGACACTGTGCAAAGTTTATAGATGTTTTCTGCTATGGTTTGTAAAATATTAAGCCGTACCCAGACTTTTCAAACACCCGGTATACATGGTTTTACAAATTTTTGCGGTTCCGTTAATTTTTGTCCAATGCCATGATAAATAAATTCTGCATTGTATACGGATATAATTGGGATTTATTTAAACAAGCTTTCACTGCAATTTATTTGTTACCATAGTAAAGAGTTTTCTCATTCCAAACTTAAACAGGAATCATCTAGGTTGTAAACTTGTAGTAGTTTCCAATTAATTAACTATTATTTTTCATGTGACTTTACCTTTAAAAACACGAATCACATTGATTCAGTGTGATTTTATGAAGGTAAAAGTTTCGTACTCGCAACGAATTGAGGGGCGTAAAGTGCAGTGTAGTCGCATAATATAACAAGTTTGTTAGTAAGTATAAATCCAACGTGTCCGAAGAAAACAAAAAAAAAAATAATAATGTCAGGAAGACCTTCAATTGTAAGAGATGAAATTGCTGTTGCTGAAGTCTTAGATGGAAAAAAAAAGAAAGAAAGAAAATACAAATAATACTGAATACGGAGAATTTAACTAATGCTTCTCGAGGGAAAAATGGTGGGCACTTCGAACATCTGCCTTTATAACTCTAGCAAGTAAGAATTTGGCTTAATTGTGTGTTATTAAAATTAAATCTCTAATGTCCACTAGAATATATGTACTTAATTTTGATCTATGTTAAAAACAAATAAACTACAGCCAATTTAAATTTTAACTTTATAAAAACCTGGTAAATTTACTGTCTTATTTTTCTTTAATATAATATTATATTTCATTTATAGAATTTCTCTTTTGAAAGAACCGTAAAATTACATTATCCTATGCCACTTGCAAAGACACGTGGAAACTCGAATATTCCTCCTCCTCCTACTCACCATCTAAAAGGCAATTTGTTATTTATGATTCTCCACCACCTACGTTCCATCACACTGAATCCTGTTTAATGTTTTATTATTGTCTCTCCTTGACTTTAGACGCAACTTACATACATACATATAAAATAGTCAATCTTAATAATTTTAAGGTATTGTTTACTCTGGTTTTAAAGTTATTTGATGACGATAGATTGTTCACATTATTATTATAGTTTAGCCATCATTTGTGAACATAAAAAGTAATACATATTCCGATATTTACTTATATATATGGCAATATATTTATTTATCTGTGACCATAATTCATAAAGCTGAAATATATTTTGATAAATAAAACTTAAAAATAAGACATATATGTGTGCATATTTTGCATATGGTTTTCAACAAAATCTTTTCTATAATTAATTTTACACAAATAAATAAAAAAATTAAAATATACTTAAGTGGAACCTTTGGTTTTTAAAACAAAATTTTCAAGACATTAATATTATTGTTAGAGATGATTTTTTTGTTTTAAATATTGGTTTTAAACAATATTTCAGGAACATAATAGATAATTTTTTTCTACACAATTATATATATTATATAAATATATTGTACCTGCTTAATGCATTTTTTAATAGATAACTTCTTTCGTTTATTAGCTAAAGTTCCCTCAGGGGCTCATTTTAGTGAGTACAGGGAAGACAATCCCAAGGGATCCTAGCTTGATCTAAACCTTTTTTTTTCATGGTCTTGGGTTAGATGGCTTTCATCTTTCCTATCAAAATTCTTTCTTGACCAAGTCTTTTCTGTTCTCTTCCGACCTCTTTCGAAATTAAAAAATATCGAGGATTAGAAGTTTTTATTTCACGTTATTTTTTAAAAAGGCAATAACCGAGAGATCTGCAGAATTTAAATAACAAGAAAACAAAATATATTAGCTAAACAGTTCCTCCACAGATAGAATAAGAAGATAAAAGATAAGTAAACGGACCTCAGAAATCAAAATGTTAAAAAAAATTCAACGGTTAGGTTGAATTCAGAAATCCTTCTGAATTTCACGAAACAAAGTTAAATATGACTTGAAGCAGGATTACAAACATCTTCGACATTATCAAACGACTTTCACAGAAATACATCTTGAGAAAGGAAGAACGAATCTGATATAATATTTTGAAATATAGAGATCTGTATTTTGTATATAATCGGAATACAAATAATAATAAGAGGAAAAAGAGAGAATAAGTTTTTAATTGAATATTCGTATTCAAAGCAGTGAACTATAAAATATTTCTAAAGAAAATATAAAAGTTTCTTATTCGAAAGAAGAGAGAAACTTTTCAACATCGTTTTAGTTATATTAAAGTGTGTAAATCGTTCTATTTTTGTCTGAAAAATAACTCAATTTCTTAAGTTGACATTTTATTCATTAAGACTTTATATTTCTAAATCTAGCTATATCCTCTGCAAACAAAATACATAGATATATGTAATTACTTAATAATAATAGGCTTTTCAGTTTCGTTTTCAAACTTCATTACATTGAATATCTAAAACATATAAGAAGTAAGTAATACTATAAATTGAAATAGTGACAACATACGAACAATATGACTGCATATCAGTTGCGTTAGTTTATTAAATAAGATTGTACATACATAATATAGGAGAGATTGCTAACCTACTAATTTAAAATAAACATATTTATGTTTATTGCTTATAGCTTTTATGAAATTCATAAAGAAAGGAATTAAGTTAAATTAACAGTGATTAAATTTCGTCGTCGCCTTAATTGAAACTCGATCACAACTAGTTTTTCCCTTACACTACGGTGATCACATCAACTTCCGATATATTACTTTACTCTTATGAAGTGATATCTACCTATGGAAATGAAATAAATTAAAAACTAATGGAAATGTCAACATAACTCTAAAGTTATGAAATTTATTTCTCAAAAGTCTCGGATTACTTCAACCGTAATAGCGATTGATTGTAACAATATCTCAAGGTTACTGCAGGATAATTCATTATTATTTATAGTAAATCTTGAATGTTATTGAAAATTGCATGTTGCAGGTAATTTAAATTTTAAAAGTTAATGAAACTAGCGGATGGAGAGTGTGGGGTTTTTGGACGATTTTATAGTTAAAATTACTTTTTTGGGGGCATAACATTCGGTTTGACAAATCGGAATAGGTCGTAAACTTTCACATTCACTAAGATTTTATTGAAATCCCTCCAACCAATTTTCAGATACTTAACGTGATAGGATGACGTATTTGAACAATTTTAACTTTTTTTTATAAACAAGTGATTACAAGTAAAATAAAGAAAATTGACTATTAAAGAGATATCAACAAATATTTTACTTTTGTCATTAGAGGCGACATCGTATAAAGTTACTTTTATTATTTTTATTGTAGTTGTTGTTTAAACGTGATAAACCTCTCACCCTTTACTTATAAAAAAGGGAGAAAACTTCATGAAATAAAGATTATTACCTCTCGAATACTTAATAGAATCAGTTTCGTAAAAATAACACGCGAGACATTCTACAATTGCTGAAAGTGAGGGTTCTAAGCCAATGCTACATGACAAAAGATGTAGTTGAGCTAGGTCCCTAGGTATTGCCACGTACGTACTTTGGTCATTGAAGTTGTGTATAGAATTACTGTCGCCTTTATTACAGATCATATAAATATATATTTACAAAATCAGATTGACCGACATTAGTTAATTAAATGTGACTTTTAAATACTGCAAAGACTACAGACAAATTCGCACTATATAAATACCTGTACCCTAAGTTACATTGGAATCAGGATTCCTCAAAAACGATTTTTACCCATCAAATATCGTTGGCTATTCCTCGTAAATTAGAAAAAAGTGAAATATGACATCAAATTATCAAAGCTTTGTTGCAATATAAATAAAAACAAATAGAACTAAATAATTTATAAATTCAAGGAAACCTTAAACTAACACGAAATTTTACTTAACATATTAAATCTGCTGCGATAATAAGACACGTCATTGTCACTTTGAGATAAATCAGTTAATTTATAAACTATTTAATTAAATTAATCAGTTTTTCTTCAAACAAAAACCAAGGTTTAAGTTTTAAAAAATACTACATTGTTGCTGAAACTATGGAAACAATTTATTATTATTATTATTATGTTTTTAATTAAGAAACCATAGAGACTCTAAATATGTTTTGCATAACTTGAAAGGAAATTATTTTGGTGAATAAGTTTACGTTTTGAATGACGTTCATGTATAAATGTTCCTTCTTGAAGTGGAGAACGGATGAGGTTTACTTTTACCCCGAACCGAATTAACTATGTGTTATTTAAGCAATGTATATTGTTGCATATTTTCAACAAGTAAATATTTACTCTGAAAGGAAATGTCATTTATTTAAATACAATTACAATTTACAAACAATCTTCTCATTCCTGATGTTAAGCTCGATTCCGTATTATGAATGCGTTGTTTTATTTAAATTACAAAATAGCAGAGCACAGTGATACAACTTCAGGTTGTCCCTAAGGAGTAGTCACGTATAACGTATAAAATAAAATTAATGAATACACGTACAGTATAAATTGTGATTGTCGATAAAATCGGCAGTTAGAAGAGAATAGTCTTGGTGTGAATACAACTGAACATAGCTGGGAGAGACATACGTTTTTTTAATGAAAAAAGTATGAAATCCAGTATTTTATTTAAACTCTAGTTATTAGTATAATGTGTTTGAAAGTTCAAAATTTCACGGAATTGTACATGCTCCGTTATTCATTCATACAGGTTTATTCTTTCACAAGGTTTAAGAAGCTATTAATATAATTGTAATTTTCCTTACAGTAATTCTAAAAATTGTGCTTTAGTAGGAATCGTACGTTAAGTCTCCTGACTTTACACACTTTAAATTTACCAATCTAAACTATTTAAGTTGAAACATGTGGACTACAAGGAAACATGTTAGTGTAATTTTCTTAACCAAAGGACAGATAACTGTGCATCGATATTAAGTAATTCTATTAATAGATCATTCACTTTAAAATTATTATATAACGAATAATTATGGCTTGTTGTTGTATTTTTCTTCTTTAAGTTCATTCTATAGAACACTACACAAAGTACTAAATATTATTATTTCTCTAAATTGAGTTTCTCCATATATCTCTGTGAAGTGTGTTCCTCCGATAACTGTCAATCGAAACTAACCCGCAGAGACTCATTGTAGTGAATATGGATGTAACAATCACGATGTTAAGCTTGTTCCATGTACTCTTGTGTTAGGTCCTTCTCTTTAATCTTTCCTACATATCCGTCTTAAACCAACTCCTGTTCTTTTCCGACCCTTATGCTATTACAGTATTTGATGACTAGGCTGTTTTATTTTTATAAGACGATAATTGACCAATAGATTTTTCACCTTTAAAAAATAAGAGAAAAAATTCAATCAAATCTGTCGTCTTTAGTGACCTTTGTGGTACAAGCTTTGGAAGCCGTGTGTCTCCCATTTTTCTTACAAGACTGTACCATCTTCATATTCATTTCGTCGATCCCATCAATAATTGATACCTTAACCTGAATTACTCTTTGCGGCTCTGTATAAATAAGCCTTATTGGTCATGTAGCTCTATCAGATTTTCTCCCCGAAATACCTCACGATTGCGAGAAAAGTAACTTATCCCTACGTCTGTTATTCACTGTCCGTAAGTCAGTTCTGTACTGTAATATACTGTGTATGAATGATATCCAGATCATTCCCTTTAACCTATGTATTATATTTCTGCTCCGTAGCAAGGAGTTAAATATACCAATTATTTTCAACCCTCATTAATTCTCTTGGCAATTTACGTGTAAAGAGTTAACAATCTTTCTTATAACTGATTTTACATAACTGAAACTACCACTTTCCTAATTGTTCCGCTGTCCTTAACATTTTCAAGTAGATATTCCTTTTTAAAATTACCCTACATAACTAAAACTACCAATTCAGTAATTTGGTCCCCATCTATAGCTGATTATCATAGACTCTTGCTTCTTACTCTACTATGACCATTTCAATTCTAAACTTTAATGTATAAACTTGTAATCGACAACGTATTGTTTATCCATGTTGTGTAAAAGATAAAAACCTTTCGTTCATCTTTCCCTTGGAAAGGGGAAGATAGTAACACAAAATAGAACCTTTCCCTCAATACTCTAACACCATCAGGATCAGAAGAGAATAAGATTTGGTCCAGAGGGACCTGATAGGAAATAATAAAGAGAGGTATCTAACTCAAGACTATATGAAAAAACTATGAATATTCGGGATTTTCACGTACTCACACTCTAATGAGTCCCTGAGTGTTAATATTGAACAGTACCATCCTCAAATAAACCCTTGCGAAACTCTTCATGGTCGATTAAATAAAACCCTATTACAGATTGTATATTGACATCGCCAGAACTGTCCACTACAAACTCTCTCGATAATGACACTTGACCGAAGGCTACGACAAAATAAGATCTGTCTAGAACAGAGTTTAACCTTTAGAGTACGTTTCAGTTCATTTCAATAAATCAAAATATTTTAGTAATTGAATTTATTTATTAGGTATTCCATACAATGCCTTACATATATTTATAAGTTGAATGACTGATGCGTATGCATAAAATGTCCAACATATCACATTTATTATTTCAGGTCTTTCATGAATTGTCACAACTTTGAGACAAATATTTTGATTATTTTTTGTTTATAAATAGTTGTAAACATATTTTGACAATTTGGTTACACGACGCTAGAAAATATATTATAAAACAAGATTGTGTGATGATAGGTATCTCAAAATGTCTGAGTAATAATAGATACAACTATGATTAATAAAGTAATTGACAAAAGTTTGTTTGTTTCATTAATTCTTTACACTATAATCAAATTGTAGGTCTCTGTCAAAAGTACCATATTTTCTCTAATTTAGTAATTTATAATTCATTAAACTCTTAGGCTTAACATATTCAAAGAGAAGATAAATAAATGACATAATATAGAAACAAATATTCTATCAAAATGATTACTATCCCTGAATGACGGTAAACGTCAATTATGCTTTACTGGTTTTAATGTTGGGACTTAATTTTTCGGAGGAAAGAGACACCTTTGATTTATTATTTACAATTATTATGTTTACTATTTTACTTTATATTTTCGGCTAGGTTACTAAGTACTTTTTATTGTTTTAATAATTTTCAACAAAAAGAACAAAGTTGTTTAGGTCTAAAAATATAATTATGTATGTTTAATACGATATAAATGCCTTCGATGCCTCATTAATTTAAATAAACTTTTGTATTTTTTTTAAATGCAATATATTTATTCAATTTGGGTCTACCAAAGTTTTATAAAATTATCATTTTTTATCACAACATTTACCCAATTTAAAATACGAAACCGAAATAATATATCATGTATTTCGTAATTTTTGAATCTGAGTTAGAAAAACATCACATACGTAAATCACTTTTCGTTAAATAAAATGAATTTTTGCAATCTCCCACTCTTCGCTGACAAGGGCCTTCATTTTGTGCAATGTTCGGAAACTTAAGTAAATTTAACACAAAACGTTCAAAACAGGGATTGGGGAAAATCAATATTGCTGCAAGGGTTACAGTAATATATTGGCGTCTGGCCAAAAATTGATTTGACATTATTAAGTTACGTTGTGCGTGTGAGAGAAAAAGAGAACAATGGTCCGGGGGGACAGTAACTCAACAATATGTACCATCAATTGAGCGGAAACTTTAGTAATAGTGAACATGTTTCCACCAGCTTTTATGATGTAATCTTTGATTACCAATAATCTCCAAATCATTTATTGTTGTCAGATTGTTATTAAACAGTTTTATAGAAACCTGTGGCAGTGTAAATATTTTAATCACAACCTAATGAGATCAATACAGTAGTAAACTAATGAAAAAAACACGTTGGTGGTTGAAACCTCTCTCTCTCTCTCTCTCTCTCTCTCTCTCTCTCTCTCTCTCTCTCTCTCTCTCTCTCTCTCTCTCTCTCTCTCTCTCTCTCTCTCTCTCTCTCTCTCTCTCTCTCTCTCTCTCTCTCTCTCTCTCTCTCTCTCTCTCTCTCTCTCTCTCTCTCTCTCTCTCTCTCTCTCTCTCTCTCTCTCTCCCTCTCTCAAACTATTAAAACTACTAGACAAACAATTAAAACAAAATGCATCTCAATACAAAAAGGGATGATATTAGTAGTAAATCCCTATATAAGTCATATACATTATGGCATCACCCTATGTGAAATTAAATTCAATATAGAATTCAATTCTTTAAAATTTGACATTGGAATGGAGTTATATTAGAACCTTACATTACTAAATTATATTATAAATTCCATTAGTTAAAGTTACAAATAATGACTTTAAATAAAATACAAAATCCAGTAGTTATAACATTATAGAAGATAAATTATTTTTATAATTGATTAATATTATACTTTGTTAGACATGATTATATAACGTAATTTTAAATCAAAACGATACGTTATATTCTGAAAATACTTACAAACAATGTCATACAGCTTTTACTTGGAATACATTTGATGTATAATAAGTTTACCTGTAACAAAAAATAATAACAAAATAAAATTTATATAAAATTATCTTAAAAATAATGTAGCCAACATAAAATAAAATCTCTGTAGAAGCAAACATTAAAAAATATAAAGAACTAGTTATTTTTCCATTAAATACAAAGACACAAACACTTAAGAGAAATTATGTTTTTTTTTAAGTTTTGGGATAATTATTTATATATCAAATTATTACTATTTTTATTTATTTAGATTTTGTTTATTATTATACATTGTAAATTATTATTATACATCATTTGTATATAAAACAATTTTATTTTTTAATTTTTACTCTAAGGTCACAGAAATGATCAAGACGGTCTGCTATACTGGCATTTCTCTATCCCTTTATCTAAAATTTTAAAAAAACCGTAACATTATTCTTTTACATTGTGAAACAAAACTACAATAATCTATATTCTACATCTATAAAAAATAAAAACAAAACAAACTAATAAAGAATATTAAAATAAAACATTTGAACAAAAATAGCGTCGGAATCATAAAATAACCAGAATTGAACTAAGAGCCCTGAATGGAGAGATGAAAGAGAGAGATCTAACCCAAGAATATGTAAAAAAAAAGTGTAAATGCCTCGGGATTACATTCTCAACAGTCATTGTAAATGAGTCTCTGTGTGAAGAATTTAATACACGTTAACATTAATAAAATTGTAAGAACAAGAAAATATCGATTAAGAATATATATTCACAGAATAACAATTTATTTCTGATCACACTGTATAGCAAATTTAAAATTAAATAAACTGTACATGATAAAAAGATGAAAATAGTGTTGGAATTTTAATAGAAACATATTCTGAAATCTAGTACTAGCCTTAATAGAAGGCTCGTAATTATTTATTGAAATGTATATTTTTTTAGCCGACTTTATGAAATAAAATAAAAATAATCAAATAATCTGTCAACAACGATGTAAACTGGGAAGCAAAGCTTACTTTGATTTTGAATTCTATAATCGGAGAGTACATAAATTTTAATATTTTCTTTGTGTGTGTTTTGTATATTGGACTAGAATCTAAAAAATAAAAATATCTATAAAACTTTTTACCATGTATGGGAGCTGGTAAGTCGTTACTGTCATGCCAAGTTATAGCTTTCAAATGTTATACGTTTTTATCACGTAAATTTAAAAACATGTAAATTTGTGTGGCCATATAACACAATATGTATTCTCTACATAAAATTAGAGTTCCATGCAATAATCGCAAAAGTGTTATTTCTTTATACGTTAAAAATGTAGATTGATATATTTCAAACAAAATATGGTAATAATACCAATCGAATGCTAGATAACTCCAACTATTTTAAAATCAATTATCTGACTTTATATTGCAAAAGTAAATGTACTCCTATAACATAATGATATAACATTATTCAATACAGCGTCCATCCAAGTTCATTTAATTAGACAAATTTGAGTGGATTTTAAATATGAATATATTCCACGGATTAAATAAGATTTTCAATATTGACTTCAAGTGTAGTTTCAATATTTCAGAGGTAGCCTGAACAAATTTAATGACACGATTCAATGCAATATAAATTAATACTGATAGAATCGATTGTTATATAAATAAATGTACATTGTACTGGAAAGGTTACTCAATTTGGGTAACAAATGATTTAACAAAGAGGCTGCATGCAACTTTTCCTCCCTTTCTAAAACATTTTAAGTGGGTTTAGGAATTTAATATCCTATGTCTGTTCTTGAAATGAAGAGACCAAGAATAAATAACAAAAATCTCGTATACTAGTGAAATTAAACCATACATGGACATTCCTTTCTCTTAATCATAATACTATTTCTCAGAATCATGTACTTTATTATGTCACCTTAATGCTCATTTTTAAGCTATTAAATGTAGTCGATTTTCATTTCGTTTAAATGTTGTGCAACTGTCACTGATTGATTTATCACCCCACAAATGTACCAATAATTAGTAAGACGGTTGCGTAAGGAATGTTAAAAACGAGAAAAATAAACAATTGTTTTAAATGGAATCAAAATTACGTCATATGAAAGCTTTTTAATGATATTTCAAATAGGCTCAGATTTAAAACAAAACAATATATCTATTGAGGACTTCATTAACGCTTAGGGGTCGTTAATTTCCATTAAAAAAAAAAAAAAATTTAATTTGTTTTAAATTCTAATGGATTAACATATAACATTATTATACCATAAAAAAAGCAATAATCATAAAAGGAATTGATAATATGGTTGAGTGGGGTTATGACTCTTTTCTGAAAGCCACCTATAAGACAAGTGCTTCTTTGCCAGATACTTTTTTTATTCACTAACGGGAATCTGTAGTAGAGTAGATGTTTGCACTGCACTTTAATAACACATATGCACTGGGTATTTTAAAACTATGGGTTAGAATTCTGGTGGTTATATATAGTTAGGTTTGATGAATGAAATGGGAAATGAATTAAAATGGCCTATGTAATGGGAAGTTTGGTGTTCATGACTATTTTGGTGGCGGTTAGGGTTTTGTGGTTGATGAGGTGCTACCCTGAGGTGATAGTGTAATTACTAGAATTATGTTATCCTTATATATATATTCATTCAATAATCGATATATAGCCAAATACAACTTTAATACAAATTATAGGTTGAAATTAGTGCATTGAAATGTGAGAAAATAATTGAGGAAATATAACAGGATTATTATTAATACAGACAAGCTTGAATATAATCTTTCACATGACATACCCTTATATATCGAGGAGACACTGTTTATCCTTTTATACTTTTTCAAGTACTGTTTTAAGATCTTCAGATCAGTACTTTGTATTGCTACACTACTTTCAAAAATTCACATTATTATCTTCCCATGTAGTTCTTTGCCTACAACTTCCTCCCCTTTTTACAATTATTACTTTCAACATTTGCTTTAATATTCGCTCTTCTTCCATTCCATATGCATGTTCGTATAACTTCAGCTGCCTATCTTATACTGTTTAATTTCCTAGTTTCTTGGAATTTTCTCTTTCCATGTCTTATTTATTCCAGTCTTATTGACTACCTTCCTGGATTATCACATTTCACTTCAATGAATTATGTTTTAGTGTCTGTCTCAACGATGCTTTCAAAATTTATAAAGCAAGGAAGGAGCAAAGACTGATGCATGTAACTGCATATAAATACTAGTTGTTATCAACTTTTCCCCCGGACTTAAATGTTTATAGACATCATTTGCTCACCTATCTCCTCATCAAACGATAAAGTCACTTAATTTATGATGTTACTAATTTCCCACAGCACGGACGAGGATTTGGATAATGGAAGACTTATTTGACTACATACATTTACATTAACTGTAAGTAAATGTACCTTTAAATAACAATGGTCCAATTTTTTTTTTCCAAATTCTGAATGGATTTTATAAAAATTAAAATAGTTTAAAATGGATTTAAAGAAAAATCATTTTACAACATTTCTTTATAAGTATTTATTATAAAGTGAACAATCTACAGTACGTTTATTCAGTGATAGCATTGTTTTGTATAAATGATTGAGATGATACTTTTTTCCTTTTGTGTTTTAAACATTTTCCACTAGAATGGTAAACAAGTAGCCAGACAGTCACTCTCATTCGTCTTATTTACGTTACCCTCACACAGAACAATAATAAATCATGAAAAACGGTTTAAAACATTCCTACACTTTTCTAGACATCCCCTTTATAGAGAACACAATATGTCTCCGTCAACTCCATCAAAAACAGCCTGCAGATGAATTAAACTAACAAAAATATTCCCACGATCGTCTATCAGAGACCAATCAACAACCTATTTACATGTAAATAGCACAAATAATTTCCCACATGACGAGGAAATATTTTCCCATTATTATTTACCTTTCGCTACGAAAACTTTAGATGTATGCACAATTCGGTTATGTTAAAATATAAGCTGTTGCAAAGTTGTTTCATTCGAACTTCTCACATATTTTAATACTCCCCTCTCCATTATCCCGGAAATCTTAACTTTGTATAACTTCACCATAGTTTAGCTTGCCATTTTCCTTTTCTTCTATTAATGTTTCCCCACTCATATCTTAATCTACAAGATATTATCTCTTCAAACTTCTTTTCGAGATTTTGAACCTTCTCAACGTCCAATACAAATCAAAGTTATAACTCGTAACTACATTCATAAACCTATTACCCTCTTCAACTCTAAGTAAATATCCTGTGTTTTTAATCTAGAATAAGACATAATTACTTTATTAGTTTCGTTGCAATATCATTAGCTAAGTACTAAATTTATTTTTGTATTCTGTCTAAATTTAACTAATGGACTATTATTATATATTACAATCATCTGACTTATTCTTAAACCCATAAAAATATGCTTTAGTAACAAAGTATAGGATATAAATTACGCAACAAGCAGACCTCTCGTAATTCAGTATGCAGAACGTCTTTTTAAACTTGGCCACCATTGGGATCTCTGAAACTAAAGATTTACACAACACTTCACATGAAGTTTCTCCTAACCTAACCTACCTTACATAACTTACCTTTCTCCTTACCTACATTTTCCTTTATAATCAAATGGTGTATTAGATTTTTTAATTCAACCGCCATTTTCCAATATGGGGGCTAACTTAAAAAATTCCTAAAGAAACCGCCAATTTTATATTTAATTTAGATTTTAAACGATTTTAGGACTTTTTATTCTTGGAATTTGTTTATATTATTACTTGTTTACGAGATATAAGCCCAAAGGATCACCGAAGTTTTGTTTAAAATACATGGAAATTAGAAACTATTTCTGAATACATTTTAAAATTTCGATTATACACGTATCGTTTCATAAATACTGGTGAATTTCAGGTTTTATAACACACAAAAACCTGATAATTAATTAATTAAACTTATTAGTAAGAAACCTAAATGGCTACCTAAACCCTTAATTGCGGGGTCTGATCGACCCTCGGGTGTTATTAGTCATTAGTAGGTCATCCGAGTAAATTAACCAGGAATTATTATGACCTAAAGGGTTAACGTAATTCCCTATCACGCCTGTCCCTAACCGTAAGTTCTAAGAATTAAGTTATAATAATTAATTAGTTAGTGTAGTAAAATAATAATAACTCATTATAAGCTGGCTGTGAACATAGTGATTACTTGGGTTGAGACTAAACGTAATTAACGTAAAAATATATTTAACGGGTAGATCCTAGCACGTTTTCCAAAAACTCCATATTCCGGAAGTTATGCGGATCCAACGTCGGTCCTAACAAATAACTAGGGCTGACCTCCCCCCGCAAGACTATCGTTCCAATGTTGAAAATGCAAACATTAGCTCATACAAAACAAATATTGATATCTTTTTAATGCAATTATAAAATTTAAAATAGGACCTCTCTAATTTGTTCATTCATACACTCAACCGTAGCATAATGTTCTTTATTAAGTTTGTCTGCGGACCTTGATGGACAACATATAAGCCCACATGTACCTAGCATTGTTCATGTAAAGTAGTGTTCAAAAACTGCACAATTACGTCACTATTATGAGCTAATACATCATAAATATTCTGATAGTCACAAATTGACTAAATTTAAGGAAAAATTCGAAACACATTCAAAAACTATTTGTTAAATTTTCCCTGAAAATGTTTAAAGAAATTATGGCTTTAGAGGATTATTTTCCTGGAAAGTGGAAATATGTTAACACATTTCATAAGTTATGTTATTTTAGTAATACAGGCACATGTTTCTACTTCATAATACATTTTCACAAATTTAGTTAAAAATTGTTAAAAATTAAATGGACGTGAGATGAAAGATGTTGGGAAGTTTTAGTGTGTCATAAAAGTACGCCTAACTTAATGCAAGACGTAAACTCTAGCATGTGTTTTATACTGTAATAAAAATAGGAAGTTATGTTTATTGCGCAGTTTATAACTAGGATTAGCCTATATATCAAGTAGTATATAAAAAAAAATATTGTGATATAATAATTAATTGGTAACGGGTTGATATTTTGAATTTTAAAATCTTATTTGCATTTAATAGAAAGTATAAATATATAAAAAATAAGTAAAGATCACTTGAAGTCTCACAAAATAAATAAGAGTTATACAGTCTTCTGCAAATTAATGTGAACACGAGGTAATTTGTAGTTTGCTATGTTTTATGACTGATTCCAAATGTAGTATAACTGTTTCCCTCAATTTTAAGTATTGCCTGACAATATCGTATTTGTTTTGAGACGTAATATATTAATTGTACATCTATTTTACTTCGGTTTCTTCTAGTGTAAGTGATATTATTGCGATTTTGTTAATAAGTTTCGAAATCTAGCAATATGGATTTAACTCCTAAGAAAAGAAGCAATATACTAACACTTAATGAACATACTAGTATGACTCAAGAAATATGTAGCTAAGTGGAAGGTTAGTCTAGGTGTAGTTTATAAGTAGTTAGATAAAATCTTGTTATGGGTACAATTTCACCCAAACGAAATGGTCGCTGTGGAAGAAATCTAAAAACTACCTTAAAAGATTTTGGAGTTTTACGTATATTAAGTCAAATTAATCCTCAGAAAAACAGTTTTTGAGTTACAAAAAAACTTAGAATCAGCTGGTGTGAAAATTCACGAATCTACTGTAAGAAGAAGACTTTTGAAGTTTGGTCGCAGAGCACGAACCCCTATAAGAAAACAACTTCTTACGAATGCTATGAAGAAGAGAAAGCTTGTTTGAGCCAAACAATACAAAAATTGGTGGGCTGAGACTTGTAAAAAAGTCAATTCCTCCGATCCGATGAGAGTCTTTTTGTAGTTCAGGGCATAAGCTTATCACATATGCGAAAAAGCGATGATGAACGGGTGTAGCCAAAACAGAACAAGCTAGTCGTAAAGCATCATCTTGAAGAAGATGTTTTGGAGATGCTTCTCCTACTTTGGACGTACAACTTTAGTAACCGCCTATGGGATGATGAACAGTTAAAAGTGTATCTCAATATTGGAAAATAGGGCTTCACCAGAACTAAAAAAACTTGCAAATTTACTTGGAGTCGAAAACGCTATTTTCAACACGGTTTGCCCCCCTGCTACTCATCAATGTTAAGATTTACATGTCTCAAAATGAGATTCAGTGTTTGGACTGGCCTAGAGATTTACCAGTTTGAACCGAATTGAAAATTTGTGGGCAATTGTAAACACAAGATTAAGAAAAATAGACTTCACTACCAAAGAAAAGTTGATTTGTGCTGTGATTAAGATGTCGTTTCACGATCAAGAATTAGAGAAGTAAATATTGATAACCTATAGATTCAATGCCTAAAAGAATTATTGCGTGTCCTCTGAAGTAACGGTGGAAGAAATGCTGATCCCATTTCGAGGAAGATGCAGCTTCAAGGTATACATGCCCAAAAACCCAAAAAAATACGGGTTTAGACGTCTAGTTTAGCTGACAGCAGGACGTCTTATTTGCTGAATGCTTATCTATACACTGGGAAGGGCAGTGATTGCTTAGGACTATCACAAGTTGAAAAAGAACTACGTGTATCCACTCAGTAAGTAATAAGACTGAGTCGACCCATTCTCAATACTACCAGAAATATTACTGCCGACAACTGGTTCACCTCGATGGAGTTAGTAGAAGAATTGTTAAAGAGAAAACTAACTTACGTCGGAACGATGAAAAAAACAAGAAAGAAATCCCACTAGAATTTTTTCAAAACCCCCACAGACCTGTCGGCTCATATATTCATGGTTTCAAGAAGGAAAGTACACTGGTCAGTTTAGTTCCTAAGAAAAAAAAAAACGCAGTGATTTTAGTTTGATGCATGCACCGCATTGCTTCAATTGATGCAAGAAATAACAAGCCTGAGATAATATCACAATACAACAGCACAAAATGCGGAGTAGACTTACTCCATATGAAGTGTGCTGTGTTTTCGTCAAGTCGTCGTACTAGGCGTTGGCCTTTATCAGTCTTTTACAGACTATTGCATATTAGTAGTGTCAACTCTTTCATTATCTATATGAGCTATACAGACATTCCTGATATGAGCCGGTTTGAATTTGTAAAGCAGTTAGCAAATGAGATCATTGTCCCACACCTCCGCTCAAGACTTACATCGAACCTTCCCAAAGAACTAAAATCCAGCATACAAAAGGCATTAGGTGAAGAATATGAACCTCCAGCTCAGCAACCTTCAGCCTAGCAGCAGCTCCCCGTTAGGCAGGGAGATGTTCCAGTACCATGTGACCAAATGGCGAAGAGGAAGACGTGTTAGACCTGTCCTTACCAAAAGAAAAGAAAAACTGCAAATATGTGCATCAAGGTAAAAAACCTAGCTGTTGTGAATGTCGCCGCAAGGTGATTGGAGTGCGCAAAGGAGTGCAAGTGAGTCAACACCACTCAAGAGAGTCAATAATGTAAATAGATGAAACAAATATTTTTTCACATGTAAGTCAGTTTACACTAATCTTAATGATTTTACTAACTTTTTTAAACATTGATATTTTTGCTTATTAGTTTTACTTATTTTTTAATTGATTTAAAAAGGTTTCTTCTTGATAAGTGTTGAAAAAATGATTTCTTAAAATAGTTTTATATCACCTAGATATGATTCTTATATCACCTAGGCTTCAAAGATATGATTCTTGGAATAATTTTAATTACATAATAAGTGCATCTGTTAACATTAGGTAGTGATGTTTATATTAATTTAAAAACTGTTCTTGTAAATAAAATATAGATACCGACTAAAGCATGACGTAATATGTAATAATCGTGTACTGAAATGTAACAGTATTTAAAAAAATTCTGTACACTTGAACACAATCCACTTAGAGTAAAAACAAGAAATGTTTACTGTTTTATTGGGGGCCTACTTCCTGCATTGTGATTGTGATTTATTACTCATTGTGATTACAGTGGTAAATATTAGGCTGTATCCATCGCATACAAACACTGTATTACAGACTAATTATTATATTAAAAACAAACTTTTACCAACACCAATTGTGAGGCCTCAGTGATTGATTACTGATTTCTTAGTACCGTAATCTTTCCTACTAGTGTTTATATTTTACTCTAATTCATTTTACAAATTATAATAATTGTGTGCATTTTTATATTTATTAAGAAGCATCGAAACAACAATATTTAAGTAAATAATAATAACTTTTTTTTAACCCTATGAAGTTTTTAAATTCCTAAACTCATATAAACGAAAATATTTTAAAAAACTTCACATGTGAAAGTCAAAGAAAACAGTTATATTTAACATTTTAGTTAGCTTATTTCCTACATCTCGTTTCACACAGATTATTACTTTGATATCACCCTAAACTCTTATACTACGTCCCTTGGAATCGTATTTTAACTGTTCCGAGTAACAATTTAAAAACTAAAAATTAAATTATTGTCAACATATATCATTCAGACCACCTGCAAAGAATATTATTCTTAAATATCATATCAATCAACACGCAAACAATCACCAGAAAAATATGACCAATATATGGTCAGGTTAAACCAAAATATTATCCCAAATATCTTTTCCCAGTATTACATTCAAACGTGAATTATTGTAAATAGTAACATGAATTAACATTGAAAGTTATAAATGTTACGTAATATAATATACTCTAAACAATTATTTCCTAAAAATAAATGTAAGAAAACACAATTTTTCATAATGAACACTTTGAAATTGAAGTAATTTATTGTTCTAAGTTTTCACAAGTGTTAATTATTTCAAGTGAACTTTTCCCAAGTTATTAAATTTTTACAAATTTAAATTTTCTATCTGAACTAATATCATTTTACGAAAAAGAAAAAAAAATTATAAACGAACTGGTCTATTCCTTACTTTTTAATATTTTCGTTTTATTTTGAGTTTGATTATAATTTTTTATTCCCTTCATTTTTATAAATATCTATTATTAAACGTTCCATGATGTAAAATGGCAAAACTATAAAATCAAAATAAAACAAAGCCACTTATTAGAGTATATTTTCTGTGAGATTATTATTACCCTGATTGAACCGAACACCGTTATTACCAAAAGAGATTGCTAAAATTATTTGTAAATGTAGACCTCTTTCAATGGAATATTTATTGTATCATAAACGTTATCAAATTACGTTCATTTATATTCAAAATTAAACTTGGTTTATGACGTTGATTATAAATAAAACATTCAACGTTATTTTCATATATTGATGTTCATATCATAATCTTTGTTTACATTAACACGTAACTCGGTACCAAAATGAACGTGCTGTAGTGGCAATTAGTTTTGCTGTAGTGCTTTGACAATTAAAACTGATTTCGTTAAAATACAATGTAATAAGAATCTGTGAAAATAGTATGAAAACAAAATATAAATACTAGAGAGAGGGAGAGAGAGAGAGAGAGAGAGAGAGAGAGAGAGAGAGAGAGAGAGAGAGAGAGAGAGAGAGAGAGAGAGAGAGAGAGATATGGGAGGGAGGGAGGAAGGTAGAGAGGGAGGGAGGGAGGGGAGAGGGAGGAGGGAGAACGGGAGGGAGGGGAGAGAAAGAGAGAGAGGAATCTAATACAATATTATAACAAAAATGTAAATTCAGCTAGGGTCCTCGGGATTAGCTCATCCACAAAGTGAACCCCGGAGGAGTGATGATATAATAAATCGATTGTGACATTTTTACGGATATGTACGTCTTTCTACAAGCTGGAATTTTTATGAAGTTATTTACCAATATTTGGAGATATAAAGACTTTCTAAACCTGGATTCGAGAACATTGACATTATCTATTAGTCTTTTACGTCATGTTCAATCAAATTAAATTTATTCGAAAAATAATCTTCTACAAAAGACTAAAAATAAGCAATAAGGATAGACATTGTAGAATAAAAGTACTTTTCGTGGTTAATGTATATTTCTATAATCAATAGTCAAGCTTATTTAATATTTCGTGTAAAGTTTGAAACGAATATAAACAAAGTTCTTCTTATCGCAGTTATTGTAGCCTGAATTCGTTAAAAAAAATAACTCATCAGAAAAATTATTATTATCATTCATTTATTTTAACTGTAAGGTAACAGATTATTTCTCTGTGATAACACCGCAGTTCGATACAGGATTTTCTTCTTAAAAGCTCCAGTGTTGCAATTACGTTAAAGCATTCGTATTACAACTAAAGATTATGACATATCTAGGTTGTACAGACACCCATAGGCGAATGTAAATGTATCAAAGATCAGTTAATGAAGGCTTTGAAGTAAGGATGTATACGCTTTACACGTAAGCATGCATTATTGTTGATTTAATGAGAGAATTAATGGGTCGTAATTGCCTGTCTTTGAAACGAAATACGATTTGAAATTTGAGTAAAGTATAATGAATAATAATATTAAATATATGGGTTATATTAAATAATATTAAATATATAAAAAATATGGGATTATTACAATAATCTGTAGATCTGTATAAAATTAAAAAAAAAAAAAAATTGGTACATATATTCTGTCCTCCGGGACTCAGAATATACTTTAGAAAGTAACAGGGTAGCAATCCCGCTCATCCTATTTAGTCTACACCTTTTCTTCTGGTTTTGCATTAGATCAGCCTTTCATCTTTTTTACCAGGCCTTTTTTCACCAAACTTCCGTTATTTTCCTACCCCGATACTATAAGACCATTGTAAGAGGACTTTATTTTATGTTATTTTCTTCCTTTAATAAAAAAAGGCAATTTTTAAGCATAATCGTAGTAATTCTTCAGTCCACGCTTGCCTGTCTAGTGCAAGTTGTATGTTATGGTTAATTTATTAGCTTTTTCGTTTCAACAGGGTTCTGGATTTGAAACTGGTGGCCAACCTTCGACCTTAACCTTCAAAATACTATAACTTCTGTATCAAATCACTCAAACTTGATCTAGATTCGCATATCAAAGCTTCTTACATTAATATACAAAGACACATACTGGAAACACTTTATGACGATTTTGCTCGCCTAATTAGGATAACGATTGTCCACGAAGCGTCCAAGGTATCACAACAACGGAAAATACGTTACGTCTGTGCTTATCTTTCGCTAACCGTTACTCTTAAAAAATATCGACAAATCACTTTACTAATTCGCTGGATCACTGTGTTAAAGTTGTATTTCTTATAAATCTGAATCCAATCCAAAGATAAAACAGTTGATTTGAGTGTAAATTTGTGTACTTCAAACAATTAGATTAACCGCTCTGCTTAAAAAGGATTCATCGAAATGTATAAATAAACTTATATAGACCATTTTAAATCTTAATTATGGAAGTGTCAATGTCATGTTCATTTCTTTGTTAGTGTAATTGACTCATTTAATAAATTGTTAATTAATTCCTTAATAAAATGGTCCTCCGATGATACATTGTTCATAAATATTCAGCAATGATAACAGAGAGGTTTGTTGCTTTTAAATGACAAGAGAAAAGTTAATGGCACTTTCATTTTTGTATCTCCTGTAATTAATTTATTTTCTTTAAAAATTAATAATAATTTACAAATCAAAACTTCCGTCAAACTGTCTATCTGTCTGTATACTTCGGTAAACTCCAGAATGATTGACAGATTTGGTTAAAATGTTTCCCCTTTATTCAGAAAAAAATGTAACAACTATTTAAGCTATATTGAAATAAAACAAAACTTCCTTTTTAAAGGGAATATTTAACACTTCCCCAAGTACGACGAATAACAGAACACATTATAATTATGAAATGCTGTCTTTTCCTCTTATAACTTCAGATTCATTTCAGAGTTTATGTTAAATTTGTTTCTATTTTTGATCCTTAATCAGCCTAAAATTTGGCTAAATTTCAGATACGTTACGCTATGATTTATTTTCACAGAACCAAGATAGACCTAACCACGTGTTTTCACGTTCGATAATACAGGTACAATAATAAACACTTTATTTCTACAATACAAAACAGGACGACGATTCAAAGTCTAAGTTGTCACATGCACACAAACCTTCCCAGCACAGAACTACAACCAGGGGTTCACTACTATACCACTGTGTTGTAGTTCTGTGCTGGGATGGCTCGGCATCAGTTGTTATCAGTATGGCAGTTTGTTCCCGTATAACCTGTGTCACATTTTATCTTTTATGTTTAATTAAAAAGAAATAAGGCCCATTTTAGTATACACATGTTAATTTCAATTACAATTTTCACAACATTTTGTATTTCAGATTGCCTTATTCATTCCATTTAGGATATTTTATTAGGTTAAACTTAATTTTTAAATATTCGTAACAGAAATACTAAAAAAATACATTTACATAGAACGGCATATTTTTATATATTTGTTACGCCATAATCCATTTATTATTTATATGTATAAATACCATTTGCAAAACATATTATATGCTAAATCAAAAATAATTTTAGATGTACATACAAAGAAATAAACAAGTGTGTGATATATCAAACTAAAGTATAGCACGAAATATTATATTTCGTTAAAGTTTACAATACAAATATAAAAATGAACAATTTTACTCCTTCAAACATACAATAGAATTGTGTTGAAATAAAGTTTGCGCTGTGATAATTGGCAGACTTACTTTTATTTCACGCCTCGCAGTTTTTACTTTTCATCGTTACTAACAAAAGAATTTCCTGATTGCCTAAATCTTCTCCGTGGTACATTATCACATGAGATTAAAACTGCTTTCTTAAAAAAAATAAAATAAAAAAATTATAAATAATAAATAAAAAAAAACCATTTAAAAGAACAACTTTGAAGAATAATAACTGTTTGTAAATCTACGGCAAAAATATACAGTTTCAAAACTGATATTTTTGAAAAATTAATTTTTCAACACGACTATAGAACTTTTAAAATTATGAACAATAAGAACCCATTTCCAAATGTTCATCTAAATGTTTATCTTTTAAATGAAAAAAAAATATAAATTAAATTATGAAGATTTGAAAATCAAATTTAAATTTATCAAAAGCGTAATAAAATTCAACAATAAAACGAATTTGCAGAGAATTTAAATGATCTTTAAAAGTAGATAAAATTGTTTCAAACTTTTACAACTGGCGAAAAAGTTGATGTAAAGTTAACTCCTCTTAAAACTGAGTTTTACCACTAATTAAAGGGCGGGTTTAATGTCAACAAGAGATTACAAATTAATTTTAAAAGGTATTATTTTAACTGAGCTTTTATTCTTTCGCAAAAAATTATTAGTTTAAGCAGTGAGATAATATGGTGGGTATAAATATATTTGTAGATAATTTATTTAATTATTAAAGGAGTAGAATTATCTGAAAATATTGATTGAATAACACTTCAACAGGTCCAATTAGTTTTCTTATCCCTCTCCCCCATTACTCCTAAAAGAAGATGAAATTTGTTATGGTTGGTGAGTTTGGATTATTGAAAATCACGTCCAAAAATTACCTATAATGAGTATAGGCGTAGCAATCCCGAGGGACCCTAGCTAGGTCTACGCCTTTTTTCATGCCATAATGGGTTAAATCCCTCTTTTTTATTTTCCATAAATTCTCTATTGATCAACTCTTTTTCTCTTCCGACCCTGACTGCTATTTATTTATTTATATATATATATATTAGAGGACCATATGTGTATTTATTTTAAGTTCGTTTTTTCCTTTATTGTATAAAGCGATAACGTTCCATTGGCTTTTAGTATTTAAACATAAAGAAAATAAGTTATAAATCCAATAACAGTCGAATATGTAATGCAAATATAACAGGATGCTTTTGATATTGCAATAGGTGAAAAGGAAAATTAATTTATAATCCAAAAAACTGTTACTGCAAAAGGAAAATTAATCACTCACGTAACAATCTATGAAAGGTTTTTAACACGATTTCTTAGATACTTCCCAAAATACAAATAATATGCAATAGCAAATATCACTCTAATCAAACTAAATTAATTTGTTTCCATAAACCGCAATACATAAACCAAAAATGATTTATTATAATGTCGCAGAGTTAATAACACATAGAATTCCAAATCTAATATTTATTAATATATCTAAAATTCAACTCAGAGACTCGCTCGTATTGTCAATGGTTCTGGAGATGTTTTAGATAATTTAAAAAACTATCTTTTGAATTAATCCTTACCAAAAGTTTATATAAGAAAAGCTACCCTGTAACTAATCTGTTAAAGCCCCACACGCATGGAATCCACAGTGTTGGCTGTACCCACAATTTCCCGACTCGGAAACCACAGCTACACCTTTCTGCCCCCTACTTAGAGTGATTATTTCAGAACATATAACTTATTTTACATTACCCAGCTACAATATTTATTAAAAGAACATAGTTAATTTATCAAGAATCTGTTATTAACGTGATAACAATACCAAAATAAAATAAATTATTATCACATTGGCTGAACTCCTACTTAAAAAAATATTCAAATAAAAAAACTAATATTTATTAATTAAAACAAATACATTCTACATTCCTATTTCCTAACACCATTTTTTAATCTTAAAAACTAGTCAAACGAGTTAAATGATGCCAATTTCCAAAAATAAACTCAAATTATTTTTTAACAGTATGTATAAAATATTATTATAAAACTATTACTAAATATAACTTTTAAACCGTTTTATTAGGTGATACCTTTTTTTCTTCTTTTTTTTCCTTTTTTTTCTCGTTCTTTTGGATTTCGGATATTTGAATGGTCTGTGACAAAGTTAGTGCAATGGTTTTATACCATTTATTTTTTAATAAGTCTGGGGATTTACTATCAATAAAGGCAAAATATAATAAAACAAAAAATGGATAAAACAGTAAAGTCTTTAAATTTAATTCGCCTTAATTTTAACATAATACTTACGAGATTTACAATGTATGTTAACCACACATTTACAATGTTGTACTATTATTACGAGAACCTTCTGCACTAGTTTTCGTAATTGCCAACAAATTAGATTATTTTAAATGCTGATGTAATTTAGAATGTAGGGCAAATCTGTAGTTCAGACTTCAGCCAGGGTTGCCAAAATATTAAAACATTTAAACATATGCAGCATGTCGCTTTAATTAGGTCTGGCAAAGTTACGTTATTAACGACAATAACTTGTAACGCTAAAAAAATAAAATGGATTCCGTCAAAAGTGATGAATCAATAGTATAAAATAAAATCTAATAATCTCAGGTGTGAAACAAATTTTCGATTATATTACATATTGTATAGTCTATTCAATTTGAAAACAGTTAATTTTTACACACTTTCCATGCTTTCGTTGAATAGCCTTGTACAACTCATACATGATAATGAAATTTAATTTTTTTTTGTATCAATATTTATTTATAATTTGAGAATAATCTAGTATATAAATTTGCCAACATAATAATCTGTTATACGCAATATGGGGAAAATATTTGGGCCATTAATCTGCACACTTTGCCAAAATTTGTACGAAATCGGTAAAGCTGATTTTTAGATATTAAATTTCTACGTACATATGCCCTGTTAGATTTAATCAAAATCTTTTAAAACTATTTTTAGGAAATCCGAATCTATAGCTTTAGTCTCATAGCAGCGACCCTAAAGTTTGTGTTGGATTAATAACAAAATAATATAATAAATTACCTCAATATAATACCTAAAAATATAAATTATTATTAACTGAGCTATCCTAGTCGCTTCCCAGCACAGGGCGTAGATTTCTCCCCTGACTTTTTACGTTTATTGCTGCAATTTTGAGTTTCTAAACTAATTACCTCGCATATGCGACATTGAAATTAATTTTTACTCATTTATCAGCCCTTACGTATGTATTTAAATTAAGAGAAATCTACGCCCTGTGCTGGGAAGCGACTAGGATAGCTCAGTTGGTAGAGCATTGGCGCGTAAAGCCAAAGGTCCTGGGTTCGATTCCCAGTCTAGGTCGTATATTTTTCACTTGAAATATTATTGTATTTTCAATACCTGCTAAGTAAAAAATCGTATGAGCGGAAAAATTAATAAATTAAATTTATTAAATTATTATTATCAAACATTACTTTAGGCTTTAGGCTATAGAGAATTGCACAGTGAAAGACAAAACATCTTTTTGTTATATTTCGTTACCCAAAAAACACTTAATTTGTAGCTCAAGGGCGCTCAAAAGTTATATTTTCTACAAAATATTTATTAGATATCGATTTTCTGTTCCACCACATAGCACTTCAAAGTGGAAATAAAGTATTTTACCCCTTCCCCCCATTAACTTTTTTACATAGTTTTTTTATCACATCAATTTCAGACTAAATGAAGTTTCTGTACTATGGTTACTTATACTATGGTTTGTGACGTGTTAAAATTTTCGGCCGCCATCTTGTTTCAGCCCAAATTGAGTAAATTTTTAAAAAAGTGGCAACTTGATGTTTTGATATGTGATTTATTATAGTTTTTCAACCCTGAGTTTAGTGGTATAGCCTATATATCTAAATTTATTCACGAAAACTCATATGAAATATATCAAATTTCACTTTTTTCAAATACTGCAAGTCAAATCTTTTTAATTTATAAAATGAATTTTCGAGTGTTGCACTGAGTTAAAAGTCAAACTTTAGTGCAGTAATATTAACTGCACACAATTAAATTAATTTTCAAATCAAATTTGTCGATTTCAAGATGGCGGCCGAAAATTATATCATATCACAAAACGTAGTATAAGCAATTATACACAAACTCCATATAGTCGATATTTCAATGTTTTGGAATGACTAGTTTCAAGATCTGACATATTCAGAGAACACTCAATGCCACGTTGTGCTTCTTTGACGGAACCAACTTCTGTAACTGACAGGGTGGGTGAGAATTGATTGGTGAGGAGCTGAACGCATTTAATTTGTCCATACAGAAGTTAATTTAAATTCAAATCAGAGTGTTCAATTTCTCAACATTCAAAAACTTAATTGGTTAAAATTCCCCCTTTCCATTACTACCTTCTACAGTTTTTTAAAAATATTTGATTAAATCTTTCTGTCTCTAGAAACAAAACTTTAAATATTATAAACATTTATAACATCTCGGATGAAAAGAAATACATAATGGGTATGTACCGCAATCTTGCTGTAGTTCCTACAACCCAACAACAAAACTCATTTTCATGTAAATATCTCACATTTAAGTTAATATTATTCTATGTTTATATATATTAACTTATTTTTATTTATGCGAAAAACCATCGTGATACCCTTAACTCCAAAACAGAACAAGAATAAAACCAAAAACAAAAATAACAACAATAAATAAATTAATAATAATAAATTGTGATAACATTAATAGGCAACAACATAATATATTACAGGGGAACAAGTAAGTGAAATTATCTCAGAACTCGTCAAAAACATTCAAGCGACGCAAAAAGCACACTACTCGATCAAGCCAATATCACCAAACTCGAAACAGGGCAGAACAAAAGTCCTATGTGTACCCAATAAAACAACACAGTCGATTAGCACGTGGTTAGCAGCCACAACTGTTTAACAGAATAGGAAACTTGAAGTATTTCCGTGTTCCATCAGAAAACTATGAGTGATCATGAAATGACATACGAGAAGACGGGTTTTCTAGACGTCTGGTGTTCTCCAGTAACCGACAGTTTAGTGGACATCATAGTTTTCCACTCTTTCTCTCATTGCCAATGACGTACTTGTTTCTTACAGAAATAAATTTAGGTCCTTATGACACTCTTCGAAACTGAGAACTCTATGTTACTTTGCTACATAGTTTGGTGTTGTTTTTCAAATTATTCCAGCTATTAAAATGAAACTTCAACATCCTGTTTGTAGCATGTAGGATATCGACAACTAAAGGAAACTATAGCCTATGCTGGATAGTCTGCAGAGCACTTCAAGTTATCGTTCAAAGAAATCATTATTTTAGCTAACGTTGGTAGTAATTCATAATTTTAAATTTATTCCCCAAAAATATTAATCCTGTGAATAAAAAAAAGATTCATGAAAAAAAAATTTTAACTTTTTTATACTACCCGAATAGCTAAATACAGAATAATTATTTTTTTCCTTGGTTATGCACTAATAAATCCAACAAGTAAGTTGGTTTGTAAAATTTCACAAATGATATTATTGTGAAGATTTTGTGGTTGAAATCGAAGTTATTAATTTTCCATCGCTGAGCGTTATATATTAAGTTAAACATAAGGCATATTTTGAACTGTAACGAGTTATTTAAATGAGAACTACAAACTATATCTTATAAACAATACAACTAACCTTTCAATTCCAAGTAAAAATTCCAAAATGTTAGATTTTAACCTTGCTCTCTGAGTAACTTGAATAGTTACAAATATCTGATTGGTGTAAATGGTTTTTATATACAGAAATGATAGAAACTGTATGATTAAACCATAGGTAAAATAAATTCTGATTAGGTTTCCAAAGGCATTGCAAAGATATAGGTCTTTTAATAAAATACACAAAAAGAAGACAGACGCCAAAAGAAGTTTTTTTGATTTTGTTTTTACATAGTTTTTTTTTTAACATATTCCAACAAAATCGATCTATCTCCTCAAAACTATAAGTTATCATATTGCTTGTTAAAGTTGATTCGTAATTTAGAAAATATATTTTCCTTTAATATTTTTACTGTAATTTTATTTTATTTCAAACAAAAAGGTAAGAGAAGTTCCCAATTTAAAACATTTTCTATCTATAACATTGTCCCACATATCTATTTCAATAGTTTTGATGAATCATATCATACATTTTCTAATTCCATATTTGTTTAAAACAAAATGCAGAAATCTATATAAATATACCACCACAGTTTATTGAAAATAAATATTGAAACTCTATCTTTTCGTTAACAAAATTGTTGTTAACGTTTGTAATTCCATATAAAGTTTCTCACTAAGACAAGCATTTAAACTTCCTTTCACAGATTTTCAACGTAAGAAAAAACTCGCGACAGCTGCTGTTTCGAAACTCCAGCCTATATTAGATTCACTTGTCAAGAAAGTCAAACTGTAATATGGTTCACACAAGTTTCTTGAGTGTATTACAAATTATATATAAAATTTAATTTATGTTCATTTTATCTTTTTAAATACGTTAACTTTATTTATAGAAAGGAATCATTCTTTACGTTTTCGTAGGTTTTTTTTAAATATAATGATTTTTTTTAAATAATGTCTACTGCGTTCAGATGGAGGACATACGTATGAGAATTACCTGTCTGATATATTATTCAATTTCACTAAAAAATATACTTATAGATTAGACTCAACTGATACTTTGTATAAATATAAAACTTAGGGAAATATAAATATACGTTCATCTTATGGCAAACTCATATATATTAAAGTTGACAAATTAATTTTTTCAACAATATATTACAATTGTTTCAGCGGGGCAGCAAGATGATAAGATCAGTGTATACTCCAATTTAAGAGATGGATTTATTTCTCTCGAGATAAACTAACAGATTTCAATAAATTTCTCGCTCGTTTATTTCAACAGAATTAATGAACTATGAATTTTTGGATCTTAATGGAATCTATTATTTGATATTTGGGGGGATTTTTTTCTGTTAATATTAGGTACTGCCAATTTTAAAAAATGTATAGTATTTTTTGTGTACTCACATTATCTCCAATAATAATACATAGTATACTTTAACATTATCGATTTTACCTCACAACTAGTCATTTACAATCATATATAAAGACTATCGCTCGCTCTCTCTCTCTCTCTCTCTCTCTCTCTCTCTCTCTCTCTCTCTCTCTCTCTCTCTCTCTCTCTCTCTCTTTCTCTCTCTCTCTCTCTCTCTCTCTCTCTCTCTCTCTCTCTCTCTCTCTCTCTCTCTCTCTCTCTCTCTCTCTCTCTCTCTCTCTCTCTCTCTCTCTCTCTCTCTCTCTCTCTCTCTCTCTCCCCCCCCTCCCTCAAAAAACAAATAATGGAAATACGTATCTTAAATTTTCGGAATGTGTGGGTGGCCTAGACAATTAAAATTTTAAAAACACGAGGGGCGGTCAAGAGACATAAATCTATCACTTGCACTGCTTCGTATATTACCTTTTCTTTCAAAGCTTTTTAGATTTATTATGTCATTAGTTCAATTTAATTGTTAAACCGGCAAAATTCGTATTTAAAATTCGGTACTTAACTAAATCGTAGTTTTTTTTAATCGAATATAATAATAACGTCAAATTTCAACATAATATTTAGCTATGTTTTCAAGATAATATTTACAAACGCACAAGGATTTTTCTTAGAGTTTGTTTTACCTCATATACAAAAATATATGCTTTTATTATTACTTTGTATAACAATCTAAGCGGGTGTTTTTTAACAATTTGCTGCAGAAGCTAAATATAATCGCGTGAATAAAGTACCATAACAACAAAATAATGAATGTGAAATATTTTGTCACAAAACAATTCGAAACATGTTCAGACAAAATTAGTATCAACTGTGTAATTTTTATTACAAAACTTTTTAATACCTGACACTATTATAATGTTCGCATTGTACGTGGTAACTTATGAGTGTATATTTAGAATTAAACGAATGAAAAGTTAAATTAGAAAAACAGTACAAATATAAGTAATTGTTTTGAGTGACAATCATATTTTTAATTTATGAAAAGTCCATAAAACTCAATAATTTCTCAAAGAATTTTATGAAACAGGAAATGCTCTTTAAACTCTTATTCAAAGTTGATGTAAGTTAACTCCAGTTAAAACTTTTTTACCACTAATTGGAAGGGAAGTTAATAAAGTTAAAAACAACTTAAAATCGCATGAAAAAAAAAACTAGTCCTTAAACGTATACAATATATTAATTTAATGAAAACTAAATGAATTGTTGGTGTACACAAATTTCATGCGTGTGGAAAAGGGCAGGTTGTGATATCAAATAGGTGGGTTAAAACATAAATTAATAGATTTAAGTCATATATCATACAAAATCAAAATTGATTGAGACACCAATGTGCAGTATAGATTGTAAACGAGTGTTATTTTGGTATCATTGTGAAAATAGAATACTAATAAAAATATAATTTAGGTAGATAGTTTCTTTATATATAATTTAAAATTATAATAAAACATCCAAGTCGCAACGAGGTTTAAAAATTCGAAACGTCGATGTAAAACTTTGTAGTAAGGAAAGAAAATTTTGAAGCAAGAAAATGGAAGAATATATTTATAACATTGTACTCTATATTAAATGTCACACAGTAGTATTACCAAAACAAATAAAAAGTTATTCTTTTCAAAGGATCTTTCAACCAAACTAATACACAATTCCAGCTATACATTTCAAGAAATAAGGAATTACTATTTAATTACCTTGTATTGAGGTGTTACTGTCGAACAATCCTTACTTGTAGTTTGAACTATCTTATATGACGCGTTTCAACTATTTGTCAGTCATTTTCAAATATAAAAACACTTAGAAACACTTAACGACACATATTAATTCACATTTAAAACACACGATTAAAAACATATATACAAGGACGACGACCGTTCTCGTTGACTCACGATGAGTCAATTCAATTAATCCCTGGTCAGCTGATAATGATCTTCGTTATTGAGAGGGGGCACTTATACAGTCTATACATCGTGAATCACAGGTATGGTTTCTATATTATCGATTAAGTCAAAAATGGTATGGGAATGAAATTGAAGCTTGTTGTTAAGTAAGTGGATGGGGTTATGTTTCTGTACTTTGTAAATGTGGAATTCCTCTAATGCATTCATCACGGGCCCTTCTTACAGTGGTATAATATTTTTAAATTCTTGTTAATGTCTGTGTAACTATGGTTTGCATCAATTAAATGTTCGTTGTACTTGGAATCTATTTTCTTGTTGGCGGATCGTTTAGAAGTTGGGATGTGCTCTTTGAAGCGGGTTTGAAACGTGCGTCCGGTTTGGCCTATGTACGTTTTTGGACAATCATTGCATAAAAGTTGATATACGTCGCTGCTGTTAAAATGATCTGGGTCTCTTGCTTTTGCTGGGTTTAAAACTTTATTTAAGCAGTTGAAGGTCTTGTATGAAAGGTGGTAGCCTTTTTGCGGAAGATGTTGTGTGCAGTATGTTCTAAGGCTTTGTAAACTACAATTAAGGATTGTTCGACAGTATCACCTCAAAACAAGGTAATTAAATAGCATTTAATTATTAACAATCCAGTTGGGCTATAAGCAAACATAAGGGAAATAAGGAATGCTTCTGTAACAAATATAAGAATACATAGTATTCAGTTTTGAGATAAGTGTACATTACCATTGAATTTGAACTCTGCTCAAATTTAGATATTCGATATTTTTTGTATAACTTACAATATATAGTCTAAAATATGGAATAATAAATATATATATATATATATATATATATATAATTCTCTTAGATTTTATTTTGTACGTACACTATATTAAATTATACAATATCACACTTAATAATGAATTTAATTGATAGGGCTATATTAAAACTTCATAGGATTACTAGACAATATAGTGTATTCATATTACAACACAAAGGGTATTTAATTACATTTCCCTGAACGGAGCATGAAATCTGAAACCAATTTAAAATGTGATTACAGTCTCTTGGACAATATAATTTATGGTGTAATATGGTATTTATTTTTACTTAATTACGTAATGTTTCGTCGTGAGGATATCATATTGCCAACATTTAAATTTACTCATGGACATAAATCGTTAAATAAAATAAATAAAATAATTTATATATATATATAACATACTGCATAACTTTAAATAAAATATGTTAATTTGTTGAGGTATATTTCTTGCGAAATAACGTTTAATTTAAACGTTAATTAGTTGATTCAATGTTTTAAATTATTTAATAGAATGTGTTGTTTAACTTATTCAATACATAGATCTATAACAAAATTAAGGACAAACTAGTGCGAATCCTTAACTCTACTATGGGATTCTTCCCCATTCACTCCTCCGTGTTTATTACTTGTTCTTCATACAGCTTTACATGTATAGTGCAATAAAGTACATACAGTTTTTGTTCTCTCGCTTCTCTGTATTTCTCTTGGATTGTTATGACATGTAAAATGTTTTTTTTTCTGCTTGAATTACATTACGTGATCATACGAAACTGGAAAAAAGATATTTATTTTACATTTCGGAGGTATGTTCGGAGAATGTGTGGATGGTGGTCGTTATTGTTTAAAAAGTCAATAGTATAACAGTGTTGAATATTTAAAAGAGCCCTAACATTTCGTTAATGGATTTATTTTCTAGTAACATAAGTAAATGTCATAACACGTCAACTAAATCAAGTCAAACCGTCGAAGATTTAACTATAAACATGTTAATACAATTTAAGTCCAACAGGTTGAAAGGGAAGTTTAAGGCATACTTAATCTCAATAAGTAAAAATAAAAAATAAATTAAATCAAAGAAATCTTATAACACAAAGGTAAAGATAAATAAAATTAAAATCAACAGTTTCTTGAGTGCCACGACCGTAAATTAGACAGAGTTAGATTTTTCCTTTCCAACTTATAAAAAAGGAAAATAATTTAATTCCCAAGAAGCGTTCTTCGCTTGTTTAAACAATAGTCGAGTTAACAAACAAGTAAACATTGACATTACTGATAAAAAAGAACATTTGAACAGAACATATAATGGTACAAATTAATAGAAGCAAGCCTGATAAACAAGTAGGGAATACATGTAACCTCTCCAAAATTCAAAATTGGGTTGAAAAAATGTAAGAAACCATACAAATACTGGTAGGTTGTAAAATATAAGAATTTGTAAAATTAGGCCATTATCAAATAATTTATAATCAGAAAGTTAGACATTTTGAATTCTAATTGTAGCCAAGCCAGAGTGTAGATTACGTGGTAAAATTTTGACCTATATTAAAAAAGATTATGAAAATAATTCGATATAAAGTGTTATTTGAATAATAAAAAGTTAAAACACTCAAAATAATTTCACGACATAACAAACTCGTTGTCTTGACAACGGATTCACCGGCCCATAAGAATGGACGACTTAACGCAGTTGTAGTCATTAACTTACAATCAACGCAGTTGTAGCCGGCAAGCTTAAAAATACTGTAGCGTCCTTTTTGGAACTGCTGAGAGAAAGGCTGAAGGAGCAAGTTTTTTTTTTTTTTTTTTTTTTTTTTTTTTTTTTTTTTTTTTTTTTTTTGTGTGTGTGTGTGTGTGTATGCGAGGAAAAGTGAATTTCGCTGTCATATCGACCGAAGTTGAACCTAGAAATACTGGTAACGAAACAACATAGTGAACAATTTCAACTAAATTCTTTTCATAATATATCAAAATTTAAATAACCGTATAATTGCGTATAAGACAGGATTTCTTGGCCAGCACGAGCTCCCCTTTCCGAGATATTGTATTTTTAAAATAAAGAAAACATTTTGACGTATTCAACCATTGTATAATTAATCAACCAAAGGACAATCTAATTTGATAATGTTAAATTAATCCAAAGACTACTTACCTAGCATAAATTTGTTATAAGCAGAAATAACAATAAATTACTTTTACATTTTTATTAAAAACTATTTGTAGTAATATCCAATGTTTAAAAAATTCTGTTAATATTTTATTTACAATTACGGAAATATTGAATCTTTTCATTTCCTCAATGGTCAGACAAAGTGGTATATTTGACTAATCTTTAGTGTTTCCATTCATTTCTTTATCTTTATTCAATATATTTCTACCTTCACTTTCTGGAATCTATCAAGACTATGTACATTATTGTCTTAACATTATTCTTACTCTTATTAGTAAACCAACTTTTCATAATTTACATAATATACGTTTGGTGATAAATGTGTATTTTTTTGGGAGACTCACAGGCTACCTATGTTTACGTCATATTAAACATCCTTTACACATTAAAAATCACCATATTGAATATTTTCCATTATATTAGTACCTCGATAACAACAGTACTAAAAATTAAAACACACACAACAACCAAGATTCAGGAGTGAAACTGCGTCGATAATATAATATAGATTTATCTCAATTTTATAAATTGTTCAAATCTTGTTGAAACAATGAAAAGGAAATAAATTAGGAAAACCAAGGAAACTAATTAATTCCAGAAAACCTTAGAAACGTCAAAGAATATCAAACGTTTCAAGATTAATTTTCTTATCAAGTTTCAATTGGATCAACAGTTGGACGGATATGTGGTGATTACTTTAATGTAGCTTATTAACATTTATGTCGAAAATCAAATTATTGCTCAAATAACAATATATTTTTTAAATTTGTAAATATAAAACGAAATGAAAAAAAAAAAGTGATGAGCTTAGTGTGTATGGTTTTCTTTCTGTTTTAAAGGTTCGAAAGAAAAACCAAGGACTCTTATAATTTCACAACGTGATTATTAACCAGTAGCAACTAGTATACACATATACCACGACAAATTTTATATAATATTTGAAACTTTGCTTTTATATTCTTTCTATTTTCCAACAAATAAATATATAGTGGTAAGCCAAAATAACCCTTGAAGTAGTTAAGCGGTAAAAACTACGGTGTTTATTATTTTTTGGAAATATTATCTGTGGGTTAATAATTCAAATAGAAAGTTATTCTGATTTCGAATATATGTTTATCTGACGGAGAACAATATTTTGGCACTAGACTTTGTAAAGGACTTCGATTTAGTTTAAAAAAACTCTCCTTATGTGCCCACGCACCCCAAGCCATTACCAAGCCTTACTACACGCTTGAGCCATTTATTTCCATTACTGTTAGTATATCTTTTACCTACGAGTATGGTTTGACATATATATAATACAAAGGTTATGAATTAACATTTAGAACATTTGTCTACCACCTTAAATTACATAATCACAAGTTTTTGTGGTTGGCAATAGTTGAGTAATCGTAACGAAAGTGACAAGAACCATTTTAATTTTTTTGTAAATTTAGTTATGACTCCACTTATGTGTTCACGTACGATTATCATGATAATGGTAAGAAAAATAACTTAAAGTATAAATATTTCAAAGGGTTATTTGAACCATTACACAAAACATGTATTTGTGTATGTATTATTGAGCAATTTCAATCGGACTCGGAAAATTAATTGTGAACGTTGTTGAATAAAATCATAATCTAAAAATCTAATACAGTAATGAAGGAAAAGAACCTGAAAACTAAATTTCAATTTGTTATCACATAATACGATACATATAGACTATCAACTTAAAAAGCATTCGTATATATTATTAAAGCCCCTATGAATAATGTACTTTTCATTATTATATATAATATATTACAAACCGAATATTCCATTTTGTACTTTGGTTTATAATAGGTGGAGTTGTATGTTCATAAAGTAAGGGAGTTTATGATATATTAATGAATTTATTTATCCTATTCAAAAATCTCTATTTTCACTTTGTAATAGTAGTATCACTTTGTAAGGGCATGACAGATGTGTTGTTAATTTGACTATAATATCAGTAACTATTGTTTTACGAAACTTTAGCAATAAACAGAAAAAGATATTACGACTAGCTCGGAAAGGGAGGGATATTTCAGAACTGATTATTGTTTACATTTGAACGAGGAAGCAGATCAGCAAGCTAAACTTTCCTATGTATGGATTTGGCCCTAGGGATTACCAGGAGGTTATTACCAACTGGGCCAACAAAGTAATCAACAGAACCCGGAATACATTGCCGGGTCTTATACATTCCAAGAAGTTCCTTAGCCCTATTAAAAAGAGAAGGAAGGAAGTGCTAAACCTAAGCAGAAGAGAGCTAAAACTCCTCTGTGGTATACTAACAGGACATATCCATTGCAGGTATCACTTAAGTAAGATGGGCCTGGTGGACGATGATACTTGCCAGGTCCTGTGGTGAAGAGGTGGAACGCATGCAACACATCATCATGGAGTGCCCGGCCTATGCCAAAAAAGACATAAATTTCTAGAATATATCTTCATTTCGGAAGAAGAATTACTAAACCTCCCGACCAGGGGTCTGATCAATTTTGTCAAAGACATAGATCTCTCCTGAGTCCAACAAGAGGGGGGCACAAAAGATCTAACTAGGTCGCAGTGCTGGAGGTTTTTAAAACACTCTCCCCAGTCTTAATAAAATAAATAAATTTTACCTTATTGACCACCAGTCTAATTTACATTAATAGGAAGCAGATGTAATCTTATGTTTAGATAGTGAGAGAGAAGGTTTAATTTACCTATTGTTACAGGAAGTATATAATTAAAAGTTTACTTTGTACAGTATTGTTATTTGGGGTTTATCTACCTTCTATTGACATAATAAACAGTTATAAATGCTTTTCACACAAATTATACTTTTTTTGAGTAATGTAAATTAAGGCAACGCTTTTAGTTGTCTAACAAACAGCTTGTAGAGAAAATTATGGGGTAAACTCTTAAGAAAGTACGGCAGTAAAAAGAGGTTCTAGCACGTACTCCTTTGAAAATTTTAAAACCCCGTTACTTTCGATAGAATGAACGTGAGCGTATAAAAAATCGAGGTAGGTCAAATACGGATATGCGGAGTTTCAATTTTCTCAACTAAATCACATTAAAAAAAGGTATCTAAATGTTACTCTATATGGCCTCAATGTTTTTTTTTTACATATTTGTAGTTTTTCTCGAATTAATTATCTTCTTCTTTTTTCTTTTTTTTTTAGTATGGGTTGTAAGTAATTGCTTCACTTACAAGATCCACAATAAATAAGCATTTCACAGACAGAGTTTCAAACAGTATTTGAGCATCATTTTATCTTTTATTGTATTTTATCGTATAGATATAGCTGTTTCACGTTTAAGTACGGTGCACATTTTAAAACTTGAACTTCATTAAATGTTTTTCTGAGATTTAAAATTGAACACATCCATACACGACTCGCTTTTATTTTATAAAAAATGTTATGTAAAAAACTAAATTTAATCCTAATTAAGTAAATGCATAATTTTTAATATAAATGCACAAAGTGTTATTTCAATTCTGTACTGTGTGTGAAAAACAATCATGCGCCAGGAAAGAAATAAGCATAGATATAGATTATGTAAACAATTTCAATGCCATTATTTATTTAAAGCTTTGTTAAAATAATAACAATTAAAATCATTTAAGAAAATCATGGTAACTGTATAAATCCAGGAAACCTTGGAAACTTCAAAAGATGTGTTTGTTTCCTAAATTACATCAATTGGCTCAACAGTGACGTAAAAGGTGCGGTGGATGTATGTTGATTACCTCTATATATTTAAGTAACATCAAAGTCACACGATTGCTTACGAGGTAGCGTTTAGTTTGCTTGCTTTTTATTACATGTATTTATTTAATAACGTGCAATTTGGCATTTTAAATATAATAGTTTTTTAGCATTTGAAGAACTTTGCGAGTGACTAAATTTATTTTTATCTTTTATTTATTTTCGTATTTCATATTTTCACGTTTAACTACGTACTCTCGTAATTTATGTAGGGTTATTATGGTTATAGAAGAAAACCCTCTGTCATTTACTAAACATCATGTATAATCGTAACATGATCTAGTATTGTAATTTTCAATCCCCATTCATCAATCTTTGTGACAATTACCGTTGGAGGTCGAGCATTTCCCTAAAATACCTTAACTAAATCAAGATAGACTCACTTAAAACATAAAAATGTTCCAAATTATATTAAAACTATTTCACAAAATAAACAGCGTTTGATTTGCTAATGAAAACATTTTTAAGATGAAAAACCATCGCCTTCACACAAATATGTTTTTAATACAAAAATTTAAGTGGAAATAAAAACAAAACAATAGCATCAAATTTGAAAAAAAAAACAATAATACTAATTAACAATCACAAACTTAAACGACAATAAACAACAATATCACATGTTTAAGAACTGAAAAGTGTCGTTGAAAGAAGTTAACAATGATAAACTATGATAAATTCAATAAATAACAATATTAAATATTGCCAGGATGTAAAAGTGCAACAATGTAACCTAAATATTTTAATTTATATTAAAAACATTCATGCGACTTAAAAATGACAAAAATATGGTTAATAAAGTTAAATGATAGGAATAAATCTCAACTTTGTCTACTATCATCGCCTGATTAAAATTGGGTAACAAAAATGTCCCAAACACATAGTAAGGACCTAAACTATGAAGATGCACCTAACTGTTAAAATTCTAATAACATATTAAGTATGACAGAAAAGTTAATTTTTGTTCCCTTAAATCAACTATTAAACCTAATCCGATATTAAAGACGAATATATCAAACTGAGTTGTTCCTGATACTATATGCTTATTAAATATATATAACAAACTATATGTTATTAAAACAGTTAAGACTGAGAGAACTTGTCATTATGAAAAAGATACTTTAAATTTAGTAAATGTTCTAAATAATTACGTTAGTGTAAAACATACGTTGAGGTTTATTTAATATGTGAGCTTTATGAATACAAAGTACCATAAAGTAACTTGCAAAGTAATTACTTTGTTGCAAAGTAATTCGTCATTCTTATAACGTTTATTCTTGTTAACTTTAGCTTTAATATATTTCTTTATGTAGATACTATTAAACTTAAATTATTGTTATTGATCTAGTTTAAATGTCATAATCTTGTAAAAGATGGGACATATATGTAAATCCCATTATAAACCACGTTTTTGTGTAATCAGACGAACATTTATTGTAGTTGTCAAAGATATCTATTATATTAGAGAAATTAAATTAACATTAAAACAAACAAGGTTACAACAATCCAAAATAGTTTCAAATTACAATAAGCACACGTAGGACATTATGGTTATTCACCCTGACATTCCGAAGGAAATTGAGAAAACTATACAAAAAACTGATAATAACTCAAATTTTCCAGAGCAAAAGACACGATTGCAAAAAACGAAAATCCCGAATGGCAATCTATGAAATCCTATGAAAACCTATGAAATCCAAAGGAAATACAATTTTGAAATGATTAATCGGGTAAATATAAAGTTGGGGAGAGGGGGCGCCTAAAAACTCGTGTTCAGTCTTTCGACTATAATCAAATAAATCAGACATAACAAAGCTATAAACCAAAATAAAATTTGTTAAGATTCAAAATACAAATATATCAAAGTAATGAGTGTTTTTCAAAGGCAAGATAAGCCTTAAAAAGCATTACGAAAACAAATGTCAAGTTTTAAATGAAAATTCAAAAAATTAATCAATAATAATGACAGATAAAGAAAAGTGAAAGATGTTTTAAATGAAACTTAAAAGCACTACGAACTTGAACACAGCTAATTACTTGAGTAGTTAATGATTTAAAACATCATGTAAGGGTGAGCTCATAACTAAAATCACTTAATCAATAATAAAACTTAAATTAAAATAAACTTAAAATCAAATTAAAGGCAATACAAAAATCAGATTAAAAATAACTGAAATAAACAATAAATCAAATAACTGTAAAGAAACGCTAGGTTATAAATATTCAAAACTCATTTGTTATAAATTAGCTGAAATAGTGATTTTACGATAATTTTCAAGCAATTTAAAGGAGCTAGAAAATCACAAAGTGACACAAAATTTATGTAAAATAGAAATTAAAACTGTATAACTTTAAGAAATATGAAAATGCTTTATTATGTTAGAGAAATTAGGCAATTTTATATTATATTGTAATAAAAGTCAATAAAACAAAATGATTTTGTAAATTAAATTTTTGAGTCGGCAGTATAGAAAATATGGATCAGTTATTTCTAATGAAAATCTGAATATTTTAATAATAATAAATTCAGTAAATTCTAGTAGGTTAGATATTGATCTTTATGGTTAATAAAATTTAGCAATAAGCCTTGAAATATTTGTAATAATAAAGATTATATTTTTTTTTAAAAACAAAAATACAAAAGATAATCACGTCTCTGCGCTTATTTAAACACTGAGTCAGATAAATCATATCACTGCCAAGCTGTAGTGAATCGGGAAATGTAATCTACTGACCCCCCAACATCCTCTGATAAGGTAAAAGGCAAGTATAAAAGTCTTATAATGTATAGTAACTAATGATACATAGAGATAAATAGATATGTTAATGTATTTACACAGATGAACAGGAATAAGTAAAATCGCTTCTAAATAATAATATTCTATTGAAGTAAATGGTAAATATTCCAATCTGATATTCTTAGATATACTGTTATCGATATATTCACCCTAACATTGTTTTAATAAACATTGTGTGTCTTCTATGCGTGAATATGCTAAATAGATTCTAATCTTTGGAATATATGATGGGATATAACGTTATTTTCCGAGTTTACTGCGACCTAACTGGGGCAAACGTGTACTGCTGGCGACAATTGCTTCTTAGAGCTGTATGTGTTTATGACCTTTACCACAAGTTACTACATCTGCTGAGTATAAAAACTTGTAAACTAATACATTTTCCAAGAGGAAATAACTATATCAGCAATCTCTACCAGATAAATTAGAACTGTACACTAGTAAATTAAATATTAATATTAATTTTCTAACTAAATAAATAATTTCTTATTACTTTAACTCGATATACGTTTTTACGTTGTAGTTTGAAAATGATGTGGTATGGGGTTTTCCCCTGATAATTGAATTAGTATACTTGTGGAATTTTGCATCATTAGAGACGGTAAAGAGCAAGTCAAAATATTCAATTATTTTTCAAAATATATAATTTTAAAACACTTACAATTATATTTCAGTCGATAAATGTTTACACTTAAAATTTTATCGAAAACTATACCCACTATTCTAAATTACCCCTTTTAGGGCAATGGATTTAAATAGCAAGTTATTCTTTTCAGTCGATACAGCGGGCTAACAGTTGAAATCAAATGCTTAAAGAGATTAGTTTTTGCAACACATGTCCAACTGTGGTTTGTTACACTTTGTATATAGTTTTTTTTTTCCAAATAATTATTGTTTGTAATAGGAACCTAACCCAAGACTATATAAAAGAATTTGTAGATTCAGATAGTATACTCTAAAATTACCAAGTCAATATTACTGTAATGAGACCCTTAGGTCTAAAGTTATTCTAACATGTCTTAGATTTTATGCCATTAAAATGATTTGATCCTTGTTTTGCTATTACTCATATTTTCATGCTTGGATTTTATATAATGCTCACATTGAAACTTCGAATTGGAAATATGCACTAAATATACAATTTTAGGCGAATTTTGTCTCAGAAAATATCAAAATTTAAATCACAATTAAATTTGTGAATAAATTTAAACGTAATATAAAAAGTGCTATTTCAATTGTAAAGACTATGGTAAGTAACGACAATGAGATAAACACGAAACATGTGTCGATATAAATATATATATTATAAACAAGCTTAAATATCATAAATTGTTCAAAGCTTAGTAGAAATAATAACAAAGGAAATAAAGTAAGGAAACCTTGGAAACAATTTAAATCCAGGACACCTTGGAAAGTTGAATAGAATAACAAATAATTAAAAATTAAATTTTCTATAGTTACACCAACTAAATCAACAGTGTTTAAAGTAGTGTTGGAAGGATATATGGTGATTACTTCCACATGGTTGAAATATTAAATCAGTTGCCCAAATAACAGGAACAAATAATATAATTATTCGTAAATATCAAAACGTCCTCGAATGTAGACAGAGCAGTGAAATGATTTATTTATTTTATTTTTTTTAACCATGGAATACAAAAATCATTAATTAAATTTCAGAAACTGTTTCGGTACAAGTGTATTTTACTGTAAAAGTGATATTTACTATTTTTACTTTTTGTACGTTTAGTTACGAGTTCTCAGACATTTTTATTAAAAAATTTAAAGGTATCACTTTACACTGATACTCAAGTACCGTCGTAACATGTAGTTGATGATTTTAGACCAACAAATCTTTGCCGTCCGTCGTTTTCTGGTGATTGAGGGTTCCTCAAAATCATCCCCTTTAACTTTGTGTGTAGGATTGTTTAAAAGATATATAACATTTAAATTACTTTATCAAGCAGCGATTGAGAGAACATAAAAACAAATATGTTTTTTCATGTATTACTTGTACAAATTCAACCGGGTACAGAGAATTATTTGTTAATTTTGTTGGATGAAATCTATATCTACTAAATGTATTCTTCCAGTTTTATGAAGAAATCTGAAAACTAAATTGTAGCTTGTTATAAGGGACTAAATGGATCAGTTAACTACGTAGCTATCATAGATGTTATTAACTTCGCTATAAATAAGTGTACTTGCCAATATAGAATAGATAATTTAAAGTTTAAAAGTCCTATAATTCTTTATGAGTCATGAGTGTATAATATAGCATCATTAGGTAACAATACTTTTAACTTTTTAATTAAGCTCTAAAACATATATTGTTTTAAAATATATTTTTTATATTGTAGCATTTCATGATAATCAGCTGGCATTAATTATAATTATTTGCAATCATATAACAATTTAAAATATATATAAAAATTAGATATAAAGTTATATGGAGTTATTTAAGTATTTCATTTTATTTAAATTTTATTTTTTATTATTTAATAAATATAAATATACATCTAAATTAATTCACTAAAATATACATACACAAACATTACACACACACACACACACACACACACACACACACACACACACACACACACACACACACACACACACACACACACACACACACACACACACACACACACACACACACACACACACACACACACACACACACACACACACACACAAGTACAAAAAATCTAATAGGCAAGTGCATAAAGAACATATGAGTGGAACAACAGTTAATCATGTGAGTGAAAACAACAGTTAAAAGAAAAAAGAAAATTTCATTATTCTGGTGAATTATCTAAAACAGTGCGGTTGCATAATATGATATGTGATATAAAAGTGAAGAAATAAATAGTTCAATTGAAATAATATATTAAAGTTATTCAAAAAACAGGAAGAAAAGTTAATTAAATCATTCTAGACAATTACCAAAAAAAATTAAAAAAAAAAAAAAACATTATCAAAGGAAAGAAACAGTAAAGATTGTGGTGAGATTAATCTAATTAAATTATATAAGTAATTAACTTACTGAGAAATTACAAACTATAATAATCTTCATATTGAGAATATTATTACCTGCGTAATTAATGAAGATAAATTAAACTATTGATCTAGTGTCTTTTATATACATATACATACATTTTTTATATTTACACATTTAACATTCTATTAATTAATTGTTGTATTGTATGTTTATTTATTTCTTTTTTTTTTATTCATATTAATAAAATTTTGGAAGAAGCCGGCACTGACCTAAAACCCCGAGATAGACAATAAACAATTTAAAAAAATATAATTATAAATTCATATAAAAGACATTTATTTTATATTGAATATTTATTATGTTATGAAAAAGCATACTTATTTAAATATTTTTTTTTTTGTTTATAATTTATTTAAAATAAAATAATCAAAAACAAAGGTTATATTACAATATATATTTTTATATTAATAATAAATGTTCGTTTCATACCTATTCAAATAAAAAAGGATAAATATATGTAAGGACTAATAAAATCTGAATATAACATGTATTTATAGTTAATACAAAAAATTTTGGGTTCAATTTTTTCTTTTTTTAAATAACAAAAGCTAGTTCAACAAAAAATACGACTTACGTATTCCTAGAAAAGATTTAAAAGTAACACAATTATGTTTTATATTATTCTCTCTTCCTCTCCCTACCCCTCCTCTTTTTCCTCCCCTCCATTCCATATCCCATTGTTACCCTCTTTCCCTCCATTCCCTACCTCCCGTCCCTCTCCGTTCCCACTTTGTGTAGTGTTGACCTTTGTCTTGTGTTTTTTGCTGATCATATTTGTACTTAGTCTTAGTTTTGATTGTTCAACCTTAACGCCAAGGTTTCTATTTTAGGTTACTAGTTTTAGTTTTAGTTTACGACACGAACCTAAGCTACAGGGCTACGATTGCGTTTTGTTCACTTTTTTTGTTGTAGATATTTCATTTGATAATGGAGATTAATTTATTCTCTCGAAAAGTCGTATATTAGTTTTGATATATACACAAGATATGAAATAACTTATTAAAACTATAAAAATAAGTAATATAGTATAGTATTTTGTTTCAATGCATTTAAGAAAATGTTATTCATATTCTTACACATAATACACTTTCAAATAAGCTTTCTGTAATATTGTGTTTTGCATAAACATATCTATTTTACCTTATATCAATATCAGAATTATTATAATCACTTAAAATAGTTATTTTACGTTAATGTGTACGTTCTCTGCTCTGAAACAAAATAAATGAAATATATTTTATAAAGTGACAACCCCATTATTATTAATTTACTACAGTTTCAATATCAGTGAAACTTAAAAAAATTCCTACTGTACAACTCTTCTACAGTCATTTAATATCTAAATTCTTGGTTTTTTTGTTTGAATATTCAATAGATTGCAAAAGGTTAAAAAAGACATAACAAGGAAAATTTACTTTTATGTAGTTTAGTTATAACATGGCGACTACTTTCTTAGAAACAGAAGTATATTACAAATAAAAATATATAAAATACAACATAATAATGAGGTATTCTGAAATGTAACTACATTCTGGTTAGTTTGTTAGAGTTTCTAAGGCTAATATGTATAAATCACACGTAAATTTTTACGTTTAAATTAATACATAAACCGAACTATCCTAAATGGAAGACTCACCACATAAGAGGGGTTTCAAGCAAGTTTACGACTCAGTAAGACCCATCTAATTGGGTATTAGTCCCTGGTACATGTCGTATCTGTTCTATATATTAGGATGTTTTCCCTTTCTAATTAGTCTCATATACATAGATTAACTTGAACAAAAGGTAAAAGAAATTTGTAGGATTTTAATAGCAGTATATTGAATGATAAGATAAACTCTCATATATTTTGATATTTCATATATAATGATATTTTGAACTCTCAGTTATTTGCACAATTTTAAAGTCGATTACTTTACAATAATAGTATTTAAAAATATATAATAACTTATTATTATATTTATCTTTTTAATTTATAGAGTTTACCTTACACTAGATTTGTTTTATGTTTGTTGAAAGGCGAATGACCTCTCTGTTAACTTTAATAAAGAAGGTGGTACATAACATAAAAAGACCCCAGATCTTCATGGTCGGAAGACAACATGAGTTTGCCAAGAAAGAGATCTAATTTTACGTTAATAAAGGCAAATCCAGAGAAACAACAAACTACCCCATAGGATAACAGTAAAAATAACACAACATTGTCACTAATAAATACTGTGACAATAATAATTTAAAATAAATACAAAAGAAAACAAAAAATAAAATAAACGCGTGTTAAATAAATCCCGGAACAGATTAATATTTTTAAACCATTACAGACAGTGACTGCTCGCTACATACGTTCAATTCTTGTGCACCGATAGCAACATAAGTTTTTTAAATTGTGTAATGTTAAATTAAAAAAAATAAATTGTCTATATATCTTGAGAGTCATCCTAAATTATTATTCTTGATGAATTTCAATTCTAACTTTGTCGTACCTAAAATCAACATTTTAATAAACATCAAAGGATTACTTTAACCAATCCTTTCACACAAATATAAATACGTAAATAACTTAAAATAATATTAATCGATTTTTAATAACTAAAAAATAAAATTATGTAATAACATAATTAATTCTATTACACGTATAGAAATTGCTTTGTTTATAGGTTAATATGAATAAGTAAGTAATTGTAGTTTATAAATTAATAACGTTTTTACCTTTGAGATGTTTATAAATTAAAATAAAAGCTGAATACTGTATAAAACATATAATTCTTCATTAACTCTGGGTTATTTGTGACAGATTGAGTTCAAGTTTTATATTAATTGATTGTTTATAAATTAAAATAAAAACTGAATACTATATCTCACAAATAATACTTTAACTAACTCTGAGTTATTTGTGAGAGATTAATTCAAGTTTTATTTTAATTGATTATATGTTTTAGAATTATGTCGGTTTCAACAGAAATTACTATAAATCTAGTTATAACATATTTTATTTCACATGTCTGTTACGCTCATATTTAACATATTTAAATTTGTAGCATTTTGTAACACATAAATAACATACTATTATTAAATTATAGACGTCGCACCGTCTGACACAAGTAAACTGTTTTTTTGTGGAATATTATGTATTTTTGCATTTTGTAATTGAAGTTACAATAGTTGTTGCTCATCTCAAATGAAAAATATAGTAACGTTATATACAGTAACTCAGTCTGCAAGTGTCAGGAATAACCCGTTATTTTATGTATATGTACATTTTATTTTTTAATAATTACTATTATATAGGTTATTAATTTAATTCATGACATGTCACATGTTTCATGTGTAACAAACAAAAGTGAATGAAATAAATAAATAAAAATAAATAAATATGCCAGATAACGTTTGATAAAATACTGTCTAGCGTTATAATTAAGGGTATCTTGAGTTATAAAATAATTTAATTTTCATTACGAACGTAAGATATTTCAAATGCGCAATTTAATAATTTATATCATTCATATTCGATTTAACATATATTGTTGTTATTTTAATTGTAATTATTTGTGGTATTTACATTCTTTGAATCGTCTAAAATTTACAGTTATCTATAATAAATAGTGGTATATTTGTAAAATTTAAATTATCAACGCATTTGAAAACTTCAACCACCGAATGAAAGAAAACACAGTTTTCCAGAATAAACAATTGATTAGTAACACCAATTTATTAGTTGTGCATCAAGAATGTTTGTGTAAACATAAAAACTGAAATTATAATAATGTTATACAGTTTTAAATAAAGTGTTTAATATAAATTAATTTATTTTATTTGATCATGAATTTTGTTTTATTACACAAATTATGAAATCAGTTTTATGTTTATCTTTTTAACCTCAAAAACCATAAGGTGTAGTCTACTACAATATATGTGTTTATAAATAATTAACATTGTTAAATATTTTGACTCATCTCAAAGTGTTTGTGGAAAACAAACTATGTCTTTCATAATTAATTGATTTCTGAAGCCAGGTAAGTTTTAACGCTCTTATGTGCATATAAGCTTTAAATAAGTAGTTTAGGTACTCCAGATTAAACCGAAAAGTTAGAAACTTCTAATGGAGTATGATAAATTATTCAAAATGGTTTATGCAGCCGAGATGTTTAACGAGATATAAACAAATATAAGGGTTGAAATTAAAGAGAATCAATTAAAACAAACTCCAATGTTCAGAATAAAGTCACAATTTTTATTCTTAATAATTACAATTTTAAGCCTTTCTACCTTTCTTGCTTAATTAATCCTATGTGAAACGTTTCGGAGTAACGACATCTTCTAAATAAGTTACGTATCTTATACTATATGTTATATAGCCTACCTATTAACCCCTCTCCACTACATCTTAGGCTCTGCCCCTCTACGCTATATCCTAAACTCTGTCTCTCTCCACAACATCCTAAGCTTCGCCCACTATACCTTGCTACCAGCTCTGCTGCTATTTGTTTCTCTTAAAATTATCTTCCTACAGCTTTAATTTTTGACAAACCTAAGAATAAGTGGAAACTTAACACAATTATAGTAATTCCTAAGTGAAACATTGTTTACAGTAATAATATTTGTACTTTTATTTTTAAAGCTAACAGAGTGATATTTTAATTGAAAGAATTATAATCTGTAATTATATGTTCTTGAATGCATATATTTCAAAATTTATTTGTTCTTTAGACACTCTTAATGTGTATTAAGTGAGACCACATATTTATTCCGACACACGAAATAGGTTTAGTGAGTTAGTTTGGGTTTTAAAGCTTTGTATAAATTGTCTGTCCTCTGTTTGTTAATGCTATAGATTTCCTATTAATTTGCGTTAAATTTGTCACTTTTGATAAATTAGATTTAAGTTGCTCAAATGTTTATAAAACTATATAAAAAAATTAAAAGTGTATATCCAGCTACATTTCCTTAGGATTGCCAATCCTGTACTTACTAACGTGAGCTCTGAGGGTACGAAGATGGAAGAAATCCGCCAATATAAGAGTGTGAAATGAGTATGTTTGTAAGATCTATTATTTTAAGACAATTCCGGCTTTCTCAAATTGTTGCCTGAAATTAATAATTTTTTTCAGAAATGATTTACAAACAGGTATATTACAAAAAAAATGTAGATTTTTTACTATGTTATGTGTGGTACAATATTGTATAAAAAAAATGATTGCATGAGTTTATAATTTATAATTATTGAATTGATTTTGATTTTGAAAAAGAAAGAAAATAAAAATTCATTAAAAATGAGCAAATATTTTTTTATGAAATTGCCTAAGCTGATCAAACGAAATTAATAGGCCCTACTTAAACCAAAGTATCTCAAAACGGTAATTTGTGAAGATGATAAAATTACACTACGTCTTTTAACCCTGTTATTTTCAGAAATACTTTACTTTTATTTTAAAACTTTTCATTGGCTTATAGATTTTGCAATCAAGAAATGAGGTGTGAAACAATTCCAACTTGACCCAGATCTCAACTTTATCCGCCTTACTCATTAAGCCACCACATTGGATGCTGATAGGGTCGATATTCCTTTGCTTGTTTTAGATTACTTTGAATTAAATTACTTGAACAGTAATCAACACCGTGTTATTAACAAATGCTTAATGAACAAATTACAGCTACTGTTCTTGTATTGCAGTATGTAATTGGCTTACCGTATTACAAAATATATTGCTATTTGTGTACAAACAAATCAGCACAAAACACAAAGGATACAATCTGTAAATATGAAAAATGTAAATTGTCATTGTGGCACGCACATTATTTTGATAAATGAATCTACAAAATGTTTTTAGCAATACCCAAATTCAGATGTCAATATAATATATTTATTTCTAAATATATATTATAGGCATATTAAAAATAGGAAATAAACAAATCAATAAAACAAACTATTTCCACTCAACATAGTGAAGGCGTGCTATATATAATTTGCGATTGCTATAATTTGGATGAACCAAGATTAAATTTCAAAGGTTTGCAAGCGTATCTGATTGTTCTAAATATTTATACGAAATCTGTACGCCAGGATTATTCCAAGTGTTTTTTATTCCTTTTCTTTTTTTCTAAGAAGAAAATATTCAGTAAACCGTCAAAAATGAACAAAGCTTTCATGTTAAAAATGTACATAAAAAATACCCTGTGGCACAGTTGTTAATTGTAGGATTAAGAAGTTCAAATCATGAAATGTTTAAAGTGTGTTCTTGTGTAAGATTTTTAACCATTTTATATCCTTATACTCAAGTATATGATTGGTATAAATTTACTCAATATAGAATTATGCAAGGGTTAGAAGAAATTAAAATGTTATGAGTTCAAAGCTTTGTTGAAATATTAACAATGGACGTCACCTAATTTCAGGAAACCATGGAAACGTCATAAAAATACGAATGTAAACGTAATTTTCGTAAATGACATTAATTGTTTTAACAGTGATTAAAGGAAAGGGATGGAAAGGTGCATAATGAGTATGTATAAATGTATCAGTAACAACATGAACATGTGTCACAAAATCAAATTAACACTCCGAGCAACACAAAAATACAATTTGTTTAAATCAAAACGAATCTACTGGTTTGCAGAGTTTATTCATCCACAATTACTTGTATCCACTTTAATTATTAAGAAAAATTTAATATGTTGAAATCAAAGGCATAACATGAAATATTAACAATTGGAATCATATAATCCAAACTAATTAAATGCGTGAAACCAAGGAAATGTTACAACAATATCAAACTTTGTAAAATTAATTTTCCTAAATAATATAATATATATTGGTTAAAGAGTGATAAAAGTAAAGGGTTTCCAGATATATAAATATTTTAATCATTAGGAGTAGATTGTTGCATTACGTGTTCAATATCGTTGAAGCCTACGTACACTAACATACGCAATTTGAAAACAAAAACGAACTGTCTGATTAATACAAAATACTGCACCAACGATATATAGTTCTCTACGACAGATTTGATTACATTTCAATATTCCTAATAAGTAAGTAATTGTGAAATACCATAAAATTTACATATTTTTGTTACAATTAACCATGGTAACCAAATAAATTCAGGCAAACATAAGTTCTCATCCCTCACCATTTATGACGAGACAAAACCTAATTGACTTTAAAAGATTTCGAAACTCAATTCTAAACGATTCAGCTATCTTTTTAAACCTATTAAGCTTTTTTTTTTTGATCAGTTTCAGTTTAAAAACATAATAAATTAATTGTCAAATATTTGTTGCCTACTTAAATAGTGAGAATTAATTTATTTTTGAAATCTATGGAAACTAAGAAATAATATTTGTTTTTAATCATCTTTTAAACAAATCGGAAGTGATTATTTACTAAAATCTTTGCAAATTAGTTGTAGTCTTTCTACAAAAGTTATAGAGCTCCAACAAAATTTAATATTCAACAATAAAAGTTGCTTTATATTAAATATATTGCGTAAATTATTATGGGACTATTAAATCTATCGATTACTAATTAGTTATCACATTAGAAGAATTGTTGTTTATAAAAAGTAAATATTTAGAATTCAATACAATAGACTCCTTAGTTTATCTTGAAGTTTTAATATCTATTAGTTTTCAACTTTATACATCAAAGTTAACAATAGTATACATAAAAAACAATTAAAATATAATTTAGTTTTGTATTATTTAATTATATCTAAACAAAATAAGAGATTGTTTAAAAAGCACATAATTGCTTAAGATCCGATATCACAATAAACTAACTCTTAATATCGTAATATCTTTGATTATATAGGATGATTGTGTTTATTTAAAACAAATCTTATGTTAGAAAACCTACCCTGATAATTTTATACAAACACTAAGGTGAAAATAAGATTAACTAGAAGACTGGGTTTTATTGGATTTTATCAACACTATCTAAAACACAAGCTATCTCAGGTAAGGAGGACATTGAGACTGTTACAGGACGTTAATACTGTTATCAAATAGAATCATGTCCACATTGTCAACGTCATGAGTAGGAACATAACAGTTTATGATAACTTGTTATTATAATGTTTTGAGTTATGATATACAGAATACAAATCAAGGTCGCTAAAATAGTTGTAGAGCAGTAAAATCCTACAGCTAATTTAACTAAATATACCTTATAATGTTATCCAATGTTTAATACTTTGCATCTAGTAATTCGTCATACAAAACTAAATGTTTTTAGTAAAGTGCTTTCCATGACTCTTTGCTCAGTAGTATGACATTAAAAGTTAAATCTACAAAAAGCAACCAACTAATTAAATTTATGCTTATTAAAGCACTCACAACTATTGTTATTTAAATAATATTTGGCATTCTTTCTTCATTTTGTAATTCTAATAAAAACTGACGTACAAAACAACTAACGGTGTTAAAATAAAACTCCAATAATGTTTATTTTTTACTATCAAGAGTTTTTATGTACATCTTCAATTCCTATTATCGTGACAGTAAATTATTTTACCAAAGGCAGAAACTGGGACAAAACTGGTGGCGGTTAAGTCTAGTGCACTTTTGTAGCACAGCTAACTAAAAGTGATGGCAAGGACTGTCTCGAAGAGGTGGTGTGTTTTTGTATACTGAGTTTAAATTAGACTGAGTAGCTAACATTTTTATTTTTCATATATATATATATATATATATATTACTTTATGAATATGTAAAAAACAAAATAGAACCTAGGTGTAGAAGCTAATTATGAGAGTAGAAAAATACACGTAAATGCTTTACCTTTTCTTTCTAGAGAATAAAATATTTTCATCCAGCGTTACGTTTTATAACTACTATAAAGCTAATTATATTTCAATCCCTACATTTTATTTGTACATCTTGAAGTGTAGTAAATACATGTAATACTTTTTTTTAACGTTAAAGTAATGGTGATTTTGTTTCTTAATATCTTTATAATAATGATCATTTGGTATTATTATTGTAAAATCTAAGCAATTTAAGTATTTAAAAATTTTACCGGACTTTCATCCTATGCTTACATGGAACTGTTGCGAGCACAACATAGTAAGCTGCGGGGAATAACAAAACACCTCTTACACAATTATTGCTTTCGGCCCAATTCAAATTAAAATCAGTAGAAACCCATATATATTGTAACATTTATAATAAATAAACAATATTAATTGATGATGGGTTGAGGGATTTATGGTCAAAAGAAAAGTGAGATCTTTGAAGATGGTATAGCCTAAATGTAATAACTTCAAAATTCGTTCTAGCCTAATAATTTAATTAACTTAAAAATTTTGGAAATTTTAAATGAATAAAATTGTAATAATTCAAAATATATATTTTATTATTCAAAATTTATTTCATTATTTAAACATATAAATCATACATCTAAATTAATCCATTAATATATATATATATATATATATATATATATATATATATATATATATATATAAACATTATACATACAAGTACAAAATCAAGTGGGCAAGTGAATATAAAAACATATGGGTGAATAACAGTGAATCAGGTGAAAGAAACAACAGTTAAAAAAGGAAAAAGAAATTTTTTCAGTAAATTTTGAGAATTCAAGAAGTGCGGTTGAAATAGATAGATAATGTATTAAATGAGACTGAGAAGATAGAAATAATAATTGAAGTAAAATATTAAAATAATTATTGGAAAATAGAAGAAAAGTCAAATAAATACATTAATCTAAACAATTACCAAAAAATAAAATTAGAAGGAAAAACATTGAAGTAATGGTGAGATTTATAGTGATTGTTTGAATATATATATATTTTTTTTTGTTTTGTTTAAGTGATTGGTGAAGAAACTCAAACCATTAATCAAATTTGTTTTTATATTTATATATATATTAAATATATATACATTTTTTTTTCTTTTCTCTTTCATTAATACAATCAACATTTTATTGATTAATTATTTTTTTTATATTATATTTGATTTAACTTTTTTTTTTTATTCATACTAATAACATTTGACATAAGCCGGCACTAACCTAACCCCCGAGATAGACAATAATCAAATTTTAAAAAAATTAAAAAATTCAATTTAAATAGAAAAATAATAAATAAAGATTTATTATATTGGCGCCTCAACGTATTGGCAATTTGTCAAGGAAATCTTCCCCCACCAAATAACTTCTTTTAAAAATAATTTTATGTTAATTTCAAGATATATATTTTGTGTTGTATTTTGTGTACCGATACATTATTACTAAATATTAATATGGATAATCAATCGGGATACAACTTAAGAAAAAACATTACGCGGACACAAAAGGCTATAGAGTCTCGCGGTTTGTCGGACTCATCTTCGTCGCGCCGATTAGAAGACGTGACCGCGGGTCAAGAAATAAGTGAAGAAGACGTAGCGCTTGAAGGGCCGCGGATCGTTGAAGAATCGGGTCAACCACCGACCGTAATAATTGAAGAAGAAGAAGAAGAAGAATACGGCGAAAATATCCGACATATACCGACCGTGAAAACATCGAAATGACGAGCGACGTGAAGACCAGCCAAGAACCGCAAAGCCATACCATAAATCGTGAACAATTAATGATGTTTATGTAGAAACAATTCGAGGATCAGGACAAGCGCTCTAAGGAAATCAAATTAGAATTGAATCAAATTAACCAACGATTCGATGACCAGGAAGAACGTTTTTCTAAGGAATTAAAACAAAACTCCCTAGAAATAAAACAGGAATTGAGCCAAATTAATAAACGGTTCGAGACCCAGGACAAGAAAATCGACAAAATACAAGAGGACTGTCGGTTTCAAACCGAACAGGTGAAAGAGTTTGTGATCGACTTGAATCAACGAACTAGGGAAAAGACACACCAAGAGCTGGAACAAATAACCCAGAAAATTGCTGAGCAAAATTCAAAACAACAGGAGGGAATAGACAAAAATAAGGAGACAAGTTTAGAACAAGAGCGACAGATAACATCTTTAGAACGATTGGCTAACGATAACAAGGCGAGAGTGGAAATCCTCGAGGACAAGATTCAGAAAAACTCACCCACAGCACCACCCAACATATATGTCACCTGTGGAAGTACCACAAATGGGATAATCGATAATAACGTTCCAAAATGTCATGGCAGGGAGCACAATCCAACTGAACACCTCAACAGGATCCGTAAATTTTATGAGCGGAGGACAACTCAAAATAACACCACCGATCCAAACATCCAGCTGATCGACACCCTGGAGTTATGCCTAGAACATCATGCGGCGAGATGGTTCAGTTTGGTCAGAGACGACATACACTGCTGGGAAGAGTTCAAAGAAGCCTTTGAGAAAAAATATTGGAGCAGGGAAGTGCAACGCGGAATCCGGCACAGAATGGAAACTGAAAAGTATAAAAGGAATGGCAAACTCAGTAGGGCCGAATATTTTACTGAGCGAGTCATAACTTTGAAATCAATGGAACCACCACTTTCTGAGGATGAGATTATAACCTGTTTGGCGGATCATTTCGAGGAATTGATTCAAGATGCACGAAGAGTCCAACGCAGAGAAACAATCCTGGACTTTGAACTCCTGTTGCAAAGGGAGGACTTAAAAGATGTTTATACGCGAGAAAGGAGGAACCAAAATTTGACTACTGTACCTTCACCGAGAAAACGATTCACACCAAGGGAACAACCAGTTGGGTCGAACAATAATTTCCACTTTAGACCATCAACACAGTTCCAAAATTATCGACCTCCACCTTTTCATCAACAAAATCACCGACCTCCGCCTAGACCATTTAATTCAAACAGAAACCCTCCAGGAAAATTTCAACCTTCATTTAGACCTCTACGTGATAAATCGACACCAATAAACGATACAGGTCAATAAATAGTAATGGTGTATCTGATAAAGATAATTAACTTTTTTATTAAATCAATTATATTTTTCATTATTAATTTCGTTTTATTCCCATAAAAATCTTTAAATAAACATTTTTAGGGAAAGTTACCCTGGAGATAATTGTAATAATTCAAAATATATATTTTATTATTCAAAATTTATTTCATTATTTAAACATATAAATCATACATCTAAATTAATCCATTAATATATATATATATATATATAAACAATATACATACAAGTACAAAATCAAGTGGGCAAGTGAATATAAAAACATATGGGTGAATAACAGTGAATCAGGTGAAAGAAACAACAGTTAAAAAAGGAAAAAAGAAAATTTTTCAGTAAATTTTGAGAATTCAAGAAGTGCGGTTGAAATAGATAGATAATGTATTAAATGAGACTGAGAAGATAGAAATAATAATTGAAGTAAAATATTAAAATAATTATTGGAAAATAGAAGAAAAGGTCAAATACATTAATCTAAACAATTACCAAAAAATAAAATTAGAAGGAAAAACATTGAAGTAATGGTGAGATTTATAGTTATTGTATGGTTATATATATGTTTTGTTTAAGTGATTGGTGAAGAAACTCAAACCATTAATCAAATTTGTTTTTATATTTATATATATATATATATTAAATATATATACATTTTTTTTTCTTTTCTCTTTCATTAATACAATCAACATTTTATTGAATAATTATTTTTTTTATATTATATTTGATTTAACATTTTTTTTTTATTCATAATAATAACATTTGACATAAGCCGGCACTAACCTAACCCCCGAGATAGACAATAATCAAATTTAAAAAAAATTAAAAAATTCAATTTAAATAGAAAAATAATAAATAAAGATTTATTATAATATAAAGCACATATTATAATAACTACAGTTAATTTAAATAAAACTTACTTCTATTTCAAAAACAATAATAACAGTAACTTTACTTAATAACCTAAAATGATTGAATAAGAACGTTTTATTATTCTTTTAAATTTATTTCATGTTTAGATAATTATTTTAAATTCAAATTCAATGTATATTGTGTATTAGTTAATTTAAATAACAAACTGGTTGAATAGGATAAATTAGATTAGTTTTAATGTTTACAACGAATTATTACAATATAGTGGAACAGTGCGAACTGGCGGCGAAAGTTAGAACTATCATTGAAATCTAGGCAGTGGTGGTATAAAAACCATAAATATATAAAAAGTGAATGTGGATGAATTTCAACCATTTTAAAAACAATTTTAACTTCAAATATGTCTACAAACTAATAAATAATGTTAATATACTATTTAAAATGACTATAAAAGGACATTTGAAAAAAAAAAATTGATATGTTTGAATGCACGGCCATACGCAAAGCCGGTAGCGGAAAATATACTAGTGATGGCGGGACGGCATTGCAGCCCGGGTTGTTGGAAGAAAAAGTATTCATAGAGAGTCTGAGGTAATACAAAAAATTTTAATATCGTCAAGAGTGAACATTTAAACAAATTCAAAATTATTTATTTGGACTTTAGTGGGTATATAGATTTAATTAATATAAAAAGATTTGAACTGTAAAAATTGTTAATATTAATAACATAAAGATGATTTGTATATTTTAAGATAGATGTTTAAAATGTATAATTGCACGTTTAAAAAAAGCCCGAATCTTAAGACCTGGGATTAAATAGTAATTTAAAGAATTGAGTTGTTGTTATTTAATAGTTAACCATTATATTTTAAAGTAAACGTGCTAGAGCAAGTCCCAACTTGACTAATATTACAACTGAAAAACAATGTGTTATTATAATATATATCATCCTTTTCAGTTCGCACTTTGTTTTCAAATGTAACATTGTTACAGGATATTACGTACATTTGACACCGCTTCTTTTCTTTACATGTTCTGTATAAATAGTTCACATGTTTATTTAGAGATTTTTACTTATTTTTTACACTATATTTAAAAATAGAGTGACCAACAACAACAACACTATAATATGCTTGACACTAAGAATAATGTACCAATTCGTATACAATTATATAATGTGTAACAAACTTAACAATCATATAACAAATGTATAAACAACGGACAATATTATCAATCGTAATCTAGGGACTGTTATTGTCTTCCATTGATTATAATGTTACTATGTGACGTCACGACGATAGTTTGTTTAGCATAACGTAATGGTAACAGTTCAAATAGTCAATAAAGTGTTATATAATACAATATTATGAAGACTTTTTGGAGTTATTAGGTAGAAGAGAAACATGTCACTACATTATAAAATAGAAGGATTCACTTATACGAGGTGGTGTCGTAAAACGAATAATTGTGAGTAATTAAGTTGTTTCTTATTCTTCTGGAGACTTCCCAATCCACAAACATCCTCCGCTCTACAGTAAGTCAATGTCGACCGGAATCATTTATCAAGAAAAGTGGAGTAAGGAAGAGGAAAGTGATTTATTACAACGTAATGGAAGAAGGAAGTCTTTGGGGACGCAAGGACACATTATTCACATTCGTTCACGAATATCTAATTTTGTTTTCGTAACAGTTAATCTGAAGTGATAAAAGTAGTTGTTAGTTAGGTTGTTAAACTTTTTCGTTCAACAGATTCAGATCAAAATGAACAAGCATTCTAAACGGATGTTCGGTAATCACAGACTTCATGCTTACAGTGAACTGTAAAGACAGGACATTAAATATTTAAATGACATTTAATTTGCAATGCGTAATATCATAACTAAATATGTGTTTTTATGTATATATAAACGACATAAATACACTAAGGTTATGATTATTCATCCAGTGAACTTATTATACAATTAAAATTTAATCGGTACCGTTAAATTTGTGTTAACTACTGTATTCCCTTACAGAGAGTTATAAATTCTATTCACGAAAAACTAAATGTAAGTTGCGTTTGTTTCAAATGAGTTTGATAATATTTGTATGAAAACACATGAAGTCTATAGAAACGTAAAAATTTTCTCCTCTCGAACAATATTTTTCGTTGAACTTAGTTGTAATGAAATGTCAGAAATATAATACGTTACACGTACACAGAGTAGTTTAAATATATTTACAAATTGATACAAATTCATCAAAATCATGATTTGATCTTCGTTGAATTAGCAAAGATGTTTTATATGATTGTAAATATATTAAATTTAGCATAACAGGAATATTGTTATAACTCTATCACAAATTTTGCACTGGATATATATATATATATATATATATATATATATATACACAGGGGTGGTGAAAAGTCCCGGAACGGGTTAATATTTTTTTAACCGTTACAGATGGAACTATATAACTTGGTACACTGTTACTTGGCATAAAACACTATTTTATCTCAATTTCAATGAGCCGCTACCACTTCGGGGGGACGGCCCACAAGGAGTCGGAATAAAATCTTAAATGAGAGCGTGGGTCGAGTTGTACATCAAATTAAAGGTCTAATTTAGTAGAATACAATGCCACAAATCCGACTTCAAAAGGTTCACCCTAAACAAAATGGCGGCGTTTTAAAGTTTATAAAAGTTAGTATTACTTCACTTTTAGTTAGATGTGATATAAAGTGCAATAGACGTGACCGCTACTCCATCCACCCCCGTTTGTCTCAGTTTTTACCTTTGTTTAAATTCATATATCTTACTCTCACGTATTATGGGTATTGAAGATGTGCAAATCTTTATTAGCAATACCTGATAACAAAACATTTAAAAAATGTATCACTTAATTATAGTTTTTTTTTTTTTTTAATTCTGTTAATAGGTCTGTAGAGTCAGTTTTTTTTAGAAATACAAAAATCAATTCATTGATTGCCAAATATCTTTTATAATACCAAAAGTTACGAGAGTAACTGGTTTTATTTATAAGAAAAAACGTAGTTATTAGATTGTCCATTTGTATTTTAAACTTTTAAGTGTCACTAACCAAAGGAAGGAAGAAACGGATTGACGGCATAACATTTTTAGATATATTTTTCATAAACTATTGTGTTCCTAACCTAAACTGATTTTTTTCCCCATCTAATAACTGTAACAATCTCAGTGACCTCCATACCTTAGATAGAAACAATGTGTTTCTTTTTCCTCCAAAGTGGTGATAAATCCAATAAAAGCCATTCTTCCAAAAAATCTTATCTCATCTTAGTGTTTGTTTAAAATTGGCTACCTATTTTACTCTACAACCCAAACCCGTGGGCAGATTGTAATGAAATTTGATGGGTTAATATTTTGATTGTGAATAGGGGTATGCTAAGTTTTTGTAATTTTTTGCACTGTTGTTTTCATTTGTTATTAATCACTGGGTCACATTTTAAATTTATATATTTCCCCTCTATTTGACTAATACTAAAAAATTGAGGATACCGATTTACTCGTTGGTACAGCATTATAATTGCTTTGTGAGAGTTTAGTTTTTTCCATTAAAATTTTACGCAAGTGCAGTTAATAAAACGTTGAAATGTACACATTTCGTTCAAAATTAATCTGTAAAAAAAAATGTAGCAAAATATAGATTTCAAAGATTCCCACATTTTTGTAAATGATATCATTCCGAAACTTTAAGTTTACAAAACCAATTTCATGGGGGCATGTTGTGTTAAGCTTAAAAAATAAATATGAAATAATATTATACTGGTGGAAATAAGATTCGTACCATAAGTTTGTAATTTGCAAAAAATATATTTAAAAAATAAAATTATGTAATAAACCTTTTTGTGATTTATTAACAAATATCTAAATATAACTAATTAAGAGATAGATAAATTATTTTATTACATATATATATGATGAGGTAAGATTTTTTGTAAGAAATATATCTAAAAATGTTATGCCGTCAATCCGTTTCTTTCTTCCTTTGGTTAGTGACACTTAAAAGTTTAAAATACAAATGGACAATCTAATAACTACGTTTTTTCTTATAAATAAAACCAGGTACTCTCGTAACTATTGGTATTATGAAAGGTATTTGACATTCAAAGGCTTGATTTTTGTATTTCTAAAAAAAAACTGACTCTACAGACCAATTAACAGAATTAAAAATAAAACTAAAATTAGTGATACATTTTTTAATTGTTTTATTATCAAGTATTTCTAATAAAGATTTGCACATCTTCAATACCCATATATATATATATATATATATATGAGAGTAAGATATATGAATTTAAACAAAGGTAAAAACTGAGACAAAGGGGGTGGATGGAGTAGCGGTCACGTCTAGTACCACTTTATATCACATCTAACTAAAAGTGAAGGAAAGGGAAAGAACAGTCTTCAAGAGTTACTTTATTAGCCTGCTCTGTTTAATTGTACGAGTTTCAATTAAACGGGACAGTTAACATTTGAATATCATAATATCAACAGCAACACTAGATTGTTATTACTTTAAGGATAATTTACCAATACGTATAACAAAAGTATTACAATTTAACAAAATGTAACATTTCTTTAACAAATATATAAATAACAACACACAATTATTCTAGCGTCTATTGAGTCTTTCATTTCATTGCCACGTTACAAGATGACGTCAAGACTGTAATGAAATACACATTTTCATAATGGTAACCGATTACGTTTTGTTCAACATTTTACTATAAAGAAATTTGAAGCTATTAGGGCGAGAAAAACCAAGTCAATAAATTACAAAACACGCGGATTCTATAAAACGTAACGACGTAAAACGAAAAATAGTGAGTAATTCAGTAGTTTCTTATTCTTCTACATAATTCCTCAGTGCGTAGAAATCTTCCGCTCTACAGTGAACTTAACGTCAATTAGAATCATTTATAAAGAAAACAGGAGTAAGGAAGAAGAAAAGATTTAATACAGGAAGGAAGTCTTTGAAGACGCAAGGACACTTTATATGCATTCAATCACAAGTATTTAATTTTGTTTTTGTAACCGTTAATCTGCTGTGAACAAACACAGTTGTTAGACTTTAAATTTTTCAGTCAACTATTTTCAAACAATAAGTATTGCAAACAGTTTAAACAAATGCATTTTTCCAGAGGCAGTTATTGAAATAACTAACATATTTTTGTTTAAACTACGTAAATACATCCCAAATATGATTATTAATCCAATGAAGATTATTTTGACTTGGTCATACCAACTTGAATTTTAATATAGGAATTAAAATTGATTTTGCAATCATTAATTTTTGTTTATTATCAGTAGGATAAAGTTTATATTCACTAAAATTAAATGTAAGTTGTATTTTTGTTAAAATATAAATTTGATGATATTAGTATACAAACATATAACGTCAACATAAACTTCCAACATTTTTTCTTCTCAAATGATGAGTTTTGTTGAACTTAGTTGTAATGAAATGTCGGAAGTACATAATATGTTACGCCCTGACAGAGAGGTCTTAATATATTTGCAAGTTTGTCATCTAAATCGTAATTTGATGTCTAATATGAAAAGATGTTATTTACAAGATTGCACAATATATTATATATAACCTAACAAATTATACATTGTAAATATACTGGGTGTCCCACCTAAAATGTCACAATTGTTAAATTTTGAATTATAAATATGATGAGTACTTTAAATGGGCAACCTTCCTTTCTTTTCAACGAACATGAAAAATCCATTGTGTAAAATGTTAAAAATTGCCGCCATTTTCCAATATTGTACCCAACTTTGAAATTTGTAATGGAAAACCCCGTATTTTATGGTTTTTTCAAGTGTAAAACAATATTTAATAAATGTTTTATTATTGGGTATTTTTTCAATCTCTAGCCGTTTAGGATTACTGACACTTAGAGTTAAAAAAATTAAAGGTTTGATTAGGCCTACAAATAATGGATTTCCACTTAAAATGTTACAATAGCTAACTTTTGAACCGTTGGGGGTACAAATAAGTTATAATGGGGAACTCTGTTTATTATTGTAAACTCTAAAATGACATAATTTTTTTTTTTTTTTAATTGCTAAATTCCATTAAAAATAGGAATTTATTATTTAAAAATTGGTAATACCCCTATTTTTATAATGGAAAGTTATCAATAATGGAAATGTTTGTGCAATTAATTGTGTAATGAATTTATTTTAAAGTGTTAAATTTACTTAAATCTTCAACTTAGACAATCCTTCCGTCTTATCTTTTTACAATAGTAATTACCTTCCTGTATTTAATCATCCAACGTATCCTCTGCAACATATAACAAAAACCTAGATGTTATGGTGCATACCACATAGAACTTTATTTCTTCTTGTAGAGTATAATATTTCGGTTTGATTTTAAAACTTTATAAAACACTTAAGAAACAGTGGAACTAACGATTTTGTGTAAACTAAAAGATCTTCTAAAAGTGTAGCCATTATTTACAGGAATGAGGGACGCATTGAAAACTATATTTCGTAACTTCAATTAGAAATTTATTTTGAACAACATGTGTACCTTTCAAATATTTTAATTTCATATCATCAAATATTGTAAACTATAACAAACTATACTTGTATACAATTTTTAATTTAAAACAAAAACTAAACTTTCATAATTAAACTACAACGTTGTCTCAAAGAGTTAAAGGGTTAGCCTAAGTTCTTCACTCTCAGTCAAACAAAAGGGAGATATAGTAGTGACCAGTAAACAAATTAAAAGAAGGGTTCAAGAGTATAACATAAACCTACTTATACACAATGAAAATACTAAGCCATCAAAACCAAATTTGATTGAGATCGGTTCACTCAGCCAGACATTATTACAAAAACCACTTTCTGATAAATAAAAATGGATATACCCAAAAAAATCTCACATATATGAGAGAAATTAAAACTGAAAAGAATACTGCAACATGTACCGTCAAAAACAGTAGTCACCAAAAGAAAGGTGAATGAAAATAGTTGGGATCTTTTGATCTATGGGAAAATCCGCAATGACTAGTGACTTCCTAGTTTACTTGTTACGAAAATAAATAAGGAATTTACCTGTAAACAGAGTTATAAAGAAACATAATTTTCAACGAATGTCTGAATCACTTTAGTCAAATTATTTGGATGTGACAAACTATGTATTGAAGAACCATCAGTATAATATACATAGACACTATTTAAAACAGCAAAAATTAGTAAAATAAAAGAAGTAGACCATGTGATTCCGGATTCTAACAAACTACCACATATTCAGTTATGTGAACGTTCTTGAATTTAACACAAAAATATTATCTGATATTAACTATATTTTATTATACCATAAAACGAAGCACATACAATAATCCTGGAACAAGTATTAAGCACTTGTTTACTAAAGAGAACAGCAAATATAACTAAATAAAACCTAGTAACAATTTACGAAGTTGGTACATTTCAATTTTAATACTAAATCAGAATACTTATAAACATAACGTTCATTCAGTTTTAATGAGGAAACAATATTAAACTAAGAAACCATTAGTAAATTGTTACCTTTTTGCTGGAACTGCTAAATATGTAAGCATAACCTCAAAATAATTTGCACTACGCAAAACACAAACCAAACACTATTACAAATTATACTTTCTAAAAACTGTGATAATATTTAAACACTTATTAATCCACAATTTATACACTCACAGGACACTTTGGTATAAATAATATTACATAAACACAATAATTTCAGAATAGTTTTAATCGTAACAAACTAACACCGGTCATTTCAGTTACTATCCACGCGTCCAACTGACGAAGGAAAGGAGGGGAAAGAGATTAGTCACCGCCTATTGATATTAAACAGATAAGGTTCTGTCGTGTTAGGCTTATTTGTTTATATACAATTATAATTCATTTCCTTTGCTGTCAACTTCGTACTAATTAAAAACTGAGCTAAAAGTATTGCATTAACTTTCTCAGAGACACGTTCACAAAACCAATAATAATATTACCAGTCTTCAAAAAATATATATCTGGACATTGCATGTCTTAAAAAAGATCAAAAAAGTAATTTTCATTATTACTGATATTTATTTGTTACATACATATTGTATAAAGAAATTTATGTAATTGGTAAAATAGATGCTAAGTTTTTGCGCTTATATTTAGGTTGACGTCTCCTGAGTCCAAAAGAATGTTTTTTTTGAATAATGACTACGGTATATCTTTTATGAGTAAAGCGACTTTAATCCTATTAGGTAATGTTCATACCTCTTTTTCTTCTTGTTTTCGATAACGCACTACAAGTTCAACAATAACTGTCACCAAGAAAAAACATAAAATTACTTTATTTCAAAAAATCGACTATAACGCTTTTGATCATAGTTTGCTCAAAGGTAACTTCTTAAGACTCAAAAGTATTGTTCACCAAATGTCCAAAATATCCCGTTAATGAATTATCGGTAAATGAACAAAAATACAACATAGAAATTTTTAAAAGACTAATTTCTCAAAATTGTCACTACCGATGTCGTTAAATTTTAGTTAAATATGTTGATTATTGACTTGAATGCGTGGGAAAAAAATGCCAAGTAAATAAATATAACGGTTTAAAAGTAACTGGCGGAAAGACGTCATTAAAAAGCTCAATGTTTTTAAAACACGTTTTACACTGAAGACCGTAAGTTTGAGTGAGAACGTGTATGCAATAATTTTATAACTAAATGAAGGAAAATATAATAGTATATTTGTCACTTTTATTGATCCAAAAGACATGTTATATATTATCATGATAACCAATCATAGATTTGATTTGTTAACCTAACCTCAATTGTATTCTACGGAATCCACTGTTATTAAATCTTTAAAATTGTCAAATATAGTGGTGAAATCATTTAAGGAACAAACAGCTGATTGTTACGTCTCTATAAACCTGGTACATTAATTTTTTTTCAATTACAACTTTTGATTTTTTCATGTTTTTTAAAAGGAAAAATTTTCTCAGTCATAACAAAAGAGTTGATTATAAAAGACATGATATGAAAGGTATTAGAGAGGGATCTACTCAAGACTCATGAAAAAGGTGTACATCCTGGTAGAGTTCTCGGTACTGTCGTGCTTCCACTCACTAAATAGTATTTTCTATAGAATAAAACATGATTACAAATTCTTGCAAATAGTACGCTTATTTATTCAAATGCGATTCAACGACGAAGTGTTACATGTATAGTTTATTGTAGATCGCGCATTACTGAAGATGGCGAATTTGTGGGTGAAACGAATTAATATTAAACGTAATATTTTTGACAATTTGTGTTCAAGTTTTATTCTATCAAGTATACCATCTCGCAAGACAAGCTCAATATATTTACATTCATATAGTATGTTTTTTCTGCCAAATTAAAAATACAGTTGGAATATAACATTATACGTCTTTTATTTTTTATCTGTCTTTTATAAACATGAAATTCCTTGAATCTTTCTGTCAGAATGTGTATACACGTCAGATAACACTGTGAAATAAAGGTTAAAGGATTTTGATTTACATAGAATAAAAGTATAACTTTTGAAAGAAAACAATATCTATTGGAGCATAATAAAATGATTCTATTTTAAGAGAAAAGTAACTTGAATACACAATCGGTAATATGAAATTACTTTTAGTGTATTTCCTTTTTTCAAGAAGACTTTACTTTAAACGTATAAAGTTTATTTAAACTTTGTATATCTTGAAGGTGTTTCCTTTTCTTAGAGAAAGCGTCGAAGTTTCCAACATGTGCATTATACTTCAAAGCCTTTTGTTTAACGAGTTCAGACTAGTTATAGTAATGTTTACAAAACTTAAAAGGTACAAAATATACTACACAGGCAGGGAATATTGGTGCAATCCTTGTGTAAATATCAAAACCATCTTGATAATCATCACCTTAAATAACCGAAAGAGCGTAAAATAAAGATACCTAGCTCACGAATACTCCAATAGGAAAGATTAGCCAAGACTAGATGAAGAAAAGGTTAAATCTAACCAGATTCCCTCGGTATTTCCACGCCAGTACTCACTACAAGTTACAACACTGTTATAATTTATTATAAACTGTTATATATTAGTATACATAATGTATTGGAAATAATATTAAACGATGAAGTATGCCTTCGACTTTAACAATTATATTTTAAAATATTTACTTCTTATAGATGTTTGTTTTACCTAAGCAATAATTATCCTTGTAATAAATATATTATTGTTTAACTACATGTAGCAATTAATAGAAATTAATTTTGGACATAGAAAATTATTCAAGTAAAGAAGTTTTATCAAGTAAAGAAGAAGAAATTATTCCCTCAACACATTAAAGTTTCAAACAATAATATTGTTTTTTCCTAGTTTTTTTCCTTGTTTTTTTAAAAACGTGAAACATTTTACTTATCATTGCCTTGAAGAATAAAGAAAATACGAGTGGCATAAAATACAGACCTCTAACCACCTGAGAGGAAAGAGCAAAGAGAGGAATCTAACCTAAGACAAAAGTGTAGATTCAGTTAGGTGCCATCGAAATAGCCACGTTTGTACTCACTGTAGAGAGCGCCTCAGGACACCAAAAGAATATTAGGTGTATTATGATGCATATATGTTTGCAGCATAACTCAGAAATTAACTATGATACGGTTATGTTTCTTTTTCTATAAATATATTTTCACTAAGAACGAAAACTGTTTATTGCACCAATTAAACTTATTCTTCTGAATATTTTACAAAACATGACATATAACAAAACACAATTTCGGTATATTTTATAAATTTACTCAGAGAAGAGAAGATTACAAAATAAAAGCGTACACAATACAAGAAAAACACTTATAGTGTTAAGAAAAACATCAATTCAAAAAAAGGAGAAAACTTAATAACTATAACTTTTAATTAAGTTACGTTGTATTGAGTTACACAAAATAAAAGTTACAAAAAATACGCATCACGAAACATACTTAAAACGGTTTTTTAAAACGTTTGAAATATTGATTAGGTCTAATCACACTAACCAGTCACGGGTAAACGTTTAATGCGACTGCCGTGGCGAGGTTAAGAGTCTATCCGTTCTTCTTGATTAAACCTTATCATTTTGGGTTGGGTTACAATCTTGCCATCTGATCAGTGTATCGAACACAATATTCACCGGGAAGGAAACCTTGTCATTTAATAAATGTTTATTTTCTATTTTTGCTGCTTTATAAATAGCAAACTCTTCCCATGAGTCCATATAACGGCCCTTCCTACATACGTGTAGTATGTCCATGTTTTGGGGAAAATCTGTATAACTATGGTCGTTATTAACGAGATTGTCTGCGAAATTAGAAGTTACAGTCCCTTGACATCTTTTTGGTAGGTGTTCCTTAAACCTTTTTATAACAGGACGTCCTGTTTGACCTATATAATAACTTGGGCAATCATTACAGGATAATTTGTAGATTCCCGTTTGTTGTGTTGAGTCAAGCTTTTTGTTACTAGGCCTGTTTAATATAGACTCGAGCTTATTGGACGTTTTGAATGTGGTGAAAACATCATTTTTTGACATCTCATTGCTTAAGGTGTTGTTTAGCAGGGTGCCATATTTAACAGAGATGTAAGATTTTTTATTTCTTTATTTTTAATCGTGTTTTTTTAAAATGTGAATTAATATGAGTCGTTAAGTGTTTCTATGTGTTTTTATATTTGAAAATGACTGACAAATAGTCGAAACGCGTCATATAAGATAGTGTAAACTACAAGTAAGGATTGTTCGACGGTAACACATCAATACAAGGTAATTACATAGTAATTAATTATTAACAATCCAGTTGGTCTATAAGCAAACATAATGGAATATAACTTTTAAAGTATTATTCAAACTAATGATATTAGGTTTAAATTTTCTCAAGTTGAACCCAAAAACACAACCCTTTAAAACAGTTTTAAACCGCATTTTATTAATTGTAATCAAAGGAAAAAAGTCATATTTCCTACAAAAAGTAGTCCTCACAAAAATATTTGTAAAAATGTGTGCTGTATAAAGTTATGAATATCACATATCACGATGATAAAATAAGATAAATAGATTTCTAGAAAGAATGTGCAAAAATATCTAATGCATTTCAAGCACCGAACTTGGGAATAAGGCATTGAATATATTTACAAGTAAATCGAACACTCGGTGAAATCTCACCGTGGTTTTATTACTTGACTGGGAAAGATTTTTCATGCGTAAGTATGATGCCGTAAGTATAATGAAGAATTTTTTTTTTTTTTTTTGTTTAAAAATGTAATACGACGTCCACAATACTTGCGGTGGTTTAACAAAACATATTTATAATAACAATAAAAAGAAATATAAATATGTTTGTATGAAATTATAATTATGAGTGGTTCTACAAAAGAAGATAATGAATGAGTTTTCATTTACATTTTATACTTTAAAAATAATATTTCAAAAATTAAATTTTTCCAATTTTTTGTTAGCAAGGAGAGCTAGACTATTCGTCCTTGTTTTCCCTCTCAGCTATGCAGATTATCGTGAACACTCTTTCACTAGTAATTTCTTTTCAGTCCAATCTCAAAATTTGGAAACCCGTGAGATTATTCGGATAATATTGCCGTATTTGACCCCCACTCCGCAGGAACGCCTAAGAACACAATTAATTTCTGGCTCAAAGTAGGACTGTCAAATATTATGTACTGAGCTGTTCCAACATATTTCCTCCAAGATATTCTGGTACTTAAAACCTTATTCTGTGTACATTACTGCGGAACATACAATGACCAATCCAATAACTTTTTGTAGGTCTCAACTTTTCAGCTAAAGGGCTTCCAAAGTATTTAGACGTGAAGAACACTAGAATATCATGTTAAACATACATTGCCTTTACTTCTCTCCCAAGCCTTCTTCGAGGACTATTATTCCAAGACTATAACAAACTCCACAAGCCTGTTCTGGGTAGGTGCATCCAGCCTCTGCTTTAGCACACCTGTCTGCTTCCTCATTGCAATTAAAATAATAATGGGAAATCGAATTCTGACGCTACGTTTAAAAAAATGACAAAATGAATTAGTCAATCATAATAGAACTAATAATTGTTAAAATAGTGTGAATCTGAAGTTCATCAATTACCCTTTCTCTTATCGTATATAATAGCCTGGAGTAAGATGATTATCAAAGTAATTAGGATCATAATTGGCCGTGAAGAGATACCACAAAGGAAATTAGTTTGTGTTTCAGCAGATAAAATAAAAGGTAGATTGGATATTAAAACAGTACAATCGTAATGGTTCATTAAAGAAAGAAAAAAAATTATTGCTGAAAATATAGGAATACACGAAATAATAGCGTTACGTTTATTTCATTGAAAAAAATATTGTGTTTTATTCAAAATTATAAATGTTTACCGTAATAACTATTGAATTCATGTTAGAGTCTGAAGATATGCTTACACTCAAAACTATGAATGTTCATAGATTCCCTTCATAAAAGTAATTTGTTAAATTGTTTTAGCTTACTATGTATGACGACCTGTAATTTATTTACACACACATGTAAATACAAAGAGAGAGAGAGAGAGAGAGAGAGAGAGAGAGAGAGAGAGAGAGAGAGAGAGAGAGAGAGAGAGAGAGAGAGAGAGAGAGAGAGAGAGAGAGAGAGAGAGAGAGAGAGAGAGAGAGAGAGAGAGAGTGAGAGAGAGAGAGAGAGAGAGAAATGCACAGTCTATGTATATTATAGCTGAATTGTACTCAAAAAGTCTTGTAGGCTGAAGTGCCTAGGGGTAAAACTCACATCTATAAACATTGCTTGTATAAATATTTCCTTTAGGTATATTTTAATTTTGTAAACATTGACTTTGAATTAATAATTAATTGTACGTAATTTAAAATTCTGAATTTAATTTAATCAGTACTTGAGATCTACAACAATAATGTAAGAGTTATTATTTGGAATCGAAACTTCTGACTTAGATCACGTTATGTTAGATTTTCTCTAAACGACTGTTTTTGATCTGATTGTGTTACACATTTTCGTGGTAACCGGTTAAAATTACTATAAATAAAGAGGAATTACATCTATTTCATTAGTGAAGTTTTATATTTTCTGATAAGAATATATTGTAGTATACTATACTAATTATAAATGATTTTAACTCCATAAAATAATCCATCTGTTTCTGTGTGTCTATTACAGTTTCTTTAACAGTATTTTCTCCCCGTAAAGCCAATAATAACTTTTTTTAAATTTTTCAATTATTTAAATATATATACACACACACACACACACACACACACACACACACACACACACACACACACACACACACACACACACACACACACACACGTATAATATATATATGAAATAGGATACAATCATTGTAATATTACATAAATACCAAATGATAAATGGCATATTTAAAAAAGTACAAGGAACAATGGAGAAATAAGCGATTTTTACAAACATTATTGTTTTCTTATATTATACGAAATATTAAATGGTTTTTAACAATGTAAAATAATTTAATCCTCTTTAAATAATAATAACATATACGCTCATATACAATACGCAATTTTACCAAAAGAAAAATGATGATATTATATAAATTGTGATTATATCATAGCTCTCAGGAATAAAATCCAAGAAACATTTGTCACATGGCGATTATCATCAATAACAAAAACAGCAACCCGATCAAAACATGCTCTTACGGAGTGGACGCAACTTATGATGTTTTAAACGATAATTAAGTGATTTCAGACTTTTCCGGATCCTTTTTAATCAAATAAAAATTAATTAAAAAGATGCGTTCACATGTCAACATCATAATTCTGGTAATCAGTGAAATTTAAACAAACCATTCTAAGAGTTATTATTCTTAATTACTTCAAACCCGATTTTAAAGCGTTTTGCGTTTGTTCAAAATTACAGTATAATATTACACATTAAAGGAAAGAGGAAATTGTATTTGAAATGGTTATCATAACGGTGATGGGGAAGGAAGGAAGGATAATATCGTAGTAGTGAGTTGATGACGTTTCCGTTGTAATCTAAAACTACATCTACATGTAATCTTCAACAAAACCATCCTTCCATAAGGACCCAGATTGACATTAGACGTTCACATTGTTGCAACATTAATACTTGAAGAATCAGGGTTACGTTAATAGCGTTTTGATATTAGACAAAAGAATGACTTCTTTATAATGAATGTTAGCAGTAAATATATTTTCTTTTTTAATTTACAAAGGAAATAAGGAGATATACTACTTTCATAATCTTCTTATTTGTAATTAAAATGATTAATTGTGAACAAATTCTCACTATATACATCTATTAAAGAGCGTTATTCATTAATATGACAAATTAATTTAAATATCAAGAGATTTTTATCAAGAGCTGCCACATCTCCACTTTTTGTTTTTGTGACAGAAACTATATTTCAACAAAGACATGCACTGGGACAAATAGGGCTGTAGGACGGGTTACGTCTAGTGCACTTTGTAAGACAATAGACTGAAAGTGATTTGAACAACGATCTCGACTCAATGTTTGTACTAAGTATAAGGCGAATTTGGTAATAGAAAAAAAAGTGTTCTTCCTCTTTTGTTGATTTATCTTTTGTTGTATATAACTTATGAAACTAAAAAAAAAAAGTTATTTTTAAAAGCCGTACAACCTTCGCCGTTGTCGTCTGTCAGTAAGCACGATAGGGTGCACAAAATTATGAAAGAAACATGAAATATCGTGCAAGAAACCCATAAGAACCCTACCGAAACTCAGAAAAATAAAACTATAAATAATGTCCAAACGGCGGCTAATTTAAATAGTTTTTGTTGAATTTATTAAAGTGTGTTTTTCAATCCATTAGCCAAATATTTTAAGATATTAATTAGACGTCTAATGGTACCAACTCCATCCTCTCTCCAATAACGCAATGTGAAGTTATTATCAAACTTGTAATTTGAAACCTGACGTTCAAAGGGAATGTAAATCACCGACACAATCGGAGCCAGTGGAGCTTCGAGACCAAACAGGGCCCAGACATTGACACGAGCAAAGCGAGTGGATACTATTTAAAATATCCTTCATCTGCAAGTTTATACTATTTATAAATAATGTTTTATATCATATCGCTCCAAATCAGTGTTTTTGTTTGTGTTAATGTGTAACTATGTTATTTGTTGAGTGTTCCATGACAACAGAGAAGCTTCTCAAAAAATAAACTTGATAATGGCTGAATAGCCGAAACGGCCGTCGTAAAAGAACGACCAAACAGAATATTGTGGACGGTGAGTCTTACATTTATTTATTATTTAATATATAAATATTCGGAATGGCGAATAACAAATCTTATATTAATTGATTATCTTCAAATTATTTTTCTTGATTACGTTAATCCTGATTTCAAACCATATTTTTAAAAGTTCCTACATTACATATTATACGAGGCGGGAAATTGTTTTTTTTAAATAGTTTTAATAATGGTGTAGAAGAGCAAACTAAATTGTTTACATTGTGTAGATTACATTTCCATTTCAATTTAAAACCACATTTCCTACATATATTGTGAAACAAAATATTCCGTTCTTGTAAAATGAAGAAATCGGCTTTATTTATTCCCTAATTCAGAAACATAGTATCGTAATTTTTATTGAATTCATCATCATAATCATTTTATTATCAAACACATTAACAAATCGAGATTATATAAATAAGGGTATATATAAAATATTATTTAGTTTGAAACAATTATTGATATTATCAATTTAATTGACCTTCCTCTCATTTAAAATTTTTATTCACTAGTATTTATAATTATTAAGTACTGGAATTTTTTTAATACAACAAAGTAGAGAGATATTATAAAAATAGCAAATAATTTGCACCAGTGAGTATACACATAGCCTTTTGACGTTATTCCAATACTAATTTTAAGATTTAAAAAATCACACCACGCTGAATCCCCAGTGACTTTTAACCGAACAAAATAATTTCATAATTTTAGTGAGTAATTAAATTGGTCAACATTTAAATTCCTAGGTTTTCCTTATAATTAAAATCTAATATCTAATTACAGAATAAATTTAAAGTCAATAACTTATGTCGTGAAATTAATTAAATAATATTTTTTGTTTTAAATTTAATATAATTATATTAACTAAATTAATTACTTCAGTGATGCTCATCTTCTACGTTTACATAATCTTTAAAAAAGGTTTTGTTTTTTTTAGATTACAATACAGAGGAATGGGTTTAGATTATGTTTAGTGCACAATATAGTGGAATTGGTTTACATTATGTTTAGTGTACAATACAGTAGAGTAGGTTCACATACTTTTTAGTGGTTTTAGTGTGCCATACAGTGTTATGAGTTTAGATTATATTTAGTGTGCAATACATTAGATTATGTTTATCATTTTTGCTAACTCTTATACACCTAACATTTTATTATAATGTAATTTGAAAATTAATAAATTATGATCTAATACTGATTAATATTTATTTTTGTTTTGTTATAGCTTAGAGTTTAATAGGGCACACAGCCTATTGGTTTACATTTTGTATGGATAGGAGACACAGGCTTACCTTGGAAAGTGGTACTTACGACTTTCAAAGGTAAGCCTGTGTCTCATATCCATACAAAATCTAAACTAATATTTATTTTTTAAAGTTTATTAAGTACTGTAAAGTTATTTTTTTATAATAAAGTTTGTGACATTTATGTATTATTCGATAAACAGCAACACATAATGTATTTCAAGTCTTAAAAATAGATTTCTAAAGTTCGGTAGTTTCTTTGTTAAGATGCAAATTGTTGAGAACATTCTTTTTATTTTACTGTCTTCCGCAATTGCGATATGAAACAATTTCTCCGTAGGCAGTTAATACGTGTTCCTTTCTGATAAAAGTTTACTTTGCATTCAATTTGTGTTTTTAGGAAAGCCTGTGCAGATTCACTACCATCAAATCACAGTTTTGCTGAGAGTTTTAACTGCATACAAATTTATTCAATACATTTTCTTTGATTTACTTCCTTTTAAACTATTAGGTACTTCTGTATTTGCATAATAAAATATGGGGAGGAATAAGTTCATAAACAAGGGCTTACTAATTTTAATAAAATGTCCTGTTAGTGGACATTAAAACAAACATGTATAAGATATAGTTTACCCTAATAAAAACATAAAAGGCAAATTCTGCAATATTTAACTAAATTAGATGACATTAATCAACAAGAACATACCTTAATATGTATGTGTAATAATCATTTAATAGTATTTTTGTAGCAATTTGACACTTTCAATAAAGGGAAATCCAAGAAACTTCCAAATTTAAAAGTTTTCTTTTTTTGACAAATTTTTGCAAGTTTCGATAAAATAAAGGTATTTTCTACCTGTCTGTAATTCGTCGTTAAATGAGTTAGTCTGTTTGTACACAATTAGGTAAAAGTATCTGTTAAAATAATTGTATATTCCAATCCTTGATTTTTTTTTGTTGGGGTTTTACGCTGAATTACCATTGTGGTCATTAAAATCGAATGCTTGAAATAGTAGAAAATTAGGTAGAGGAATATATTAACAGAATAATTGTATTTTAGAATCCTCCAAATAGTACACAATTAAGTAAAGGTATATATTAACAGAATTTTATTTTAGAATCCTCCAAATAGTACACAATTAAGTAAAGGTATATGTTACCAGAATTGTATTTTCGAATCTTTCAAATAGTACACAATTAGGTAAAGGTATATGTTAACAGAATTGTATTTTAGAATCCTCCAAATAGTACACAATTAGGTAAAGGTATATGTTAACAGAATTGTATTTTTGAATCTTTCAAATAGTACACAATTAGGTAAAGGTATATGTTAACAGAATTGTATTTTAGAATCCTCCAAATAGTACACAAATAGGTAACGGTGTAAGTTAACAGAATTGTATTTTAGAATCCTCCAAACAGTACACAATTAGGTAAAGGTATATGTTAACAGAATTGTACTTTCGAATCCTTCAAATAGAACACAAATTGGTAAAGGTATATGCTCACAGAATAGTACTTTCGAATCTTTCAAATAAAACACAATTAGGGAAAGGTATATGCTCACAGAATTGTATTTTCGAATCCTTAAAGTACAGGTGTTGGTAATAATGCTGATTGTTTTAAAAAGTACGAAATTTCTTAGTATTAATAGGTCCACGTGATTGAGCAGTGCAGTTGGTAATAAAAGCAAATATATATATATATATATATATATATATATATATATATATATATATATATATATATATATATATATATATATTCTTAACATTTATTTTCACTAAACATGTTATGGTTTAGGACAAATTCTGGTTTTGCAACTGCCTATCAAACTCTAAACAGAATGTCCGATAAAATTTTAGTAAAACGAGAATATGAGTACACATTCCAAAAACAAATTTCAACATTTTTATGACTTTTAGAAAAATAATTTATTTAAAAAATTCAATTAGGGTTTCAAGTTAAGGAGTTTCATTTGTAAATTACAAAGCATACCAAATATAACGCATACCATATCTTTACTCTAATACTGTAAGAACCAATCTCGACAAAAAACAATTTCTTTACAAATTGTGATGATACATCTCACGAAATTGTATTTGTATTATAGAATTTGAGTTTATTACTAAATTACTTACGTCTTAGCAATCTTGTATTTAGTATTTATTTATTAATATTTCATTACAGCTGTTTCGGTATAACATATACCATCATCAGATGAAACAACATGTTTACACAACACACTGATACACATTTCACAAAAATAAATAAACATAAAATGTTTGGTACCGCAGTACAAGTCGAAAAGTACATTGAGAGTGAACAGTTGACCACCACGTTAGAAAGATGTGGCTATATTATCTAAACTACCTAAACATTATTTTATATTATTTTCGACTTGTACTGCAGTACCAAACATTTTATTTTTGTGAAATGTGTATCAGTGTGTTGTGTAAACGTCTGATGATGGTATATGTTATACCGAAACAGCTGTAATGAAATATTAATAAATAAATACTAAACAGAAGATTGCTAAGTCGTAAGTCATTTAGTAATAAACGTATTTTAAAGCATTCGTAAGGCAATATGGAATTTATATAGAATTTGTTTTAACACATATAAATTTTAGGATTATGTTTACGCTAAAATTACTATTTAACTGAACAATATAAAATTAATAATTAACTAGTTGGTACCTTGATAATGTTTCTTTTATTATTCAATAGATTATAAAAGTAAATTTAGTGAGATAAAAGCTCTAAATACTTTTTAAATAATTTTTAGGACAATGTCCCAGACACGAATACTGTTATATGGTAGTGTATCAAAGAGGGAATGTGTTCTAAGTTTTACCACTCCCCGATAAAAACTCAATCGTAGCGACCGTTTTGCTATTACCACGTGAACAGTATAAAGATATTGAAGTTGTAAAAATTTCAAATATTCTCGTACCTCCAAATAATAATATTTTATACAAAAGTTTATATAGTTTTAATTTTCCTGTGGTTTCTTTAGGTTAAGTTGTCAATCATTTATGTGTATGATATGCAATATACCACTGACAGAAACGGAAACAGAAAGTTACAGCATAACTATAATATATATTCATCAAATACGTCATAAACTGATAGTCCTGTAGATGATTTGTACATATGTACTAATACCGAAATATTAAACTGCCTATCTTGTTGGACAATTTAATGGTTATAAATGAAGCAACATTTTATTGAAATATTTTAATGCGATTTTGAAAAACAAGAAGTTAGGTTGTTTGGAGAACTAGACAAGAGAAGCAGACGTGTAAAAATTGAAGTTTCTAATTACAATAGGTTATTTTTGTAAATGTTAATCTTAAATACATAACCCTTTGTAATAAACTCTTCAACATATAACATTAATATGTTGAATAAATATAAAATTTACTTTTTTTTTACCAAGATGCAGTAATATCCCCTTTTCCCCCCTTTTTAATTTACATTAAGATGTTTTAACTCTTCCTATTCCCACTGCATGAAAATAGGAATAGCACGATCCTCCATGGTAAAAGACGAAACACAATTTTTTACGTAAATTCACTTTATATCTAAGAACAAGAAATAAATACTTCAATATATTCATTTCCCAAACATTTTTCTTTCAGATTTTTGTAACAATGTGTTGAAAATGTCTAACCTATTTCAAGCGCAGAAGTTGGAAATAAAGCTCAGAATATATTTGCAAGTAAATGCAACACTCAGTTAAACCGTGGTTTTATGCCTTGACTGTAAATAATTCCTTTATCTGTAAGTATGAAGCAAATATTTTAACTGAAAGATATTATATCCAGTTAAAAATATTTTTGAAAAGAATTTTAAGGAAATGTTGATTTTGTTATATTTTTCATACAGTAAAATTTCATTATCAGAGGTTCTTCCTCAGAACAATTAAGTAACGAATTTTGTTTCTATACTGTAATTTGATTTAAGAATAGTGTAGTTTTTTAAGTGCATAAAATGTTTCCAAAATGAAATTTAAAAAATAATTAATATTTACACGAAAGCAATTTTTTTCGGAGTTTATGTAACAATGTGTTGAAAACATCTTACGTATTTCAAGCGGAGAAGTTGGAAATAAAGCCCTGAATACATTTGCAAGTAAATGAAACACTCCGCTAAACCGTAGTTTTACGCCTTTGCAAATATTTCCTTAATGCGTAAGTACGACACAAATGGTTTCACTAAAAGGAATTTTATTTGAAATGAATGAGTATTCACAATAATTGTAATACTTTAGCTAAATATAAGCTTTACAAGAGTTGTAAGGAAATGTTATGTTTTTTACACAGTAAACTATAACTATCAGAGGGACTTTCTGAGAACATGGAGGTAACGTGTTCTGTTTATATATTTTTTATTTTATCCAGGAATAGTATAGTTTTTCACGTAAATAAAATGTTGACAACCTGAAAATCAAAAGGAAATGAAATATTAACGTTATTTTGATGACATATTTACAAAATCGAAATATCAATTTATCAAATCTAATAGAACAAGGAGTTATGAAAATCAGCGTGAAGGAACATTCAACTGAACTAATTGTATGATGTCGTAAAACATCGCCTGGTTGTCATGGTAACGGCGGGTTTCATAGGCTGTATGAAGAGATCCATAAAGAAAAATATGATTTTTGCAAGCCAAAATATATTCATTCCTTTTGTTGCATACATGGCTGTTTAAATCATCAGTCCATATAGGTTCACTATACAGTCCATATAGTTCCATATAGTCAGGTACAGTTCACTATAGTAGTGTAATGAGTGTACAAGAATGCTAGTATTTTTAAATAATCAATAATAGAAGTTATAACATTAAAATGATATTTCACATCTGGAAATAATTATTGTATATTTAAGATAATCAATAAATAAAAATTGATGTTTATTATAATTTGGTAATTTTGAATATAAAACATGTAAAATACTACAGTAAACACAAACTCAAGACTATGAAATGTCCACTGATCATCTACGTCTGTAATGTGTCACCATTTCTGTATCTATAAACTTTATCAAAGGCGAGATGAGTAAATGATTCTTGTAGTATTTTTCACGTATATTAAATCTAGATATTATGGTAGATATAATATGTTCTTCACCCACTTACCATCACTAGCAACCACTTACCAATTCTGGGCTTCAATAATATTGTACCATACCGTGTAGTTAATAAATTCAAACTATGAGAACAATCAATATGGAATATATCACTATTTTATATTATATAATCCTATATTTCTCACTATAATAAATCTATGAAGAGTTTTAAAATTGTATAAAATAAATTTAAACGTTACTTATCACTAAAAATTGAAACAATTCCTGCATAAATTGGACAAAAATGAAAACAAAAAGCTCTCATTTCCACAATAATAATCTTACAATGTTCATTCTTGTCATGTTATCAGAATAAAATGCCTTGTCTCTACGAGGGGAAAAATATATTAATTTTATTAGGGGGATATTTTACTTTCTGGTTATAATATCATGCCTTAGGTTACTTATCTATAAAATTATTTAAATCTTTGCTAAACATTCATCCGGTAACGTGCGGATATTAAATTGTATTCGTCTTATTTTGTTCCCGTAGTTTAAACAATTTTGTTGTAGTATTAGAAACTTGATATTGACATTATATAATGGTATTAAAAACAAGTCAAGCTGTAACGTGATAGTAACGTTATTACTACAAAAAATTGAAACAAATATAAATTAATGGTGTCGCGAAAACAGCGCACAGCCCGTCAGTTAGATTTTTAACGAGGGCTTAAAAGCAAGGGCGTGGTTTCTCGGTGTTGACTAGAACATTTTCATTTAAAAGCAACAAATCAATTCTTACTGTTTACATAAAACTTACGAGTAGTGAAACTGACTTATAACCAATATTTACAGCAGTTTAAAATTTTAATAATATGGCCTACAATATGGAGTTAAACAAAAATAGCAACTGCAGTTTTGACCGGGTCAGGTAAAGAGCAACTTAGGTTAGGTTAGGTTACATTTCCAGACTTGATTTGTGGCTTTATTCAAATCTTTCTAGTAATATGAGCGAATGTTATATACGTCTTCAACAAAGACTAATCGCAATGCGATGGAGAGTATTTCTAGATTTTATATATTTTGTATTTAATATAGTCAACACCGAGGCGTCGTGCGCTTTTGTCGCCTATCAAATTATGTTTCCTCAAGGGATAACCTTTATCTCAACCTCGTCAAACATCAACTTGGCGAGCTGTGCGCTTTTTTCGCTAAATTCCAGTTGCGCTGTTTTTTTTCGTGTGTTCAAATATTTGAGCACAATTTGAAGAATGAATAGTTCCTTCATTGCTGAAACTTTATTATGTGATCTCATTAACGTAATATATATTATTCTTCAAAAAATAATACACACACAAAGAGAAAAGTGGGACAATGAATTGTTTTGACAATTTGAACAATTGTATTATGTCAAATCATTTTTGTTTAATCCCCCCCCCCCCCAATATATAATACAAACTGAGTACAACTTAAAAATGAAATAAAAAGTTAGATTTTATTTAAAATATTTGAAATGAAAGAAAGTTTATAGATAAAGAGAAGTCTTCGTAATTAAGATTGTTTTTTCGATCCACGAGTTAGTGCTATGGTTCTAGATCTGTTAGTATGACTTTCATCTGCAATGCTTTCGTCTTCTAAGCATGATCATTATCATGGCCCGGATCACCTGCTGGTCGATGATGTCCCACTCCATGTGCAGAGCCTAACGATGCTGTCACAGGGTGGGATGCTATCCTCCGAGGTTTCTGTCAGCTCTACCTATATGATCCCAGAGGTATTCGATTAAACGTATGTCCAACGAAAAATTTGAACAAGTTACATTATGACAATTAAGAGTTATGTTGGTATAACAACAAAATTACATGAAGAATATATAAATCACTTTTATTTTCAAAGGAAAATTTGTATTTCATTAAACAATATTATAAAGTGTCCCACGTTTTTTGTCCATCAATATATCTTTCTCTAGATATACATGAAGGATAATTTTTAAATAACCAAATAGTATTTATAAGAAGAAGAATGAGAACATATTCCTAGACACATCATCATAATAATTCCAGTAATATGTTTTCCGAATAACTTTGTCATTATTTATTCTTTTCCTTGATTCTTACATATTATGATCTCTTAAAATTTCATTAGTTCTCTTAAAACATTGTAGGGGGTTGTGTTTTTTACGATGGTTTTAGTAATGGTATGAGAAATGAAGGATAATATTATGTAAATTGAAGAAATGACGTTTCCGTTGTAATTTTAAAATACATTTCTTACATACAACATGATATTCCGCAATTAAATAAGGAAGGAATCGTCTTATTTCCTCACTACATTCAACAACAAAATAACAAATAGCTATTTCAGTATTACATGTTTTTAAGTATATACCAATTTGTTCACAACATTGTAAATGTTAAATTTAATTTTCTTGACATGATTTGAAATATCTGTTTCATTTAAAGTTATGAGAATCTGTAAATTATTCATATGATTTAAAATTTAACATATACAGATGTAACATCCAATATCACATAGTTTGTATTATTTGTAATAGTCTTTAAACTTTACAGCAATAAGTCCTGATAAATGAATTACGTTACCCATATTAACCCGTGTCTTTATGCAATCCTTGCCCAAAAACTTTTTTTTTGTTTAGTGTATAAATGGGTTTATTTTATTTGTATACTTTTCCTTATGAATTATCAAATTTATTACACTATAAATTAAAATGTAAAAAATCGCAATACTTAATATTGTATTTATTATGTTTTTACATTTTTTTAATAATCCAACTTGTAATGTTTGTCTTTTACTCAATGAGAAGATTGTAGACTATATATTTTTTATATTTTAAAACAAATAAATAATATTAGAAAAAGAGATTTAATTTGTTGTTCTTTCTTAGATATATTTTTTTTAGAGAATACTGTTAAATTTCAATGTTTGCCACAGTATTCAACTGGTGTTTTCAGGAAAGCCTGCGTACATTCACTGTCATGAAATCAAAGTTCCCCACTGCTAATTGTATCTGTATCCTAATACAATCAATACGTTCCCTTGTTTTTCTTGTTTATAACGTATTAGGCACTTTTATGTAAGCAAAACAAAATAATGAGATGCATAAGCTTGTATACGGTATTTATATTTGTAAAATAATCTCATTACTAAAATCGTACTATATTTAGTAAATCTGAATATAAACACAAACAAAGGAAAAATAACTTGTTTAAACTTGGGATCGAACAATGGTACCCTTAATTTGTAGCTCAAAGTTCTTACCAAGTCAACTTTTCTAGTTCAGTATTCCAATTTTAAAATTATTTTTTATCTTACTAGAGCAAATTCATTCATGACTTTGAAATAGACAATAATATAAATAGTAGAGCTAGCTATTGTGTAGTTTGTTAAAAAATTCACTACTTCAAAATCTCATAAAAATTTGTGATAAAATCACAATTTCCCCACACCTTGTTCTATCTTCTTTTTCCTTCAGCCCCGAAAAGCAAATATATCTTATTTCCGTACATTCCTTGTTCACCATTTTCTCCTCAATAAATACTTGAAATACAAAAAAGCCTTCTTCTTTGTGATGAAATCTCCAATTTAAATAAAATAAAACAAACGTGTGGCTGATGTGTTATATCCTATTAAAAATATAAAATATGACACATTCCGACTTTTGTAACACTATCTTAAGGTCCAATAATAAAAAGTAAGATTGCACTAAAATCCTATAAAACTATTTACTGACCTTTATTCGTATTTCACAATTAATAAACTCACGAAGATTTCTTAAAAAGTGCCATAGGGTATATATATATATATATATATATATATATATATATATATATATATATATATATAGGGTATATATGGCACATAAAAACCATTTCATTCATGTTTTAATAAAAAAACAATGGTGTGTTCTAATCCTAAATCACATTCTATTATTTGTAAATTGCAATATATATTTCTTTTGAATAAAATATAGCTTTAACAAAATTTATTATATTAATTTCGGTATAATACTTACGAAAGTTGGATTTGACAATAACATATTTTACAGTCTAGTGACTACGACATAATCATATTTTATTTGGTTTAAAAATAAATTATTTATATTGTAATAAAATTATGATAAAAATTTCTGCGTTTTTTATTCACAAATTCTTCGCTAAACACTTCCATCTGGTTTTTATATTATATTAGTCAAACTAGAATTGATATTATGAAATTCATTTTATTTCATAAGGGTCATAAGAAATTTCAATTGAACTAAATCAAAAAATTTTAAAATATTTATACGTTAAACCTCATTTTATTAGCCATCCGTACTTGTCAGATAAATTTCAGATTTATTTTAAAACTCTCTAAAAAATAAAGCAATGTGTGTTTTTTGCCATGGGCTTACGTAAATTGCTTGGTTTACACCGAGTTAAATCCTTGGAATAAAATGTCCGGCGTTGATTAAAAAGTACTTAATACTACCTAATTAAATGTATTCTCTTTACACATAAGATGATCCATTAAAGGTATATATACACATATTTATTTATTTATTTTTACGTTCAAGTAATAATATCTTATTTATTAAAACAAACCTTTATTTTCTGTATTTATTATTTTTAAACATACTATTATTAAATTTTATAATTGTTAAATACAATATACTCAAAGGTTTTTGGATGAATTTGATGTATATTTTGCTGATCACGGATGTAGGTAGTTCATCAAATTTGAGATTAGTAGTGTTTTGGTTCCAAAATATGCACGTTATCTTCAGACAGGTATTGGTTGTAAAATTGTTTGATAACTAATTGTTATCTTAAAACATAATCACACTCTGATGTGTACACTTCTTCACAGCATCGTAATGAGCGCAACACTAGTTAACTCCACAAGATATTGTTTAGTTAGAAGGAAACGTTTAGGTTTACTAAACTTCTGCAAAGGCATCAGACTTCAATGGTTAAACATGTCAAATAGTTGTGGGCGTGACATGTAATATACCGCAATGTCAGAAGCACAACTAGAGAGAGTTGTAGGAGACCATGCGGTGAGATCCAAATAATACTTGGATATTATCAAATAAGGAAATATAGAATTAACTAATATAATGTGTTGCTGTACAAATGAAGGTCTAACCCCCATATCTGGCAAAACTATTAATCTGTCTGTTACAAACACATAAATCAAGATAGGTTACGACTGAGTCTAAGGAGAACAAAAATAAAACTCTCTTATAATGTTAAATGTCAGGTTGTTTCATTGACCAAGAGACTAACATAGAATAAATATGTAGATTGGAAATTCAAAAAGCAACTAGAACTCTAAATAATATGTGAATGCCCTTTGGGAAAGAAATGGGGGCTTTGTCAGCGCATGTGTCAACGGCAGTGATTATATGAGGCAGTGAACCAAAACTCAAATATTCCGCATTAGTATTTAAATAACAAAGTAATAATTTTATAATTACTCTCCACATTACGAGATTTGTTTAAATGTATATTTATTTGACTTGAAAGTTTTATATATATCGTATAATTAATATAATTAAATTATATTTGAATGAAGAAGAGCTATTTAATTTACTATTATAGCAAATATCCATGTGTTTTAAATATTTTTAAAATGTTCAAGTCTTTGAATTCCTTCTAAATTTATTTTCCCTCCCTCTATTCCCACTCATGCAATAAATGTTAAAGCAAATTTAATTCAGAATTGTGAGATTGACAAGATGTGACAATGGTTTGGAGCATTGTTGTGGTGAGGATATAAAAGAGGGTACACTGTATATAATTGTAAATAATTAATTATATATACAAATTGTAAGTGCCAATAATATATTGAAATGTTTTTGATTAGGTAAGAGTTACGTGGGTTATCGTGGGTGATGTTAAAAATGAAAACATATTTTAGTTTTTTTAATGTTGTTATTTAAAGGCATACGCCCTCTCGGTCATCATCGCCTTAAACAAAATAAAGAAATAACCTATAATAAATAAGACTAGTTCTTGGATTTACTAATAGCGACAGCGTCGGATAAGAACAAAAGTTGGTCAATAGAGACGTGATGAGAAAGATAAAAGAGCGGGTACTCAAGACTTACTCGAAAAGAAGTTTAAATCCATCAAGAGTCGTTCGGAATTCCTACTCCTATACTCACTTATTGAGCACCTAAGTGTACGTTTTATGGTATTATGTGATATTGTTTAAAGATAATTAAGGCGATTATGTTGTTTAGTGGTAAAATACTAACAGATCCTGTTAACATCAAAGTAAAACAATTGACACTTTCAATAGCAAACGTCTTTCAGTTAAAACAAACAAATACACTAATTATTTTAAACATTTGTAGTGTTTGATAAAGATGTACACTTTTTCGTTCGATCTGTAACATGCAATCTCACTGTGTTAGGATTAAAATAACCATATAATCGTTCAAAACTTTAGGACGTAATTATGTATTTTATAATATTTGTCTTAACATACAACATTGTTTTTTTTTTTATAGTTCTATATTCTATTAGGAACCGTAACGACTTAAACTGTCGTACTTTATTTTGTTGAAACTAGCAACATTTATAAATGGTGTTGTGTTATATCATGCAAGTGTTGTATGTGTGGTTAAAGCGAAAACTAACCGATTGAAATGGACACCAGTACCAATCAATTGAGAGAAGGCACTATTTTGTTTAGCTAACAAGTTGATGGAGAGTTTTATGGTATTTACTCTGCCACATAATACTATTATACAAAGTTGGTCTCTTGGGTCCAGTAGGTAATGTAAAATAGTATTGGTAGATCAAGGTGTCTTATCAATTAGGAATTAAAACAATTGTTATGAAAAATCGATGAACCTCGTAATTAATGTGTATTTTATTAATTTCATGACGTTGGTTTTGGCCTAATGAGCCTCCTAGATGTGTATACATTAAGGAGTTTGGGGTTCAGCGAACCTGGAAGATGTACATTTGTAAAGAACCATCAACTCGTTTTGCTTGTGTTGCCAATTCGGTACTCCCGGATCTCGCTATCTATCTAATGTCTAACTTCATAATTTTCTAGGAGGTCAGAATTTGTAATTATAACTTTTAGTTACGAATTCGTTATTGTCACTGTAGAATTGTTGGGTTTGGTATCATTACATGCAGAATTAAAATATGTTAATTTCTATCTAAGTTAGTTTGTTAAGTTGAATAACACATGAAATATGAACAAAAAATTGGTTTAAACAACTGACATTTTTATATTTCTAATTGCGACGAAAACAAGGGGCGGACGGTATGTCGAAAATAACTTGTTTTCCTGAAAGCAGGTAGCAGCAGCATCAGTCAAAAATCGGAAGACAAAATGTTTTGCGATTTTAAAACTTTGTATACTGTGTTTAGTAAAAGAAGAAAATAATATATTTCACTCTATCTCTTAACTTTGATTGCTCTGGTGACAGGGTACGGCACTACCGTTCCTCGTATCTGCGGTACTAATGTGTTACTTCTACCGTCTTGGTCCAATGGAGGTTTTTATTGGCCTGCTAATATCAAATTTTCTTAGAAGGCTAGATTTAAATTATTGATAATAACTTTTAGCGTTTATTTGTACAGGATTAGGGTTTTATAATTATACTGAAAATTAATATATTTAAAGAATATTCCAAATTAGTGTATGAAGTTTGATTTACCGATTTAAAAAAAAAACTGCCGATTAAGAGGTCACCATTATGCATTTTACATTAATTATGTTAGAAATTAAGTCGCTTCTCATATTATACAAACAATTTTTTATATTAATATTTCCTGTAATTATTTGGTTAACATCATTATCGGCTATTCGTCAGTTTGACAGGATTTTAACAACTAGTTAAGCGAAGTAAATATTTAAAAAAAATGGAAGTTTTAATATTCTTCGTGGTACTTTAAACTGAGAATGGTACTTTAAACTAAATAGAAATAAATTTCTATACTTAACTCAGTGAGATTTAGTTAAACCTTTTTGATGTATTAAAGGAGTAACAAAATAAATTCAACGCCCCACAATAAATTATACCTAACTAAACTGGCATTTAAATATTTTAAAATACAACGATTAAGTCCTTTTTATACAGTAATAGAAAAGAACAAGAGTTTGTCCCAATTAATACGAAAGATTGAGAACTAGCTCAAGGCGGAGCTAGGTTGCTCAGAACTGCCGTCCCCGTACACACTATAGTGACCCTCTGAGTGATTATCCTCTATTTAATTATAGCAGACAACTGTACTTCAATTTGAAACCCCGGTACGTCTAGGGGCTAGAGCTCATCCATTTCATTCCAATACCTCTCACTAAGGTTTTATTTCACTTACCTACCATACACAGTTAAAAGTACCACAAAGAAAATTAAAACTTCCGTTTTTTTAAAATGTACTTCGCCTTACTAGTTGATAAAATTCTGTCAAACTGACGAATAGCCGATAATGATGTTAACCAAATAATTACAGGAAATAATAATATAAAAAATTGTTTGTATAATATGAGAAGCGACTTAATTTCTAACATAATTAATGTAATATGCATAATGGTGACCTCTTAATCGGCAGGTTTTTTTAATCGGTAAATCAAACTTCATACACTAATTTGGAATATTCTTTAAATATATTAATTTTCAATGTAATTATAAAACCCTAATCCTGTACAAATAAACACTAAAAGTTATTATCAATAATTTAAATCTAACCTTCTAAGAAAATTTGATATTAGGAGGCCAATAAAAACCGCCATGAGACCAAGATGGTAGAAGTAACACACTAGTACCGCAGATACGAGGAACGGTAGTGCCATACCCTGTCACCAGAGGAATCAAAGTTAAGAGATAGAGTGAAATATATTTTCTTATTTTTACTAAACACAGTATACAAAGTTTTAAAATCGCAAAACATTTTGTCTTCCGATTTTTGACTGATGCTTATGCTACCTGCTTTCAGGAAAACAAGTTATTTCGACATGCCGTCCGTCCCTTGTTTTCGTCGCAATTAGAAATATAAAAATGTCAGTTGTTTTAACCACTTTTTTGTTCATATTTCATGTGTTATTCAGCTTAACAAACTAAATTAGATAGAAATTAACATATTTTATTTCTGCATGTAATGATACCAAACCCATCAATTCTACAGGGACAATAACGAATTCCTATCCAAAAGTTATAATTACAAATTCTGACTTCTTAGGAAATTGTGAAGTCAGACATTAGATAGATAGCGAGATCCGGGAGTACCGAATTGGCAAACTACAATCAAAACCAGTAGAGGGTTCTTTACAAATGTACATCTTCCAGATACCCTGAACCCCAAACTCCTTAATGTATACACATCTAGGAGGCTCATTAGGCCAAAACCAACGTCATGAAATTAATAAAATACACATTAATTACGAGGTTCATCGATTTTTCATAACAATTGTTTTAATTCCTAATTGATAAGACACCTTGATCTACCAATACTATTTTACATTACCTACTGGACCCAAGAGACCAACTTTGTATAATAGTATTATGTGGCAGAGTAAATACCATAAAACTCTCCATCAACTTGTTAGCTAAACAAAATAGTGCCTTCTCTCAATTGATTGGTACTGGTGTCCATTTCAATCGGTTAGTTTTCGCTTTAACCACACATACAACACTTGCATGATATAACACAACACAATTTATAAATGTTGCTAGTTTCAACACAATAAAGTACGACAATTTAAGTCGATACGGTTCCTAATAGAATATAGAAGTATATACAAACAATGATGTATGTTAAGACAAATTTTATAAAATAAATAATTACGTCCTAAAGTGTTGAACGATTATGGTTATTATAATATGGTTATTTTAATCCTAACACAGTGAGATTGATGTTACAGATCGAACGAAAAAGTGTACATCTTTATCAAACACTACAAATGTTTAAAATAATTAGTGTATTTGTTTGTTTTAACAGAAAGACGTTTGCTATTGAAATTGTCAATTGTTTTACTTTGATGGTAACAGGATCTGTTATCGAGTAAGAAATTTTTTAACAAGTAAGAAATTCTTTAAACAGGCGTTGTGAAGCATGCATTGACGACCCTTTGAACAATTGTTGTAGCCCCTTCCCTATGATTAAACTTTTGTCACTGGAATAAAATTACAAGTTGTTAACGATTTTATGTATTACACAAAATTCTTTAGTTACTACAGTAAATGTGTCTTAGTAATTATAATTTAACTGTTTCTTCCTTGTTAGTTCTAAGTATTTGTTTATTAGAGTACATGTTGTTGTAGCTCAATATTGCCTCACTTGAATTAAACATACTGACGCGTTTAACTTGAATCTTATTTAAACATTTGGAAACGGTCGATTCTCGCTTATTTATGAACCAGTTATTTTTAGGTTTATCATTACATTTCTGAAAAAAAAAGTTGTTCTTTTAATTTGTTTTATTTATTTGCTACTTTTTGAGTTATTTTAGTATACAAATTTTAAATAGCCGCCATATTGAAATTAATGAAGGAAATTCAAAACAAATTTCTTTTAGGGTAAATCATGACAATACAAAAATGTTGACAAAAATTACGTGAAATTCTGTTTTGTATTTTTATGGTAAATAAAATTATTTTAGTATAAAATACAGACAGACAGACAAAAAATGAAGCAATTTAGAAAAAAAAAAAAAAAGTATTTGAAGTTTTTTGTTACTTTTGATGCGTTCTATCAATTTCCGCAGTTATGTCATATTATTGCTGGAAAACACACACACACACACACACTCATATTATAAATAATATATAAATATATAATATAAAAACATATAATATAAATAAATAAAATTAAAATATATAATATAGATAATTTCATTTCATTCATACCGTCTAAAAATAATGTATTTTTTAATTGCTTTTAGGTTATTTAGTCATTCTCTAAAGAATTACTAAATTCTGGTATTTTGTTTTAAAAGTTTAAAACATAATGATGGATAATTGATAGAATTAATTGTAAGCGTACTGGAACCCTCGCCATCATGTTTAAGTATAAAAATAATACATGACCTTTCAGGAATATCAATCACCTGATAAACTTAGATTATGAGAATATCCTAAAAAGCCAACATAGTGCTATGTTGGAAACTAAAACTAAACTAGTCATCAAAGAACGTAATCCTGAAGCGAAACTATGCTTGAGTGGTCAAAATGATGAATAATATCTACAAAGAAACACAAGGAATGGTCAACACCAAATTAAACTGAGAACGTACAATAATTACCTAAGTAAACAGGGGTTGTATGTCAACAACGTACTTACTCAACGGTTTTTCGAGGGGACAAACGTTTGCAAAAATGTAACTAGTGATTACTACTTGTTTTTTTAGTTTACAGCATGACCCTACGAAACTGTTCAGATTACTAACGTTCTTCATATTGAGAGTTGCTTTCTTGTTGTCCTGGTCCATATTTTCTTATGTTCAACAAAATTATATCTACTGATCTAGGTTATTTTTCGTCATAAACAAATAAATAAGTGTGTTATTTTTAATACGCGAGAGGTCGCGCCAGCGGCAATTTTTTGTATGTCAGGTTGTTGTATTGAACAAGAGACTGACATAGAATAAATATGTAGATTCGAAATTCAAAAAGTCACTAGAACTCTAAATATATGTGAATGCCCTTTGGGAAAGAAATGGGGGCTTTGTCAGCGCATGTGTTAATGGTTATATGAGGTGATGATTGAACCAAATCTCAAATATTCAGCATTAGTATTTAAATAATAAAGTAACAACTTTATAATTAATCTCCACATTATGAGATTTGTTTGTATGTATATTTATTTGACTTGAAAGTATTATATATATCGTATAATTATTATAATTATTAAATCATATTTGAATGAAAAAAAAGCTATTTAATTTACTATTATAGAAAATACCCCTGTATTTTAAATATGTTTAAAATGTTCAAGTCTTTGAATTCCTTCTAAATTAATTTTCCCTCCATCTATTCCCACTCATGCAATAAATGTTAAAACAAATTTAATTCAGAATTGTGAGATTGACAAGATGTGACAATGGTTTGGAGCATTGTTGTGGTGAAGATATAAAAGAGGGTACACTGTATATAATTGTAAATAATTAATTATATATACAAATTGTAAGTGCCAATACTGATATTGAAATGTTTTTGATTAAGTAAGAATTACGGGGGTTATCGTGGGTGATGTTAAAAATGAAAACATATTTTAGTTATTTTGATGTTGTTATTTAAAGGCAAACGCCTTTCGGTCATCATCGCCTTAAACAAAATTAAGAAATAACCTATAATAAAGAAGAATAGTTCTTAGATATACTAATAGCGCCTGCGTCGGATAAGAACAAAAGTTGGTCAATAGAGACGTGATGAAAAACTAACCTATTGAAATGAACACCAGTACCCATCAATTGAGAGAAGGCACTATTTTGTTTAGCTAAAAAGTTGATGGAGAGTTTTATGGTATTTACCCTGCCACATAATACAATTATACAAAGTTGGTCTCTAGGGTCCACTAGGTAATGTAAAATAGTATTGGTAGATCAAGGTGTCTTATCAATTAGGAATTAAAACATATGGGACGAAAACTCTACGAACCTCGTAATTATTGTGTATTTAATTAATTTCATGACGTTGGTTTTGGCCTAATGAGCCTCCTAGATGTGTATACATTAAGGAGTTTGGGGTTCAGCGAACCTGGAAGATGTACATTTGTAAAGAACCATCTACTCGTTTTGCTTGTGTTGCCAATTCGGTATTCGTGGATCTCGCTATCTACCTAATGTCTAACTTCACAATTTTCTAGGAGGTCAGAATTTGTAATTATAACTTTTGGATACGAATTCGTTATTGTCACTGTAGAATTGATGGCTTTGGTACCATTACATGCAGAATTAAAATATGTTCATTTCTATCTAATTTAGTTTGTTAAGTTGAATAACACATGAAATATGAACAAAAAAGTGGTTAAAACAACTGACATTTTTATATTTCTAATTGCGACGAAAACAAGGGACGGACGGCATGTCGAAATAACTTGTTTTCCTGAAAGCAGGTAGCATAAGCATCAGTCAAAAATCGGAGGACAAAATGTTTAGCGATTTTAAAACTTTGTATACTGTGTTTAGTAAAAAGAAGAAAATATATTTCACTCTATCTCTTAACTTTGATTCCTCTGGTGACAGGGTATGGCACTACCGTTCCTCGTATCTGCGGTACTAGTGTGTTACTTCTACCGTCTTGGTCTTATAGCGGTTTTTATTGGCCTCCTAATATCAAATTTTCTTAGAAGGCTAGATTTAAATTATTGATAATAACTTTTAGTGTTTATTTGTACAGGATTAGGGTTTTATAATTACACTGAAAATTAATATATTTAAAGAATATTCCAAATTAGTGTATGAAGTTTGATTTACCGATTAAAAAAAAACTGCCGATTAAGAAGGTCGCCATTATGCATATTACATTAATTATGTTAGAAATTAAGTCGCTTCACAGATTATACAAACCATTTTTTATATTAATATTTCCTGTAATTATTTGGTTAACATCATTATCGGGTATTCGTCAGTTTGTCAGGATTTTAACAACTAGTTAACGAAGTAAATATTTAAAAAATGGAAGTTTTAATATTCTTCGTGGTACTTTAAACTGAGTATGGTACTTTAAACTAAATAGAAATAAATTTCTATACTTAACTCAGTGAGATTTAGTTAAACTTTTTTTAATGTATTAAAGGAGTAATAAAATAAATCCAACGCCCCACAATAAATTATACTTAACTAAACTGGCATTTAAATATTTTAAAATACAACGATGAAGTCCTTTTTATACAGTAATATAAAAGAAGAAGAGATGGTCCCAATTGATACGAAAGATTGAGAACTAGCTCAAGGCGGAGCTAGGTCGCTCAGAACTGCCGTCCCCGTACACACTATAGTGAGCCTCTGAGTGATTATCCTCTATTTAATTATAGCAGACAACTGTACTTCAATTTGAAACCCCGGTATTTGAACCCCTTAGTGAGAGGTATTCCAATACCTCTCACTAAGGTTTTATTTCACTTACCTACCATACACAGTTAAAAGTACCACAAAGAATATTAAAACTTCCATTTTTTAAATATTTACTTCGCTTAACTAGTTGATAAAATCCTGTAAAAACTGACGAATAGCCGATAATGATGTTAACCAAATAATTACAGGAAATATTAATATAAAAAATTGTTTGTATAATATGAGAAGCGACTTAATTTCTAACATAATTAATGTAATATGCATAATGGCGACCTTCTTAATCGGCAGTTTTTTTTAATCGGTAAATCAAACTTCATACACAAATTTGGAATATTCTTTAAATATATTAATTTTCAGTGTAATTATAAAACCCTAATCCTGTACAAATAAACACTAAAAGTTATTATCAATAATTTAAATCTAGCCTTCTAAGAAAATTTGATATTAGGAGGCCAATAAAAACCGCTATAAGACCAAGACGGTAGAAGTAACACATTAGTACCGCAGATACGAGGAAGGGGTAGTGCCATACCCTGTCACCAGAGGAATCAAAGTTAAGAGATAGAGTGAAATATATTTTCTTCTTTTTACTAAACACAGTATACAAAGTTTTAAAGTCGCAAAACATTTTGTCTTCCGATTTTTGACTTATGTTTATGCTTTCTGCTTTCAGGAAAACAAGTTATTTTCGACATTCCGTCCGTCCCTTGTTTTCGTCGCAATTAGAAATATAAAATGTCAGTTGTTTAAACCACTTTTTTGTTCATATTTCATGTGTTATTTAACTTAACAAACTAAATTAGATAGAAATTAACATATTTTTATTCTGCATGTAATGATACCAAACCCATCAATTCTACAGGGACAATAACGAATTCGTATCCAAAAGTTATAATTACAAATTCTGACTTCTTAGGAAATTGTGAAGTTAGACATTAGATAGATAGCGAGATCCGGGAGTACCGAATTGGCAACACAAGCAAAACGAGTAGATGGTTCTTTACAAATGTACATCTTCCAGATACCCTGAACCCCAAACACTTTAATGTATACACATCTAGGAGGCTCATTAGGCCAAAACCAACGTCATGAAATTAATTAAATACACATTAATTACGAGGTTCATCGATATTAATGTGTCGATTGATAAGACACCTTGATCTACCAATACTATTTTACATTACCTACAGGACCCAGTAGACCAACTTTGTATAATAGTATTATGTGGCAGGGTAAATACCATAAAACTTTCCATCAACTTGTTAGAAAACAAAATACTGCCTTCTGTGAATTGATTTGTACTGGTGTCCATTTCAATCGGTTAGTTTTCGCTTTAACCACACATACAACACTTGCATGATATAACACAACACAATTTATAAATGTTGCTAGTTTCAACACAATAAAGTACGACAGTTTAAGTCGTTACGGTTCCTAATAGAATATAGAAGTATATACAAACAATGTTGTATGTTAAGACAAATATTATGAAATAAATAATTACGTCCCAAGGTGTTGAACGATTATATGGTTATTTTAATCCTAACACAGATCGAACGAAAAAGTGTACATCTTTATCAAACACTACAAATGTTTAAAATAATTAGTTTATTTGTTTGTTTTAACAGAAAGACGTTTGCTATTGAAATTGTGAGATGTTTTACTTTGATCGTAACAGGATCTGTTAGTATTTTACCACTAAACAACATAATCGTCTTAATTATCTTTCAACAATATCACATAATACCATAAAACGTACATTTAGGGGCTCAATAAGTGAGTATAGGAGTAGGAATTCCGAACGACTCTTGATGGATTTAAACTTTTGTTCGAGTAAGTCTTGAGTTATAACCAGCTCTTTTATGTTTCTCATCACGTGATAGTGCATTTTTACATAACACTGCATTTCTAAGAGAGTTTCACTAAGTAAAGTTCATGAGGTTTTTTTTGGCTTTTAGTGTAGTGGTGCTGTAGTTTTATCTATAACAATGAATTTTGAAGAGGAACAGAGGAAAATTTGTCAGTTGTTGGAATCTGTTCCTGAGCATGTTTCAAGTGAAAACAATGACTCAGATAACAGTGACGTAGATGAAAGTGAAATTGTAAATAATTTTGAGAGTGATAGTGCTTCAGAAGAATGTGTGAATGAAGACGATGAACACAATTTAGATAAAGGGGAAGATCGACCTGTCAAAGAAGAACTCGAAGGAGAGCCGGAACAAGGTGAGGTTCTTTATATCCCTATCTATAGTGGCAGGGACATACCAAATCCTACGATTTGGTCGGATATGCCACAGAACAGATCTAATCTCGTAGAAGACGTAATATTGTTACTCAACTTCCAGGGCCAGTTAGAAACGGAAGACATGCTAGAACTGAATTGGAATGCTGGACGCTATTTTTCCGGGATCACTTATTACAAAAAATTGTCTTGTATACAAACCAAAAGATAAATGAGGCAAAAATTAATTACGAACGTGATAGAGACGCAAAGGAAACAAACATTGTGGAAATAAAAGCATTAGTAGGTCTGCTATATTTAGCTGGCGTAGAGCATTCTGAACATCATTAATTTTAGATTTGTGGCGGGATGATGGTTTGAGAATCGAAATTTTCAGACTGTTTATTAGTATCAGTAGATTTAGATTTTTTTCTGAGAAATCTAAGATTTGATGACAGAGGCATTGAAAGTCGTCAAGAAAGAAAATTAGAGGACAAGTTTTATTGTATGAGAGAATTATTTGATGAGTTTGTCAGTTTGTGTAAGGAGAACTATAGCCATATTGAAGTTGTTACTGTAGACCAGATGATACCCAATTTTTGAGGGAAATGTACCTTTAGAGTCTACATGCCAAAAAGCCTGGTAAGTTTGGCATAAAAGTGTGGGCAATGTCAGATTCAAAGACTTTCTACACTTCCAACATGGAGGTATTAATTTCCAAGCAAAGAATGGGACCTTTATGAACTAGACAACTTTGCTAGGGCCGTTGTCAATAGGCTCACGTCATCTATCGTCGTCCAACACAGGACGAAATGTCACTTGTGATAATTATTTTACCACCCTTCCCTTGGCGCGAGACTTGCTAGAAAGAAATCTGACTCTCGTAGGCACCATCAGAAAAAAGAAAAAATAAATTCCTAAAAAGCTGACAATTGAACCTCAAGGAAGCAAACGATCAATCAACAGATCTATGTGTGCGTTTACACATAATGAAGCATTAGTTTCTTACAAGCCCAAGAAAAACAATTTCGTTCTCTTGCTTTTAACATGCACGAGACAGATGAGATCGATCAGGACTCAAAAGAAGACTTTTTACGTCAGTATGGTGACTTTTTACAACCAGTATAAATGTGGGGTTGACGTTTGTGATGCTATGCAAAACAATTCAGTGTGGCAAGAATATCAAACCGTTGGCAATTGACGTTGTTTTTCTTCATGCTGAATGTTGTGGGAATAAACGGCTATGTAATTTACAAAGCGAACAACCAGACATTTGAACACGAAAAGTTTCTCCCCCGCCGATCATTTCTGATGAATTTAGGGCGACAACTGCTTCTTGATCAAGCCAGGAAAAGATTAAGCCCGCAATATAATATTGCACGACAAATGAAAATTTAAAAAATTTAATTATTCAAAGTGGAACCTATCCAAGAAATACGTGAAGAAACTCTTCCAGAGGGACGATACCCTTACTGTAGAATTTATCATCGAAGGAAAAATAGGATGACAACTGTAACATGCAGTTCCTGCCGAATACCAATTTGTAAAGAACACACCAAAGCAACTTGTACAAGATGTGCAGATGATGTCATGGACACTGACTAGAACTGTTATCCAGCATCAAAAAGAAATTATTCAAAGAAATTTAGTTTTGGTAATTTTTACAGTATTTTCTTTTAAATTTTGTACTTTATTTTAAGAATAAGTTACATTTTGTACTTGAATTGTAATTCATTGAAATGGACAAATGCACACATTGAGGCAATTTGTTCACGCACGACCTCTCGCGCTGTTTAAAAATTCACGTACTTTAACCAGATTTTGCAATTTTTTACATTTTTTTTTTTACATTGGAAAAATATTTTTACTGAGGTACTAGTTGTTTTATTGTACTAGTTGAAAGACGCGTAAGCAGTTTGCCTTCGCGCGATCTCTCGCGTTCTAAAACGGGCGCGACCTCTCGTGTGTTAATATTTGATTGAAAACTTACGAAATGACACTTTATTTACAAATAATTTTCATTTAATTTTATGAGGTTTTGGGGATTGGTAATTGAAAAAGTTTGTAAAATATTTTCCACCATCTAGTTTTTAACAAAATGTTTTCTGAAACTTTTATATAAAATGGATGGATTTCATCACGGCAAAAATTGTTCTTCCCTTCCCGGAGCTGCGCTCAAATTAAACAGATTATATTAATCTCGGAATTCGTCTCAGCTCAATAAAGTCGTGGAACAGTGTTTGGTAACTTCACACTAAACTCCAGTGTACCCTCTTTTATATCCTCACCACAACAATGCTCCAAACCATTGTCACAACTTGTCACTCTTGCAATTCTGAATTAAATTTGTTGCACGAAGGGGAATTGAGCGAGGGAAAATAGAATTAGAAGGAAAAAGGGACTTAACCATTTTCTGCAATCAGTAATGTTTATAATATATAATACAAAATATGTATTCTATGAGAATTGGTCAAATAATTTATTTTATATCAAACTTCTATATACAGATTAAGTAACCGAAAAACACATGAGAAAATCACTAAACTCAGCTGTTTAGGACAGAGAAATAATTGTGAATTTTTGAAAAATTCAGTTCCTCATATTATAAGTAACAACATATATTATATTATGAAAACTTAAATCATAAATTTATTTACGATTGCTCACTTATCCACAAGTGAGCATTTTATGGAAATAAAGCTAGTTGTACAAAACAATTTCTAAGGCAAGTTGAATTTTGTTAACAAATTTATTAATTATAGGAGGACATTTGCTATTAATAGTAAATTAAATGGAAATACTTCATTACAATATGATTTAATACTAAGTCGTTGTATGCCTCGATGGTGATATTAAATTTGAAATGCGTTTGATTATTTTTTGACGTTAGGTTAGATTATGAATCGTGATGGGTCAAAAACATATTTATGGATATATCCGTTGAGTGGTCTCCTGGCTTGTGTCATATGTGCAGTCTTCTACAGCCCAAACCTCAAAGCCTCAAACAACGTATTAGCCGTCATCTCTCCAAATTTCCGATTCGTACAAATTCAAAAATTTATTACGGAACTTCACTTTTTTTTAAAAGACGAGAATTCTCCAAATCGGTTCTACCAATTTCCTTCAAACTTTAGTGAAATTAACACTGTTTAAAATAGCTAGAAAATAATATTGAGCCGTAAAAAATAAAATGAATCTTGAACCCCGTTATTAATTTTATGCTGAGGACAAGTGTATGACATTTTTGTTTGTTGGATGAGTGAACAAATGTTTTGCAAAGTGTCCATTTTTTATTTGTTAAAGTTTCACACGAGTTACAAATAACCTGTGTATAATATACGTATGTTTGTATTATTGTTTATACTTTCTTTTACAAGCGTAAGTTACTGTCGCGGCTCAAGTTGAAAAATGACTTCAACAGGTATTATTCTAATACATTTGATAAATATTGTATTTCACTATTTCTTGTGCTCTTGTACATTATTACAAACAAAGCTTGACTAAAGTTGGACAACGAGAATCAGTAGAACTGCTTATTATCCAGGCAGCAACGAACGCGTTAAAAACTGCTCCTTATTACATACAAGCTCGATGAGTCACAATGGACAAAAGCTCTGCCAACCATACATTTATGATTTGATCACATTCAAATTAGATAAAGACGTCAGTAAAGCAAGAAAATTGATATAGACAACCATTTCAAGTCACGGGATTTTTTCTCTTTCTTTTTACAAACATTGACGTAAGCAATGAAATAACTAAAACAGTGACAACAAGGATCATGAAAGGGCATTCCTTTGTTAGCAAGGACGCTTAAAATCTTGAGGTTCTTTTGAGAGAAGAGAGTCGCTTAGAATTACAATCATAGTACAGAAGACATTTCGAAGTCATTGACCGAGATGATGTTAACGCTTCTCAGAGAGATAAATTAGCGTCACACTGCTGGGTCAACCCAACAAAACTCGTTACTAAGACGAAGCCCCATAACGAGCCACCTTGGGACAAAAAACAAGACTTTCCCGCTACTCCTTCTATAGACTTCAATATATAATTATTCAAGATGAAACCCAGAATCCAACTACACATGTGAAATTGGCTCGCTTTGAAGAAGCCGGTTAATTTTTTATCTGAAAACAGATCTAGGAAATTTTGATAAGCTTCAGAGTTAATAAGAACATTTTCAAGAACTTAAATAATGAAACTGTCAACAAGGGGAGGTAGTTGGCGACGGTATAGCCTTTTTGTTAAATTGGCGTTTTCTTAATTCAGAAAATTATTGTATGATAACTCAAATTTTGAAAAAAATATAGTTTAAGTGACAATGATGGCTTGTTCTTTTTATTGATATAACTTAAAGGGACATTTGTCATTATTTTGTATATAATAACCAGTACATGACGTTTCTAAAGTATAAATTAACTTTTGTAATCAAGTGGAAACCTAGTACATGAGAAAAATTAAAATCGTCAATATAGCCCAATATATAAGGTCAAGTTGTAAAATTAAACAAAATGTGGTAAATTAAGAAAGAACCCCTAATTTTATCCCCTCGGGACGAACTCACAGACACTCTCGCCAAGATCCACTATTGATCCCTTCTCGCCCATCTTAAAGCCTGTTTTCCCATATTACGTAACGGTATTGTACAAGCCCATAAATAATTACAACAATAAATTAAAACAGAAATTAATCAAACTTGTAACAAATCTATTATGTCATTTTTTTAGATTTAAAACACTTGCACTTGGATACATTCATTTCACTTCATATAGAAATTTCAACTTACACCCTATTTTAGCGGTTAAACAGTAGAGACTTTAGACGTTAATGGAACTTTATAAATTGCAGAGTTTAAATTGACAAACTTGAGAGTATTTAAACTTGGTTCAACGTGTCTGTCAATATAAGCTACACTGATTTTACAACATGTGTAGCTAAAGCTGTAATCATATATAAAACCTTTAGAGCTTACTGTGTTCATCTAATAGCAGTCGTAAAAACTTGATGAAAATGATTTGATTACGTATTTAATTTGAAAAACGCAATCAAATTATTTTATTATTACGCTGATTTTAAATATAATGGTAGAATATAGTCTATATTTTTATATAGCAAACAACTTTAAAATGGCTGTAAAAAATAAGGAAATCTATCGTATGTAATGTACGACTACTAGAATACCTCTTTTTTGTAGGTATTTTAATTTAAATATTGACTAGAATAAATTAATTACTGTTTCACTAAATTTCTACAACCTTTAAAGAATGGATGCTACTTTAAAATTTTGATAGAATTTCATTAGATTTTGAAATCAAATTTAACATCTGTAAAGCTAAAAACATGGAAAAAAAAACGTTTGTCCAAAACTTGGTAAAAAATCATACATAACAAATAGTTGTAAGCGCCATTTTAGCAGTTTACCAACCATATGTGTGTAGTCTGAAAGTGAATTAATGTTCAAAAAACATTTTCAGAATGAGCTACATAATCGACACTGTTTAAAAATTCAAATTATCCACAAAAAAAAAAAAAAATGAACACTGTTCTATCTTAGAAGCGTCATTGAAAATCTGTATATTATCATTTTTCTTTTGTTTTTGCTTTTAACCTCACTATGTGTAACTAATGGATACAATAACATAAAAGTGTCTGTTATATTATAACACAATGTAAGTAAATGTTTTTCCGACATCTATAAATAAAGGTTAATATTGTTTATAGCAATTTTACTTTATTACTAACCGATTTTATCCAAGTAAATAAAACAATTAGCCTTTGGGTTTATTGTTTTTTACTCAGATTCCTAATTAATTAAACAAGGTATGCCACAGATGATATAAAGATCCGTCTAAAAATTTAACAAATCTTTGATGCAATCAGGTGAATATTATTATATTTTTATATTCTAGTAAATATTAAGTACCCTACTAGGACTTCCAGTTAAATCTGTGATTAATGGGACTTATCTTCTTCAATATTCTGCTCTTACCATTCAAAGATAGCTGTTTCGGATATTCATCCATTCTCAAGTTGAGCAGGATGTGTCTTTTAATTATCACTTACAGCATATTAAATTAAAATACTTTATGTACACACAAACACACACACGCACAAATTAATAAATGGCCATTAAAAACAGTTTATTACACCTTTCAATCATTGGTAATGGAACAGATAGGCCCACTGTCAAGATACGTACTGTGAAACTATGTTGCTTTCTAACAGTTGGAGAGAGTTGTTTCGTTTAATAATATATTGTTGTGTTGTTTAAATTTCCTGTATATTTGGAATTGTTCCAACCCATTGATCAACTTTCTTTTTTGCTGCGATGTAACATTTTTTATGATGTAGTAGTATTTATTGTTTTCTGGATGATGTTCGGCGAATTAGAATTAAATTTTCCTTGAATGTGCATTTTATTTGGCCGACGGAATGTGTACTTTAAACCGGTTTTTGAACAACCTTCCCGTCTATCCTATATTTTTTTCTTTGGACAGCCGCTACATAATAGTTCGTATACTCCTGTGTCTTGGAATTTGTTGTTGTGATCTGTCTTTTCATTTGAGTTTAAGAAACTCTGTAAACTCTTGGTTGTTTTGAAAGCGATTTTATAATATGCTTTGTGGAGCAGGTTTTAAATGTGTTTATAAGGGTTGTATTAATTAGATTTCTAAACATTTGTCTTCCTTTCTTTCAGTTAGATTTTTAATTTGCTTATTCCTTTCGTGTTTGTTTTATTTATTAAATGAAAAAATTGGAATAATCGTTTCCACTACACAATCGTTACCAAAAAAACAAACAAACCTCCACTCGGATATTTAACGACTACAACTGATTCTTAATATTGCGTTTAATACTGTTAACATTTCTCTAATCATCTTTTAAGGCCTCATTAGAATAAAATTTGCTTTAATGTGGTAATGTGTTTTACAAACATGTCTGCAATCGTTCCACTGTGAGCAGTGTCAGTTTAATATTGTTAATCCACTTCAGAGGATTGTAAATGTCAATTGAAGTGAATCACGTCCGTCGTTTATTTCAATTGCATCTGTATAATCATACAATATGATACCCCTGGAAATTAATGGTTATTTAATTTTACTAGTATGTTACACTTTGTAACTTTATAAATGTAAAAAATCAATGCAAAAATAAATGTCTACGAAACAAATAAGAACTAATTTATAATACGAATTCCCTAAACAAAAAAGTTTTGAGATAGACTTTTTAAACCCACGTTTCACTTACAAGTAGAAGGTGGAGAATTACAACACGGATGAATTAGATTATGCACATTAAACAAAAACATATTGAACCAAAACTTGAAGCTACATTTCTCGATTTCATAAAATTCTATCTCTGTGAACAGTGTCGATTTATTACCGGTATTCAACTTCACAGAATTGCAAAGGTCGATTGACGTGTATAATGCCTGATAGTTATTTTTACTGTTAATACGCATGTTAATTGTTTACTGTTACTAGTATAGGGTATTCATCAGATTTTGCATCTTTATCAATGATTTAATTCATATGTGCTTTAAAACCTTTGACAGAAATATATTTCACCCAAGAAAAAGTTATGTGATAGACTCTTTATAGCCACGTTTCACCTGAAGTGATTATAAAAGCCGGAAAATCACAACTAAATTAATCAAATTTAAAGAGAATAAAAGTATTTTTATGTTTAATAGTCAACAAAAATTCTACACAACATTTCTCGATTTATTAAAATTCTTCATAATATATTTCTGGTCACCAATATTTGAATTCCACTTCAGTCAAGATAAACATATTTGGGTTTTATTCCAGAAATCTATATTCAATTACAAAGTTTCCTTCAATAACTCACTATAGTGAGTACGGGCCTGGAAATTCCGAGGAAGCGTAGCTGGATCTAAACATTTTTTTCACCTAGTATTATTTTTTTTACCAACCCTGATGCTATTACAATATTCAAGGGCTCGAGGTATTTTACATTAAACTCTTTTTTCATTCTTTGGTTTTATAAGGCGATGATGACATTTTTTGCTATTAACCAACAAAGAAAACAAAATCAAAGTGTTTAAATCGACGAAAACAATAGCCTTTGTTAAACTCAATGTTAAATAAATTACAAGTACACGACGAAAACAATAGCCTTTGTTAAACTCAATGTTAAATAAATTACAAGTACAATAGTAAAGTCCACAATTTTATGTGACGCAACAAAAACTGTAGAATTTGAAAATACTCTGTAAAATTTAGTTAAATTATATGTGACTTCAGGAATTATAAATGATCAGAACCTGTAAGAATAAAATACATAAAATTTAGAACTTGTTTCACATTTTGAAATACATTTAGTTTAATGATCGTTCCGTCCCCTCTCTTGCTATCTTTCGTCATAAAAAGCCTTCTTCCCACTTTATGAGCGGTTGTAATACGACCTAATAGTGTATAAAACCTTACTTTATCCTTGGATTTACGAAGGGGAAAGACAAATCGTAAAATCCAGATAAGTTACTTTATATTTATTACAGAGCGTTAATATTCCCTTACTAAATTGTAAAACGTTTAGATTCTAATTCAATCTCTTCAAAATGTGTTTTTATTTATTTTAGATTTAAGATTTGTCTACATTTTCTATCATTTAAAATCTAATACAAGATGTTTCGAGAGTATAATAATAAAAAAACTAATATTAATAAAAACTGCTAAGATATGTATTAAACTAAATACCTCACAAAAGAATGAAAAACAGTTTCATTTCCTTAGAAATTACAAAGAGAGCATTCCGGGTTGGTATCAACCAACCAAGGTTAACAATTAAATAGGCTACCTTAAGTCCGTAAGTACTCTCAAAACATTGTGTAATAATTTTTAGAACACAAATGTTATTAATGTCCAAATAAAATATATGAATAGTATGAAATTCATTACGATCCAGTAGCTGTAAAACTATAATTTAGTCTAGTAATCGCAATAACATTGGTAATTAGTCACTTGGAATAATATAAATTTCAATCTACGTAATCTGAATTTATTTTCCACAGTTTGAAATGCGACTCATATTTTCGTAATTAATTATATAAATGAGTTAGTGAGGTAATTTTAAAGACGATTAATTAAATTTATTTAAAACAGAATTACTCCCCCCCCCCCAACTCTGATATGAAGAATAAATGTTTGTGCTCTGAAATGTCCTTAAGAACAATATTAATACCTTGAGTAGAATGTTATAATCGTTTTGATAAAGTAACACATGTAAGTATTTCAAGTATTTCATGACAGTTTAATAGTTGAATACTAAAAATTTATTTATATTTGTAGTACCATTATTATTCTGATTATTAAATCATAGACAAAATAATATTAGTTTACCTTAGATTTTTTTTGTCCTTTTAGCCTAGTAGAATCTCGATTAACCGAGTCTCGGCTAACCGAGTTCCGTATTAACCGAGGTAAATCCGAGATTTAAAAAATTACCGAAAAATCACATTTTAACTCTCATTTGTAAAAGTTAAAAAATACCAACTCGCACACTATGTAAAGAAAACATATATTCTATTATATATAAATTTAAATACTTTTGACTGGAATTGAACAATCTATACATATTCGTCTTGATAACAGTAGGTATTTAACTGATCACGATTGTATGTAGTCTTAGTTAGACTATTCAAGCCTGGCTATAGCCGTTCTTTCCTTTTATATGTTAATAGTTTTAGTTGTAATTTCTAACCCTATACTGCAATGTTGACGTTTTTCACATTTCTAAATTTGTCACTTGACAACGAAGTTGATTTGTGAAACGTCTTCGAAACGTCTAGTATTAGTTGTTGTTTTTTTTCAAACAAGTGATGATAAATATTAGATACTATTAAACTATATCAAGAGGGAAAGGTATCTGGATCAAGATCCAGTATATGCAATGATTAAAATAATAAACTAATTATTAATACGATGGTGACCAAAACGGTTTTTTGAATTTAAACAAGAAAAAAAATGAATTGTACAAGTCGCCACAAATCAGATCCGGTGACGGAAGTCAGTAGACAACCTGACCTGGAAGAAACCAAAAAGGACAGTGTGGGTTTGACTACTCGTTTCACTCTGTCTACATCGTGATTGCCACTAACACTGCAGTTACGTTAATTTAAAATGCTCGACAAAATTATAGATACTGCTTATAATTTTGCAGCACACTTGCAAAGAGCTTAATAACACGAACAATTTATAAAAATTGCATCCTTAGCTGCATTACTTCTTTGTAAACAAATCATCAGAAATTTCTCAAAGAAAATAATATTTTTCCTATTAAATAAATCAATTTAATTTATATCTTTCCTATTAAGTTACAAGATACTTCAATTGCAAATTAATATTATTTTTGTAGTTGAATGTTGTTGATATCGTTATTATTACAGGGGGGAAACCTTTAAAGCAAAAAAAGAAGATTTTTAAAATTTACTTTTGACACAATGTTAATATATCGGTTCGACTAAATGTCTTAAAATATATATATATATATATATATATATATATATATATATATGCACATATTTTTTTTAATTCTATTAACATTGCAAGACAATCGGTAGCCCCACTCGGGGGTTAGCCTCGTTCAGGAATTGACAACCGAGCGCCACCTTGCTCTTCTATTGGACTTGCTTACCTACGGACTTGATTCATAGTGCATAGTAAAGTTACTTCGTATTTCAGTGCAAAACGCTAAAATCTGTAAATATATGCTCCCCTTCAACTCCCCCTCGCAATTAGATTTGCATAAATGTAACGAGTTCCATGAAGACGAGAATAGTGTTAGTTTTTACTGTTACTTCACTGCAGAGTTTTTAATTAAATCTGACGAGTTACACACGCCCACTGTTCAATTTAATTTCCGTTGTTACAGAAAAAGTAAATTAACATATCTATCTAGATCTAAGAGGTTATTTCAAATTTTAATTTTTTCAATAGTTTCCGAAATTTTTAAAATAGTTAACTGTTTGTGGTAGATTGATTCTGTTTTCCACAAAACTGGTTGATCATTGTTGATGGATATTAAGTCATTTAACCTATACTAGTATTGTTAATACGTAGAAAATAATACATGAATTCCAAGAGTAAGAATCAAAAATTTACCAGTTCTTAAATATACGACTAGATTCATTGTTTATGTTCACCACTTACTTTCTAGGTATAGTTAATATCGAGAGCACATCCATGCTCTAGAAAAGACTTGTGTTATTTATACATCACAAATTTCATAAATATACAATTTGAATATAAAAAGATTTGTTTTTGACTACTCAACAACAAAACTTAAAATCAAACACGGTAACCACAATTTATAAGAAGATTTATTTACTTATTTACATTTCAGTAACAGTTACCACCTTCAGAGTATGGGTACAGTAATGAATAAACACTAATTGTATTAAAATCATAAACATTAACACAAGTGAGGTTCTTCCCCACTCGTTCCTGTGGCTAGTTCAAACATAAACAATAGGCCTGGTCAGTGACCAAGTCCCTTTACAATTATAAATTTTATAGTGAATTTTATAGATAAACCAAAGAGAATTTAAAACTATTTATGAAACGTAACTATTGATATTTTAGATACTAATTCACCGACAAAATCTTCTTAACTTATATATATATATATACAGTATATTATTTATAAAATCTAGAACAATGCAAATTAAAAACAATTAATATAAACATAAATTACTAAAAATTAGGAATAGGCCTTTCATCTCATTGAATAATTTTTCATTTTACTTAATCTAAACTTTAAAAAATAAAACGGAGTTAGAAATAGGAACAATTTGAATAGTGGTATTGGGTGTTTGATTTTAAGTTTTAAGTGCGAAACAGTGAGCTCAAAAGTGTAATACTCAACAACAATACAAATAAAATAAAGTTGATCTGCAGCTTATTAATATAATTTAACTAATTTGAATTATGTTAAGTTTACTTTTTCATATGTTTGATTTATTTTTTATTTTAATCAACTAAAGAAAAAACAGGAACAAGACTTTATTGACCACTGTAGGAACTTAATAAATTACACACAGATATTCAAATTAGTTTACCACGAAAGCTGTTTTTCGCCTACCTGATATACGAGCAACAGAACGATATAAGTGTGTCCTTGCCCAAGTCTACATAAAATCGTACATATTCTTGCACAAAGAAACAACCCATTGTCGTATTTTCTCTCCCAGAAAACATAATAAAAATTGATAATGTTGATCCGTTGCAACAATCTGTTCTTAAAATGATTCACGGTAAATATAACATCCACAAATCTTCAACCATGGATCCATAAACCTAGATGAGAACTATAAAGGTGTTGGCTTTTACAATCCAAAGACTGAATACCAGCACTATGCTTCATCATCTAAATCTTCAATAGACACAGAACTACTTGCTATATTATTTGTTTCACTACAGTTGTTGCACTACACTGACATAATTGACAGGCATATATAAATTCCAATCCTGTTCAAAGTCTGATTTGCACGCAATAAGCCTACAGATTAGAGGAGAAGGTCCAAATAACGGCTATGGTCTAAATGCGGGCTAGTGGACGTTTACTGTGAAGTGGGTGGTGAAATCTGGTAAAAATAATGTGAAACTGTCATTTTGGATCAAAGAAAGAGATTGTGAGTATTTATTGTTTGGAAGCTTATTGGTATTGTCTTAGTGTTATAAATTAGTGTTATAAATGGACCACTTGGCCAGAAAGAATTATTTATTATTATCTGGCTTGCATAAACATATTGTTCATTCAATGGAAAATATTCTATCAAAAACACTTCACCAACAAACGTTAAACAGACCTGCTCCGTCTTCAAAAGGGCGTTGCCACATTTGTTCATCTAATGCTGCAAGAGGAGCAAAGCCAAAACTTAGTAAGACCACTATTGTTTGCTGCAAATGCTGTAAATATGTTTGTGGCATGCATAAAAAGAAGACCAACATGTGTTTTTCCTGTAAAAACGAACATACAGACTCTGAATAAGAACAATGTTTATAAAAAACAGTTTTTTTTTTAACTTTAATTTATTTGTGTTATTTGAATATATTTCTTCCTATTAATAGTTGTTGTAAACATATAATTATTATTTCATTAAAACATTTTTGAAGTTTCTACAGGTTTACATCTTTAGCTCAGTGTCGGTGTAACTACATTATGTATATTTTAGTTAAAATGATTTGTGGGCATTTTTTGTCCCCCCTTGGGATAATATGTAATAACAAAAAGGTTGGGAGATCTAGGGTTAATTCAAATGTTGAACAATTAAAATCCTAAAATTAAAAACAAATACCGATAAGAATCTCAAACAAGTTTAGAGTTCATGTGAATATGCAACTTGTTTTTTACCTATCTTAATATAATCACAATAACGGCATTAGTTACGTTAGTCCAAATAAATTCTATTCACGTCATTTTTCGTCTCATAAAAACCTTACAAAAACAAGAATCATATTATCATATGTCATGTTTTAAACCCCTCTGACGTATTGCCCTTCCTTTTAAATAAAAAAAAATAATAATAAAAACATGAGTTCATAGAAGCAGCCGATCACTAGAGAGTTTCCTTTCAGCCACTATTTATGTGTGGACAGTGTCAGCATTCAGGTTACTAAAGAGAGGTTCCCTATACACAACTTGTATTATAAAATGTAGATTAGGGACACACTTGAATATTTTTGTAGAGTTCTAAACTATTTTGCTACACACAAAACTATAAATTTTAATTACTTATAGTAATACTTTCGTTATACTATTACAAATGATTAATACGAATTCAAACATTTTAAACACTTACACTCCAAAACGTTCTTAATTGTAGGTTGTCCAAATATTAACTTTTTAATAAAGCCAATAAACTATCGTTCAGAATTATTCTCCCAGGAAGCTCTTACTGGCTAAGTCCGGCTGACTATCTTCAAGAATTCCTTCAGCACATTCCCTCGATCAATCTAGGCCCACTGACCAAGTTTTCACCCACACAAGAGTTTATAATATATCATTGTAGCATCAATGACGTCTACCTTGCTTAATTCAGGTCTGTCACAATAATTCTAGTCATACTGGCTAATAAAATGAACTTAGACTATATTCCTAACTAAAACTACCCTAATTTCTAACTACACACAGTAGCTGCTCATGTTTCAACATCTACTAAAATCCGGAAATTGACCGATTTGGGGTTATGTTACGATGTATGATATTTTTGGATATGTTAAAACAAAGTTTATATATGATTAAAAAGGTTATTATTTGCATTTACTTTGAAAGGTAAATTTATTATTTCACACCCCCTCCCCATCTCTCCCGTAAAATCGACTCTAAACCAATCAGATTTAACATTGTGAAGACGATAAGTTGTGACAATGTTTATGTTTTGTGTTTTTTTTAGTAAGAACACAATAGAGACAAAAGAAGTTAGACAGAAGTTTGTTTGAAACTTTCCAAACACCTCTACTTCGTAATGTTGTGCGGGAGATAAGTTCTGTGTAACGCAATAAGAATATAGAGCAAGTTACCCGGAAAGACCACTCTAACATATGAAACAAATCGTTGATATATATATATATATAGTGACGCTATTAGAGTATATGGAGGCTAAGAGTCTTTAATTTATGTTCTTATATTCTTAGAGGTTTTTCACTTTTAAACTACAAGAAAAATAATAATAATACAGTAGTGTGTATATAAATGTAATTTGGTAAGCTGCTATTATATCTTTATTGTGATTTTCTGTTAAGACTTGTGTAAATGATTGTTAAAGGAATTCCCAGTTACAGTTGATTTAGTACCATACATGAAAATAGAAGAAGATATAACTCCACCTTCTGCTATATCTTTATTTCAAGTGAAAAAAGAAGAGGAGCTCTACATAGAGGTACCAGATTATTTTTGTATATAAATTTCAGTTAAACTATTGTTATGTCTCTTTATATTTTCTATACAATGTTTAAATTAACTTGCGATTTCCCAATAATGAATGATCAGATACAGATTTCTGTATATACAGGCTCTACGAAAAAGATTTTACAACTTTCAAAATATGTAGAAATTTATTTAGATAACTTACAAAATCAGTTGAGGTGTCAATTTAAAGCAAAACACATCAAGTTTGACTTATGTAGTGCCAAGTACTATCACCAGAAAGTATATAAAGACATTTCTTATTTGAGAATATAGGCCTATGTCCTTTAAATTCGTGATGTTTAATCGATATTTTCCATTTTTAACTAATATTGTAATGTGATTTAATTTATTTGTACACCGGAAAATATATTTGAAATATCCGTCAAACATAAAAGTACTACAATATTTGATATAAATCGTATTTCCAATTAATTTGTTTGTTTTTTTTTCAGCTATACTAATAGTATTACATTTAGAAAAAGGAAAATAAAAATAAAACATGTAAAATAAGCACAATCACTAATTTATTGTAAACCTGCTATAGCAAAATAGTTTAATTATTCACCCTTCACACAATAATTATTTTTTAAAAATAATTTCACTTCAACAATGAAATGTGGCTTTAATTTTACAACGGGGCATTTACTATTTAATAAATTACGAACTATATTATAAGTAACTTAAGATATATCTCGTACATTGTTAGGTTTCCTCTTTAACACATAGAATTATTATAATACCACTAAATGCCCGTTATCATTTGCTTCTCTTTATATATCTCGTTATAAAAAACATTCTTCTAATTTATAACTTTTTTTTTTACTTTAAAAATCATCATTAAACCACACTTTAGATATTTTGATTTATCCGTCTCAGAGACAAACTGTAAAGTCTAATGCAGAAGAGTTGAACTTATTGGTTGACGTTATATTTATTATAATTTTCAAATGGATTAAAAATATTCGGATAAATATAAAAGTCATATAATTAACTCTTTATTAAACTTGATATCACTTACCGGTTTACAAGTTAAAAGTTGAGAGTAAATTAAGTATTTTACTTGGTAAAACTGAAGTGCCATTGGTTAATGTAAGCGTAAATATTATATTTATAATTATGTGAAGGTTAGGATGACCTCGGTAAATTTATAAAATATTAAAAAACTGTCTACTTTATATTGAAATAACATAGGTCATTACTTATATATTTATAGTATGATATTAATTGAGGAACTACACGTTTATTAATGTCATTAATGGAACATAATGCGTTTAATTAAATTCCATAGAGTAACCAGTACGCATATGCATAGTCTCAGAACTAAATATATTGAGGAGTGGTTTCCTGGTTACAGTTGGTCCTTCGTAAGAAGAACAGAATTTAAATAACGATGTAAAAATATTACAAAACGTCCTGACAAAACTGTTGTCACTAAAAATATTAATTCCATAGTTAACAGTATAAATTTTAAATAAACCAAACACTCCTGTTTTATATGTATTTAATAAGACTTGCTTGGCTCGACCATTAACGTATTACAGCGTAATCATATTTGATGAAAATCGATCTTTTAAGGGAGGTGGTCTACGTTTTTTTGCCTGTCATACCAGTGTGTTTGTGTACTTTACATTTTTCTTATGTGTTTGGATCTTTAACTTAATTAAGCTATTAATTAACTATTCCCTAGGATAGTTTTTTGTTTTACTTTCATCTCATGTACCGGAATTTTTGACAAACGACTACGGTTTAGTCGAACTACATTTGGCCCATATATGATCAAAATAGTTTATACCGATTAAAAAAATAATTAATTTAGTATTTTCTTCTTTTTTGTAGAAACTACCCCACAATTTTGAGTTTTTTGTATTAATAGGTTAGATCCCTTTCTTTCATGATAAGTCTCTCTTGACTACCTCTTTATTTTTCTATTCTGACACTGGCTCAGTTAGAGTATTTGAGGGTTGTCTCTTCTCTATCTTCTTTTCTTCTTTTTGAAGCAAATGACGACAGAAAGGTTTCAAATAAAAAATGAAGTGACTAAATGTTAATAATTTTAAGTTTTGTAGGTGAATATTTTTTCATAGGTTATTTATATTGTGAAACGTTCTAAAATTAAAGTAAAATTTGAACACAGTATCTTACAAATTCCTTTATTAAAATCAAACGCATTTCAACGAAAATGTAGCCATCAAAGTCATTGTCGTTGAAATGCGTTGAAATACAGTAAAGGATTTTTTTAGAAATGTTGTTCAAGATTAATTTTATTTTTATGTATTTAGTGCAAGCAGAAATGAATGTAGATTTTAACAGAATTTTATAAATATTTTCTACAAAAAGTTAAATTGTTTTAACTTAATCAAATCAGATACAAAACGTCACTCAAACTATTCTGTAATGATTTTACAATACCTACCACTTCACACAGTAAAACTATTGAAAGACATTTTTAACTTAATAGTTTGAAATTGCTGAGTTAATGTATATCGTAAAAATAATATTATTATCTATTTGGATTTTTTTTTCTTCGTAAATCGTAAATAAAACGTTTTTCTGTATTTCAACGTAAACCAGTCTTTTTTCTCCATAGACCTCTTTTTAGAAAGATTTTTTTCTCTCTTTGAAACCCAGAAAACATTTAAAGTGATTTGGTTTACAAAATGGAATTTTATTCATTTAAGCTCTAAATTAAAACTAAAAATGTATAGGGTATGGAAGGGTTTTGAAGATTTAAAATGTCTTTAAATTTAATATTCATTTTAACGTGATAACTTGTAAGTATACTTATAAGGGAATAATAACCAACATAATAATTTACTTGTTCAAATAATATTTCTTTGACCGACAGATATATATCTTACTACGTTGAAGATGGTAGTAAAACAAATTTCGTTATCCTATCATGTCTAAAACTAACTGGTTAGAATTAACTGTATTTAATGTGATCTGCTTCGTTCGAAATCAACTTCGAAACAAAACCATCTTTTTTGACAATACATTGTTTTTAGAGATATGCTGGTATGCTTAAAATGAAAGTATATTAGTAATCACTTAGAAACAAGATCTACGATAAAAGTGATTTATAGAAAAAGACTAAATTCTGTCTCAAGAATGGCTTTATTACTCGTTATTATTGTTAATTAATTCTTAAGAGTAAAATTTTTTTTTAATTCCTAAAATATTATAGGGTACGTACAATTTACTTAATGGAAAAATGAGTTAAATTTCATTAAATAATAATAATAATAATTTGAATTTGCCCCTAACCACAATCACTGGAACTTAATAAAACACAATTATCTGATTAATTGTTCTTTATTAATTATATCCACTTAATGCCCTGATGTACATTTCGATAACATGGTTATCATCATCGGCCAGCCCTTGGGCCAAAACTTACTGGTCAACTGATCTGTGGAGTGGGAGGGATTTTAGCCTGCACTCAGGTTATCATAGTTTTAGGTTTATATTATTTTAGTAATAGATATGTAAGGTTAGATTTAGTTTATAAGCAAGACCCTCCGATGATGATAACCATGTTATCGAAATGTACATCAGGGCATTAAGTGGATATAATTAATAAAGAACAATTAATCAGATAATTGTTTTTATTAAGTTCCAGTGATTGTGGTTAGGGGCAAATTCAAATTATTATTGTGAATTTCACCACAGTGCTCAACAAGATTGTAAAATAATAATAATATCCACATAAACGTAAACCCTTTTATTTTAACATCAATTATTTATTTTATCAAATATTTTAGTATGTGTAAACAGGTCTTGTTTGAATCAGATGTTTTAAGACAAACTGAATAAAATTCATTTGATTACGTCTTAAATAAATCAAACTTTCAGATACGAAATTACTCTTAACATGGTCCATTGTATTGATTGATGACAAATCTCTAGGTCATATGGTTTGAATTGATAGGTCAAGCATATTGACAAGTACGCTGTCCCAGCGACCATGGTTAAGTCATGTTTGATTGATTGAGGTTTAATCCTATTGGCTAAACTTCAACAATCGAACTTGTTATATTTCACGAATGACATGAAAAATGTCGGTTTAATATTTGTGACAAATATACTAGCATCTTTTGATTGGACTAGGATGTTTACAAATTCCCTCACATTTTTCATACACTCTTATTGATTGCACATAATTGTAAAATTTTCGACAACGTATACTATACAAGAAACGTAAAATAGTTAAATATTTTTCGAGTTAAAATTTAATTCTGTAGTCATTTAATTAAAACACTATGTAAAAGTTGAATTTTGTTTATATTTAAAATGTATTGATATGGTAAAACTCCTACAACAGCAAGGTTATTTCGGAAATTCAAACCATTAAAATAAGAAGTAAAATGAACTAAAACTAATATTTGAAATGAAATCTTTATATTACAAACTAGATCTCTAAGCAATTTTTGTGACGAAATATGTGAATATCTGGCTTTATAGTGTATTACGACAAACATTTGATCAAAATATTTAAAATCACATTTAAATTGTTTCTGCACTTTATTACCCTTTGTATCTAAGAACATAAAGTACATATAAGCAAACATTTACGTAATAAAAACGGATATTACAAAAAAATGTCCTTTTTTCCTTTATTGTTTAAGGAGGAAAAAACTCTAAAGGTGAAATCTGTACACTTGATAATCAAAAATGTATAGAAAAACAGCAGAGTTACAACGCTTAGAGTGAGATGAGCTAAACATCAATAAAAACCGCCACGAGTCAAATCCGTTGAGGGAAGAGCCAGTAGACAACCTGACATCGAAGAAACTAACAGGGACCGTGCAGGTTTGCCACTCGTTTGGCACCAATATTCTTCTGTAGTTACATTAATTTAATGTAGTCGGACTATCATTAGATATTGCATATAATTTAAAATTACAAACAATTTTTAAAAAATACATCCGTAGCTGCTTACGAAAACAATATTTCTTCCGACTAAATAAATAAATGGAATCAAAATATATCCTTTTAAATTGCAATTAGATACTAATATATATATATTTGTACTGTGTTATTGCTATTATAACAGAGGAAATAATTGTTACAGTAAAAGCAAAAAAGTTTAAAATATTAATATTTCAATAGTGCTGATATAATGTTAATGTTTCACTGAGATTAAACATGTTTAAATTATGAAGGGGGAAAAAAAACTATCACTTAACTCGTTAAAAAGAAACTATTTAAACGTAATAAAAATATTTAATTACTCAGTTCTATAAACACTGCAATTTAATCATTTTATTTATATCATCTATCAACTGCGACTTATTAGTTTGTTTTATTTCAAAAAAATTGAAATTACTACACAAAGCACAAATATATATATATATATATATATATATATATCCGCGAAATAGCCTATACATATATGAATTAAATGAATTTAATGAAATATATATGAATTCAAGAAAGTATTAACTAATAAATAACAGACAAAGATAATAAATATAAAAGTTTTTGCATACTTAGGTTCTTGTCTTCATGAACATATTCAAGTAAACATATAATAATATAATACTACATTATATTACGTTCTTAATATTATTATATTATATGATTATAATATGAACGATTTTGTGGTATAGACAGCCTGAATTAAGATTTGAGAGAGGTTGGGATAAGGCGTGTAGAAGATGGTATATATTTAACTTTTGCATTAAAAATCACCGTAAACTATGAAAGATGGATTTTATATTGAATTGTGTTACTTGGAAATATGTGTTTTGGTTAGGTGAATACAATATTGTTAATAAAACCATTGCTCATTTACTGATAACGGACCTAATGAAAAATAATACGAAATTCTTTAATTCTTTACATCAAAGAAACGTTTTTACAGTTACAGCAGTCAATATATTGAGGAGTGGTTTCCTAGTTATAGCTTCATTTATGTCCATTAGAGAGAAACAGAATTTATAAATTGAATAGATTTTTTTTTTTGATATTTTGTTTAGGAACTCTCAACCCTCTATCTGTATGAGTTGATGCTATTAAATAATAAGAGTTCTACACTAAGTTTAAAAAAAAAATGGTAACCAATTTTCAACTTTTCAGGAAGTAAAGTATAAGTAAGTGGTTTAGCTGAGCTGCAACAACCTTGTGTTTTTGAGAGTTTATGTTTTTGATAACAGAAATCAAAAATGTCGGTACAAAATCATACTTGCCCCATCTGTATCCTTTTCCGGCTTTAATGTCTCGAGACAATTATATTATTGAACCCTTTTGGCGATTTTGTCCTTGTATACTGTACGGAAATAATTTCTGTTTGTATACACACTTCAGAGGCTATCCTGTTTTTATTCTAATTTCTTTTGACTTTAACAAACAAGGCAACAGCAGGGTTCAACAATTTTTGAGAAGTTTGTCATTACAACATATACTTTTATATTTTGATTTTCATAGGGACTATCCCTTAAGCATTTTATCCCTGAGGAAGACAATGCCAGTGTAATAAATTATTGCCCAGTTGCAACACCCATTAAATCTCAACAGCACTGTACCAGCCCTACACTTTATTGTTATTTATTATATCTTTTCTAAATCAGTTGAAATGGCTTCACCCTTTCAGTCGCCGCACCACCAGTTTTACATTGTCGAGTAGCTGCAAAAATTCTATATTCTGATGTTGTTTGTTTTGGTGTTGGTTTCATAGTGTGTTTTTAAATTTCCAATACATCGAATTTTATCTTCAAATCAAAATGAATGTGTCTTTACCGACATTCTAAGTATAATTCACAATTGTCTTAATGTTTTGGAACACTATGGAAAAATTGAAACGTTAAACATTTGTGGAATATATAGGTTTTGATGAAATATATATAATTTGAGACATATTGTTTGATTCTGAGATTAAACGTTTGACAAGATCTAATTAGATGGAAACAAATAATGTATGTAATGATTTGCTTTTGTAAAAATTTCACTTAGTTCGACAGGACTAACTACAACAATATAGTGAATTACATGTGTAGAAATGAAATTTCTATTTTCCGCCATACCAACCATAAACAGTTTGCTACCATTATAAATGTATGGAGGATGAATTTGTGTAAAAAGAATTTAAAAACATAAAGTTTACATTTTTCTAACACTATTTCGTTTTTGAAGTGCCTTTATAAGTTTTATATTTAAAATAAAAAATATATTTTAAATCAGCTCCCTAAAGATATATGGTAAATGAGTCAAATGCAAAATAGATAAGAAATGTATAATTCGCTTTGAGGCAGATATCCTCAATAATATAACATTATCCGTTAGAGGACAAATAAAACCTTAACAAATAGTTCTAAAATGTTATATTCGTACATTTTAATGTAAACAATTATGTAATAAATTACGAACTATGAAGGCATAAGTATAATATTTTTTGTATTTAATGAAAAAGTAAAATTACTAATACTGTATTGTAAAACCTCGCTTTCGACAAACAATATTAAGAGATGTATTGTTTTAAACAGATGTTCCAAAAATAAAGTAACAAAATTCATTTGATTACGTCAAATATAATGTCAAATATAAATAGACAATTACTAGTCTAGTTTTAAATGTGTTCTATAAAGATGGATTCTTAAATCCCTGAGAGATAGGATAAACACTTGTTCGCTAAAAACAAAACTGTTATGTAATTATTCGATAACACTGACTCTTATTTGTTTAGTTGAACAATGTATGATGTCAGAATAACTTGGTTTTTGAAATGTATTGTCTTAATGTGCTGGTGTCGAGTTTTGATTTTTCCTGTTCACGATTATGTTTAGTCTTAGTTTTTTAACAGCTCAGAAAACATTTTAATAATGGATGCCTTTCTTAGGTTACTAATTGTATAGTTTGAGCTATAGTATACTAGGATACCAGGTTGTGTTTGTACTTTCCATGTTCGTAAATTTCTAGGTAACGCTAGTTGATCTGTACAAAATGATTCGAAACAAAATGTCATGGTTTGTATTTATTTATACAAATGATGATAAAGTTTCGATTAAACTATGATGTATATCTAGGCCATTTGGTTTGAATTGATAAGTCAAGCATATTGACAAGTCGATGTCAAAGCAACTCAGTTTGATTGATTATAGTGTAATCTTATTGGCTAAACTTCAACAATCGAAGTTGCGATTGCTTCCGAATGACGTGAAAAATGGCTAGGTTTCATTGTGACAAATCTATTGTTATTAATTTAAATTTAATAAGACAAGCAATTTTCAAGGTCCTCTAGAATTTTACGCACGCACTCCGATTATTTACTTAGAATTAATTGTGAATTTCCTAAAACGTATGATTTATCCAAAATGTAGAAAATAACTTATTGTGTGTGTTTAACATTTGCTTCTGAAGTCGCGTATTGCAACCAATATCCTACAAATGCACCGGTTAAATTCAGCAGTTTATAAAAAAGAATATCTCTTAGCATAATACATTTAAAATATACCCTGTTACATAGAGGCATAAGTAAAATTGAATTTAATACTGTAACTTTTGATTGTACTGAACGTGAGGTGAATAAAAACATTATTTCATTTTGTTGCAAAAAGCTCGGAGTTATTAAATTTAAGACGATTTGGTTTTTAAAAACAATTTTAGATCCAATTGAAATTATCTAAATGGGTGGTTTTGGGAAAGATCAAAGAAAAAAAGAAGAACATTGATAAAGTAATATATTTAAACAAGAAATCTAAATTTATCGTATTGAAATAAATAATTATTTCTGGTAGGTGACCTTTTAAATAACTGCGGTTAATTTATAATAAGTTATATCTTTCTGTTTTGAATTTATTCTTTCATTTTTAATTTATGTTAATTTCAGTGTGATTTTTTAAATAAATCTTTGTTTTTGGTGGCATATTTGGTTTTAAAATTGTATTTTAAATTAGGTTTAATTGTATAAATATTAATGTGAAAAATATATAACGTTAACCATCATTTAGGGTTTTGTACTATTGTTTTAATTTCAATGCAAAACTGAAATTTAAAATTGTCGATACAGATAAAATAAAGAGATTTAAAGGAAGAGGAACTAGTTTTGGTTTTTGTACTATTATTGTATCAAAAAAAGTATTTTCTGCACTATTATTATTAGTTAAGTTATAAATATATACAACATTATTTCAATCATAATATGTTCAAATCATATTACAATGCACGTTTTCTGATAACAAATGAAATTACCACAACATCAGATCTATTTTAACAAGATGATGTTTAATCATCCGTGAGATATTTATAAAGGACGTAAAATAATTTAAAACTTTTCCTTATTATAGCCTATATATTTTCCAATTGTTGAAAATTAACTACCGCAATAATGTAATGATTTTGTGTAAGCTTTGTTACGGTGTAAAGGGACCACAGATGTTTGCATTGTTTTAACATACATTATAGATTGTCTCAGAGTGTTTGCAAATTACCTTAATGTTCGCAATATATCAAACATTGGTTATCCAAACAAAAACTATTTAACAGCATCGTGCTTTCAGTACTATATTATATTATGCAAATAAAAAGATGACGTGTTCAATGTTTTTCTCATAATATCTATTTCTCTTCAAAATACAATATTATGTCCCAACCTTTAGAAAACTCAAAAAAATTCTCGTGAATGACAACAATCTAAAAATAAATGGATATGTAAAATAGTTTTTATACTAACGAACTGAAATCACATTATATATTAAGACAACCGACTATTATATTTTTTAGTATGCTTAGACCTTGTTTTATAACAAATAAGTTTGTTATATAAAAAAATATAAAGGGGAGACAAAATATTTGGAACAAACAGCTCTATTTTTGTGCAGATTATTTTGTTCGGAGCCACTATTATGTTTACACTTGTTGGACTCTTTTGTCTTAGTTGAATATTGGTTAAGAGATATGTAACAAAAAAGAATCGAAAAGTCACAATTAAGTGTACTTTTATATAATTACATTAAATATTATTTATTTTTTCAAAAATACATGGACAGCATTTATGTAAATATAAATTATGATATTTAATTGTAAAACAAAAATTAATTTATTATTGTACCTAAGAGTAATAGTAGAGAACACCATATTTAAGAATACAGTTGGCATAAATCAATTAAACTTTGAATTTTTTATAATAAATCTACAACTAGCAAAGATATTATTTAATAAATTATTAAATTGAACACAGGATCTCTCAAAAACTATGTTTACTTATTCTAACGCGTTTCTAAGACAAAGTCGCCATCCCCAGTGATACATGAGTAGCTGATGTAACACTGATGATGGCGATTTTGTCGTTGAAACACGTTTGATTAAGTAAACGTAATTTTGTTTGATTTTGTGTTCGAGTTTTATTCTATGTAAATTATTACAATTTATTAAATAATTATTTCAAGTGAAAAATATACGAGCTAGACTGCGAATTGAACCCAGGACAATAACATTTAATATATAAGCGTTAAAATCAATAAGATAAAATTATTATTTGTATTGTAACCTGTATCATCGTGAATGAAGAATATAATACGGATAATGGTTATGGCTTGGTTTTATGTTTCAAATTTGTTAACATAGATGTAAATATCCCACTTCTGCTGTCATTCATCATAAAAAAGATAAACATTCAAAAGCATATTAAAAACTCACTTTACCGGTATCCTTAGAATTTCATTTCACGAGACAAATCGTAATGTCCATGTTAGTAAGGTTAAATTTATTGCTCGACTTTTTGTTTAGTTATTATATTTAAAGAGAATCTCCAGTACTGACACACTTGACATAATTAATATTTTATTCAAGTTGGTATCATAAGGTTGTTTACAAATTAACTATCAAATAGAGTATTTTTAAAACTTAAGTTTCATACATAAAAACATAATTCATTTTTGTATTTATAATTGAATAAACAATTGATGTCTCAGGTGGGTTTATAACTTGTTCAGAAACTATAAATTTTATACTTGAATAGCACAAATTTCACAAATAAATTATTTGTATTACGTAATCCAACTTTACTAATATTCATTACACTAACTATGTACAAATGTAGCTTTTTAAATTCTGTACATATTATCGTAATTGTCAATATAGAAATTGAAGTGGAAATTTTATTTGATACGATGCAGAACTACGTTTATTAATTTTAGTAGACACCAACATTAATAATTGGTCATAAAATGCAGAACTACGTTTATTAAATTTGGTGGGCACCAACTTTAATAATCGGTCATAAAATGCAGAACTACGTTTATTAATTTTAGTAGACACCAACATTGATAATTGGTCATAACATGCAGAACTACATTTATTAATTTTCGTAGGTACCAACTTTAATAATTGGTCATAAAATGCAGAACTACGTTTATTATTTTGGGTGCCACCAACTTTAATAATTGGTCATAAAATGCAGAACTACGTTTATTATTTTGGGTGCCACCAACTTTAATAATTGGTCATAAAATGTAGAACTACGTTTATTAATTTTAGTAGACACCAACATTAATAATTGGTCATAACAAGCAGAACTACATTTATTATTTTCGTAGGTACCAACTTTAATAATTGGTCATAAAATGCAGAGCTACGTTTATTATTTTGGGTGCCACCAACTTTAATAATTGGTCATAAAATGCAGAGCTAAGTTTATTATTTTGGGTGCCACCAACTTTAATAATTGGTCATAAAATGTAGAACTACGTTTATTAATTTTAGTAGACACCAACATTAATAATTGGTCATAACATGCAGAACTACGTTTATTAATTTTCGTAGGTACCAACTTTAATAATCGATCATAAAATGCAGAGCTACGTTTATTATTTTGGGTGCCACCAACTTTAATAATTGGTCATAAAATGCAGAACTACGTTTATTATTTTGGGTGCCACCAACTTTAATAATTGGTTTCACAAATGACAAATTTCAAAACATTAATACTTCTTTTTTACTGTTGATTATTTTAACTTTATATTGTGCCATAATTTTATTTTATAAAAATATTAGTTTCATGTTAAGTTCAAGTTTATTCTTGAATTATTTAGAGGAGTTGCTTAGTTTATTTTACAGGAGGTTTTTTATAAGTTCAGTTTACAAGATTCAGGGAGTACTGAAACTGTCGTAAATTATATGCGGTGACGCCATTTATAATTCACTATAACTTATGCGGGACCAGCAGCGCAGTTAAGCTACCTAAAAAACTAAAGTGGTTTTAAAGGGGAGAGTTACCTTCAATATGTTACAAGCTGTTACAAATTTACTCAATACACACAAGTCCGTTATGTAATAGTTATAAATTATATTTTTATTACGTATAGTGAATAGACAAAGGTGATGGCAATAAACTGATTGGCTAAAAAGATACAAATTATGTGGCATACATATTTGTTATTTAAAGTCGTACATCATTTTTAATTATTTTTTTTTGCATTATTTTAAATATGAATTTAAAATTAGTGCCCTCAAAAATAATTTAAAATAGTACCTGACATGAAATTTAAATTTGCATAATTAAACTATTATTAAAGGTTTGGTTTTATTGTTATATGAATTCGGTAAAGTAGATAACATGTAAAGGCAGAAACGGGATTGATTTCATTTTGAAATATTTTTCTTGATACTGCAATCAAACATTTCTTTACCACTCCTTCTTAGATTCCAACTATATTTGCTTCAATGTAATATAAAATTATATTGAATATTTATTTAACATAATTATTTAAAAATTATTCAATTACAAAATGTACAAAAAGAGCAGCCTAATCTTAATTTCGGGGTTCAGTAAGCGATTTTTACAATACTTTTGGTAATACAACTCAAATTAAAACGAAATATTTAATTAAAACAATTAGGACATATAATATCTTAAAAACTATTGTACGCTATCTGATAGAAGTGGATAAATAATGGGGTGGACATGATACAAAGTTATTGTTGGGGTGTTTTTTTAAAAAAAAAGTTCTTTCCTTCACAGTTTCGAGTTTGTTCTTATTGACTTCAAAGAATTTTTAGAGCTGTAATTTTTGTTGCTTAATTTTGGCTGAATATAATCTGGATGAAAGGTTAATTTATAATGTTGAAACAATTTCACAAAACTATATATTCCACTCACTAATGTTTCTTAGGTCATATTATAGGTTACTTATGTTATTAATGAAATAATTATTTAAACGCTTAATTTTTCTGGAACTCTAACAATAATGCTCTCTGGATGTTTGAATTGAAAGTGCCTTAACTTTCTCTTTTCTTCTTCACCATAGAGAATTCCTTTTCCCTTCCATTCTCTCTCTTTTTTTCTTACTTTTATTTAAACTCGCGGCATACGACGTGAATTCTGCCACTGTTAATGTTGCACAAACTATATCATATGGAAATTGAAAATATGAATGATATTTTATCTATCGTGGTATGGATTTTGATAATATGGTTTAAACTTTACGTCGGTGATAATGAATATGTGTAATTGGGTGATTTGTATGTTATGCATGGGTGATCTTATAACTATGGTATATCCGATAACTAAACAGTAATGAGACTTACAATAATGTCTACAATCCTAACACCAACACAATCTTAGTCGACACTGTTACTCCACTTCAGTGGTTACATAGGATATTCTACGTGTAACACTTAGTGTTGATTTTATTGGATCTATTGAAGAGACAGAAATAAAGATAAATAATTTCACGAAAGATTATTTAAATTTATTAGGTTATCAAATCATGTTTCTTGGTAGAGAGTAAACTTTGTAGTTGTCAAATAATTTTATCTACGTATTATGACGTCAGAAAGATTCGAAAAAGTGATTTTCAACATGCCGTCAGTACGTTATCGTCTGTACGTAAGCACGATAGCGGGTATTAAAATTAAGATATGAACATTCATATTGGTATATGGGATTATAATATTCATATATAGAACTTTATTGAAATTTAGAAAAAAAGGGATTAAAAATATTAAAATGGCGGCCAGTTGTTTTGGTTGTTTTGGTATCTCGTGTGTTATACAATTTATCCTACGTACAGAATTAGATGAACATTTGCTGATTTTAATTCTGCATGTAGTACAACCAGTAAGACCCCTCTACAAAGACAAATAAAAATATTATATTGATATAGTTACGAGATCAGGTAGGGACGTCCCAAACAAGAGCGAGCGAGTGAGCGTTGATCATATCTACGAGGTCCGTTAAGTCCAAGCGGATGTTGAACATAGTTATAATCACAGTTACGAGGTTCATAAGACCTGTGAAAGAATTTTTTTTTAACTCACCCTACTGGGAAATAACCTTTATTTTCTATCAATAAAACTTAACAATTTCTACAAGACCACAAAAAAAAACTTTTAGGTATTACATTTAGAAGATCTATTTTTTTTATACTGTATGGTAAGACAGGGTGGGTAAGATCCCATGTTGATTTATTTGATAAGAACTAATTCAGTTTTCCACAAAGTGGTATGAAACTGGTTTCCTATTAATTTAATAAAGCTGTGTAAAGTGTCCATAAACAACACCAACCGTAATTAATAAAATGTTAATGTTTCGGACATGTGTCATCATTTGCTTGTCATAATACAAGATATATGGAAGATATATTTCCAAAAAGCTTTCCGAATTACTTACCTAAACAATTTACAAAAATGTATTTTTAATAACAAATAAATAGTGTTATTTAATTCGTTCAATGTTGACTATTTTAACGTATTTTAGATTTAAATACAATCCTTAAAATGTACGCACGATTAAATTTAACTTCTTTATCTTTTTGCTTTAACACAATATGAAAGTGCAAGATATTAATAATGTAGATCAATTTGGAGACCTTTTTATAATACATTTCACACTGACTTATAATAAATGTAATTAACACGATTAAGGGAGAATATATATAAGCTATAGCTTGACGTAAATGATATGCGGAACAGTCATTTGCAATTCTCCAGAATGTATAATGAAAAACCAGCTGTATAAATAGTCAAGTTAAATTAAAAACTAACGTGATTTTAAAGCATGGAGTTGTTTTATGTAAATTTTCGCATTTTCAGCTGTTATACTAAGTGGGAACACGAAAAAAAAAAAAAAAAAACATGCTTTATATTTAGATAATATCTGAGGAAAATCCAAATGAAGAATATTATTTATATTAAATTAGCACTGGATTTTATGGTACAACAAAAGAAAACATAACAAAGAATAACATATTAGAATCAACTGCTGTGTCTGATAAGGTAATCCTTACACAATCAAAAACATTCCAAGAAACGCAATGCTAAACTTTATACAAACTTGTTCAATGTTCAGAAAATAACTATACAAATTGTACATAAATTGATATAATATACATAAATAGAAAATAAATATACTATACAAATTAATTGTATAAAACATAGATATATTTTTTTAACATAAAATTTTAACAGAATGTTTGAAATTATTATTATATATTTATTTTCAGTCCGTGACAAATATATATGGCATAGTCAGTTTGTATTTTATATAAGCTACATGATGTTTGCTTTAAATTTGCCTCTGGGCCAGATATCGATGCAAGTTCCTCTTAACATTTTATTTTTATTTTAATCTAGCAGAGTACCCGTCCTTCGTACGGGGTTTTTCAAGGCCTATGTGTTAACGAGGGACCCTAAGAATGTCCATGTACAATTTCAGCTCAATGGGTCCAGTAGTTTTTACGTGATTGAGTAAAACACACACACACACACACACACACAAACACATCCCATAGTATGGTGGGCGTAAAAGTGGGAGTAATACGACATTAGACTCCACTACTCTACGACTGATTTTAATTAGTCTTCAAACAATGAAAACAGTTCCATTATAATTTTTATTATATTGAGTGTGACTACAGTCGGTACTCGGTGAAATTCCATAATAAGGCAAAACAAAAATGAAAAAGCACTTATAATTTCACAAAAAAAACAATTTATTGCTACAGCTGTTTCGCCGTTAGGCATCGTCAGACAACGTTGTTGTCTGACGATGCCTAACGGCGAAACAGCTGTAGCAATAAATTGTTTTTTTGTGAAATTATAAGTGCTTTTTCATTTTTGTTTTGCCTTATAATTTTTATTGATTAAATAAATATATATAAATATATATATAAAATCAGTCGTAGAGTAGTGGAGTCTAATATATATATATATATATATATATATATATATATATATATATATATTCCCCTATTTTTGAGACAAATAATAAGATTAACATGTAACTTTCTGTTATAAAAACACGTTTAAATCAAAATTAAAAGTATGGAACCTGGATTTTGAAAACAATTTGACGTTTACAGTTAAAAGGATAGCACCCTATAAAATATTGTAGAAAATGAGGCTACTGTTTAAATGACTATAGAGAATTGTTTGCACTATGAAGTTAAATACTACGATCACATTCCCTAGACGTGCACAAATATATTATTTATTGTTAAATTGAAAAAAGAATGAATGATAAAACAAGAAAAGAATTTTTTCAATCTTTTTTACTGTAGACAACATTTTAATTATTATATTCCACTTCTGGGTTTAAATGGACGTCAAATTATTACTTTTAAAAAAGGTGCATAACTTGTAAAACAAAATAATATCTCGTTTACAGTCAAAGTACTTGTACATGATAACAGTTTTACATAGTAGTGTTACAATTTAATTAGTAATGAACTCATTTAGGAAGCAGGATATCATATTTTAGATGAATTGTATATATTTAATCTACAAAGAGTTCTAACTGACAAGCTTCAGAGCATTTAAACCCAGTACACCCAATATGCCAGTCAAATTAATCTGCAGTGGTTTAACAATCGCTGCCACTTGAAGTCGTAAGCCTGTTAATAAACATTTTATCTCACCATTGTTATGAAACAGGGTTAATACATGCAATCCAAAATATTTTCATTAAAAAAAAATAAATAAATAAAAAAAACCTAAATAAAATAAAAATACACATTTCACACCAAATATTATCATCCATTACAAGAACAGTTTCACCGCGTTTCATTGTTAAAAGTCACGTGACGCATTGGTTCCTACTTAGAGAAATAAATTATTGTTTTTCATTACATCTTGGTAAAATAAAAACTAGTTTGGAACATTGAATTTTATGTATCTATGTTTAAACATTTGAATTTAAAATACACCTAAAATATAATAGTATTGAACACAAAATGATTTACTTTATATATTTTAAATTAAACTTTTTTGAAGACGCTTGAATATGGACTAATGTAAAAGACATTTTTCCTTCTTCTTCTTCTTCTTCTTCTTCTTCCTCCTCCTCCTCCTCCTCCTCCTCCTCCTCCTCCTCCTCCTCTTCCTCCTCCTCCTTCTCCTCCTCCTCCTCCTTCTTCTTCTTCTTCTTCTTCTTCTTCTTCTTCTTCTTCTTCTTCTTCTTCTTCTTCTTCTTCTTCTTCTTCTTCTAAGTGTAACTTAGCAGAAAAGACGGTAATAAACTTAATATGTAGTCACGACAAACGGCGTTTACCTATAATTTTCTCTAGATAATAAACAGATTATATTATCTGTAATTAAAAAATAATATTAGAAACCCGAATTTTGTAAATTAGTCTAGAAACAAAAACTTTGTTCATATTTTTCTTCACCTAAACGGTTTTATCCCATAATTATTATAATTATGGGAGAGAAAACTTTTTGGTGAAGAAAAATCCTATGTCTACAGTATTTGATATGAGCGTCATAAGAAACATTTTTAAATGTGTTTTACCCAAAATGGTTAACAATGCAACATCAAATATCCGAAATTTATTTTTATGACAATAGTAAATACATTACTAATATTCTTTTTAAAAACCAAAATTGAATCAAATTGGTATAAAATGTTTAAAATCAAAAAAAATTGATAAATGTTAATAGTTAAAGCTAAACGTATTGAAATGCATAAAAATAATATTGTTGTAAAACTTGTGCCCTTAAAGTGAATTTATTGTTTTTCAGATGGAGACATTTATTTTTTAAAAGATGATTGAAAGTGATCTGAACAAAATGTATCTCATCGAGTCATGACTAACTATTCAAACTTCTGGAATTAACATTTGATATTAAAGTCTTATAACATAGTTAATTGAATTAATGATGACAAATGGTCATGTGTTTTGAATTATAGGTCAAGCATATTGACAAATGCATCTGGATGTGGTGAACAGAGTTAAGTCAAGTTGATTGATTACAATGTAATCTTATTGGATAAATTACAAGATGCAAACATGTTATGTCTAACGAATCATATGGGAAATAGCTAGGGTTGATATTGATGACAAATAATTGATAATTTTGATAAAGACATTACTCATCAAAAATTCCAAATGATTTAATAAACGTGCAAGCCCTCAAACCTGACACATTTTATAAAAATATTAATAAAAACAACTTGATATATGTATTTAATCCTATCTTACGATATGAGTTTGGAATTAATGTAATGAGGTATGATCGATAATTAATATTTAACTCTTCAAAAAGTAATTTTCATTAAAGTTGGCAAAAAAAAAGTATTTGTAACCGTTTATAGAAATGTACAAGGTGATGAAATTAGTCTCTATACAATAAAGGACAATTACAACTTCTAATTAAGTGAAGTTAAATATTAAGAAAATAAGATATTATCTTATATATCTTACGGCAAAACAAGAACTTCAAAGTTAAAAATATCAAGAAAAACATAAAGATCATTTAATAGTTTAGGGAAATAAAAAACCCACAGAAAGCCCCTCTCCCAATACAACTTCTAATTAAGTCAAGTTAGTATTAAGAAAATAAGATATTTAAAAACAGAATTGATAAAAAAAAAATTAAAATTTTAAACATTGGTTCTTACGGTAAAACAAGAACTTCAAGATGAAGAATATCAATATGAAGATCTTTTAGAAGTTTCGATTTTAACATACGTTTTGGGAAAATCCAAAACACAAAGAAACACCCCACCCTCAATATTAAAAAAATAAGATCTTTTAAAAAAGAACCGATAAAAAAATAATTAAGGTTTTAAACATTAGTATCTAGCCTCATGTAAAGTGATAAGGCTGTGAATATTCATTATATGATATTTGTCGTTTGTGTAATAAACTATTTGCAATAATTAAAAGTAAACATTATGGAGACTTCGTTTTTAAGTATTTCTTCTACATTATTTTACTTGTACTAATTTCATATATTAGAAGATCTCTAAACAATACACTCACATTTTAGCCTAATTGTAATATATTATCATATATATATATATATATATATGTAAAAAAAGAAGAATTATGTCGATGTTCGTATATTTATTTACTTTAAAAATAAGACACTTAAAGATCATCTATATAGAAAGTATTACTATACTTATTTGCATCTTATTCCAGAGGACAAGTCAATACTCAAAAAAGGATATTTCTAACTTTTTGCTGATGCTTACTTTACAAAATCATCAGACTGGTAAGAGAATAAACACCCCGTTCAAAGTTCCAAGGTTTATTTTATCTTAATATAAATAACTATAGACATTTAAATTTCTTTTTGTTATTTCTGCGTTTTGCGTATTGTGTACTTTTATTTTTGGGATCTTTTTGTTCTAACTTGAAAGGGATATTAACATTAAGTTTCAATTTCTGGAATAATTTTAGATATGTTTATGAAAGTTATAGTATGTGATTTTTATATTCAAAATAAAACACATTTTAATACACTTAAAGGTTTTAAACAAATTGTAGCCCCACCTATTTTCACTGCCCAAGCCACTGTAATGTGGCTGGAGAGTATAACAAAAGTGTACTGAGCTGTGAAATTGTATTTGTTCTAAAATACTGTATATCGCATTCTCTGGTAAGGGCTGTAAAATCTGTGGTCTGTTATACAGGGGATGGAAACACCAGTTTTTTTATTTTAAAGCTGAAATAGAAACTAGTTTTTAGGTAGTTAAAGTTATGTTTATTTGGGGATATATATGGGCACGAACGTAATAGGATATTTTTTTTAATACATTGTTTTAGTCTATAATATTCTAATGGTATGCAATTAGTGAACGCAAAAAAAAATTGATTCCTAATGAATTAATAATTATTTAAAATTTAATTAAGGAATAACTTGTAACAATTTAATAATAAATACCTGATATTTTATATCACGAGATCCCACAATAGTTAACCTGGTAAATTACACTACAGCATATCAAAAGCTTTGAGGTCCACCAGACCTGATACACTGACACAAGCGTAGCTAGTAAGCTCCTTCACATATGTACAGCTTTGAGGTCCGCCAGACCTGATACACTGACACAAGCGTAGTTAGTAAAGCGTCTTCACATATGTACAGCTTTAAGGTCCGCCAGACCTGATACACTGACACAAGCGTAGCTAGTAAAGCTCCTTCACATATGTACAGCTTTGAGGTCCGCCAGACCTGATACACTAACACAAGCGTAGCTAGTAAGCTCCTTCACATATGTACAGCTTTGAGGTCCGCCAGACCTGATACACTGACACAAGCGTAGCTAGTAAAGCTCCTTCACATATGTACAGCTTTGAGGTCCGCCAGACCTGATACACTGACACAAGCGTAGCTAGTAAAGCTCCTTCACATATGTACAGCTTTGAGGTCCGCCAGACCTGATACACTGACACAAGCGTAGTTAGTAAAGTTCCTTCACATATGTACAGCTTTGAGGTCCGCCAGACCTGATACACTGACACAAGCGTAGCTAGTAAAGCTCCTTCACATATGTACAGCTTTGAGGTCCGCCAGACCTGATACACTGACACAAGCGTAGCTAGTAAAGCTCCTTCACATATGTACAGCTTTGAGATCCGCCAGACCTGATACACTGACACAAGCGTAGCTAGTAAAGCTCCTTCACATATGTACAGCTTTGAGGTCCGCCAGACCTGATACACTGACACAAGCGTAGTTAGTAAAGCTCCTTCACATATGTACAGCTTTGAGATCCGCCAGACCTGATACACTGACACAAGCGTAGCTAGTAAAGCTCCTTCACATATGTACAGCTTTGAGGTCCGCCAGACCTGATACACTGACACAAGCGTAGCTAGTAAAGCTCCTTCACATATGTACAGCTTTGAGGTCCGCCAGACCTGATACACTGACACAAGCGTAGCTAGTAAAGCTCCTTCACATATGTACAGCTTTGAGGTCCGCCAGGTCTGAGACACTGATACGAGCAAAACGAGTGGATTTTTTTTAAATATAGACATCTACGAGATTCGTTAGAGCCTAGCCGACGTCAAGAAAGTAGTGGTGTATATGTTTTGTCAACCTCATAATCGTGTATATTATACAATTACGAGATGCAGAAAACCTATGTAATAACACTATTTGTTTAGACTCCTTGATTTACCAATAGAATTAAACATTTCTTACAATGGCCAAGAGACCAATATTTGAGCACAGTGTTTAGAGGATCTGCTTGTATTGCATTGTGTGTTGGGACTAGGTACGTATGCATACATTTTTATCTGTTGGCTTCCTAGAATTTGAATTGATTGGATAAGGAATTTCTACGCCAGTCATATTAATTAGGGGCAATTTTAATGATTAAAAAGTGTCAAATTAAACAGTATTACCGACAATATCGCGCGAGATTTCATTTATCTTGGAAAAACTTATTTTATAATAAATTTATCATTTATATAATATGTCTTTTATGGATAAATAACTTGTTTCTCAATACAAATAATTTGAAACAGCCGTTAATTAATAAAACACTTTATATTTTGTTGTTTTCTATGCAAATTTATAACAGTTGTTTTAAGTTATTTCTATGTACACTTATATAATGGTTACTTTATTTGTGGTGATTCACGTTGTTTGGGATTGATTGTTTATTTCGCAATACTAAACAAATTATATGGCTTATTGTAATGTGTGACAATTCAGTCTGATTTTTTTTTTTTTTTTTATCCATCAAAGTTAATAACTACGTACTGTATACTGTATAGTGCTTACTTTATTTGTGATTTATTGCTGACATCTTGCAAAAGTAACAGTTTATGTGGCTTATTGTTAATGTGTGACAATTTCATGGGGGATTTTTTAAGTTTTATTCCGTATAAATCAAAATTGATGTAATAACCATAAATATGTGGTTGTTAAATTTTTTTACTGGGTTCCACTAGCACGTATTTGATCAAACAGTTTTAAAATGAAAATGACATGGATAAAAAGATTATTTTAAAATAAATATAAATTGAAATAGCTTAAAATAAAACTAAAGCGATCATATATTGATTTTATCCAGATACTGGAATTTATTAACATTAGGGAACAACAGGTGTTTGTATGGTACAGTATTAACATAAATTCTAAATTGTCACAGTGTTTGCCAATTATCTTAATAGTTGCGATGTATCAGACTTTTTTTTTAACAAAAGCAATTTCACAGCGCTGTGCAGATAGCAAGTTGTTGGAGGCGTAATGTAGTCAATAAAATAAAGAGATGTAGGGTGTGTAGCATTTCCTAAACAATATATATCTCCGCATCAACACACAATAACAATTTCCCAGAGTTATTTACCACCCAGCGGGACTTTGATAAAGGGCCATATGACGGGTGTGAAAAATAATTTCCATGTATTGAATTTAATATGACACACATAAAATAGTATACAATTTTCAACATTATTTATAACTCTATTTAAACTAAACTCCAAAGCGGAACAATTCGTGAAGAGTATAAGCGAGCTAGACGAGTCTAGACGACTTTTCAGTCGGGAAGTAATGTGTGGACAGACATCCAAATCCCGTCGCAGTTGTTGTAGCTGGAGTTTGATAAAAATTCTAGTATTAGGAATTAGAAACAGAGTAATAGTACCGTATAAGTTTTTTGAGAAGTCAGATTGATAATAATTATTGTGACAAAGCTAATAAACCGACGAAATAATTTGCTTTGCAAGTGTGGTGGACGTCTCGAGTCGTAAGGTGTATATAAATTTTGTGTGTAAAGGAACGTGGTCAATCATTGAGAAGGGGACCAAGTGCAGATTTATAGATAGGCAAGACAATCTTAGCGTGAAAGAAAATCCGAAATGAAATACTAAGAAATAAATTGTATTAATAAAAATGAAATTTTATTTAAAAGAAATTGTATACAATATCCGTATATATATAAAGAAAATTTTTATACTAAGTAAGAGTAGCAAATTACTTCATAGACTTAACTTTGTCTAGTTGTAATTGAGATTTTTTATTGTTTATAAAATAGATATCGCAAATTTCTGTGAAGCTATTAAAAAGGTTTACTGGGTAAAGTAATAAAGACACGATTTTTCCTCTCACTTTATGAATTGTAGTTTTCTCTTTTTACAGTAATAACTTTTATTTAAATATTTTGTGGTATTATTTTACGGTTTGAAACTAGTTCAAACTATTAAGGTAATTTTTGAAAAAGTAAGTTTAAATCAAATAAGTAAAATAGATTACATTTCGATAGATTTTTTTTATGACAGTCTGATTACTTATATAAATCAACATGTAGTATTAAAATTGGTATTTTAAATTAATTTTGGTTTGTTGTCTAACATTGATGTAGGTGTCTGGAGATATCATTTAAAAAAATTGTTGCGTTGAAACAATTAAATTTGATGACGTACCAGTTCAATAATATATCACTGATAAAGTCAATTAGTACACAGATAGTTTTATTTTGTAATTGTGATTTTATGTTCCGATTATTATATACCAAATATTTATATTTATATATAAAACTAAGCACAAAGTATTAAATTATTGTTGAAAAATAAAAATAAACTTCTCACTGCTAATAAATATACTTTATATGACTACTTGTTTACTTAGAGTAAGTTTCTGTGTTAATTTTTGTAACGTTTATTATACAATTTTTGGAATGTTCAGCGTTGCTGGACACAAGATACATTATGAGTAGATAAGTAGTTATCTAGCATCAGTGATGTTTAATTTTAGATAATGGCCTTCAAAGGTTCTTTATAATAACTACGGTTTTGGCAATTCCGAGGTGTCTAGCTGAATCTACATCTTTTTGAAAGCAGTCTTTTGTTGGTTCCCTCACTTTCATCTTGTCATTTAGGTTTTTCTAAGAGTATTGGAGGACTACTAATATCCATTTTACGTTCTTTTCTTCCTTTTTTGTAAGGTGAAAATTACCGGAATTTTTTGCCTTTAAACCACGAGGCTTTTGTTCGTGAAAAGAGGAGAGGGTGTCAAAACACTGGTTGTCAATCAAACTATATACATTTTAAGTTTAAATCATTATTGATATCATTTCTATTGAAATTATTTTTATTTATATCAATTAATTACAATAATTATGCAATTTTGACTATTCTGATACTGAAAATTTAACAAAGAAATATCTTCAACCCAAAACCAAATCCTAATAGATTACAATAATTAAGATATTACTTATTGTTACATAAAATTACATTAATTCCTCCTTATAAACCTCACTGACATATGATGAAATATTTATATTGTTTTTTACAACAATTGCTAAAGTAAACTAAAATAATATAACGCATTTTATGCGCTTTACGATATATACTTAAAAATAACATTGGTACTTCTACGATGTGAATTTTAAATTATGAAATAGTTCACTAGTCAAGTCAGTACAAGTTTACGCTTCATTATGGAAATCATTACATACACATATTTAGTATGTTCAGTTAGGTGTGGTGTCAGTTGTTTGACATCTTAATGACGGTAAACGTATGCCATTTTGTTATAAATATTGTCCGTAACATCATATATCTTTGATATAAACTAACATTTACATATATTTTATGAAAGCATTATTGTTATTATTTTATTTTATGAATAATTTATGACTTGAATGTTTTTATAACTTTAACTGATAACAATATCTTTTTTACCCTCAGTATCCCTAGTTTAGTAACTCCTGGGGCTCACGGTTGTAGTCTTAAATTAGATCTCTGGCGTTCGTTTTTCCTAAACCACTCTTGTTCCTTTTCGACCCTGATGCTATTAGAGTATTCTAGGGCCAGAGGTCTTTATTTTATATTATTTTCTTCTTTTTTCATAAGGTTATGATGACCGAAAGGTGTTACCTTTAACTTCAACAAATAAATAACATTTTTCCTCTTTTAGTTCAAAGTAAATCTCATAAAATCGAATTGTAAAACTAATCGAATGTGTATAACTTTTGTTATACTTGATTGTTATTTAAGAGAAAGCGTATAAATCTATTTTTGTAATAGGTAATTAAAACCTTCATATATTATTGTACCTATTCCAAGTCCTGAAACTACAGTGTTAATTTTTGTGTTTTGTAGTCATGTTAGAATATTGTAGTTGTACTAAGACACAACACCAAAAAAATAAACATACAAATAAAAGAAGTGACTGGGAATGTCTTCTATATAGCACTGGGCTACTATATTTGAGTTTCATTTGAATTCTGATGATTTTAGTTATAAGTAGAATGTTTTCAGATAGCGATGTCAACTAAAAGGTTTGACGTCTTTTTAAAGTTTTTGAACTGCCTTTCTTTAATTATCATCTGCTTTAAATAAAATTTATTTGATTTATTTTGTTTTAATAATACGTAACTTTGGAGTATATTGAATTACTACGTTTCTTCTCAATTAAACCAACAAATCCAATCCATTTCCTAAACCATTGACAAATTACCTCGAAAGCTAATTATAAAACTATATCACTACACATTATTCTTAAGATGAGGTAAATTAAAAATACTTACAATGCAATAAGACAGACTCTGTTATCGCTAGTGCAGAACTTACCTGAAATAAGAGATATAACAATTTATTTCAAGTGTATATTAAAATTTGAAAATAAGAAGTACTATTATATTTAAAGGAACTTAAGCTGGAAAATCGTTAAATAAAACATGAGACATGACGTGTATATTATATTATGGAGTATCAACCAAACGTTGCTTATAACTGTGGTTACGAACCAACTGAAATATATATGTAAAAGTATGATTTCTTCTTTAAAAATTTTAGTTTTGACGTCACCTAAACACACTTGTTTAAAAATAAAACAGTAGAAATTAAATAAGAAACAAAAACCACGAAAATTTTTAATTTATCGTTGATGTGAAATTATCTCTGTAAAAAAAGAATTCAACGCCATATGGAAATATCCAACACAAGGATGAAGAAAATAATCAATTAAAATTATCGTTCGTTTTGCAATGTTTTTTAAAAACAGTACTATTTTCAATAATTGTTTCTATTCAGATAAACTGCTATTTAATACTTTCCCGACTTAAAACTTTTTAGTTTCTACCGTTTTCCTTTTTTCGCCACCCTTAAAGTCGCTGTTTCCCCCCTGGGACGATTTGTTACGGTAGTATGTTATTATTGTATTCAATAACTAAACCATTCCCTATAAGGAATGTTTTCATAGTTACATTATCGAATTCAGTTTTATACCAAAGACGTTAATGAATCCAATATATGTTTTATACTCTTTATATTCTTACATTATTGCGAAATACTGATAATACTTGAAGCAACAACATAATTATTATAATGAAATAAGGTTTGGTAATCCCCCCCCCCACCAAGGATACATTGTTTTCCACGGAATTACCGAGCATTGTTTATACAGGTTTGTAAGTTTTTAATTTTTTTTAAATGTAAAATCTACTGTGAATATACCCGAAACCCAAAATTAATACTATTAATCATTAGGCAATATTAAAGATAAAGACTACTCAATTATGTGTAACATGCAATTATTAGCAATGATAAATGACTGTTTTAATTTACACACGGTAGTGTATGCTTGGCGAATCGAGATATTTTTTAACTCCTCCATTTTGCTCTTTGTCTCTAGGTTCTTAATCAAGTTACGTCCAAGCGCGTGAAGGAAGGAATTGGATTCCTTGCAGGTATGGCGATCAACGTATTTTGTTTCTAAAGTTTTCTTTTTATTTCATTATAATGGATAATCAAAACAGTTCATGCGCGATTTTAAAGCATGCACGCGAGTGTTTTCACAAGGAATACAGAGTGGTTCCAAAACATGCACGCGGGTGTTCTCATGTTCTCACGTTTGTTGTAGCCTCCTAGTTTGTGTATTCAATGAATGTAATATGGGTTAATTACCTTAATTATTCTGTCAGACAAACAAACTTTTATCCTTGTGGATAACCGATTTCAACGGTTAGACCGTCATCGTCAGGCCCAAAACATCACTTAGATTCATTGTGTCAACGTATCAATGTATAAACATTTGAACAAGTGTTTCATAAGTTTCAATTTTTAATTTTTTAATTTTGATATTAATGATGTTTTTTATAAGTGTTATAAGTACTCAAAACTTTTTACCAGATTTATTGGGATGACGCTTTCAAATGGCTAAGCGAATTCAAGATTTTTTCTGACGATGACGGTTAACCGTCGAAACCAGTTATCAACAAGGAGAAAACTTGGATTGTCTGACATAAAAATTAAAATAATTAACCTATAATACACTCATTAATTGTATTTGTTGAGTGTTTTCTGCTGTGTTGAATTATTATTAATTTCATAAATGTCAATAAACAAAGGATTATTGTAAATATTTTTCAATGTTAATATCTGAGAAAGATAGAGGACGGCAGCACGTTTGTAAATCTTTTTTTTTTCTTATTTAAAAGAAAAACCACTTGGTAATCATCGTCTTATAAAAAAGTAAGAACAGAACATAAACACAAAAACCATTTTCTTTGAGTACTCTAATAGGGAGTCCGGTTCTAAAAAAAATATATTTAGTACTGAAACATAATTTTACAATTTAAAACATTAAAATATATCTTTTGAAATCGAGACATTTCATTATTAATGATTTTATTCGTTCACACACTGACGAATATAAATAAGACTAAGGTGTGACATTTTCAAGAGTACTTAATGACACATAATTTGATTTTGACGTGATGAAAATTATTTCATTATTTGGCTTAGGTTGAAGTTCTCTTCAGGGGAGAATTATATTTTATTTAGTGGTATAAGTATGAAAATATATAACATAAGCCTACTTTTAATAAATCCTTTCTTCTACGCAAAATTGTCCTTTGAATATGATGCACAATGAAATATCAGAGACTTTTAAATATGTTACAGGCAAAGAAGGGGAAGAAAGCTTTGAATATATTTGCAAGTAGACACAAAGTCAGCTAAATCGTGATTTGATGTCGTATTGCAGCTTTTCTGTATACGAGTCTAAAATACAACACATTTAATGTAACAAGAATTACGCCTATCTCGGTAAAATATCTTTTCGCTCTCAAAAATGCCGATTTGTAAATAACATACATACATTTGTATATTACGTGCATACGTATTTGATTTTAATTTCTTTTTTTACTATTTTTATTTACTTTCAAGTTAATTTCACATTACTTAGTGTCCGTCTTGTCCAAACCGAAGGCGTCCAATTTGTACTGTTTCAATCTTTAAACGTTACAAACTTTCAAACTTTGATCATGATCGCTAGTACCGATTTCGAGGAAAATGAAACTTTGTTTTTTTGTCTTATGTGTCCCTTATTAGAAAATGTTGGATTTTATTATTGCTATTGTTTATTCAGACATTTGCTTTCATTTGAAATACGACGTTTCATAAATATGTATAAATTTCCATTTTCAAGTGATAAACCTAGAAAATAAGAAAAATGAAAACAATAGTAGTTTGAAATTATATTGGAAAATAAAACTAAAACTAGTACTAAAATCTAAGAAAGGAAAAAAACGCTAAAACTGTCAAAAAACTAACACTATACCAGAAATAGACACTAACATAAGGAGTCTAACAAAGTTAAAAAGAGATGATACACTAATTAACAAAAACAAGTAGGTCTTGCATTCACACACGCAAATGATAGTAAATGTCCAATAAAATAAACTAAACATTTTTTTAAAAACAATTCTATATTTTATTTTTACCACTCTAAAATAAACCCTAAAAAATTTAAACCAATATGATTTTAACTCACATAAAAGTTAACTAGTTCATGCCATAAATAACTTGTTTTAACTAAGTTGGCGCATCAATATTGGATTACTTTTTAAGGAAAAGATATTTATATTTGGTTTTCGATATATATATATATATATATATATATATATATATATATATATATATAATAAATATTAATTGGTTTACTTTCAATAAACAAATCATATCGATTGAGTAGAGATATTTCAAATTATCCAATTAAAATAAAAAAGTAACAATTTTGCTTTACTGATAAACTTCACCTAAACACTCCAAGGAACAGCTTTAATACACTAGATATGTTTTAGCATACTAAGATACTGGAATTTTTTAATTAAATTTATTCTCTTGAATATGAGGTTTCAAAAATAAAAGTTGATTGCATAATAAACTAAAATAGTTTTCTCATTTATTTCTCAATATTAGAAATCACGTAATGTATTAATTTAAAAAATGCAATTTCAAATTTGTTATAATCTGCTCAGCGAAGATAAAATGTGATCTTAGTTTATAATATATAACGTTAAAGCACAAGTGAATTATTTTAAAATAATAACATTTTAAAACTCTTATGATCCTAATCAAACCTTATCAGTTTTGTTTATATAATATGAAACCGAGTAAACCTGAACTCATAATCAACAACTGTTTTTTATAAGATAACAACATTCACATTTTTAAATTTCAACATAAAGCTATTTCTAAAGGAGAATTTTGTATCAAATATGTTTTGTCGATTGTTCTGCTGCTCAAACTTTGTAATATTACGAATCTTCATGACAAAAGAAGAAAAACAGAGTTATAAATATCTACATATTCCCTTCGTACTCCAGAAGGGAAACGTATATTTGAATAAATTCACTTGTCAAAGTGTAATTTTTCATAGAGATTTTGTAACAAAATGTCTCAAACATGCAATATATTTCAAGCAGAGAAGTTGAAAGTAAAGTCCTGAATATATTTGCAAGTAGAAACAGCACTCAGCTAAATCTTGGTTTTATTTCTTGCCAAATACTTTCCACATTCCTAAGCACATTGTAAATGTTTTAACTAAAACGAAATGTTTGTAAAAAAAAAATTTAATACTCAAAATACGTCTGCTAGGTACATAAAGAAATACGTGCTGTGCTGTGCTAATATGAACTGCACTACTAATTCTATCAGTAAGTATTAATAATTATGTATATTCTATATCATGTTATATTAATTTAAATTTATTTATTTACATAATTTTTAATTATTAGGTTCAACTGAAACAAATTATATTTTAATTTTGTTACTAACTAATTAATTTGTAACATCAAATTACCTGATCTGATTCTAAAAAGTCAGTTTGTTGAATCCATTTTATTGGTCTTATTGGAGACTTTAAAATGAGATCATACCAAATGTGTCATCCCACATTTGGTAAAATAAGTAAAATGATTAAGTTACTCTATATCTTACCATAGAAATGGGAGGGAAATATTTGAAAATGTATTAATAAATATGAAGTTTGGTACATATCCATTATGCAAATATCCATCCAAGCATTTGAATTTTACGGCTACCACGGTAAGTAATATTACCACTGTATTAAATTATTAGTAACACTAGGAATGTAACATTTTTAAAGCAATCCACAGTAGATTAACATAACTAATAGTTAAATATTTGAATAAATTAAACATCTGTCGGATGTTAAGATTTTACGAAAAAAACTCAGTTCTGGCTAAACGTTTTGTCACTTTGTGCAAGTAAGATACAAATTTCTAACTTTAACACGAGATGAATGCTAACCTTGTGTTTTAAAAAAAAGAGCTTTAATTAATCTTTCACATGGTTGCTAGTCCAATTTCTCCATTTTTTAACAGGCGGTTTAGATCTTCTTCTAAGTAATTCATTAAAACGCTATATTAAATCTTTGTCGCCATCAATACATTTTTTTCCTTCACTGTCTTAATATCGTTTCCCAGGTAGAGAATAATTTTGTAACAGGCGGATGAAATTATTACCGAAACGTGACCACAGCTATCTGTAAAATCTGAGATGACTAAACGGCAAAGAGAATTTGGTTATGACGTCATCTTCTAGCAGCTTCCATCCTTGGTACTACACTGAAATTAAACAAAAAAATAATTGTGTTCAAGAAGTTCATGTTGAGTACATCTTTGTCTTATAGTTTCTTTTTGTTTTTTCCGTAATATTTTCTTGTAATTTTCCATAGTTCATTGAATATGCTTTATCCAACAAAAAAATAATATCCTTTTCGTTTGTTAAATTTTTGAGACCAAAATTTGCTTAATTATTTATTCACTTTTGTTAAAAGTAAATTAAATTTGTGTGTGTGTGTGTGTATATATATATATATATATATATAGAATAAACTTTTTTTAATATAAATTCTCAAACGAAACGTGCTACGAAATTTATCTTAATTGTATTAATAATTGTTGAAACTCATGAAAAGACAAAAAAAAACAACTAATATTATTTTAAAACAGGAGAAAATCAGAATAATGCTGAAACTGAAACAGGATATTAATAATTGTCACGTTTATACTACTTTCGTTTGTTCATTTAATGAACGCAGAAAATTATTATGCCTTCAACAATAAACTTGTGCATTGAATTTGAAAATAATGTAACTAGCTTAAAAATGCTGAAGAAATATAATTTTATACTTAAGTCTAAATTTATATCACACTCAAATATGACTCGTTAAACCAATGTGTATATTTAAAAATATTTAATAGCTATTATACTGCTCTCAATTAAGTTTTACTTTTCTTTTATTACTATTTGTTATTGTTGTGAGACACGTAAACATTATATTATTGGAGGTTATATTATTGGAGATTTAGATAATATAAATATTATTATAGTTTTCATTGCAAACATGACGTTGTGATTTAACTTACTGAGATTCCACTTCCCCGTATCTTCTCCATGGCTTAAGATTTGCTTAATTTATTATGTTTTACAAACATATCTACTATAGTAATACTATACACACCGTCACTTTAATATAGTTATTCTACATCACATGATTGCAAAGGACGTCTGATGTGTTAACACCTCGTGTTGATTTTAATTGAAACGTTGGCACAAACTCAAATTAAGAGCGCTAAGTTTACAACATTTAATGTTACTCACTCAAAGTTGCAAACAGATCTAACTCAACTTTTAATAGATTTAAAGAAAACTAGTTGACAATACTTATCAAGATATTTTATAAATATAAAATCAATTTGTAATTGAATAAAATCTAAAAAATAAATCCTGTTATGTGATTATATATTCATTTTCCTATATTATAACTAAATTTTGTTGAAGTACAAAAAAAAAAAATAAATAAATAAAAAAAAAAAACCTATATTAAATTACAATAATCTGCTGGTAACTTCAAAAATCAAAATAAAGTAATACTTTTGAATATTAGAAGTAAGATTGACATTTAAAGAACACATATTATTGATTTTAAAACAATGTTTTCAAGTAGGCGACAATTACTATTGACAAAATTTTACACTGTACAGCATATTTTGTACAGTTCATTTTAAACCAATTCCATAAACAAATCATAAACATCAGAAAGTCAGTTGGAGAAACTAATAAAGTAGAAAGAATATTTTTTAACCAAATTTCACTAATAACATCCCTTGGTGGGTGGTTCTGATGTATAAAAGTAAGAATGATTTTGAATTATTTTTATTTTCCAAAACAATTATTAAATAGTCCAAAGTTTACAAAACAATATTGCTAACGATTATACTTATAAATTGACATTTCATCTAAAAATAAATGGGTGTGGATATACGGTATATCATACATATAACTTGTGCTCATTTCATTTTTTAAATAACAAAATACAGACGATTTCCTGTTTCACAAATTGAAATATATTTCACGTAATGATCATTTACGTCTCCCTTTCATGCGATCTTTCGTAATAAAAAACATTCGTTCCACTTTATGAGCGGTGGTAATGCGAACAAATAGCTTATAAAAAGAACTTTATACTTGCGTATTAAAGGGAAGACAAATCGCAAAGTCCAGTTTACATCAGATTATTGTATACGTATACGTTATTTAAACTTTATGTTTATTTAATACCCCTTTAAGATATTATATATGACTTGATAATATCTTTAAGGGAAAGATTACATGAATTATATTACGATGTAATTAAAATCAAAGATATACATTATTTAGTAACATGTTTAATTAGTTATTAGGTACCAAATTTTAAATAATAATAATAAATTATAAAATTATTAGTTTAATTCTATAATAACCATATTTATATTGATTAATTTCATCTGCATTTTTTAAGTTGTTTCACGTTGTTCTAGTTTCAAGTACAAAAATGAGCTATTGATTACATCTATGGAATTTTGATATTTAATTATGCCGGAACTATGATCTTTCCTAGAAAAACAATTAACAATTACTGCTTATATAATAATATACATTGGATAATTACTATCGAAAAAATATGTGTGAATTTCATTTTAAGGCTACAGCATAATTCAGTAAAAGTAACTGTTTTTATTTGTCTAAGTGTTTATAACAAATTTGAACAATACTAAAACTAGTCTAGATATTATTCAAATAGTGGTATACATAAACTCAAATATAATCAACGACAGACACCATTCCAAAAACTACTTTTTTTTAATGCAAAGGACGTCAACACTAATTTAATCGTAAAAACCTCGAAACATTTTTTGTGAACCTCCTAAAAACTACGAATACGAGAGAAAGTAAAATTAAATATGGACAAAATTAAAACGCCTTCATAAAACTAGACCAATATCCAATACGGAAAATAAAATCCCGTGTTATTAACCAGACAATAAAAAGGTTGTAATCTTAAGATCTGCTAAACTATATAACATGTAATGGGTGCAGATACGCTTCCTGCTATTCCACACGTGATAAAAACATTTGAAATTTCTCTCCATTGCACTTACATGTACGTTAATGTGGGGTTTTTACGAGCGTGTCTATAAACCTATCACTGTGAACAGTCTTACTGTTTACTTAAATTGTAATACTAAGATTTTATAAGGAAGTCTGATAAGTAATACATTACATGTGTTTGAACTGCATGCATGTAGGTAACTGTTAGAGTCCTTAACTACAGTAATGTAGTTAACTGTTAGAGGTAACTGTCAGGGTTAATGCACACCCTATTCATTAACTTGTTCAATTTTCAATTTAAAACTTTTAAATTTCCGTAAAATAAACTTTTTTATGATAGAGATTTACACAGCAAATTGTAAATTTAAATTGAATTTTTTTAAATCCAATTCATAAAGCCCAAGGTTATTAAGGAAGAAATAATGTATACCCACATTTTGTCGATAAGAACTCCATGAGGGGAATATCACACAAAAAACCACTTCATGGTCCACATTTACAAAACAAAATGAAAAATTTAAAATCAATTTTTAAAAAAATCCCTTAGTTAACGCCAAGGTTATTTAATGTAAAGAGAATTTTATATCGACATTTTGCCGATAAAAACTCCATGAGGGGAAATCAGGAACAAATTAAAAAATGAGTTCTCTATTTTCTTATTTGTTTATAGTGTTTATGAAAACAATAATATTTGAAAATTTAATTTATTTTTAAAATGCCATATATTTAATTCTTCAATAATGGATAATTAAAATATTGAATTGAGATAAAACCACTATATTTCATAGTAATCTTGATTTTTAAATTTACAATTTCGTATTTATAAAATGTATTCTCAGCTTTCATGACTCTATCTAACACTGATGTTGAAAAATTTTTGTCGAGCTACATAATTAATTAAAGCCGTGGGTATTACGATCCTAGGGAAGTCATTGGTTAATGGAAACTTCCTGGTAACCATTCACTCACTAGAGCCGGAAATGAATCATTAAACATCCTGCTAACTTATGTTAAAATTTACAGTCTAAATCATAAATAAACCAAGTTGTCTTTAATTTTTGTTAACAAATAAACAATTAACGTCAATTCGACTATAACTGTTTCACTGTTTCAAACAACATACCAAAATGTCTATTTTCATCTCAGAGAATCCAAATGTATATATCTCACGAAATACTCCAACATCGGTCACAAAAATTTCTGCATATACTTCATAAGTGTTTTTAGGGCTTAAAGTTGGCCGATTGACTAGATACTAACAATGATACTTCTTTGTCTAATGATGATGGCACTAGTGCAAACAATTTTTACAAATCACGCAGTTTTTTCAGCTTTCATTTTCAAGTGGGGCTTTCGGCGAGGCATGACTTGGGTTGACAGATGGTGAATTTCAAAAGCCGGACATTTTATCATAAAAAACCGGATATTTGGGGAAAAAGCCAATTCAATGAATATTACTTGCTATAAAAGGATCAACAGCGAAAAAAAAACATTTTGTTAATAATACGAATATTTAATAATAAGTTTACTTTAAAAACACAATAATCAGAAGGAAAAAAATCGAATTATTGTATACTTGATTGAAAGTTTAACAAGCGGATCAATAGTGTTACAAGAAAAATCAAATCTTAAAAATTTGATAAAGAACTTACTAAATTTAATGGTGAAAACATAATTGTGTGCCATTAGAAACCATGGAAAAACACATAAATTGCACGGACACACTTTCACACACTCTGACTTCCGAACTAGGCTGATGCTCACTGAGAACTGAACGAAGAGGATTTGTATTTTCGATTTAATACTTAAGTTATTGTAAGAGTTGAGCAAATACTAAGAAATTCCAAACAAAGTTAAGGAAAGTACGAAATTAGAGCGACAGTGACGGGACCGGGATTTCGGCCCGGAATATCCGGGAAGTAGAAAGTCAATGCCTGTTGTTGGTCGGGGCCCGGCCCGGGGGCGAGGAATGTCGCTACGCCAACATTTATACACTCAGGAAAAATTAATGGGATTTGCTATAAGTACACAGGCAGTACATATTTGAATAAATAATTTTAGCCATGTAAAAGGGAAAAGCCGGACATTTCTCGAAATTTTAACAAGTCCGGCCGGACACTTGGAAAATGAGTGAAAAGACGGACATGTCCGACCACAGCCGGACGTCTAGTAACCCTAGGCCTGACTAATGAACATTATTCGGCCGCTCGACACTTCTGTTCAACCCCTGACCCTCCAGCCATCTAGACTTGCCTCAACTTAGCGTGAGATGGGTTTTAGTATTGTTTATTGTATACATTTATTTTTAACGGAAAACATTTATGTTGTCATTTGTTCACATTGCATTGTCAATTTCTTCATCAATATCAGTAGGTTGAGGCGGCGATATACTCGAAGTATTGACTTGGTTTTCTTAAGTTCCTTATACAATAACTGTTTCCGTAAAGTGTCAATTACTAAATTAGGTGCTCTGTCGTGGATCCTCGGGGGCACACTTCAGTGAGAATAGTTTTGGTAATCCCTAGGGTACCTAGCTGGATCTACACCTCTTTTCATGTAGTCTTTAGATAGATCTCACTCTTTCTACTTACTTATGAGATTACTCTTGACCAACTCTTCTTTTCATCCGACCTTGGGTAATCAAAAACTAAAGGTTTTAATTGTTTCATCCATTCTTTCATCCTTAATGGATATAACAAAATGCACGTCAGGTATTTTCTAAATATGTGATACAATTTTAGAAGAAAGAAAATCAAATTACTTAATATATGCAAACAAAGCAATTAAAATTCACGTGAATTAAAATTCCTAGGATAAAAATGTTAAAAAAAAAAATTTAACCAAACTCTTTTAATAATATTTACTTTACTCTATATATTTTGCATTAACATAAAAACATACAAAATAGAAATATACCTTCTAGTCAATGTCTTATAGGCGATGTTTTTACAACCTAAATTTCATAACTTACGTAAGTAAACATGTCCTCCTTTATAGGAAATTGTTTGCTGTTGAAATACAATATTAATGTAATACGTGGCGTTTCTATCACGAATAACGCCGGAAGAGAGACATTTGGTGACTTTTGAGGGTGGTTTGAAGAAATAAGGGAGAAAAAGTACACCCTAAAAGAAATAAAAGTCGGGGTAAATATCAAAGAAAAGTTTAACAGGAAAAAAAGTATTGACATAACAAATATTTTTAATTGCATTGAAATATTAAAACCTTTGAAAGAAAAGTTTGTTCAACTGAAGACATTTATTGAAATAAATAATGTTTTTATATAAATTGAAACATTGAAAACGCCGAGACAATATTTTTTTTTGATGTGTTTTAATCTCTCAGTGCAATTGTAAAATATGACTGTCTCAATAATTTAAAAAATCATTCATAAAAGTTTAAACTATTGTGTCACGTAAAAGTTATGATTAAGAATAATATCAAGTTCTCTTTCTGAGAGATTAAAATTATCTTCTTTGGTAGTCAATATGAAAATAGAAAACATAAGAATATATTCAAAAAATGTCTTCCAAAATAACATGTTTTTCTGTATGTTGCTGCTACGAAATATTAGTCTTGCAATATGTTATACGTAGTGAACTTAGTAGCCGCCCTTCGATACAAATCGGCTTTGTAACAATTTTTTTAAATTTCTTTTTTATTACTCTTGTATTTATTTAACATACATAGTATAACAAAACAAAATTAAATAATTATCACAACTTGACTAATCCTTTAGGATCAACTAAAGTGTTTATTGCTCCAATACATCATATTTTGTAGGGGGTAACTTTATCAATTTGGTCCCTTCACTATTACACACTAAGTCTTTTTGAACCAGATCATGAAGTTTGGTTCTATTAAGGCGACGAACATCGGTAATACTGTTGTCAGTCATTGTTTTCATAACCTGATTAAAGTGACCTTGGAGACGTTGTTAATGCCTCAAAAGCTACTTTCTTTATTTCCTCCTTCACCATATTCACTTTAAGATCTCGGTGTAGATCACTGTTACGGATGTACAATGGAGCTTGAACTATCCCTCTAGCAGTTTATTTTGAAAGCTTTGAATAATATTCATATTTGATTTCCTCGTGCACATTTAAATGCCGTAGGTCCATACAGGCTTTAGGACTTGCTTATAAATTAGAAGTTTGTTATGGAGAGACATATCGGTGTTTCGACCAAGCAACCAGTATAGTTGCCTGTATTTTATATTCAGTTCTTCTTTCTTTTTCTTCACATGTTCCCTCCAGTTTTAGTATCGAGAATTATGTCAAGTTACTACACTGTATTTACAAGGGATAATATTTTAGCGTTTATTATCAACGGTATTAACACTAACTTTTTTTATTTTTAGTGCAATGAATACAAGTTGATTTTCCTTTATTTCTTCTAATGCGCAAACACTTAGTCCATTCATTCACACGGTCTACAGCCCTCTGCAGTTTATCTGTTGCAACTTCAGCATCTTTATCAACAGCTAAGATCGTCGGCGAAGGTCATCATGGTGGTATTATTATCTTGAGGTAAGTCACGGGTGAACAGTAAATAAAATGTCGGGCCAAGGACAATTCCCCGAGGTACTCCTACTGTTATTTGTTTTAAATTCAGATAGCTTGTTGCCATGTCTAACACGAAATTATCTATCTGAAATATACGAATTGAGTAGTTCAAACTACTGCCGGGGAAGGTCTCGATTAAGTTTAAATTGTAATCCTTCATGCCAAACTTTATCAAAAGCCTACGCAACATCAAGGAAGACTGCTCCACAAACCTTCTTTTCCTCAAGTGTTTTCATAATAATTCAAACATAAATTACAAAGTAAAGTGTGGGCAATTAAACCAATCTAAAATTAAAATTCAAAGCGCCTACACTTTACTTTGTAATTTACGTTTGAATTAATACTTTGTACTTAGTGTTTTTATTTTGTTGTTTTATCTTTATTTATCTCTTTATTCAAAGTGGGATTTAAAAATAATTTAATTTAATTTTTTTTAGCTATATAGGATTTTTTGATTAGCGAAAGTTTAAATTGGAAAAACGTTGATTGGATTGCTTCCACTATGGTAACGTAAAGTTTTAATCTTCAAATAATCTGCAATAAAAATATTAATAACTACATACATTATTGTATATATTAGAATATTACATTTATAAATAGAATAGGAAAAAATATAACATTATCATAATCCAGCGAGATGCTTATATAGTTCATCTTTATAATTGATGATAAGTAGTCATTTATCGAGTGTTTATTCTTCTTTATTAGTTTTACGCATTAAATGTTGAAGGAGAAGATAAATATATACACGCGTATCAGCGCGACATTACAAGGAATTACCATGTTTACAAAAACAAACATTTTAGACAGTGGCTTTTTCCACATCTGTGTGCATAATGTATTAAATTGATATAGTGGTATACAACTACAGATCTGTAATAACGTCATAATATTGGTCAAATCTGTATTGTCCTCCACATACACTAAAAAATGCGCATAAACGTGATTGACTGAACTTATCACATTCCAATTTTGATTCAGTTATTAAAATAAATGTAACGAAAATTTAATTTACTTATGCCACTAAAAAACCAATGATATAGCTAAAATATTTGTTTCACATTTATTCTTCCGATTCTGTGACTCGAGCCCTAAGTAGGTGTTTTTTCTAAATTGAAATTAAACCTAAATTATTAACTTAGAGCTAAACTTAAGATTTATCTTTAGCAGAGAAGGTTTAACGCGATTTAGTAAATCAGTATTGATATCAAATTTAGCCAGGTTAAAAAGATCTGTTAAATCGACGTTAGTGATTTTTTTTCTCATTTAAATATGGCGTCTTATTAAAATATTATGATTATAAGGACGTCAACCATATAAAACACAAATAGTCTACATAGGTTTTCAAAAAGTGTAGGACACCTCTGATTTATGTTTTGGCCAAATATATTGATCTTAGTCATTTTATTAAGGTAGCAATAATTAATTATTTGAATACCCTATAGTTTTCTATCTTCTGACAATACATCACAACTCAAGTGTAAAATGTCAATCACTCTTAAGTGCTTATGACGTTTAATAAACCGCACTGTCAGAAACTGAAGCAGTTACAGTCAGCTGTTACACATCACAACAGGTAGGTGGTTACATTATAATAATATATTTCATAGTAAAATACCACAGATGAAATATTTTAATATGTTTATTGTGTAATAAATTAAGTATGAATATTTCTATTACATTAATATACCGTACATAACAAGGTTAATAAAACAAAACATTTGCAGAATATACACATTAATTTCACGAATGTATTGCAGATTGAACCTATACTGTAATACAAAATGATTCTGTGATATTTCAAATGTACTAATATTTGATTATTTATCCTAACCCCAAATTCTTTAAATTAATTGACAACAAGCAAACGTTGTTCATTTGTTAAAAGATACGACATAATTGAGCAAAATGTATATTAAAATCATTTGATCTGATTTTCACAACTTCGGTTGAATATGCATAGATTGTGGGAAAAGGTTGACAGAGAATGATTGAAAATTTTCAACCGTGAAAATATCATAAAACATTCAGTAGGGATATAAACTTAATAAAGTTTTACTTCGAATTAAATTGAAGATGTGGCTTGAAATATTATTTTTGAAAAATATATATTTTTTAAATAAAAATCTTAGGAATGTAAAGGGTAAATGGCTTTTCTTATTATTTAACAATTAAAATATTGAGATAATTAGTTCTCGAACAGCTACGCTAGGCTGTCTAGAAAGGAAGAACATTGGAGTCTAAGAATTTCTTTCAGACTTGCAGCAGAGGTGCTATTTTCAATAAATATTAGGTATAAATGATATCTTGGCTTAGATCAAAAGATATTTTCTTAAATTAATAAAGCGTCTCCACAACTGTTTATGTCTAGGGATTCAGTTTGAACAATATTAAAATAACCAATTCGTGTTTTCTGTGTATTTTTAATTTAGACAAAGTAAACCATTCTTGAAATACAAATAGGTTTACGTATTTATGTCTTGTACCTTATCGTTACTAATTGAAATATAATATCTCATGTTAAAAGTTGTATTTATGATTGAATACTATATGCATTTTTTAGCGATAATGAAAACCTCCCAAAGGTGGCCGGCCTCATTTTGTAAAAGCCGCTTCATTTGTGCAACCCCTCTTCGTCATGTGAAACCATCTTCACCTTAATAAACCTGATCTTTTTGTGATCACACCTTTTGTTATAAGAAGCCACTAAGTTCTGTGAAACCAACTCTCCTCTATGGAAATTGTTGCTTCTGTAATAGCATCTTCAATTTGTGAAAGCATCTTCAATTCATCTCTTCCTTCTGTGAAAGTATTTTCCTTCTATGAATACCTCTTTCTTCTTTGAAGGCATCTTCCTCCTATGGGACCGCTTCATTCTGTTAAAACATCTTCTCAAAAGCATCTTCCATAATATTGAACATCCATTTTGTGGAAACCTCTTTGCTCAGTGAAAACGTCTTCCTTCTATGAAAGCATATTCCTTCCTACGGAAACTCTTCTTCTTTGAGAGCTTCTTCCTTTTTTTGAAACCCTTGTTTCTTCTTTGAGAGTCTCTTTCTTCTTTGAAGGCCCCTTTCCTCTTTAAAACCTCTTCCCAAACGAGTAACTCTGGTTTTTAGTTTATAAAATAAGATCTCAATTTAATAAAAATTATAAACAAATTGTCATATTTTTGAATACCGACATTTTCTTATGACCTATATGAGCAAAGGGAATCATAAATATGATATATAACTAGTATCCTCCGAGCTATTATCATTGTAACATATTGTGGGCTCAAGGGTACCATTCACCATGTATATATAACTTGTATAAACACAGTTAATATTTAGTTTCATGTTTCACATTTTGAAATATATTCCACATAATAATCGTTTACATCACCCTTTCTTGTTATCTTACGTCGTAAAAAAAACATTCTTTCCGCTTTATGAATCGTTGTAATACGACCTAATAGCGTATAAAAAACTCACTTTATCCTCGGATTTACGAAAGGGAAAGACAAATCATACAGTCCAGTGAAACGTATTGTGCTACGTAATGTTTACTTAATACGTATCTAGTTGTTTGAAACGTTTTAATTGAATTTGTTTAAAATATACACACAATACATACTTACTTAATCATCACTGTCCCAATGTAACAACATAAAGCATCCACGAGTTATTTCCAATTCCAGCTTCAAATTTTATTTGTTACCACGTTTTCCCATTTCGCTTTACATCTACTATCATACTTCTGCGACAGGCTTACTTCTTTCTACATCCCTTTTCACCTGCGATACATTCCAATATTTGTTTTGTGATATCTTCTTCCGGTTTATATATGGTGACTTCTGTGTTCTTATATGTTCTTTTTTACGATTCCTTGATCAGTATTGTTATCAGCCATCATTTGCTTATTTTAATAAACAAATATTTCAAGGGAAATACATTCACCCACCTTGAGGAAACCATTTTCTTCCTTTTGAGCTTATTTATAGTTTTAATAGACAGTAGCTACTAAACACGGGTGGTTTACAAAATGATGGAGATTTCTTTTGGTACACAAATTTATTTATAATAATATTTATATGCTTTGGGTAAATTTGTTGCCAGGTCAGAGGGTCTTTATACGTACTCTTCAAAAGAATAGATATGTGTTTTACATCTGATACAATGTCTAAATTTAAAGTATGTTTTCAAATAATTTTTTACATATTCTATAGGAGAAAGAAAAATATGGTTACTCGTAAAACCACATTTAAAATAAAAATCAAATGTAATGTTATTAAAATCTCGTTTTTAAGTAGTTTACATTTAATAAGGGTGCCTTAATTTGACAAACATGTAATGGAATTAAACCTGTTATTAACTTGTCTCAATTAATAGGGATTAGTTGACTTTACACAGTTTTATCATATTTGATTGTGTATTTAATCCATATCATTTTACGGATGATTTTATAAATTAAGATTTTATGGGGATTGTAGAAAGCAAATTATGATTTGGGAGAGAGTTGAGTGCCAACCTATGATATTTAATTTTGGACATCAAAATAAAGACATAAGTCCTTTAAAAACGTGTCTAAAAATGCTTCGTTTTTGTCTCGTTGTCTATCTTTCTTCGTGAAAATAAGATTATTCCAAAAAGAATTGAGATATGGATAAATAATTTGTATAATTTTCTATATTGTTGGTCCTCAGGGTACAAGAAAATATTATAGTTTTTAACAGAATCGTTATAATTAGTACCCATTCATTTTTTTTGTACCTAATAACTCGATAACTGTATACAAAAACTGTTATAAAGTTATGCCATATATGAAAAAGTTCCGGGCGGTTAAGTAACTTTATTTATGTAAAATGTAGAAAAGTCAAATTTTAGAAATGCTTTAAAATATAAAAAGACTATAATAGACTATTGGTATTATAAGGTAAATTCAATCCAACTCCAAAATGGAGATTTGGAAGGGGGGGGGGCACACAAAATTTTCAACAGTAAATCCTCATTAAAGTTTGGAAAATAACTGCATAAACAAGAGGTCGTAAAAATGATCTCACTACAATACACAATGACGGCCTGTAAAAAATTTAAAATAATTCAATTTCTCTCATAATTTACTTTAATGAAAATAATGAGACACAATTAACACTTTACTGTTATTTTATTTAAGTTTAACCAGAAAGTTGCATTGGTCTAAAATTTTAATTCTAACTAAAAATTTATTTCTTAGAGATAAAATTTTGAAGTATATTACCAAATATTAATATTTGAATGGTTGCCATTTTGAATTGGAATAAACTAGAAATTGATTTCCAATAACATTTTAAAATTGAGGTACTACATGATTTGGCTTCTCATTTTAAAATTTTGAGTTCCCCCCCCAACCCCCATTTTGGGGAATTAAATTTACCTCATAATGCCTAAAATATGGCGTTTTTAGAACAAAAAACTTCTTTTTTTTTTTTATTTGATCGTTTTACCTTCCTACATGCGTTAAATAGAGATCCTCATACAACCCATTACATTATATGTACATTTTATAATGTATATTATATTACATTATAAAATAAAATATATTATTATATACTATTATATATAAATTCGATATATCCAACAGAGAGAGGAAGGTGAGAGAAGTAAAAATCAACTGTTTTTAGTACTGTATATTGGAATACGAAGAATCGTTTCTGTACCATACCCTTTACGTGATTAACTAACGGTCATAACCTTTTATAGTGAATTTAATTACACAGAACTTCCCTATAGAAGTCGTTTGAGTTGTTTTACAAAGACGTAATAATTTATAGTTTTATTTCAAGTGGGACTTTTCCGATTGTTATAACTTTACGATTCTGTTGTTGTATCTTCATCTTTACTTAGCCATGCATAAATTTTCACTAAACTTCTCACCTTCATTCTATCTACATCACAGCAAGACAAGCCTGAACTATTATCAAAACTTTTAATATCAATAAGTTACATTACATAGATATGCGATTCGTCGTACCCTAACCCTTTGTGCATAAAACAGCGGACTCCCCCCCCCCCACCTTACTTACATTGGTACATTTACATATGTTTAGCGTTAGGCCATACGATCATGACTGCAACTAACATGTTATATTAGGTTAAACAATGTGAACAGTCTTCAAGCGTGTTTTTGTACGTCCAGTATATCTGATTTACGATAACAGCTTCCTTATAAACAGTTTACTAAAATGTCGAAAAAAAATTAATTATTTTTTTCCTAAATGCTTTTAATAGCGTTTAATAATAATTCTTTGTTAACTAGACGTCGTTTTTAACATAAAGTACATTTCTGCCCCAAACTAAAATATGAAATTGCATCATTGATTGTACATAACCATAGGTGCCGTTTTATATGGTCCGGAGTCAACAATTGAGGAGCTGGGTAGAAGAAGGGCACTTAGTCCAAAGTGCCCTTTTTCCGGAGATTGCTTTATTTGATAGCTCATACTTCCATCTATCGGATCCTGCAGGAACTACATTGATGTCTGCAACATCAGCTGATCTACACGTGTTTTTGTGGAGAAACTTAAGTGCCCTACTTCCAGTCATCGCGCGGTGCCGGTGAATCACACAGGTGGTTGAGTCGTGTGGTGTCCTTAAAAGGTAAAATGGTTGAGTCGTGTGGTGTCCTTAAAAGTAAAAATCAACTGGTTTTTAGTTAATTCTTTGTGTTGGAATGTATTTAAAGTAATTATCAATCATTAAAATGAGTAATAGCAGTTCAAGTGAAAGCGAAAGTTGGTTTAGTGATACTGAAACAACTGAACTTTCTGATCGGTCTTTGAAGGAAAGAAACATAGGTTATCGAAAGTTAAAAAATGAGTCTTTGTATAAGAGAAATGTTACCAAGAAGAAAAAAGACAAGGGTGAGTCCTATCAAAATACAAAGGGTTTTGTAGTAGAAGCAAAAAATTTAAATCCACACAAAAGTGTTGTCTGAAAAACTGTTTTCAAAATATACCTATTGCTAACAGGGCAAAAATTTTTTCAATCATTCTGGGATATTGGTGATAAAAATATGCTAGACCAAATTTGTGTCAATTCTTTAGTACCTTCAACACCTAAAAGGAGTGTTATAGAAAACAGGGTTTGCAAGGAGAGAATCTGTAGGTGGAAATATAAAATAAGTGTAGGCTCTACTTCTTATGACGTGTGTAAGAACTTTTTCTTATCTTTATTGCAAATTTCTGTGAAGCGAGTGCGCATCATACAGCAAAAGTTAAATGCAGGAAAAATGATTGTGAAGGATATGAGAGGCAAACACAGCAACAGACCACATAAAATTAAGGGAATGGTTTGGGAAATGATTGAAGAGCACTGGGCCTCCATTCCATCATCGCAAAGCCACTATTCTTTAAATAAAACAAAAAAAACTGTACTATGATAATCCAGACCTAAATGTAAAACTATACGAGCTATTTGTGGAATATTTTAAAGAAAAAACTGGAGAGGATTTGCAAATGAAGTATGGGACTTACCATAGGTATTTTAGAACTAATTCAAAATACGCTTTTAGGCAACCGAGAAGTGATGTTTGTGACCTTTGTTCCAAATGTAAAAATTTACTCACCCAAAATCCCAATGATGAATGTAAGGCGAAATATGATCTACATCTAAAGAAATATGAAAGTACAAGGAGATTAAAGGAAACTATATAAATCAATGTAAAACAGATCAATCCTTATTGGTCTTGGAATTCGATTTTGCGCAGAACCGGCCTCTTCCAAAACTTGTAGTTAATTCTCAGTTTTATAAGAAACTACTTTGGTTTTATATCTTTAACATTCATACCCATAATGACAACTCAAGTGCTTTTTACTGGTACTTAGAGAGCGAAGGTGGCAAAAACTGTGACAGTGTTTGCTCAATGTTGTATGATTACATCAGTAAAAAGATTAATCCGTCAACAAAAAAAAAAAATCATTCTATTCTCTGATGCTACGGCAGCCCAAAATAAAAATGTTAAGGTTACAAAATTTTTGGCTTGGTTGTCAAATATGTTAGGTGTTACTATAGAACACATATACACTCGTACTCTGTATGTGACAGAAACTTTGGAGTGTATTCATTAAAAATGAAGAAAAAGGAAATAATACAAACGGGTGAAGAATAAGTAAAAATACTCGAAGAGTGTCGCCAACATCCATGTGCATTCGAAGTAATACACGCAAGAGATATTTTAAAAAACTGGAGCAAAATGTTGGAGTCTTTCATGTTCAAAAAACCGACTACTAAAAGGGCAGAATGGAAGATTCAGCAGTACTGTGTATTAACGTACTTAAACGGTAATGTGATTGCTCGTCTTTCGTATGCGTTGGGAGCTTCGATACCTTTTTACGTGTCCTTAAAAAATCCGCTGAGCTCTTTTGTACTGAAATGGATGGACAATGTAGTGATGTAAAAGTAAATGACAAAAAAAATTAAAGACATAGAAGATTTAATGCCGTTTTTAGACGCAACTGATAAAGCTTGGTTTGAAAGGATAGTAATGTACATTTCATTGAAATTCCGTTTTGAAGGGTTAGTCCCAGCTCAATGATTTAGCATTTCTCTTTAATAATCTTTAATATTTTAAAGTTTTTTTACCATTTTTTATATTATATGATGTTTTAGACTGAATTTGACTTAAATAAAAGTGTTTACTGTACTTTTGTAAGTGTTTTATTATTTCTAACCCCGTTCAAGGCAAAAAGGGCACTTTTACTTCTTTGGATTTTTATTTTTATTAATATAAGTATACAAGAAAAAAAGGTAAAACTTACATATAATGATATTAGAATAGTTAACCAACTCACAATCTATTCAAATTATTTTTTAAAAAATGGAATATGCAATAGTTAAATAAAAATAATTAAATATGGTAGAGTTAGCCAAAAAACCACTAAATAAATAAAAAATAAAAAATTGTCAAAGAAAACTGTAATTTTAAATATTTAATAGTTAATAAATTTGTTTAGATTAAGTTATAAATCAAATATACAATGTTAAAAGTGCAAAGAAGTTAAAAAAAAAAAAGAAGAAAAAGATATTTTAAGACAACAAAGCTAAACTAAAATATTCCTTTGTTAACAAAATTTAAAATTATTATTACCAGTTTGATTTATATTACAGAACAGAGCAGATCTGTTTTCTCAAATAGTGATAAAATTTGAAGAAAAGTTTCAGAATAGTTTTTTTGTGATTAATATTGATTGTTCGGTTTATAGAAGTTATAGAAAGAAGATGTAATAAATAAATACAGGTTATTGAATAGAACTTTATATATGGTGAGATGGATTTATTTATTAATTTATTATAACTGTGCCAATACTTGGTATTTATCTATTTTGATTATTAGCAAACAATTTGATAAGGACATTAATTAGAGACAAGGTGAACAATAACCAACTATTAATTATATATATGTACTGTGAATTGAATATATATAAAAGGTTATAAATCAATAATTTAATTAGTAATGTTTATGAATTTGAACTTTAAATTGGCCCTAATTGATATTTATGTTTGTATGTTACAGTTGTTATATATATGTAATTTTTTTTGTTACAAATATTTAAGATATATAAATTTGCTAAATTTGTGAGGGTTTGGACTGCGCCGGCGAGAACTTTAACCTGAGATTAAGTTTCTTGAACTTTAAAATATTTAATAAATAAAATTATTATTATTTCTTTGTTATAACCAAATAGTTATTTTTTTTTTTTTAATAATTAATTAATAAATAGGAGAAGTTATTTCACAAGGTTTATTAGGGGGTTTTAATAGCACAAGATAGTAAAAACTATGTTTTCAAGTAAAGTAATACTTTCAAACCCACTTTTCTCAAAACTTCTGTTTTGTAAAAGTGCCCTTATTCCACCCAGCTCCTCAATTACGCGTATCTTATTTCCATAAATACTCAAACAAATTCCAATACTTTTTTAACTTATACAATAAGTGAAATCCAACCTAACCTAATATCCAGAAAATTCTTAAACATTTATATCGCCCGGTACTTTCCATCATACTACAAGCACAAATAGAAATAACCACTCTCCCTGAATAAATTTTTTTAATACATGTTTTTCAAGCACATTATACGACTTTCTATAATGTCTTTATTATAAGAATATTCTTTAACGATACACGTTTCACTATTTGTGAATTTATATATCAAAAAGTTGTTATCACTTTTCACAAAGCATATATTTAGTTATTTCAATTTATCACAATTGTTTTTAGTTTATGAAAGAAGATCCGTATGGGATATTTAGAACTGTATTTTTATCCAAAATGAAAGTACTACCGTCTCGAGTGCTGTTTTATTTTATTTTCTCCCTTAGGACTGCTTTTTGATCTGTTTATTCATACGTTATGACATGGAGAAGGACTAAAAATATAGCGTCGCTTGGGGCTAACAGTAACCTTTTTAATATCTAAATTACTTTTTATCTGTTTATAATACTATAAATTATGAAAAATAAAGCTCACAGGAAAAGGGCGATAAATGTAAAACATTCAGTATTTGTGAATATTTAAAATATTGAAACTTTATATTAATTTTTGAAGTAGTTATTGTCATTTTGTAAGTCGGGTATTAATTATATTTGACATATAAATAGGGTGAGCATTCATGGGAGGTTTATGAATAATATATTCACAAATTTTGGAAGCAGGTTCAAATAATGAAAAATATTCTTATAAACATACTGTAAGTCCAAAAACGCTTAGATTTTGTCTGTCTGCCCATTTGTGTTTTTTGTTAAAAACAATTAAAATCTAATGACTGGATCAGATATTTAGTCGAGAGTATTTCATATTTCTTACGTTACCTATTATCAGCATACCAAAAAACCAAGACCTGATTTTATACATGTTCAAAATGGCAAACGTTAAAAATCGTTATTGTTGAATACTTCATATACATTTATACTTGAACAAGAATAGTTTACTCTTTAAACGACATACATAACGGTAATTTATTTTTTAATTTTACTTCAAAGAAGAAAAAAGTATCGATTAAATAAATCGAAAAATTTTTATTTGTACAAAATTGACTACAAAATCTAAAATCACCACAACTAATCGTTATTATTTTTGCATTTATTATATGTTATACCATAACCACTAAGTCGTATTTATGTGTGTATTGCACTTATTGGTGGACACTGGACATTTTACGTAATATTTTACTTAATTTTTGATTACTAATCGATGTAGTAAGTAAAGTAATTTAGAAATTGATTTATAAATAAATGTTTTTAAAAATAAAAACACAAATATTTGTAGTGCGGTAAATAACAATTATAATAATACCTCACGTGGCAATAATTAGATACATAAAAATACGACATTGGATCCTAATTTAGATTCAAAATATATTTTAACGTCTCACTTGTTAAAAGTTTAATAGTTGTAGATTTAAATCACAGATTGTATTTCTTTTCTTTTTTTACTTTTATTTGTCGATTGTGTTGTGTGTGCTTTATGAAAACAAGGACAAAAATTAACAACATGCAATAGATTTGGTTGAATTGGTATAAAGATACTATTGAAACTACTTTACAATAAAGCAATCAAAAAATTAACAAAATAATAATCCCTTAAAAAACTTTAATAAAAACGCAATAAAGCATGTTCATAAACTTTTATAACGAGAAAAAAAAGGATTATCCTCTCTTTTTAATAATTTTCTTCTAATAGAAATATATTAATATTTGTATTCTTATATAACCATTTTGTTCGTTGTTTGAAAATATAAATCCACATCTAATTCATATTAAGTTCCTACATATTACAAGGATTTTAAATTTGCATTTTATAACTCTTTTTTATACTTATATTAAATATTCTGCTCTTTGAAGCTTTTGAATACTTTGTTTTTCTTTATACGTACAGTTGATTAGATATTGAGTTTCTCGGTGTATTTAGCCTTCTTTGAGATGCTTTTAGATAATATCACTTGATAAAGAAATCTTAATAATCTTAAACTAAAGTTGAAAGATAATTGATCTGAATTTTAATATTGTATGTATTACAAATAGAAAATTTTGCATGAATTTTTTGAAAAATCGAACCGTACAATGTAATAAAGATTAAAATATTTTGATTTGTTGTATTAAATAGTACCTGTACTAAACAGAGCTATGAGATTGTGTGTCCAGATATTTCAGTTGATAGACGATTCAGGAATTTGTCAGACACTAAGAATGTATTTACGCCATTTTATAAGTAATGTCACTCGGTCTGTCCGTTAATCAATGTGTGGAATTCGTTTTAAACAAAGTCTAAAAGAATGCGACCTCTGATAGATCTAACATTTTCCAGTAGGTTGTTCATTTTTTCATTAGCGTTCGATCAAATATATTAACTTGGTGATTGTAGCGGTAATAATATTGTGGATATTTGATGATTATTACGAAGATGATACGATTTCCATTAATCACTAGATAGAATTATAAAATTTCATTTTACAAGATATTGATTTAGAATATTAAGTAACTAGAAACAAAAAGTAGAATATGTTATTACATTGTTAGTAGATAGATTTTGCCGGTTCTACGACAGGGTCAAAGGTCACTGTCACATGCCCCCACCCCGGGGTCAATTGGGGTTATTTGGGGTCAAATGGGATTAATTGGGGTCAAAAGCCTAAAATGGACTAAAACGTGACAAATTGAGCGTGAAATTATCGCTTGACCCCAATTAACCCCAATTAAAGGTCGCACAATTAGGCAAATTTTTTCCCTTTTTGACCCCCCCCCAAAAATACTTCATGACACTTGTCGTAGAACCGGCACGAAATACGCGTAAAATTTAACTTTCGGCCAAAAGAAATCTACTTTCTAAACATACTATATGTATCGTTGTGAACAATACATGATATAAAGTATGAAAACTATCTACGCTGTTTTATAATAAACGTTATATAATGTAAAGTACATTATATTATTTTAGTAATGTACTTTTGGAACACATTATATGTAATTTTGACAGGTCACTTTTAGAACACACTTTACGTATCGTTATTAATAATACATGTAATATAATGTAAAGTACATTATATTATTTTGGTAATTTACTTTTGGAACACACTATATGTAATTTTGACCGGTCACTTTTGGAACACACTTTACGTATCGTTGTTAATAATACATTATATATAGTATAAAGTAAACGATATATAATGTAAAGTACATTATATTATTTTGGTAATGTACTTATGGAACACACTATATGTAATTTTGACAGGTCACTTTTGGAACACACTATATCGGTTAAAAGATTTATATGTAACAGGCTACTATAAGTTTATAGAAGTTTTAATAATTCACAATACGTCTAATAAAACACTAATTAGTTCCGATATCATTTTAACCTGTGACCGTAAGTACTGATTAATATATCTATTATAAAGAGCTCTTGCAATTACAGTTCTAATAACCCCTTTTCTTAATCTAATTGTCTGATACTCAGATCATTATTTTAAACGTTTAAGTCAATATTTGACAGGTCCTATTAATACATATAATGTGTTCCCAAAGTACATTACCAAAATAATATAATGTAGCCTACTTTACATTATATGAGTTTTATTATAATACAGTGCAGTCAGTTTTCATACTATATATCATGTATTTTGAATATATTCACAACGATACATATAGTGATTCCAAAAGTACACTATCAAAATAATATATTGTATTTTATACTATACATCATGTATTATTCACAACGACATGTAGTGTGTTCCAAAAGTACATTACTAAAATAATATAATGTACTTTACATTATATGACTTTTATCATAAATCAGTTATGTGGGTTAAGTATCAAACATTCTTAAAGGAGTAAATAGTATATACCGAAAGTACATACATTTTTATATATGATTGATATATTGTATTTGTTGTTATAAAAAACAAACACAGTTCATATTCAGAAGCTCATTGCTACAAGTAAAAGGTATTGCAATGGTTATTTTGTTTAGATTAATCTTAACATTGATAGACCTTTACTGACGCAAATAGGTTTCTAAAAAATAATTGATTAATCTCAACATTTTGAACTTTACATGTTTTGTTAACCTTTACTGTCGCAAGTCTGATTTCTATAAATCTTACAAATAAAATTGAACTTTACATATTTTTTTAACCTTTCTTGACGCATGTCTAATTTCTGTGAATTTTGCAAACGATAAAGAAAAGATCATACATAGGTTATCCTTTGATTATGTTGTTTATTTCATCGTATAAATACTTGCACTAAGAAATGTACATCATTCTGCTTGTGTTCATTCTTCAAGAGTTCAATCTCGATACGTTTCTGGATATTCAACTTCAACTTCAAATACGTTCTTTTAATCAGCAGGTATGTTAAATCATTTTTACTATGTAATTTTAAACTTAGAGGAAAAATGACAAAGTCTAAATAACTGTTTAAACTTTTTTCAGATACAATGAATACCAAACTTTGTTATTCAAAATTGTCAGAAAATGCATTTGCTCCTGAAAAAATGTCATCTTTTGCAGATGGTTTTGATTTAAAAAGTGCTTATTGTGTATTAGTTCCAAAAAATAACAGAGAGTTGTTAATAAAAACAGTTTTAGTTTTAGTTGTGCCAGATGATTGCTACGGAAGAATAGCTCCTAGATCGGGATTGGCTTATAAAAATTGTATTAGTATTGGTGCTGGTGTTATAGATAAAGATTACCGTGGGAATGTTCAAGTTTTAGTTTTTAATTATTCGAATGAAGATTTTTTAGTAAATAAAGGGGACAGAATTGCACAAATAATTTGCGAAAAAATAGCATATCCCGATTTAGAAGAAATTCATATTGCAGACAAAACAGAAAGAAATTGTAAAGGTTTTGGATCTACTAGATTAAATTAGTTAAGTTTTTATTTTAATTTTTTAGTTATAGAGGTCAGCAACACAGAAAGTCATATAAATATGTTGTAGAATAGACTTACAATTAATTGGCTCTTAGAAACTCTGATAATTGTAGGAGTTGATTCTTTTATTGTTTGGAAATCGACAATAAATCCTAGTATTAATATCTAGAAAATGAAAGCAATTGTACAGAGATTACTAATATATTTTACTTTATTTAACTTTATGAAAGACAAATTGAATGATGAAGGACATTCACAAAGGAAACAAGAAAAAACATAAAATTTTCAAATTTCAATTTAACGATTTATTGGCATTATTACAGCCTTATTTAGATACATCCGACATAAAAGAAACAACATTTACTGTCAGTGCAGGCAATTCCTTTATACAATTTCTTACTGATGTTCTAAAAAAGAAAGAGAGTAAAAAATGTAATAAACGTAAAAAAGAAGAATCGTCTGACGATTCATCTAGTAGTTCAGATTCAGATTCGGATGATGACTTAGATTTTGATAAGCTTTTTAAAAATAAAAATAAATCTAAATCTAGAAAATGTAAAAAATAGTAATTAAATGTTTTGTCTATATCAGATGATTCACCTAAAGGTTATTTATTAGGAGTAGATGTTGAATATCCAGAAATGTATCATGACATTCATAATGAACTTCCTTTTCTTTCTGTAAACAAATGTCTTCCAAACGAAAAAAAAAAAAAAAAATACTAACTACTTTGGAAGAAAAGAACAATTATGTTGTTCATTATATAAATTTAAAACAAGCCGTACAAAATGGCTTGGTTATTAAAACAATTCATAAAATTCTTCAATTTAATCAAGAGCCTTGATTAAAACCATATATTTTATTTAATACTGAAAAACGTAAACTAGCTAAAAATTCATTTGAAAAAAGAATTTTCGTTTGATTAATGCAATGTTTGGGGAAACAATTGAGAATATAAGAAAACATCAATCAATAGCATTAGTACATAATGAGAAAAGGCTTAATAAATTGATTTGTAAACCTGTATACCTCGAATCAATAATCTATGATGAGACTCTTTGTGCTGTCAGAAGTGCAAAGGAAACCATAAAATTTAATAAGCCTATTACATTGGATTTAGTGTCTTAGAACTGAGTAAAACAGTAATGTATAACTTTTTCTCTAATGCATTAAGAAAAAAGTATGGATTAAGTAACATGAATCTACTTTACATGGATACTGATAGCTTCTTTTTAGAAATTATGACAAACGATATTTATAAAGATTTGTTAGATGCTTATTTTGTATCTTGTTTTGATACCTCAGATTTTCCTATAGATCATATTTGTTACTCTGATAAAAACAAAAAAGTTTTAGGAAAATTTAAAGATGAGTGTAATGGTAGTCCAATAATCGGGTTTATTGGACTACGTCCTAAGTTGTATTGTTTTACTTGTAGAAATAATGATGGTAACATTTGTGAAAATAAAAAAGCAAAGGGTATTACTAAACCCGTTGTAAAAAATTGTATTTCATTTAGAGATTATAAAATTTGTTTAGAATTTTTTAATGATATTAGGACAGATTGTAGAGTATTTAGATCACAAACTCACAATACTATCTCTATGACAATTCCAATGGAAATAAAGCAATTATTTAAGATATGTATACAAAATTTCAATCATCTTATTACGGTGGTAGTGACAACAAACCTTCTGTTGATAACATTACATTTTTCGGTAAAACTCCTCTATTTGTCATAGACTGCTCAAGACAAAATGAAACATTGAAAACAAGATCTTTAGATGTGCGTGTGGAACTCGAAGCAAGTGAAAATATTATTGCAAACACCGCAGGTTACTGTCTTATAATTCATGAGGGACTTATTGAATATACATCTTTGTCTGGTATTGTTCGTAAAATACTTTCTTATTGTTAAAATAAAAAATATTTAAACAAATTATGAAGATTATTTGATTATTTAAACCCTAACAGTGTCATAAGGAATAAGAAATAAAAGACATAATGATGAGTAAAGCAATAAGATTTTATTTACATTCATTTTAACAAGTAGTGTCCATAAGCTATTGTGTGTACGCCATCATCACACACTATTCTCTTATCATCATGCACACTCAGTGCAAGTTTATTAATTGTTAATGTTTTTAAACAATGAGTTTGTGATCTAAATACTCTACAATCTGTCCTAATATCATTAAAAAATTCTAAACAAATTTTATAATCTCTAAATGAAATACAATTTTTTACAACGGGTTTAGTAATACCCTTTGCTTTTTTATTTTCACAAATGTTACCATCATTATTTCTACAAGTAAAACAATACAACTTAGGACGTAGTCCAATAAACTCGATTATTGGACTACCATTACACTCATCTTTAAATTTTCCTAAAACTTTTTTGTTTTTATCAGAGTAACAAATATGATCTATAGGAAAATCTGAGGTATCAAAACAAGATACAAAATCAGCATCTAACAAATCTTTATAAATATCGTTTGTCATAATTTCTAAAAAGAAGCTATCAGTATCCATGTAAAGTAGATTCATGTTACTTAATCCATACTTTTTTCTTAATGCATTATAGAAAAAGTTATACATTACTGTTTTACTCAGTTCTAAGACACTAAATCCAATGTAATAGGCTTATTAAATTTTATGGTTTCCTTTGCACTTCTGACAGCACAAAGAGTCTCATCATAGATTATTGATTCGAGGTATACAGGTTTACAAATCAATTTATTAAGCCTTTTCTCATTATGTACTAATGCTATTGATTGACGTTTTCTTATATTCTCAATTGTTTCCCCAAACATTGCATTAATCAAACGAAAATTCTTTTTTCAAATGAATTTTTAGCTAGTTTACGTTTTTCAGTATTAAATAAAATATATGGTTTTAATCAAGGCTCTTGATTAAATTGAAGAATTTTATGAATTGTTTTAATAACCAAGCCATTTTGTACGGCTTGTTTTAAATTTATATAATGAACAACATAATTGTTCTTTTCTTCCAAAGTAGTTAGTATTTATTTATTTATTTTTTTTTCGTTTGGAAGACATTTGTTTACAGAAAGAAAAGGAAGTTCATTATGAATGTCATGATACTTTTCTGGATATTCAACATCTACTTCTAATAAATAACCTTTAGGTGAATCATCTGATATAGACAAAACATCAAAATTTTCTATATTTTTTTTTCCACTTAAATTTATTTATTGGCATAGGATTACACATTGCATGACCATACAAATTATTACAATCTATATATATAACAAGTATGAATTAGGTATTTCAACATTATATTCATTTTCTAAATAAGAATTGTTTGCTTTAGCGTATCGTTGTATACATGTAGATATCCCTCCACGAATACCCTTTTCTATAAATAAATACTTATCATAGTCTGTAAAGAGTTCAAGTTTAATATGTAAATTTTAACATTGCATCAAATGTGTTCTACAAGTGTCATCATGTATTTGGGGGAGGGGTTAAAAGGGGAAAAAATTTGCCTAATTGTGCGACCTTTGTGACCTTTAATTGGGGTTAATTGGGGTCAAGCAATAATTTCACGCTCAATTTGTCACGTTTTAGGCCATTTTATGCTTTTGACCCCAATTAACCCCAATTGACCCTGGGGTGGGGGCATGTGACAGTGACCTTTGACCCTGTCGTAGAACCGGCAAAATCTATCTACTATTGTTGTAACATTGATATAATTTTGTAAGTTGAGAACATTTTTTAATGAATCACTCTACTTTTCAATCTATCTGTACAATTTGTGTAAAGCATTATTTTAAGTTTGGACCGCTTGATTACTTCAAACCTATCAACTCTTGATGTGCGCTAATTGTTAGGTTTAGATAGCAAAATTGAGATTAAAAAAAAAATCCCTTAAATGGTTGTGTCAAAACACAATAATAATAATAATAATAATAATAATTTTACTTTATTAGTCTTAAGTTTGTAAAGTTTCGTAATCTGAACATGAATTATGTATATAGTTGACTAATAAAGATGTTTCAATTTCAATTTCAGTTTATTTAATTCCTCATTAAATAAAATACAATAATAATACAATACAATAATAGGTGGGATTAATAAGTGTGGACAAACACTAAATGTTTATTAATTGTCCATTTTTTTAATACAATTTTTGTATTTTTGTAGTCCAAGTTAGAAAATGTTAAATGCATTATTAACTAAATTTGATGACCCTATAAGTTTAACAAAGCTGAGGTAGAATTTAGTATAGATATTTTAAGTATATAATTGGAACCTCTCGTGCTATAGACTATTTATTGTGTGCGTGTGTAAGAGAAATAGTGAGTAGGTATTTATGTACTTGCGTTTTGAATGTTTGTTAATGGAAATAAAATAACTTGAATTGCAGCTATTATCGAAGAAATAGTCTATTATGTACAAGTTTGTGTAACAGTTCCATTGAAATGAATAGTAAGTTATTAATTATTTCTGATAGCCATGGAAGAAATATTAGGCAGATTGTAGTGGATTATTATCCTTCCTTTGAAATAATTGTGTGGTTCTATCCTGATGGAAAATTTTCAGACATTGTAAAGCAAAAAACATTATATCGTGGACCGAACATTTTAGTAGTAGAGATCTTTTTAATCATAATTGGCGGAACAAATGATATTCGTTCCACTTTAAATTATCAAAATTATATCATAAATGAAATAAACTCTCTTTTGGCTTTAACCTTCAAATTCAATGTGTTTCTATTGGCAGTACCATCTCGATATGATGTCAATTGCGAAAACGACCGAAATAAGTAAAATACTGACTTACATAAAGGAATAAAAGTTCCGCGAATTAATAAATATTTTGAATAGTTAAGTAACGATTATTTTAGGAATACAATAAGTAGTTTTCACTACATTAGTTTTATTTTCGCTTGTTTTCTACAAGTTATAACACAAATAAAATAAACACCCTTTCCACGTTTTAACTGCCATTTTCCATTCTCTTATTTATCCTTTACGCTCCCCTAACCCCTTCCTACCACTTTTAAACAAAGAATGCCTATTCCTAGGGGATGCTTCAGTAAACACAACTATGTAGTTTATAGTCCTAAAGATTTTACAAAAGGTTGAGTATGTTTTTATTTCATTATTATATTATGTATAAAATATTTACGTACTTAAAAGCTTTAGAGAAGTTAAATAACGTTAGAATACAAAGTTCTCATAGTCAGACACATGGAGAAGAACACATAAACTGGTACTATTTCCAGACAGAAAACCAGATTGAAGAAGATGAGGATATTATATTTTAAAAGGAATGTTATTTGCTGGTGGAAAATAAACTCGATACATTTAGATACAGTCAGAAGAATTCTGATAGGATTAAAGTCAGCAGGACACACAGGTTGAGATGTTTTACTTATTGGACCTAATTTCCAAGAAAAGAAAATATACACAAGTTATTTACAAAGTACAGTAATAAATAAATTTGTAATATATGGCAAAGTATAAACATTGGTACCTTTAATAAAACACAGGAATTACATCAGAACCTACGCTATTATAGGTTAATTTACGAAAATCCTTTAACCACATCCATTTAATAATTTTTAATAATATTTAATTGATTTGTCAGTCAAATGAAATTCTAGAATAACCTTTATAATATTGCTCTCAGTAATCCTAAATGGTGTCATAATGGTAATAAACGTCAATGAATTCAATTAAGTAAATCATATAGAACATAAAAGATGGAAAAGGTATCTTTTCACTTCCTAATTTTAACCAAGGTCTATTATTAAATCGCTTTTACCTATACGTTACAGCAGTGTATATTCATGACTTCTCTTCACTTTTATGGATTATTACTTTCTTTGCAAGATACATAAATGATTACGTGAATCACTTTCCCAATAAATAATAATTAACTGTATGACAACATAGGTTTTATTATTATGAACAAAGATAAATTTTACACTTACCCTCAGGTAAAAAATTTTCAGTTATGCGTATTTCGAACTTTGCACTGAATTTAATTAGACGTTAAACTGCACTGTAAAGTTAATGTAGGGTGTAAAGTATAAAACATTATGTCCTCCATTTTGACTTTATTCTCTAGTCTGTGAAACATATATTACTTTTCTATATTTTATCAGGGGTTTCTGGCGTAAGCTATATAATTTTTACAATTAATTATTACTATGCCACGTCTTAGTGATTATTTGTAATGACGTGTAGTCCACATGGCAACATCAGTTTATAAATTAATAGAAACTATAAAAACATAATTAAAATTTATTATGTAGAAAAAAACTAAAATTGTAAAATGAAACAATTATTTGTCAAATGATAAAAAAACAGTGAAAACATTACAATAAATATAATTTTAAAATAACCTCAAAGCCCTAATATATTGATTATACATTGATAACGTTTAATACTGTTTCGCTTCATAGTTTAAACAGCACTTTTAACATAATAACTTTATATGAATAACAGATATATTTTACTTCGAATATATACATATTTTTATACTACACATTATACGGCTGTAAAATTTAGTGTAAATTGTTCCTTGAGACTTCAACGTAGCTCAATATCAAGGATGAAATTCAAAAAATTCGTTGTGTTCTTGAATTCAGATCAATCGCATTTTATATCTTGTAATAGTTAACTTTCTTAGATGTTCAATGAGCACTGTGGTGAATGTGAACAATATAAATCACTGAATCCCATACCACAAGTTTGGTACAATAACACAAACAAAAATAAAATAAAATGTATTATTTATTTGCCTTATGTTATTGTAATTCCCTGATGTACATTTCGGTAACCACGTTACCATCATCGGACGGATCTGAACTTTCTTAGTAAACTAGTATAAAATGAAACAATATTGTTTTATAAGTGATTTATAAAACCATCTATGTATAAATTGTCACCACTAATATTATAAGTTATGTCAGATAATATGCCTTTACTAGGTAACTGACATAATTTAGATGATTTTTTTAGGTTATTGGAAATGTATATTCTTATTGTTGCGAATTATGAAACTCTTCTAAAAAATAGGACGAACAATTAAATTGGAAAAGAAAAGTGTTAGAAATGTTTAAGGAATTGTTTGACTCATATAAAAAAATCACTAAGAAATTAAAGAAGGAGAAATGTGTGGAAAATGTTATAACTATGATATTGTTTACCAACACAAACACTCTTCTTTCGTCCACCCACCACACTACTCTGGTCGGTTTTATGTGCTCTCAAAAAACATCTACAATAGATTTACAACTTTTTAATACTAGCAGCATTAGAATTATCAGCCAGGCGTACGAAAATAGTCTGCCTATAAATGTATCACAGAGAAGTTATAAGTAAAAGTCGTTGTGTTATTACGGTTGATGTGTAATAAATAAACAACCTAACCTAACCCCCATAACATAACCTAACATATCCGTTTTAAATTCTTTTGTAAAAACCATAAATTTTAGGATATTGTCGGTCATGTCTACCGTTCGTGTAGTATGCCCCCGAACAATAAACTAATAAAATAATCAAATATGGTGTGTGGGTATGATTGGTCAAATTTTATATATTGTTTTAATTTCGTCTGAAAATTGGGAATAGACCTTCGTTATAAAAGACCAAACACAACATTTCAATTATAAAATACAGGTTTAATTAGTTAAATTAAAAAAGAATAATACAATAATTGTCAGTTCAAATAGCCTTATTTATTACATTCAAAAATTTAGGATCTCAATTAAAAGTCTTCTTTTTTTACGAACCAGATATGAATGACACACTTGTAAAAAGCCACACAACGCTATAATAAGGTAACAATATTGTATAAACTTATAATAGTATGTCACAGATAGCTGGTTTTAGAAAATAAAATATAATCTCAAAAAATAGAAGAGACAAACATTTGTGGCAAGCCACTCAATTCTTTTACATAGTACCATTATATTTTACACTCCAAAATTATAGTCAGTTAACATGTAATTCTTGCTTTTGGTCGATAAGTCAGTTATTCTTACATTTACATTGAAATGAAAATAAGATTATAAATATTTGTAGTTAAAGGAGCAACATTGTTTGAAAACAACGATTTTTTAGGTCATATATATTTAAAATGTACAAAAATACGTCATAGTTTGTAGTATACTGGAAAAACTTTACATGCACAAAATGTATTCCACATATAGTAGATATTTCACCCGTTCCTTTTCCTTAGTTAAACATTTGTTTTATGTCGAACAGACGGACGAAAAACTAAATCGTTTTGGGACATATGTTGATAGGACATTTTGTATTTATTTTCAAGTACGGAACGTGCTCCAGATGTCCGTACTTTTCAGATAACCTTTGCATAGATTTTTATTTTCGTAGGAATACGTGTTTAAAAAGAGGCTTTTCTTAGATTTTAGTCATGTATACGCTATGGCTATGCAAAGAATATAGATCACAAAGATCGGTCTCTCCAAAATAAACAAATAGTATTAGAACTTTGGTTCTATAAAAAATAATTGCAAAGTATTTTTTGCAAAAAAAAGAAAAAATAATTTATGAGGATTTTTATAATGTATATTTCCTGTGAAGCTAAATGTAAATAATATTATCCAATACCTAAGAGATGTTATCAGAATTTATTACAAGTAGTTTTGGTTAAAGTTAATATTGCGATTTTTCTTCGGGTTACTTCTCCACTGTTTTTTAACAACTAGAAACACAAAACAGATTTAGAAGAATAACTGTCCTTAGTTACATCGGATTTTGTTGATATTTTTTGTCATTTTTATTGTTGTTTAAAGGTCAAAATCCCCTCAGTCGGAATTGCCTAAAAAAAAAAAAAAAGAAGGAAGAAAGTAATATCAAGAACCTTAGCTTTCAAATATTCTAATATTGTAATAATAGAATAATACGAAATCCAAGAGACCCGGAATTCTCGAAAAGGGAAGGAAGAGAACAAGTGACATAATAGGAGAGATTAAATAGACGTATCTAACGTAAGACAAGATGAAGAAAGGTGTAGGTTCCGCTATGAAATATTGAACTGCTATACCCATTATTGGGCCCATTAAGAAACGTATTTTAAAAAAATCAAATGTTCTCTATGTGACTGATGATACAAGTTTTATTGATCGATTTTTTTCATGGGTTTGTTTATTCTTGAACCAACCCCAGGGATCTACTCAGTGAGTAACGTGATGGCAATCCCAATGTACTCATTCTGATCTACGCCTTTTTTCATGTAGTATAATATGGTTAGATGCCTTTCATTCTTCTTTTCTGTTACTTCTCTCTTGATCATCTATTGTTATTTTCGGACACTATCGCTATTAGAGTATTGAGAGGGATAGATATTTTTATTTAAAATTCTTTATTCGTTTTTTAAATAAGGAGATGATGGCAGAATTAATTTTCGTTTTTAAACAACATTCCTTGAACTCAGTATGGGGGCAAGGAATATTTGAATAAACCACTGAAACGGTTTTTTTATGGCAGGAGTCGACCCATAAAACCACGTGTATGAGGTCGACTAAATAACAATAGAACAAAGTGGGACGTTATTGAACGTGTGGGATGTGTTACCACCAGGAGAGTATGTGATACTACAGTTTATTCTGTGGTTCTAAAATATGTGGAATATTATCTATAAACAATGCATGTATTGTGTACACATTATTGGTAAATTTAGATTTTTGATTTAGGAATTTGATTTTTTTAATTGGTAACTATAATTTTCATAATTTAGCATTTTTTTGTTTCAATTTATTTCCATACCATTTTAGAGCTTACACAAATAAGGGGATTTCCCCAATAAAACTTATTTGTACTCTTTAACGGTTCAAATGTTAGCTATTGTAACATTTTAGGTGGGAATCTATTATTTGTAGGCCTAACAAACATTTAATTTTCTGAACTTTAATGCTTGTAATTCCTAAACGGCTAGAGATTTAAAAAAATACTCACGAATAAAACCTTCTTAAAAATATGGTTTTACACCTGAAGAACCTATAAAATACAGTGTGCCAAAAAAAATTTCAAAATTGGCCGCCATATTGAAAAATAGCGGCCATTTGTAACATTTTACAAAATAGATTTTTAAACTTCATTGAAAAGAAAGAAGGTTCCCCATTTAAAGTACTCTATCACATTTATAGTTAGCTATTATAACATTTTAGTTGGAACACCCAGTATAAACAATATTTTAAAAAAAACAACAACTTCTATTGTTTAAAATTTATAACTCTGATAAGTAGTTAACACCACATTAAATTACTAGTTTTTTACCAATTCCCTTAAGGGATGGGGTGAAATATTGAGAGTGTCGCCCACTATCTTGAGTAGAGGTCTGACAAATTCGCGACTGATCCGAAATTGTACTGTTTGGCGAGAAAGGAGAACAAAGGTCAAAATCATTTACGTGATGCAGTTAGGACGAATATAATATAGGTGATTGAAATAAATAATTATGTAGACAAGTATTGGCCACATCAGTATCAAATAAAAATCATTTAATTGTTGAATCTACACTCATTTTGTTAAGAAAAATGTGATCCATTTGCATAAAATATCCAACAATTTTAACAATATAAATTGTATTATTACAAAGTAGACTTATTTACTTTTTACTTTTCTTATCTTAATACTCAGGATTTTTAATAAAAAAGTAAACCTAACTCATGACAACAACAAAATAATCAGACGTCTCGCAAAACAGAAAACTCCGTTATGTAACAGATACATTTAAAGCAGAAAATGTTGACGTGCATTGCATAAGAGACAGCCAGTAAACGAATAATAGGAAATATGAAGTATCTAACATTGTAAGCGTATTTCAAGTTGTTGTTTTTTATCTCGTTATATGTGTTTACTTTAGATTGTTTTTCTACAAGTTGTAACATAAATAAAATAAACCCCATTTTCGCACTATATCTGTCGCTTTTGGTACTCTAATTTATTCTTTTCACGCTCTTATAACCCTCCCCCACTAGTTTTATAAAAGGAATGCTTTTTCTTAGGTTTCGTTTCAGTAAAGATAACAATGAACTTTATAGAACAATAAACCTCCAAAAATGTTTACACAAAGTTGTAGCTGTTTTTTATTATTATAGCGTGAAATATAATGTAATAAGTGGTTCGCTGTAGGGAGTCCTTGAAAAGGAATTTTCATCACAGCTGAACACCAAAAATCAGCAAATGCACCGAAAGTTTTCTGGGCTTTAGTTACGGTTTATAACATTACCTGTGCTTTCTCAGCGCAGGTATTAGTTAGGTATAAGTTATCTTTCTCTTCAGTTCTAAGCTTTTAAAACAACTGATCCCGTTTTTAATCATCGTTCCCATAGCAACGTAAAAACAAACGCTAGGTGTTAAGTTAAAGTTTATTATGGAATAATATTATTTAGAAGGATTTTATTTTTCAATAGAGATATTGTTTTAAATAATATTACAGAATTGTTAGATGAATTATTAAAAAAAACTGCAGATGTCACAGATAATTTAATTCCAGGAAAATCTCGTGGTGGATATGAAGATTAATATAACTAGGTTGATGATTGGTGTAAGAAACGAAATAACCTAAATTGCAGAGAAAATGTTGCTTTAACTTTTGAAAACAAGTTTGTGAATTCATATTCAAAACAAATTATAAGTTTTATAGTGTAATTTTGCAGTAGCGATGAAAAGTATCGTTCATAACTCGCACCAAAAGTGCCTTTCCGGTGCATAACTAAATTAAATATTCGTCATGCACGGAAAATGTCATTTTCGGTACTAGTGGTACCTAATGGTACTATTAGGGTTTAGTATGAACACCAGAAAAATCTGGAACCTAGAAATATGTGTTTCTGGTGTACCTAATTCTTTCCTCCCTCATAGGTGACAAAATATAACATAATAATATATTTTTAACGAAGGACAATTCAGAGTCTACAAGATTGTCCTGGGAGAAAAAAAAACATATTAAAACAATAATAATTTATTTAAATTATACGCCTGATCATTTAGATAATATGAATAAATAATATTTACCCTAATGTCTAGATAAAAAGCAAGAATTATATTTTATATTTGGTATAGTATTATTTTTATTTTCATATATTCTGAAAAATATAGACTCACTAGCAATAATGACTCACTTCGGGTAAATAAACATAATTGGATTTATTACAGTCCTAGTTGGTTTTTTTCTGTTTTTGTTGATTGGTATTTCATGTTTTCCTTATTGTAATATCCATACAGCACTCCTTGGACAAATGAACATGAAAATGTATCAAGCAATATTCAAAACATTTCGACATTTACATGCTTTATATTTAATTAGTAAAGCAGCATGTTAGCTCATGTGCGATAAGTATGCTAACCAGAAGCAGATAACTAGAGGACGAAGTCCTTAGGGGCTCACCTACAGTGCGTACAAAAGTGAAAATACGGAAAAATTACACCTTTTTTTTCATGTAGTCTAGGGTTAGTACCCACTCATTCTATTAGGTCTCTCTTGACCAACAACTATTTTTTCCGACCATGTCACAATTAAAGCATTTTAGAAGGTCTTCACTTTTGATATTTTTTTCCCCCTTTCTTTATAAGCTAATGATGACCGACAGGTTTTTCGATCTTAAATAACATAGCAAAAATATATTATGAATTCGTCATTGTCCAGTACAGTGTACGTCAGGTATTTTTTCGATATGTGATACAATTTTAAAAGACAAAAATCTAATTAATATATACTCGTATGTATAAACAACGCATACTAAATTCACGAGAAGTATTTATTCTTCACATAAAACATGATTCAATTTATTTTAACCAAACATTTTAAATAAAACGTATAAATATACAAAACACAAATATAGTAGTCAATATCTAATAAGGGAATTTTGTACTAAATAAATTGCTAACCTATATAACTAAACATTTTCTCCTTGGCAGGAAATTGTTTGGTACCGAAATACAATATTAATCTAATACGTGGCATTCCAAAAACGAATAGCTCCGGGAGAGAAACATTCGGCGACTATAGAGGGTGGTTGAAGAAGGAAGGGGGATGAAAGTATAACCCAAAAGGAAAGTTTGTTTGACTGAAGACATTTATTGACATATTGAATGTTTTTAATTGGGTTGTAGGCCTAAATACTAAAAACTCTGAAAGAGAAGTTTGAAATTTAAAGACATTTATTGAAATAGGTTGACATTGAAATATATTTATTGAAAGCACGGAGAGAAAATTGTGATATATTTTGAATTGCCCTCAATGGCAATTGTAAAATATGGCTCTCTTGATAATTTAACATATTATTCGTAAAAGTAAAAAATGTGTTGTGTCAAGTAAAATTTATTCTTATTGTGGGTGAAGATTATTATCAAGTTCTTTTTGAGAGAAAATAAAAATTATCTTATTTGATAATTATGCCAATGGATAACGTAGAAATACATTCAAAATATTTCTTCTTCCAAAATAACATATATTCTCTTTTATGTTGCTGCTACGAAACATCAGAGTCATGTAATATGTTACACGTAGCGAAGTGTAAAAAAGAAAGCTTTGAATATATTTGCAATATGATATAAAAGTCAACTAAACCGTTATTTGATTTTGTGGAATGTGCAAAGCTATCCTTTATATGAATGCAAGATATAACCAATTTAACCAAACAGGATTTTCTAAAACAATATTTATTGTCTCACTTACAAACATGCTGTTCTAAAACTATTTTTTATCTGTTTAAATCTTTGTATGAATTGTTCTTTTCAAAAGCATTTAATCTTGAAGTTTTTATTAGAATTTACTCAGTAGTTGCTCTCTAATCCAAAGCGATTTTGTAACAACAAATCATGTCTAACTTTAAAAATACATATAATTAAATAACCAAATCCACAAATAAAAGGTGTAGTGATATATATTTGTGTTTTTACTATTGTTTACTTTATATTTTCATGATTGAATCATTCTATTAATCAAAAATGACTATATTTACATTACTCTTCTATATTATTGAGAAATAGAGAGAGATGGACAGAACTGAACTGAACTGAACTACTTACTGACTTTATTTGGGCGAACTGCAGGCTATGTAGCCCCTTCTACGGAGCCCATCAAACTAACAAACAAAACTACAATACATAGCACTCTCTAGACATAATAAACATACAAAACTGATATAAGTAAGTAATACATAACAAAGATAAGAATGAGAGAGAGAGAGAGAGAGAGAGAGAGAGAGAGAGAGAGAGAGAGAGAGAGAGAGAGAGAGAGAGAAGAGAGAGAGAGAGAGAGGAGAGAGAGAGAGAGAGAGAGAGAGAGAGAGAGAGAGAGAGAGAGAGAGAGAGAGAGAGAGAGAGAGAGAGAGAGAGAGAGAGAGAGTGAGAGAGAGAGAGAGAGTAGTTTCATTGCAAAACATAAAGATTTTGTAATTAAAAAATTAGGGAGTTTTGATTTGCCAACATTTTCACACTACTTGCATTTGATTGTGTAGTGTATAATTGTATTAATGATTGACTATGTTATTCGATTATTTATTTTATAAAACAGGATTATTTTGTTTAGAGCAAACATCTATCGCGGTCACCAAAACCTAATAATAAGGGTATAAATCTTTTTAAAGGCATTCAAAGGCACTATAAATGATGATGTACTCTATCTTCAGAAAGGATTAACCATACGTCTACTACTTCTTCCATTAGACAACCATGGAAGGACCATGGGGAAACCACTTTCTCGCACTAATATAATGTTCTTTATGAATAGACGGATTTTTTTAATGTCCCTTACTTCATTGCACACTACTAGTGTTCATTCTTCTTAGAACTAACAAAAAACGAATGTGTTTTATTACTGATAAAAAGTCAGATCCCAACATGTTTCCTGACTGGCAGATGAATTAATTTTAATTTCCTCTTCTGCATCGATTTAATGTTTCATCAGTTAGTCTACGCGTTCATGATTATAGAAAATGTATACTGGTTATACCCTTCAGCTAAAGTCCTCAACAAGGGTTTAATGTAAAACATACCTTCTATATTAAAGAGTGTGGTAAAGAAAAATTATATTGTATTTGTTTTCTTGTTGTTCTCCGTTATCTAAATATAAGAACAGTAACTGTATTATAATTTTGTTCAACATCATTAATTTACAAATTTATATTTGACAAAATGATAACATAATTAGTTCTGTTCCTAACTAGAGATAACGTAAAATATATAAAAAATATTCATTAAAATTTTTTTAAGACTATTAAAATGACGACTAAACGAAATGGACTCTTATCTTTTACAGTTATTATTTCTTATTATGTTATCCACCTTACACTATGCAACACATTATCACAAAGTAGGATGTTACGGTATAAACCACTTAGAAACACTAATGGCTGCAATGAACGGACTAATTTCCTGAGGTAAGAGCATGGTATTTACTTTCTATTTTTAAACTGAAAATATGTTGTTAAGAAATAAAGTAACATTACTTACATATAATTTATAAACGGAGTTTCCAGTGTTTAAAAGAGAGATTGTGTTAAGGATTGAAAAGTTTCGTGAAATAGAATAATACTTATTAGGAAATTACTTTAAACGAAATTAATAAATTAAAAAGCGTAATTTAAATTATAAGATTTGTTATTCGCCATTCCGAATATTGATATAATAAATAATAAATAAATGTAAGACTCACTGTCCGATGATTAAATCATGCACACCCGCACGCAGTAAACATCTAACAATCGTGTCGACTCATGAGTCGCGTTTTAATTTAATTTAATAAAATAATATTCGTTCCAAATCAGTGTTTGTGTTTGTGTTAATGTGTAACTATGTTGTTTTTGAGTGTTCCATGACAACGGAGGAGCTTCTCCAATAAAAAACTTTATAATGGCTGAATAGCCGAAACGGCCGTCGTATAAAAACGACCAAACAGAATATTGTGGACGGTGAGTCTTACATTTAATTATTAGGTAATTTAAATGATAAGTAATAAGAGTTAAATCTTCATATAGCTACCCTGTTGTAGGACCTAAACCATATTTAATGGAACACAACTTTCACAACAAAACACTAGAACTTGAATAGTGCTTTCTTGAGTTTTTCATTAGCACTCAAACACAGATTTTAAATTATAAAAGTTTATTTATTTCAGTTCGTATAATAATTATTACTGAATAACGACTTTTTTTTTCTAAAGTTTTATAATATATGCTACCTGTTTACCATTATTTTTACTGGATAACATTTGCCGGCGAAGTTGATTTATATGTGGAGGGCGATCGTAAAAAGACATGCTTATGTTGAGCAACTTGGGAGTTTTTACTTCTTTTCTAAACTGCTGTGATCATAACTTATGGTAGTTTAATTCACCAAAACAATGTCCTTCCCACATTTTCTTGTTGAATGTTACGTTTTCTGGGTTTTATTTTATAGAAAGATTATCTTTGTCAGGGACAGTACTTATACACGTTCACATGCACGGAAACATAACAAATAGAAACTTAAAATGATCTGAGTAAAGCTTTATCTTAATTATATTTATCTGTGGCCTCGTGGTTATTTGTCCGATCTATCGTTAATTACATTTTTTTTTTAATTCTTCACTTAATATACATCAAATTTCCTTTTGATGGAACAATTATCTAACTACAACAAATATATAACATGTACATACCCCGTATTTTTTGACATAAACAAAAAACTTACAAAGCATAAAATATAGTTTAGCTTTACCATGATACTAACTGATCTGATATCGATAAAAACTAACAACAGTTTAACTAAATTTAAAATAACAAAATATTTGTTATTAAACGAAATAGGGTATATGTACAATATAATGTGTCTTATGGACCGTAATCAACCGAAAACATTTTCTCTGCGTCAAAAACATTGTTTAAAAAAAGATCACACGGAAAACATTTGTCTTAAGTAAAATTGAATTAACTTAATTTAGAAACAAAAATTTCAAATTTATACATTGAAATAGATTTGACCGGTGTTTCATGAACTATTAATCCATATAAGCAGAAAAATTGTTGTGTTTTAACTGAGTTAATTACAAATTATTGTATGCAATACAATATAATATTACATGATTATATATGGAACACAGTTTACAGAGTTAGATTATATACAATAGATAGACTTTTTCGTTGTAAAATCAAGGAATGAGACATGGATATTAATAAGATATTTACAACCTGATTCTGTAATAAAATCTTTATACTCGTACATGAAAATAAGCTGCACACCATACACATTCAAACAAATATAACGCAATGTAGATATGATTTAGCATAGTGCTGAATATTATAATGTGGAAGTTATTTATATTTTCCTGGATATGTAGTGCCAACAAATACAGCTCAGTTTACATTGAATTGAACCAATAAACAGATATTAGTAAATATTTTAAGACATTTATTGCAATCACAAAAATACTTTCTAAGTCTCATAAAGAAGGGGAGAAATGTTTTGATATAAACTCCCATATAAAAACAGTGTACAAAAACAACAATAAGATAATTTTAGCATATAAATACTGGAGTTTAATAATTTTCATTAAAGTAAGTCTGTTTTGTTTAAATTATTGGAATCAAATTTAATCTAAACATAAAACTAAATTATTTTGAAATATTAAATTTCAAAAGTATTATTTTACCAAGAAGAGGTATTCCACGTCAAACATACAGTGTGTTAGTTTCAGTGATAGCTAATAGATACACCAGGAAAACAGGATGGAGAAAAACCGAGATAAACATGTTTACATCAATTCACTTCTCAAAGTGCATTTTTTTCATAATAAAATGTCTCAAACATGTAATATATTTCAAGCAAAGAAGTTGAAAGTAAAGCTCTGAATATATTTGCAAGTAGATACAACACTCAGCTTAACCGTGTTTCTGAAATCATTTTGCGGATATTTCCTACATTTTTAAGTACGATGGAAATTAATATAAAAGGAAATGAAATGTTTGTAAAACGAAAGAAAAAAAAATCACAATGCTGGTGGTTCTTTAAATAGAAATATTGGAAGTTGTTATTATATGTTTCTATATTTCCAAATCATATTTAAATCATAAATAATGTGTTAAATATTAATTTAAAATACTATTCTACATCTTTACATACTCATTTACCAAATTATCAAATAAAAATCCTAATTAGAAAATATCACATGCCATAAACTTAATAAAATTTAATTGATTTTTTGAAAAGTTTTGGTATGGTATAAAACCACTAATTCTTACGACATAAATCTCGTATTATTCACGTAAGGGAAAACTATGAAAAGACGAAACTCAGTCAATAATTTCAAAAACAATTATGATTACAAAGCAAGTAGCCTGGGTACAAAAATCTTGAAGTTGGTATGTCCAAGAAATTGTATATTGAATAATGATAATAATCAACCTTTGTGTATAACAGGATGAAAGTTTATTTTAAGTTAGGTAAGGATTAATTTTAACAATTAAACTCATTCCTAATGTAATAATGTCCTGGGTAATAATATTACCTAATGTTTACAAAGTCGAAATGTCAAAATATTATTATTAATAAATATTAATAATATTTTATTAACATTACACACATTAACATAAATTTATTTTAATACACTAAACCAAACTAAAGCCATGGCGTACAAGGTAATATTCAAGTTTTTATCAGGATTTTATGGTAATGTGAAGTTTTAATCTTCAAACAATCTATGATAAAAATGTAATTAACTACAAATATTATTGTATTATTAGAATATTAAATTTTAAATAGTATAGGAAAAAATATAACATCATCATAATCCAGTGATATGCTTTTATAATCATCTTTATAATTGTGGTAAGCAGTCATTTATCTGAATAACTTTCAGGGTGTTCATTCTTCTTCATTAATTTAATTTCATACTTCAAAATTATATTTGTTTAATGTTTGAATATTATACAATGAATGTTGAAGGGAAATGTATTACACACGTAACTATAAAAAAAAAAAAATTAAAAAAATGATATAGCTAACATATAGGTTTTACAGTTATTCTTACTCTACTTAGATTCTGTAACACGATCCACATTAAGTAGGTTTTATTAATAAAAGAAACACTAAATTTATATAAAAAAAAAAATAATAAAATAATGTAGAGCTTATTAATTCGATGTAAGCAATTTTTCTTGATTTAAATATGTCGTTTTATTATAATATTACGAGTATTAGAACGTCAACTTCATAAAATGTAAAATATAGTCCATATTTATCTCCCAAAAGTGCAGAACATCTCATATCTATTTAGCATTTTAAGTCAAATATATTGATCGTGCTTACAATACTAAGATTACAGTAATTAATGATTTCAATATTGTATAGCTTCCTATCCTCTGACAAGATATCACAACTCATAGTGCAAAGCTGTCAGTTACTTCTATGTGTTTTATGGCATTTAATAAACCGCACTGTCAGCAACTGAAACACAGTCAGCTGTTACACATCACAACATGCAGGTGGTTACATTAGAATAATATATTTCAGAGTAAAATACCACGTATGAAATAATTAAATATATATACTTTATAATAAATTAAGAAAATAATTCCTTTTATTTAACACACATGTCAAGGTTTAAAAAAAAATCCATTTGCAGTATTTGTACATTAATTTTGTGTATTTATTACATATAAGACTTATATTATAATAAAAAGTGATTCTGCAATATTTCAAATATAACAATATTTAATTATTTATCCTAATCCTAAAATTTGCAAACGTTGATTATTTGTTATGATATTCTAAATGGCATAATTGAGCCACATTTTTACACCAAGAAAGATTTTCAAATTTGAGTTTTCTACCTTTTAAGGTAGAGGACGGTGAGAGAAATAAAGATCAGCTGTTTTTTGGCACAGTATATTGGAATACTTGGAAACGTTTCTGCACCATAACATGTTCTGTAATTTATTATATCTACAGTAACTAACAGTAATAATTTTTTATTGCTAGTTTAATTACGTCGTTCTTTTATAGAAGCCGTTTTATGAAGGCGTAATAATTTATAGTATTATTTTACACGGAACTTTTTCCAATTGTTAAAATTTTTAATATCTTGATTCCGTTACTGTACCTTCAGCTTCATTTAACCAGGTAATACATTTCGATAAAACTTCTCACCTTCATTGTATCTATATCACAGCAGAGCAAGTAAAAACTAATACATAACAGTAAATTGTACAAATGCGTATATCTTTGGATTCTTTTAACTGTCCTAATCTATATAGTTCAATAACTTTATTGTAAGGTTTGTAATTATTTTGGAACATAAAAAACTTTATGAAATCTTTAAATTCAACAAATAAAAGTTGCACACGTACTTTGTAGCTAAACTTGTTATGCTTAGAATTTTGCACTGAGGGTAATTAGATTTTAAACTTTACTGAAAAGTTACAAATGTTAATTGTTTTACAAAAGTTTGAAGAAAATGATGTTACAAATATCTGCATATTTCAATAGTAAATATTTTACCTTAATTTGATTATTGTTTGTGTGAAAATAATGAACATCTTTCTATGTTATTATTATCCTTGTTTGTATATTAGTGTTACAATTACAGAAGTAAAACCCAGGCTATGTCAAAATCTGTGTTAGTAAAACCAATGGGTGGTTCAGTTTAGTAAAACAAATTACAATCATATTTCCAAAGATTTATTGATAATATTAGAATCGTAATTACTATGACAAGTGTAAAATAAAACTATTATTTGTAATGACGAAAATAGTTTACCGGTAAATATAATTTCAAAACCTCAATATATTGATTTAATATCACTTTAAGACTTGTTTGCATTATAGAACACAGGTGTTTGCACTAATACAGCTATAAATTCTAAACTGTTGCAGAATGTTCGTCAGTTATCGTAATAGTTTCCATACATCATGCCTTTTTTTATTCACTAAAACAATTTCACAGGTCTGTGAAGCTACAAACATATAGTATGCAGTGTTGTCAATACACTAAGAGATTAATGTGGTATACACCACTTTCTATCCAATATATATTTCTCTATAAACTTTATATTGCCTCGCAATCGAAAAGAAACTGAATAAATTGCCTCGTTGGGACTTCATTGTCGGATATATTGGAGTTTAAGCGTAACAAAATGAAGATATGGGTTGTTCTACATATTAACTTAAAGTAAGGTCGTACGAATATCTTTAAAAAGTTAATTACATTCCTATCAAAGTACAAACTTTTTTAAATTCAACAGTAAATTTTATGCTATATAAAAGTTTAAGAACACTAATTAAAATGCTTGATTATCAATGTCTTCTCAGTGATAAATATCGAAAGAGAAAGTCAATTTACAACCAACTGGGAAGAATGTACTTAAAATTTATTTATTCATTTGTCATGTTGCTACTGTTTTTACACGCATACATTACTTTTAATTTGTATGCTAGTTTATATTATTAAATTTAAAGAGAGGATATTTAGATATTAAGTAGTGAAATTGTACCCCATAATGCCTTAGTACTTCTTCCCTGGTGATTTTATTATCTCCTTAGGAATACTTTTTGATTTGTTTATTTATACTTTATGACGTGAAGTAATATAAATTTTTTTAAATAGCGTTGTTTTTGGTAATAAGTAACCTTTTTCTCATCATTTCTGCGTATTTGTTCACAACACAATAAATTTTAAAAATCAAAAAACGGGAAAAATATGCAACAATTGTAAATACTAAAAATATCTAATATTGAAACTTCATTTCCACATGTCACTTTGTATGTGACATAAATAACAGTTTCATTTTACAATTGTTTTTTTACCACGTAACAAATTTGTAATTAAGTTTTTGGCAGTTTAGTAAATACCGAAATAAACTGTTCTTCTCATCTGGACTACAATACCTTACAAACCAAAATTAGGGCGACGTATAATAATTAATTGTTAAATAATAAAGCTTACCCCAGAAAATCCTGATAAAATAAAAAAAAACGATATTTTATGTTTCACGCAATAGGATGTAAAGTCATAATGGAGTATATAATAATGTAGAAATACGCATTTACGTTAAGAGCAAGTTCTTGCAAAACAATTAGTAACACTTTGCTATGGTAATATATCCATACTTTACCGCCCTACATTAACTTTAGAGTGAAGTTTAAAGTCTAATTAACGTCACTGCAAAGTTCGAACTACGAATAACAAAAGGTGATTTACCTGAGGGTAAGTGTAAAACTTACCCTTCGTTCGTAATAATAAAATGTATTTTGTCATACAGTTATTAATTCTCCAAAGCACTTTTCGTAATTATTTAGTTATCTTATATTGAAAGTATCAATCTATAAAATTTAAAAGAAGACATTACTATACATTGTTATAACATGGAGGGTTTTCATAGGAGAGCTTGACATAAATTAGGAAAGTACGCAAGTGAGAGGAGACAACATTTTTAATTTTTAAATTCTAACTGATATCTTTACAATTCAATTATTTGACTTGTATTACCATTATGACACCTAACTTTTTTTATTAGAGTTTACTGAGAACCTCGTTATTAAGTTTGTTCTAGAATTGAATTGTTAGACCATTAAAAAAGTTTGAACTGCCCCGGGATAGAGTAATTATTTGTGAACGTTTTTAATTTAAGTTCCCAATTTCCTTCAAGCTATTGACTATTTCAGTGTAAACAGATCATAATATATTCTCAATTGCGACCCAGAATGAGAGCGAAATATGTAAATGCTTTGATATTTTGAATATTTGATTACATGTTCTGTAATATATTTATGCAGTTTAAACAACATTAGTAGTATCTAAGATGATTGTACGCGTTCAGGATCAAGTTACGATATGAGAATACTTCTATGCTAACTTTAATAACGTTCACTAGATCCTTTCACGTTATAAATAGTCTCAGGTCATAGGAAATTACAGTTAAAAAGGAACAAAATGAAAAAACGAGAGAATATGAATTGACAAACAAACTATAAATCGATTTTTTTTTTTTAAACTAAGGATTTGTGTTCTGAAATTAACTTCCGATAGATTAAGTTTCATAAGAAAAATACTTCAAATTCGTAATTTAATTAACATAATAATTCTATTGGTTCTGTTATTCCATCTCACTGGCTCACTAAATTAGGCAATACCACAGCGAGAGCACCTATTGGTGTACAAGATGATATTTATTTGACGATAGAACTTAGAAAAGCCACTGTTTTAACTTCGTTTGCTTTTTATAAAGCTACTGATTGTGTTCTATTTAATTTCAGACAATCAGTCTGTTTCCACGGCTCATTTCCTGGTTCCAATAATATCTCTGTCTAGTTGGGAGCAGTGTGTTTGTGAAGTTTTGACTCGTGAACCAAGTAATAGGACCAGTACTTTTTAATGTATAGATGTCATTCATTAAAAAAATGTTCTACTTGTGGAACTCATTACCAAATTTTAACTATCGCATTTATTCACAATCGTGCCATATATATTCTGTTTGGAAAATCACTTAAGACTTTTTATGTGGATCAGATAAGTGTGAACTATTGTTCTTTGGCGAGTGATGTATTGACTTTATTTTATAAAAATGTACGATGAATGAATGATTTTGTGAATGTGACGAAAATATGTTGTTTTCTTTATTAGTTATTCATTTACATCATATTGTTAAATTACTTATTTTGTTTTTATAATGATTTTAATTTTATTTATTATTAATAATTATTGTTTTATTATTTACAATTGTATTATGTTTTCTTTTTTAAAATATTTAAGTTTATTTTAATATTCTGGTATTAGATTTAAAACAGTTTACTTTAGTTTTTACTTAAAACATTCTTTCCATTATGAAAATAAGTACTTTTGCGTTTCAAACCATTCAAAATCATTTAAAAAAAACATTTTGCCATAGCTAAGTAACTTTCATAGAGAGTACCAAGTTAAAAAAAAAAAAAAAAAAATAAATTCATAAACCTAAAACAATAATAAATAAAAACAAACAAAATAATGATCATTTTACAAATTACTTAGAATATAACTTAACAATTAATTATCCATTTTGTAGAAGAATCTAAAATATTTTCCATTTATTATAAATGCAATATTATGTCCTACGATATTTGCTTCTCAGAATAAACAACTAAAACTTACTTTGGGAGATTAATCTGCTTTAGGGCGTTGATATCGTATAATGCAATTCTCAGTTGACCTTTCAAATACTATTCCTCGCCTTAAGGCAAACAGTTTGTTTCACGCGCCAGTACATTCAGTCAGCAGCAACTGAAGGGATTCAGTTCAAGAGTTAATTGAATCTTTAATAGACACATTATATATTCTTCTACTTAACATCAATGCAAATTTACTATACACACTAAATTCAATAAAATAATGAAATATACATTTAGTTAAAAATAAATTACCAACAAGATCACGTTGTAACAATAGTTAAAAAAAAATACTTGTATTAAATAACGGGGAAACACATAAACATTTTAAAAAAACAATATAATAGCATTATATACAAGAAGAAAGTAGTGATTAAAAATTACTGATTCATCGATAAACTGTATTGAAATATAAAAAATATGATTAAGGTTATTAAAGTAAAATCAATGTAATTACTAATATTAACTTTTTAGACAGATTATGAACAGTTTATAGTTGTGAAAACTTATGTTTCCTTCATATTGTGTAAATACATTTTATCACATATGTATTATTTTGGGCTTGTATTGTTTTAAATTTTCTTAACTTCCAGAATAATTTTTATTTTGCAATTTGTAATTTAGTATTTCCATTGGATTATGCATTCAGGTTATTTTCAATTAAATACTGTAAGCAATAAAATAAAAATATCCCCAACTTTGTGTATACAATCTTTACGACCATTGACTCTAAACTATATAGTTATGCTTACTGAAGCATTCCCAAGATATAGCCATTCCTTTTTTTTTTTTTTTAAGTGGTGGGAGAGAGTTAGGGAAACGTAAAGGATAAGTAAGCAAATGTGAAACGACAGATAAAGTGGGAAAAGGGTGTTTATTATATATATGTTATAACTTGTAGAAAAATAAGCGAAAATAAAATAAATGTAATAAGATAAAGAACAATTTGTTATAAGCTACCCCTAAAACGTTAGATATTTGACAGTTAAATGTATCAATTTACTGACAGTGTCTATTATTTTTTCATGCACTTAAGATTATATATGTAATTCTATTCCTATTCAATATTTTTGCATATGAAACCAATTATTTTAAAACACATTTTCTTCTCTGGATGTTAGTAAACTGTTTCTAAGGATTTTTTTTCGTAGATCAGAAATAATAATTAACAAAACACCCTTGAAGATTGTTCTCATTGTAAGTCATGCTCATAAAGTTAACATTAAATATGTGAAAATGTCGCAACAATAAAAAAGGAATAAATCTACTCGGAATTAAAGGTAAGTAAATTTCAAAAAGTTAAGCAGTATCACCCTTTTATCGAAATTTAATTCTCACCTATAATTTCTGTACACTTGCTAAATCGAGCATTGTGACAACATGGATTTACCAAACCAATGTAGAAGCACTTTCTATCCATTTAAGTTTTAGAGGAAGTAAACGAACGATGAGATCGTTTGCCTTCACAAAAAAATACTTAAACAACTCAGCCCAGTAGTCAAAGTCTGGGAATGAGCGGAATAATTATGCAGTCATAACATAAACGAAATGGAAATAACAAAGGTTTATCTTTAGCCCTGTTTATCAAACAAGTTAAGCAGATTTGGCTTTGTAAAATCATTGCACCATATAACAACTGAGGCTTCATGTTAACGTCGACAAAGAAAGTCGTCCATTCTATTTATACAACAAAGACGGTAGGGGTGTCGACACTAATCCAACTCAAATTACATGCCTCATTGTTGTTTGCTAATTATTGGGATCAAAATTGTAAGTTAATTAATAAATTTAATAAAAACATGATCATGTAATTAAAATGTAAGTAATAAATAATGGGCATCCTTGATAATATATATTTTTTAATATTCTTTTTCATCATATAATTAGTTTGAAAAATGTACTTGAATCTATGAGGTTCCCAACTCGTATCATTATGTATTGTTTATTAAAATAAGCTTAATATAAAATACGTACACAAAGAAATGGTCTCCTATCACTGCAGAAAGACTTACCTGAAATAAATAAAAAAACACAAATTAGGCGAGACAATTTTAATTGTAATGTAAAATACATTTCAGCTGAATGGAAATAGTGATGTTTTCCTGATATTTAAACTATCACTTAAACCACATTCAAAACTAAAATTCATAAACTGTTACAATGACATAATAATAGTTCAGTTCTACACTTTTCATGAAAAATGTCTCAAAACGACCCTTTCAAATTAATTCCAAAAAAATAACTTAATATGTTCTAAAACAAAATAAATATTTTAAAAATTTTTGTTTTATACAACGTTAATTCAAGTTTTGATTGCATAACTTTTGTAATACTGTATATCGTGTTTTTTTAAATTTCAATATATGACAAAGTAACATATACACTTTTGCAACAGTAAAAACGTATTATTATGTAATTGATTTGTGACAACGTACCACTAAGTTCTATTCTTAAATCAAATATCATTTATTTTAATAGCTACAAAATATGTATGATATTAGTTTGACTTTTCATTAAAACCACTATTAGAACAAAATTCATTCTTATCTTTTCATTTTTTTATCTTCTATCTATAATTCTAGTATAGCATATGCAACACGTTATTGTATAATTATAGAGCTACGGTATATAGAAACAAGGTTGCAATGGAAAGAGTCAATTACTACTGATAAAATCATGCAGGCCCTACCCGTTTACTTAAAACAAATTTATCTCGTCCACAATAGAAGTAGACACACGTAATCTTTCATACTTAAAATTAAGACAACTTTTTTTCATTACCTCCAAAATTGAGCCCCAAATTTAATGTTAAAGATCTCTAAAATAAAGTTAAAGGTTGTACTTTTTTTTATTTTTTTTTTTATTTTTATTTTATTTTTTTTTTACAAACTCGTTTATTTCCATAGAATATTCATATTTAGGTGATGGAGTGTAGTAATATTCTGACTAGCAATATATATTAACAAGATACACTTATACAGATTTAAAATACATTTAAAAAAATGAACATTTACATTTTTATAATATTTCAATAAGCAAATTGTCATGACTTCTCACTAGCACTTTTAAATACAAAGGACAGTTTTAATAATTCCAATTTTGTGAAACAATAACACACATAATACATAATATATATTTATGTATGTATGTATGTATGTATGTATAATTACAATGTATACAATATTATTACTTGCCAACAATTGCTTTGTTTACAATACTTGGAGTTGTGAAGTAGTGGACTAAAGACTAGAGTAGATTAAAAACGCCATTAATTTTTAAAATAACTAAATAAAATTAGAATTATTAGGAATCTGCATGATGTATTGAGTGTAACCGAATTTAAAATCAACCTTTTATATTATAAAATCACATTTTTAGATAAAAAGTTAATTTTAAATTCTGTTTTACTCAAAATATAAAAAAATATACTTACCTATGTAAAATTTTCAACAACAACTTATCTCAAGTATGTAATGCATTTCAAAAAAAGATGTATAAAGAAATGCTCTGCATACATTTAGAAGTAGACACAACACTCAGTTAAACCGTGGTAGGATGCTTTCATTCTGGGTATATTTTCTTACATTCTTAAGTGCGATGCAAATGCTTCAACTAAAAGGAAATAAAAGGTAAAAAGGAAATGTTAACAACAGCTGTGATTCACAACTGTGTGGAAAGAATGTAAAGAAATATCAGTATTGCATTTATATGAATAACTACAGCAAACAATTTTATTTATTTTATTCTTATACAAGATTTGAATTTGTTTTACACTTAGGTGTAGTTCAAAATCTGATATGTTAGAGCACATATAAGTTTATAAAAATACAAATGCAGTAATTAGTAGCAAATACCAATGATACTCAAAATAGCCTTTCTTTTTAATTGCAAAATAGATTTTAAAATAAACGAAGTACATAACACAATATCGCTTGTGTCTTTACTACTAGCCATAAATATCTGATACATTGTAATTTATATATTGAATTTAAATAATAAAAAATGAAGAGCCTTTACATTTAAATATGTATTATTACTTTTATATAATTTAATCCACTACAAGTTTAAAATTAACAATATATTTTAATAACCAGGAGCATCTTATTTTACCATGTATTAATTTAAACTTGTCAGTTTATTGATCCCTGCTGTATTCTATTTCAAAAACATTTTAAAAAACACATTAAAACTCTTTTACAACATTTTGTGCTAATTATTTTTCGAAACTTTCTTGAAAATATTACAAGAAATGTTCACATATGTTGTACTTGTAACTAATTTTGAGAAAGAAAAAAATAAAGGAAAAAAAATAAAATAAAAATTATATTTAACTCGTATTTTCAGTAAAGCTTTAAAAATTCAATTCAGTAAAATTATTCTCTAATTTCATAATTCAATGTTGAGAGACTCAATTTGAAATATTTGCCTCGTATATAAAGCAATTTTTAAAATGAGGTAATAACTTTTTTGATTGCTTAGATAAAATAGATATATTGGTTTAATTTTTCTCAAAAATATTTATTTAAAACCTCCTATCACTTTTATATTACTAGATACTTTATCAATTAGGAGTATCACAAAGTCTCTCTCATAAATTAGCTGGTGCAGTATTGCTGTTCAGATAAATTCAATTAATTCTTGCATATCATTGTGAGCTTAATATACCATATAGTGATTTTCATAAAGCCTACTATTTCATCTAGAGCTTGAGACTGGTAATTGGATTACTATTAGACAGCTTATCAATCATAATTGGGCTGGAATAAATCGTATTGTCAAAAGTTCATCATGATGTATCGTACATTGGTTTCTTGGGTCTTGTAGGATATTTTAAATTGAATTGGTAGACCAAATAATAGTCTCATCCAGCTGGCTAACCTAGTTTAAAAGAGTTATTTTCTGAATGTTACACAGATTTTCTGAACCTTGTAAATTGTGAATATCACTATTTTCTTGACTTTGTGTATATATTACAAAGTTTCCACATGCTTCATTCCTGTCAGTGTGTCACTGTAGATATGTAAAGGAACCATTAATATCACTACGCTCGTGAAGATACCGCTACCCTGCAATGTTTCGTAAATAAACTATATTTTCTTGGAAGATCACGGTTTAATATTACATTATTGACAATTACATATTATTTTCCATCGTAGAGCGTTCTGATTGGTACCCATTACACGCAGAACTGAAATCTATAAATTTGTCATTGAGTGTATTATAATTTGAATAAAACACTGATATGAGCAAAAACTGTTTTAAATTGGCCCCCATTTTTGATATATTTGTCACTTTTTCTGAATTTCAATAGTTTCTATATGAGGACACTGTAGTTCCTTTAACAAATTTTTGTGTTTTTGTCTTAAATATGTGGCCGCTATCGTGCTTACGTACAGGCGACAATAGGTCGAAAATACATTTTCGGTTTCGTGAGGTCAAAACGAGATCAGTTTACCAAACTTACCCTATACTTCGAATGTATAACAGGAAGGGTACGTAAAAATAAAATGTACCTCATTACAATAAATAACTTCTTAGTACTTTTTTTATTAAATCATATTTTTAATATTTGCTTCCTCTTACTCTACATTTGTAAAATGGTTATTTAAGTACTAATAAAACCTTGAGAAGAGAAAATTACATTTTCTTGAGTTGTTCTTGATAAGGTTAGAATTAAGTTGTGATTTTAATTAAAAGATACTGTTTAAACACATTCGCCAACATTTATTTTTAAAAGGATTATACATAATAATGAGGCTTCATCAAGGCTATCTGCTTGGCTGTTGCCGTTTGGTTGTAGCTATATATAGACACAATTTAAATTCTATACAGATGTGTCTATACAAAAATATTATCTACATAACCTTGAAACAGAAATTTTGAATTTATTATTTAAAATGGACTTTTTTAATAAGAAATATCATGTTATGCATTAGATGATATGGGTAGTTACATTAAGTTAGGCTGAATTAATGCGATCACATTTGCAAGCGGTTGTAATAACTCTTGTTTTTACAGTTTCATTTTTGAAAAAGAAAAAAAAAGTTTTTACAGCATACTATGTACACTCTCTATCCTAGAGAAATGGAGAAGAATCCTTTGAAAGCAAAACGTTGATGTATATCTACAATAAACAATTTATCCACGCGGCCATTTTTATAAGAGTCTATTGTTTTGATATTATCAAACTTTCCTAAATGAAACGATCATTCACATCCCCTTAGTACAAATAAATATTTAATATCACTACATCATTACGAAATTACGAATTTATGAAAAATCATTTCATATTAACTTTCGACGAGTTTCAGTGACTCAATAGACAGAAACTAAAATATGTTTACGCTGTTGTACCCCACTATATTTCAAATATGTTGTGTTACGTAATCGAGATAAATAATTGGAATGTTATAAAAGAGTATTTTAGTTTGTTTTCCTGATGATTGTTGCTATAATTAAATTAGCATACGATGAGAAAATATAAAGTTATCCTTATTTCCAGACTTGCATCACTAGAATTAGATATCGGTTTAGACTAATTGACTAACTTCACTGAATAGTCAACTTTCACGTTCCTGTTAGCTCTGTTGAGTATATTTCCCTAAGTCAATTGACTGCTAACTTATATGCAATCCTCTTTATGTTGGGAGTACTACCGCATTCGTGGTTCTGAACGATTAAGGGTTAAGTGCAATTTACTTTTGATAGTCTACCTCTTCTGTTTAAAAGTGTTTGTTTTAGAGAAATATTGTGATAAATTTTACGTTAAAAAAATACAATTACGATAATATTATTATTATTTTTTTTTTATCATATGCATGCAAATAAGAAATATATTTTAAACACGAGCAAAGTTTTTTATTGATGATATATAGTTGTACATAAGTTTATTTTAGTTTTGGCATGTGTAAACAAACGTAATCTTCATGAACTCATTTATTGTTGTTGTGTAAAGTCATTTTACTTTATTACTAACTACTTACAGACAAGAAAACAACTCGTAAAAGTAAACCTTTGTAAGAGAGTTTATTGCAGGTGGTTATTACACCATTTCCAGAGGAATAAAAATGCATTCATGCTGAAGGTACTTTTCAATATATGTGGCAAATTATACATAATTTTAATACAACTAGGCGTGAATATTGTATTATTTTAGTTGGAGAGACAGCGTTACCAGTTCCTGTGCAATACATAACATCCTGCAGGTGAAAAGCTAATTTCGAACTAGGAAGTTTAAATTTATTTTCTTGATGTTTAAAGGTAAAAAAACATCATCGCCTTATAAAAAAGATTGAAAATAGCAAAAATAATGTCAACATCTGTTGAAGGTCCTTCTCAATCACGAGAAATCCTTAAAAACACTAATAAATTGTTCTTTCACCTTCCACTAATACAGTTTCTGCATTTATCAATTGAAACAATAAAATGAGCTTATCGATTAAGAACCGTGTAAAATATTTGTCAGTATGTATGCTAAATACATTTCCAATCTATAAAAAATATTTAACAGTTGTTATAAAAATAAGGCCCATGACATTTGTATAAATTTATTTACTAAAACATTGATGGGCAGTTAATGAAAGGACGAGTACATTTACGACCAACTTTAGGGGATTATGCAGTCGCCCCCACCCCTTATATTGTTGGTACTATATCTGCATTGAAGGAAAACATATTTTATATGTCTACCAACGTATATTCAAAGGATTTTTATTCCCTGCATTATTTTTTATCCTCAATAATTGTCTTTCCTTTAAGTTTATTACAAATCATTGGTAACTATGGTACGCCAATACTTTTTCGCTTCTATTGGAAAGACCGACACTTTTTAATTATTGAATGATTAAATGAAGTTTATAATCTGATGTTAATTATACTTTTCGAGATATCGACTGATAACACGTTAAAAGAATTCAAATCAAATTCTTAAATACATCTTCGAAATTTATCCATTACATATATGTATTTAACAAATAAAATTATTTTGTCGTTAATAATGAGTAAATAATACTGTTATTAATATTATAATACTTTTTTCAGGATTCATAGTTTTCTGATATTGATGGATAATATTACTGATTTAAATGGACGTTGGCCATTAGTTTATTGTGTAAACTAATAAACGACGTTTCTAGTGTATAAATCAATTTCTTTTTCAAGAGCAACGTGAAAAATATCTACATATCCTAGTGCCATGTTGGAAACTAAAACTAAAAGTTAAACCTAATAATGGAAATCAGGTTTAAAGCTAACCTTGAACAGTCCAAGACTGGATACAAACGTGATCAGAAAAAAAATCAGACACAGGACTGCATTACGCAAAAAAAGTAAACAAGTGACTGTTAAAGGGTATGGGTCTAGGAAAAAATGTATAGGGTTGAATAAAATTGTTTGCCCTCCTATTTCAGATACTACTGTTACTATTTTGAAATCGAAATAGAAAACCGACAAGGATTTATTCAGTTTAAGTTGAGGCATTATAGAACATTTTTAATTTTCAAAGCATTAAGAGTTTACAACTTGCTCCTTTGAAAAGATTATTATACTTTCTAAAAAGAATCCGTGATTTTATAAGAATATTGTGACAAGTATTAAAATTCTAATCCTACAAATATCACTTTACACTAAGACCATGTTTAATTATAGTACAAACGATCATTGTGGGCTGTTGGGCTGTTTTTCCTCGGGTGATTGATTTGTAGTCAACACATCGAATTCCCTTTGGCGAATTCTAGCTTTCGCAATCAGGGTTCAAATATTTATTGAACAATTAAATAGTAAATTCAGTTAAACCTCTGTTTATAGTCGGAGAATTTTGTAACAGTACCGTTTATTTTTACAATCTATAAAAACTAATTCTCCACGTTGTTCTTCAAACTACAAATATTTCTCTGTCTCTTCCCTTCTCCATTTGGATTTAATTTGTTTAAATTTAATCTGTTGTACAAACCTCTCTACAATCGTCTCCCTCAGACTAGCGATTGTTAATATAATTATTCCGCTTCAGACATTGTAAAGGGCGTATGATGTGTAACACGCATGTTATTTTCAACATTTGTAGAAACAAAAAGTACAACCCGGTATTCCAATATTTTTTAATTTTACATCTACAGGATTACTGTTAGATTTCGAACATAACTAAATTTAAATAAAACGAAATCAAACTTGCCATATACACTATGGACCTACAATAAATTACCTGCCACAAAGTTACCTTCTCATTTGTAAAGCGATAACAAACAATTCTAGTATGTTGAGACGTATTTTAATGTTCTCAAATTTTATATAAATGTTGGCATTAGTAAGCAATAACAATAACATAAAAATAATGCAAGATAACATAAACAAACTTGTTGAAAGCTTAAAGAGATCCCAAGATTGTAATTCTGAAACTTAAGATAGAATTTTATAGATAGGTTTAAATATTGTTTCTGAATTTTATACAAAAACTGAAAATATCATTAAAAAAAGTTACAGGATTTACCAATAGTATGAAAACACAATTTTGTACAGAAAATATTTTATTTTTAAAGACATTTTTCAATTCATTAAATCAACATCATGAGTGGTTGCAAAAACCTTTTGTTTTTACAAAAGTTTCACTGTATTAGGTACTAAGAAAAGATATATGTAATAACCGAAGATGAAGACTTTAGTTGTTGAAACATCGACAAAGTGTTTGTGTTATGGAAAACTGTTTTTAATTTAGATTTAGTGGGTGAGATTTCCAAAAGTGTTGCTCATTTTAAGTGAATACACAATATAATTTAATCCCTATTAAAAATAAAATGAAAGACGCTCTGCAGTCAATCAGGACTTCTACAATCAACGGTATCTATTTATTGAGGAGTTTACTTAATGCAGTTCGGAAATGCATTTCCATGTGATTGATTAAATTTTATAATTATTACTTTGCAAAATCAATCAAAGATTGTACCTCTATGAAATGTATAACTCTTTTTTACAAACGTTTTAGCTATAAAGAATAAATAATGGGTGGGGTACTGTCTTTAATAAAGTAAATACAAAGAAAATATGAGTAAAATATATCATGTAGAATATCATATTTTTATATATGACATACTTTTTTAAATGTAGGTACAAACACAAAAATCTAAAAACTGTTGGAGGGTTGGATTCCAGTTTTACATTTTAAAATCTATTTCATTTCATAATTGTTTAGATCACCGTTGGAATATTTAGTCGTTAAAAGAAGAAACAGTTAGTTCCCCTCCTTTACTAGCTGTTTTATACGACCTACTGAGAATAAACAAAATACATTTTTTTACTCGGATTTATGAGTAGTAAAGAAAAATTGTAATGGCCAGTTTAATCAAATATAATGAGAGGAGAGTTTACTTATTGTTGCTTTATTAAATTTTATTAATGTTTATCTAAGTATATTGAAATAAAAAGTAACGCAAGTTGTTTTAATTTGATTTAATATCACAGAACATTTTGAAAATAATATCTAATAGATAGATAATTAACTCGGTAAAGATCAAGTTTCATTCCCACTTAGTTACTAAAATTTTCAATGAAATGAATTAAACAATTGTGCATACAAATACACTCTATTTGTGCAAAACAAATACAATACGATGTTTCAAGTACTAAGTCATCATCATCAGTAGTTACAGGCACACAAACCCAACTCACAGTGGTCTGTCAACTGTTTAACAATTAAAATACTTCATGTTCAGTAATTTCTTACACAAGATTTAATATTATGGTAAATTGATTATTAATAATCCTTCACTGCTTCTTCTCCTTCATAGTTGTACAAAGATAAATTCAGGATCGTCAAATCGCAAAGGAAACGTATTTAGAGAAACGCAAACAGGAACAAGAAAACCAACCGTTCTAGTAATGAACAGATTTATTGATATAAAAACAATCGCACAATAAATAGCCAGAAAACCATCCTACCAAGTATGTGGCGCACAAACGCGAAAACAATTTACAAAGAAAAAATATTTACGACTCTGAAAACTTTAAAATAAGTAAAAAGTAATATATTTTTAAAAATAATTTAACCGAAAAATAGGTTTTTATTGTGTGATGTATCCATGATAGAGGAACTTTTTATAGTATCCCCAAACAGCTGACATTTCACTTACCTTACTTTCTTATTGCTTTATAATCTTATGGGTTTTACGACTATATCAGTACCTTGAACACTGTAAACAATCTTACTTCACCCAAACTTTCTCCTTTAGAGATTAAAAAAATTACAGAAAGTATTGGATACCAAATAAAATAAGATTTACTTTATGCTTATATTTGTACTGATGGTGTTAAATACTTTTCCCTGCTGCTTCATGTAAATTAAGAACTAATAAAGGTTTCTGAAAAACTGACTTAACTTCTTTCTAAATAATTTTCCACATAAAGATAATTGAGGTGAAATTGTGAAATTAATATTGTTTATTTACATGTTTGATATAATTAGTGTGTAGACACAATTCACGATGTATGTTTAACTCTTAATTCTTAGTCCACAACCTCAGAGAGTCAATAATTAAACTAGTCATATAGTCAATTATTCTTTTCAATAGTTACACAGTAAAGTTTAATATCAAGTTAACATTCAAGTTTTCTTTCAGACAAGCTGATTTTTTACACAGGTTTTACGACTTTAGGGGGAAAGTAAAGAGTACTTGAACTGTCATAAATGATATTCGAGGGAGTCATTTAGTATCTGATGGAACTTTACTTTTATACAGAACCAACTGGGTACTATGCTTTAAAGTAATGGTTAAATAATCACGGTAATTTAAAATGTACATGTTTACGATGTTAACAAATTATTAAAAACACATACTAGCTGTTTAGCTTATATAAATATAAATATTTATTAATTATTATTATCATCTACGTTAAACAAAATAAATAAAGCATAACGTAATTAAATAGTTTTCACACATTTTTTAGTTATTATTTATAGTTATTAAAACTCATTTTTTGAGTAATCGACAGTTTAAAAACTCTGAAGTCGTTCTTGAACAGTTGGTGTACACCTGCGCGCATTGGAGTGTTATTCGTTATTGTATGTGGTGTGTAAGTTCTGTGGTATATTAATGTTTTACGACCTCTCAGGAGCGAGTAGGAAGATGGAACATACGTTCTGAAACGCGTTACATATGTTTCAAAATAAGTCACAAGACGGAGTAAGTATTAAGTAATAAATAACTTAGATATAATTAACAAATTATGATATTTTATATCTGGATATCGTTAGAGAAATGGAAATTGGTAATCTTTATGAAAAATTTTTGGAGTAAAATGTTTACATATTCTGAATTTTACCTAAATTTTCTTAAGAAATATGGTAACAATGAAAGACATATACACAAGTGTAAAGTTTTACACTACTCAATTTAAGCAACTAATATTTACACAGATTAGTTGCATGTAGCAGATAACATGTATTAATTTTTCAGTAAGGACCACTAACAAGGGCTTGGCGTATTCCCAAGCTGATAGGTTGTTACATCGGTTGAGTGGGTCACATGATAGGCCAACATTTACGGTACATTATGTTTACATATAACTTATAATTTAGCAGTAATACCGTCTGATGATGACAACCACGCCTCGCAAAGTTATTCATTGAATAAACAATTGTTGTAATAAAGTTTTTCTATTATTGCGTTTTTAATTATTGTTCCAACTTATCAATTAATATTCAGATATATAGTAACAATCGTTGGGGGAAATCTTACGATGTAATACATTACCCAGTTGCTGTTATTTATTTAACTTCTATTATTTTAATTTTAAAATATTAACTCCATTAGACATGTTATTTCGGATAAACTTCATGAAGATAGGCAAGTATTTACAGTACAAATAAAACAGGTATAATATAACCTACACATAAATTTAATTCAACTTAATACACTTCCTCGTAAACGAATGTTGCAGTGGATTCTCTATAACAACTATGAATTATTTTAAGATTAAAATGGTGATTTGATTCTGTATCGTCAGTCGGAAGAAAAATAAATTTCTGTTTCAAATTGCAATCAATATTCTTTCATTTGAATAATATATAAAAGAATATTGATTCCAATTTGAAATCTAAATTTAATTTTCTTCCGACTGACGATACATTTGAGTGTCTCATTATTTAGATTAAGATTAAGATATATTGGAAATTAAGATATATTATATATATATATCTTATAATAATAAAATATTATTGATAATGTTAGTTAATGTATTAAAGATATTGGTATATGAAAGTTATATGAAAGTGTAATAAATTAGTTTGCAGCTACAAAGAAAATTGGATAATATATCTTGTATGATAATTCGGCATTATAGACTAATCATAAATGAAACGAAATACTCGGTAGTCGAAATAAAAATTGATATTTTAAACGAGGTTTTCGTATAGTTGTCAAAACCGAATTCAAACGTATATGCATTAGTCAAAACAGAATTACAACATATAATTCAGAGACATTATAAATCACAAAGGAACAAAATACTACTTAAACGTCTAATGAAATTAATTTCTTTCAACATCTTGTATCTGAATCGTGTACACTACATTTTAACAATACACTTACTCTCTATATATTCTCTCTCTCTCCAAACAATGAGGTACTAAATTACAAGTCGGTGTGCACTTCACATAAAACAATAACAATTCAATTCAGTTGTTGATGATTATAAATTAATTAATACTTATTCGTATACAATTGTGCTTGGCTAGTAGAATGTTTAATTAAAAACTCCATTTAAATTAAATAATTTAATAAAAATATTTATGGCAAAAGTGAAGCAAGATTCACCTTTATTTAAGTATTTTAAAACCCTCACTGTATCACTATAGTAAGTATGGGCGTCACAAAAGTCTCAAAGGAACCTAGCTGCGTCTACAACTATTTCATGTAAAATAAGTTTAGATCCCTCTATTTCATCTTTCCTATAAGGTCTCTCTTGACCAACCCAAGTACATTTCTAACCGCGGCGATGTTAGAATTTTTGATTTTTGTTCTTTTCCTCTTCTTTTGTACAAGGCGAGGATGAGCGTTAGGTTTTTTCGCCTTTAAACATCAAGAACAAAATAAGTATTGGTAACTATGTTTTCAAAGACATGGGTCCATGGGTTATTTTCATTTTCAATTTTTAATTGACAACTACCGAACTGATATTATATTTTTAGTGGCAATTACGTTTAGTTAGTTTTTATTTGGATTAGTGAGTAAATATATTTGTACCATTTATTATACAAATTCTCGTAACTTCTGTGAATTTGTTCCAATTATTTTTTTAATATTGCAGTTTTAAATTTTGTATATTGTTTAATTGTTTTTGTAACAATGATAAGTATTCCAACACACATTTAAGTCAATTTTGTGTTCTACATATCTCACATAAACTAAACTATAGAATCAAAGAATATATTTCAATTTGAAGACTGATATTATTTGAAATGTTAAAATAAATAATATTGTATTACATAAATAAGTCAAATGTTTTACTGGTGTCTTCATATCCCTATATTTTATACGCCAATTATCATATTGTAAGATATGTCAATTTTCACTTAAATCATTGTGGAGATTAATAATTAACTAAGTGAAAACTTTAGCTGTACAATTTTGAACAATGAAAAGTTTTACGCTTACCCTCAAGCAAAACAAAACACCTTCAGACATGTGTGGTTCGAACTTTGCACTGACGTGAATTACACTTCAAACTTCACTGTAAAGTTAATCTTGATATTTTATTACAGCAAAGTTACCAGTTATTTGTTCACAACATTTTGCACTTAATGATTTAGGACATAAATTTTCATATTTCCACATTCAATTTCATATCAGTTTTTACTTGTTATTGTACGACACATAAGATCAGTCTAAATTTCTTTGTATTTTAAAATATAAGCTATATTATTTTTTCAATTACAAGAGTAAAATAATTAAAGACAAAGAGTTTTTAAAGAGTAAAAGACAATAATTATATGGTACCAAAATATGTGTTGATAATGATTTTATATCCGTATTTTTAAAACCACTTACTCAGATATTTGTCAACATTTAATCTTTTTAGATAATAAAATAATTTAATTTACTTGTTTTTGTAAGTCATAAAACCTCTCCGTCATCTTCGCCTTATTATAAAAATAAGAAGTTAAGAGCATGAAATAAGGATCATTACCCCTCAAATCTTCTATAGCGTCAGAGTCGGAAGAGAACAAGAGTTGGATAATAAAGACCAGTTGGGAAATATAAAACAGAGATATAAAACCCCAAGACGACATGAAGATTGGAATTATGTTGGTTCAGCAAATTTGGGGTTCTTCAAGTTTTCCAAACCCTTACTCAGTATAAGTAAACCACTGAGTGGTAAAATAAAATAACATAACTGTAAAATGTAACTACTATATAACAATAAATAATATAGTATGCTTTATCAGAAACCATAATAAAAATTGTATTTCTCAATGGATGAAAAATAGCAATAACTTTGAATAAATATAATTTATTTTTAAATTAAATAATTATAACATATTGATTTCAATTTAGGTTTCAAATTACTGTAGTTAACATTAGGATACACTTTTTACTTGTTTTTGAAGATCAACAGTTGGCCAAGAAAAACCTGGTAGGAAAGGTATGTGTAGATTGTAGATCCTATAATTCCATCGATAAAATAAAGGAAATTCATGATATATACAGCTTAAAACATTAAATTATTACAATGTTGCTTTAAACTATATATATATATATATATATATATATATATATATATATATATATATATATATATATATATATATTCACACCGATACATTAATGTTAGTCAATATCAATTCTGAGTATCAACAAATTTATGGGAAATACATTGTCGTACTTACAAAAGAGAGCAATAACACATATCTCAGAATAGTTTAATGAAGAGACTATAAAAACAAAAACTGCTTGGATTGAAGAAAAACCTCTAGATGTTTTACAAACTTTTGTGGAAATATACTTCAGAAGACGTCGTCTTCAGCTTGACGTAAGTCATATGGCTGTTCATAAAATACTGGAATAACAAAGGAAGATACTTTCGATAGGTTACTACTTGAATTTCACTTGAATAAATAAGACGATACAGTAGAACCTCTGTTAACCAGCCTCGGATTAACCGGTCCTCGGATTAACCGGCCTATATCGTAGTGTACTGGTTGGATGAGAGTTTCCGAAAATAAATTGTAATTGAAACACCAAAGCGGCGGCGATATCAAACGAATTTGTCGATAGCGGTATCCCAATGTTGGCAGCGTAAAAACACCGCGGTACCAAAGGGGCGGCGATATCAAACGACTTTGTCGATAGCGGTATCCCATTGTCGGCGACGTAAAAACACCGCGGCACCAAAGCAGCGGCGAGTCAAACGACTTTGTCGATATCGGTATCGCATTGTCTGCGGCACCAAAGCAGCTGCGAGTCAAACGACTTTGGCGATAGCGTATCCCATTGTCGGCGGCATAAAAACACCGCGGCATTGGCACCCGTCGGTATAGCAGACATACACAGACAAAAACGTTTGATGGGCCGCTTTTTTTCCACGAATCAATTTAGTATAGCCTACATTATGGAAAATATAATATTTCTTTTTCTTGGAAGCTGTGTTGGTTTCCTTTGAGACGCGGTTAAATGTGTCAAAAGACTTGACAGGGGGGAATCTGTAAAAAAGCTTTGTAGTGTTTAATTTTTTCATGTTTGATGTATAATATACATAACATAATATATACGATACATTTATGTACAATAAAATGAGTTGCAATAACATCTTTATTGCATAATTTTTAGTGCTACCTAATTAAATAAGCTTTCTTTGAACGAAAACCGATTTTTCACGGGAGCCTCGGATTAACCGGTCAAATGGGCAACCGGCCCGGGTGTCAGTCCCGACTAGACCGGTTAAGAGGGGTCCTACTGTAATTGGAACTTTTTCCAACCAATTGTCTTCTTGGACAAAGTAACTTTCGTAGATCTTGGCCATGTGAACAGACGCTACTACAAATACTAAAGCACTGATAATCCAAGATAGATTTCAATATTCGCAGAAAGGTAACTTTTGGGCGAGTATACTCGACCTTTTGTAATTATTAGAAGTGTGAACGACGAATAATACCTCAACATGTTAAGTGGTAGAATAATAGTATTTGCAATAAGAAATATTACTGTCCAGCAAAAATTACTGCCCAACTTAATACAAGCTTTAGTAGCCAGGATTCACTAGTAATTGTAGTTCCCCACGTTATCACACTATACTGGGTTAACGTACACAGAACCTCTTCAATCCATTACTTTTGATAACCAATCTGCAAATTCAAAAAATTCCCCAAAATTACAATTTACGTACTTGTAAGGTAAAAGTTAAGGTATAACTTTACACTTATTGTATATTTGTATATACATAGGACTTTCAAAAATTAAAGGGACTGATGAATATAGTTTTAAAGTGTTTTATTATCTATAAGTAAGACCACTACTATTGTTCAAAGAAACCCCCCCTTTTAATTTATACATTTGTCGCATCAATGTACCAGCTTGTTTATGCCTGCAGCATAAATTCTTGACCTTTGAGTCGAAGCCATACTTGCACCGCTGCCTTTATATGCTCAAACATCTTCCCTCGCAGAGCTTCTTTCATGGGCCTAAACAGTGAAAATCTGATGGAGCCAAATCAAGTTTATAAGGACGGTTAGGTAGGGACTTATAGTGTAACCTTTAAATAGTTGCAAGCGCTTCGGTGGGCGCCCGTTTTCTTGGATAAAATGAATTCCTTTACTCTTTAAACCATGTTTCTTACTCAGAATTGCTGATTTTACTTTTGTTTCCAATTCTTCGCTGTAGTAGCGGTGAGTTTCTCCATTCACATTTCGCTGAGTTTCCAAATAGTCACAAACATTTTCCAAAAATGTATCTCCTTCTTCCTGATAACGTTTGTTCAATTACTGACTGAAGCGAAAACTACTGTTTTAAGGATGTTTGTCAATTTTCTTCGAATACAACGTGAGCATGCTTTGCAACATTTTAACTTGTCACGGATGATAGAGTGGACAGTACCAATAATTGCATTACACGTTTCAGCTATTTGAACCACTGTAACTCGTCGATCTTATTGCTTAAGGGTTTCTATTCTGTTTTCCAGCAAAACAGTTGACATCTCAATTGGTCGCTCTGAACGCTGCAAATCACGCAAATGTTCAATCAATTTTATACCGATCCATCCACTTATAAAAATTTGCAGAGTTTATACAACATTTTTTCCCTTCAGAATACAAAAATCTTATAACAGCTCGTTGCTCTTCTAAAGTGCAATTTTTAAATGACTTGACATTTTCAACACACTGGTAAAATAAAATTATCCTTCTACAACGACAAACCAGCTGTTTTAAATTATTGGCAAGGTTACCAACTTACAATAATGATAATTATACCATAGATTTTAGGAATTATGTATTATAATAGTTAACTCTTATGTAATATATAAACATTAAAAATATTCACAATTAAATTATAATATATTATGCCGTAAAATTTGGATTATCGTCTCATAAAAAGATACTAATATTCCGTGGTGAAACTGTTTATCTAATTTAGTGATTGTATTAATATAAAATAAATTCAGGATAAACTTTTACGAATATATCTAACAAACAACTGTTTTATAAAAATTATAATTTTTTTATTGTAGTTTCTCGTACATAGAAGCTCCGTGATATTCACTAGTCACAATATTGTTTACAATCTGCCTTTCTCTACCGCCCTCTAGGGTACTATTGCTCTTTACTGCTTCCCATAGGAACTATTGTTGACCAGTTTATTGTTACTTTATGAAACAGCTCATACTTTTAACAATATAACATTGTTTTTTGTCTCCTAATCAGTAACTACTTTAATAGTAACTTTCCAATGTTATTTTAACATATTATAATAACAACTTTTATAATTATAACTTTTATAAATCTAAAACAAAGATATTTATTTGATATTAAAAAATAAAAACGTTGAAGCTTTGTTTTCTTAATTATGATGATTGTATGTAGGTTTTTAATAGTATTTGGGTTTTTTAGCATTAAGAAGTAAACGGGAAGTACAATGAATATCACCTATATTTTCAAATCCAACAACGATTTGTGTCTGTTCGTGGTCATTTCAGAAGTATTTGTATACATTCAGGTGTCGGAAAAGCTGAAATTTACTTGGGCATCCTGACTCATCTAAAAATTAGAAAAATGACGTAATAAACTTTAAAATACATAAGACCTTCTAATTGTCACCAATGGATTTTAGTAAGTTAAGCTTGTGAGGATATATGTTTAATAAACTGTTGTTGGATTTGTATGTTCAATTGCTAATTATTACCTGGTATTAAAATTAATAACAAAAATGTGCATGTTAAAGATATGTGGATACGTTTAATCAGCTGTTGTTGGATTTCCAAACTAAACTATTAATCAGCTGATGTTATTAATATTACCGTGGTAAAGATATGAGAATACGTAAAGATACGTTCAATCAGCTGTTTTTGGATTTGTATACTCAATTGTTAATATCAGGTAAAATTATTAATAATAAAATATCCCATATAAAATTTACAAGGAAACGATTAATTACGTTTGAAGTGTACATAAACTGTCGATCGGCTGATATTATTAACAATAACACATCCCATGCTAAGCTTACGAGGATAAACAGGAATGTAAGGAATGTTTGGAAAATGTGGAATTACTATTGTATAAGTCTAAAGTAGATCCTGTTGCTACTCTAGAATAATGGATGTTCTTGATGTTTGTGTAAATCAAAATTATTTCCATTTTCAAGAAAAAATATTTTAACAAACATAGGGTTTGGCTATAATAATCCCTATCACCATTGTTAACGGAGATAATTATAGCAAATTTTGAAGAACAACTTCTTGATATTAAAAATCAATTTAAAGGTAAAATCCTTTATTGGTACAAATATGTAGATGATGTGCTATGTTTATTTGATGGTTCAGAACGCCAACTTCAACTTATTTTAATTATTTAAATCCAATTAATAGAGCGATACAATTTACTATGTATATAAGTCAACAAATCTCATCGGTTATTTAAACCTTAACATTAAAATAGAAAATGGTAATCATAAATTTAGTATATTTAGAAAACCTTCTTTCACAGACAATGTAGATTTACGCTAATTCCCAACATTCGTTTAATCAGAGGTTAGCTGCGTTCCATAGTATGTTGCATCATTTAAATAATATTTCTTTGTCAAACAGAAAATTATTATAAGGAATTAAATTGTATAAAACAAATATCTAGGGAAAATGGGTATATTGACAAATTAATAGATAAAATGTTAAATAAAAAGTAAGAAATATTGCCAAAACATATTTTCCCTAGTGATGGTGATAATAAATCCACAAAATGGCGGAAAGTAAGTTATATAGGTCAACTAGTTATAAATTAGGAAAATATATTAGGAAAGAAGAGATGTTGTAAACCATAATTTTATGTTGATAATAATTTAGGTAAAATGTTAATAGTAGATAAAATATCAAAAATGAACAAATGTGGGGTTTATCAATTATGATGTAAAATTTGTAATTCTAAGTATATTGGTCAAACTGGGAGAAATTTTAAAACTAGATTAGGAGAACATGATGTAAGCTGGAAGCTAGGTCATGTTGACTCTAGTTTTTCTAATCACTTAAAAACTCATAATCTTCCACATTTTCACTGTAACATAAAGTTTGATATTTTGCATATATCTATAGCAGCCTCAAAGGTTTGAGGCGGCTGAGAGCTTAGTACGGTTGGTTGAACATCACCACCCCAATTAGCCCTTTCCTGACCGCTCCGAGTTCTAGTTAATAGTCACCAACTGGCCTATAGGTACAGCCAGAACAACTTTTTACAATTCGATGGTATATAGTCATACAAATATTATTTTCGTAATCTGCATCATATCACAAGAAAATCAAACCTAATAATCACTTAGTTACGATAATATTAAGTATTCAGATTACTTTTAAATGTAAAGATGGTTAAACAAAATTTTTTGGAATGAAAGGTAAATGCATAAAGTTCACTTAAATACATGTTTATGGTTATAGGGATTTAACTAATTAATTTAAGACGTATATGTATTTAATTGTATTAGCCAAAAACAAATAAGTTATTCCTATTATAGATGTTATACATTATTATAATTATTATTATACATTATTATAAAAAAGTACATACAAATTGTGTCGTAAACACATCTTATGCCTATCTCACATCAGCATGTACAAATGACTACATCTTACCAAAGATATTAACTGATTTTAAAACGTTTACTAACAAACCAGTAAAAATATAGCTTTTAATTTTGTTTAACCATATTTACATTTAAAATTAATCTGAATAATTAATATTATCGTAAATAAATGGTTCTTAGGTTTGATTTTCTTGTGATTAGATGCAGATTACGAAAATAATATTTGTATGACTATATACCATCGAATTGTAAAAAGTTCTTCTGGCTGTGCTTATAGGCCAGTTGGTGAGTATTAACTATAGTAAAATTCAAGTCAGCTTGAGGCGGAAACCCAGTCGACCGCACTAATCGCCTACCCTTGGTGTCTATTGTGCGACTCGGCTGCGTTAAGTAGCCACTGGCTGGGGTCAGTGAATCATAACTAATGACTCCAGTAACGATATGCAACTTTTCCTCCTTCCTTAAATTCCGAAAAACAAATGATAACACGTGTTACATTGCAATTTTCTGATTATTTTGATACCAAATTTCAAAGGAATCGGTCATCTGTGACAAACACAGAGTGATTAGTGAAGTTATAAATGGTATACTGTATTAATAAAACTTCCGTATATCAGACGAAACATTTTTATTTCAGAAAATATGTACAATTTATAAACACTAAAATAAAATAAATAAATATAATTAAATAATTAACCAAATTAAATCATTTAATTAAAATTAATATTGTTCCCCATGAAGGCAAAGGAATCAAGCTTAGTATAAACAAGTAAAATAAATTGTACGTATGCCTAAACTTAAAAACTAATAATAATACTGTACAGCATTTCCTTACAGAGGAAGAGCCAAATCATCAGCTAAATAACATAATTCTCTTGCTTTACTGTGTTATAACATTAGTCCTCAAATGTTTGGCAAGACAAAGTTACACAAATATTAAACTGTATTATTGAAGAAAAAATAACATTATTTACTAAATTATATTAATTGTTATTAAATTAATTAAAATTACTATTAATGCCCATAAAGGTAAAGGAAATCACACTTAATATAAACAATTTATAACTTCACTAATCACTCTGTGTTTGTCACAGATGACCGATTCCTTTGAAATTTGGTATCAAAATAATCAGAAAATTGCAATGTAACACGTGTTATCATTTGTATTTCGGAATTTAAGGAAGGAGGAAAAGTTGCATATCGTTACTGGAGTCATTAGTTATGATTCACTGACCCCAGCCAGTGGCTACTTAACGCGGCCGAGTCGCACAATAGACACCAAGGGTAGGCGATTAGTGCGGTCGACTGGGTTTCCGCCTCAAGCTGACTTGAATTTTACTATAGAACTTGGAGCGGTCGGGAGAGGTCTAATTGCGGTGGTGATGCTCGACCAACCGTACTAAGATCTCAGCCGCCACAAACCTTTGAGGCTGCTATAATTATTCTAAAAAATTAAATCTCCTAGCATCATTAGAAATTATTAGATAGTTAAGGATGAAAATGTGTTAGTTTTAAACGAACAATTAGAATTATATAACTCCCCACTACTCAAACCTTTAGCCAGGTCAAAGTCCTTTGTATCCCACTCTCTACATTCCAATATAGTTTACAATGGGAAATACCCGGCTATTGTTTGTAATGTGTACTGTACGTTTTACCTTATTCTTGTAAAATACCTTGACAATGCTGCAACTAGCGAAACCATGGTCGGCAAGTTTCAATAATTGTGTGGTTATAGTAAGAAAGAAAAAAGTGTTTTATTCAATTAGGAGGATACTTAAGTGTTCACTCAGAATTTAAAAAAGTGTGAACCGGTCCATAAATTTCTTACTTACGTTGTATGAGATAAGCCGCGAATATCACATTCTAAACTGCAAACCCCATTTACAGTTTCCAAATTATTTTGGAAAACCAATATAAAAAGGGAAGAACTCACATAAAATCAACTGAAGTTCCATAATATCTATATGCATCATATGTATTACAATGATTAGTTTAATACAAAATAAATAATGAAAACACGGAATGGAGTTAAATGTAATCAAACTTCAGCCATTACGTAACTAAATATTAACATATGTACTTTCAGAGATAGTTTCATATTAATATACAGCGATTCAGGTTTTGAATAGGAGCATTAATTTTAGTGGCTTAAAGTACTTACATAATTATAAAACTCATGTACATAATAATAATAATAATAAAATCTAAATTCAACATTAGGTTGTTTCATTACTTTTACTAAAAGATTTTATAATTTTAGATTAAATAATAAATGTATTTGTTTTAGATTAAGTTTCGAATGTTAAAAAAAAAAGTTAATAAATAAGCCTTACTTAACTTGGTACGGACAGTAGTCAATGTTCTCACGTGTTTACTGTACAAATAAATCAATTAAATATTTCCTTTTAAAAAACATTAGTTAAATAGAAAAACAAAATATTCAATAAAACATAAGTAAACAATATGAATTGATGATGGGTTAAGGCATTTGTGGTAAAAAGAAAAGTGGGATCTTAGATGCATGTCATAGCCTAAATGTAATAACCTCAAAATTCGTTCTAGCCTAATATTTTAATTAACTTCAAGATTTTGGACATTTTAAATAAATAATTATAAAGCACATATATACATAATTATAACTACAGCTAATTTAAACAAAACTTACCTTTAAACTTACCATTTCAAAAACAATAATAACAGTAACTTTACTTAATAACCTAAAATGATTGAGTAAGAACATTTTACTATTCTTTTGTAATTTATTTCATGTTTAGATTTGATTCAAATTCAGTATATATTGTGTATGGGTTAATTTAAATAACAAACTGATCGAATAGGATAAATTAGGTTAGTTTTAGTGTTTACAACGAATTATACAATAAAGTGAAACAGTGCGAACTGGCGGCGATAGTTAGGACTATCGTTGAAATCTAGGCAGGGATGATTGTATAAAAAACATAAATATATAAAAAGTGAATGTATATGAATTAAAACCTTTTGAAAACAATTTTAACTACTGATATGTCTACAAACTATAAATCACGTAAATATACCATTTAAAACGACTTATAAGGACTTTTTAAAAAATATATATTTGATATGTTTGAGTGCACGGCCATACGCAAAGACGATAGCGGAAAATATACTAGTGATGGCGGTACTCCGTTGTAGCACGGGTTGTTGGAAGAAAATAATAAGAGAGTTCTATAATAAATTCCATTGAGGCAAGAATTATTTTTCGTTATTCAGCAATTTTAAAAGAAGGATTTTATAGAAAAGTTAAATATTTTAATAATACAAGCATGCCAGAGGAATGAATGGTGAACTACAAGAGTTATTGCAAGTATATTTATAAAGTAGTATGAGGTAATACCAAAATTTTTAATATCTTCAAGAATAAACATTAAAACAAATTTCAAAATTATTTATTTGGACTTTAGTTGGTATATAGATTTTATGAATATAAAAAAATTTGAACTGTAATTTTTTTTTATATTAATAACATTAAGGTGATTTGTGAATTTTAAGATATATGTTTAAAATTGTATAATAATTGCACATTTAAAAAGCCCGAATCTTAAGACTTAAGCCCGAAAAAGAATTGAGTTGTTATTCAAATAGTTAACCAATATATTTTAAAGTAAAGTAAACGTGCTAGAGCAAGACCCAACTTCACTAATATTAATAATATAATAACTGTAAAAAAAATGTTATTATAGTATATATAGATTAATCTAGAGGAAATATAAATGGATATCCACCCACTTCCTTGAATTTTTTGTATCCAAGCAATACCAATATGTTTCAACTTTTTCCATATAACGTCTATTAGAATCTATATATTAGACTTTAAAAAAACTCCAGTTCGGTGTCAAACTATTATATTTAAAATGTATAGATGTCAAACTTTTGAATTACAAATTAAATATTACAACAAAACGTAGATCAGAATACCTTGAATAAGAGATAGTCATATAAATGTTCTAAAGCGATTTGTAATCTATTACTTCTTATTCAAGGACTCCTAGGATATAAAATGCATTGCTTTCAGTCTACTCAATGCTCCGTCTTCTCCCAAAGGATGCTTACTTTAGATGGAGTTGTTTGCTTAGGATACGGCTTTTGTGTGGTATTTAAACCATCTACTTCTAAGATGATAGACACATTAACATAACTACACAAGACATCGGTCGTAATATCCGTTTTTTAGGTGTCTTTCCAATAGAGACCAACTGTTATTGTATTACAATATTCTACCCAGATATTTAAATGGAAAAGCAAAACAATAATTTATATAAAATATACTACCTATTTTAACTCTCAAACTTTCAAACAAATTAAATAGTAAGATATATAAAAGGGGGAAAATAATAAAAATTTCAAAATATTTACAAAAAAGAAAATATATTGTCTGCTGAACAGCATTTGTTTTGATTTGTGAACAGTTAGCCTATTTACGAGATTCTTAAAAGGGAAGTTTTAAAATACGCTACTAGAACTTTTTTCTTGTTGTTTAATAGTTAAAAACTTTTCAGTCATCATCGCTTTATAAAAAATTAATACAATAAAATAAAAACTACAAGCCCTGGATTATTCTATCGTCAGGGATATAAAAGAACTAGAGATGGTTAAGAAATACCCAATAGAAAGAGGAGTTCCATCTAGAATTCCTCGAGATTGTCACTCCCACTATATAGAGCTTTAGAGAGAGTAAAACACAATACTCAGCACGCTTGAATTTTAAAAGTTAAGATTATTTTATTTAATAATTTCTTAACTAAACTCATATTAGGAAACTTATCGAGATATCGTTATTACAGTAATCTGCTCCATACAATACAGAGATGACAATAAAAATAGTGATCAGATGATTATATATATATATATATATATATATATATATATATAAATATACATATATATATAATTATATATATATATACATATATATATATATAATTATATATATATATATATATATATATATATATATATATATATAATTATATATGTCTTATGTATGATTTGGTCTAAACATTACGTTATTTTATTTTAATGACGTATGAATATGACCTTATGAGTTCGCTTAGTTGTTGGAATGACACATTTTAATTTTAAATTACCGTATTTATATCGGAAACATCATCTCAATAAGAGACAATTTTAAACTAAAATGGAATTATTATTAACATATTATAATTTCCCCTAACCTCCTGAATATATTTGTTGACAGATTGTCAAACGGTGAACACGAGAGCGTTTGCCATTTGTCACAATTAAAGTAAATGATTGGTTTCTAAGTAGATGGCGGGACTGATACAGGTGGTTTGAAAAATAAAATTGTAGAGTACGTCTTTGTATCATCGAAATGTTTCCAAAATGATATCTAGTTTCTGGCTAAAAATCAATAAACAAACAATTTTGAAAAATAATCAATTTATGTTAAGGTAATATAGTTTTACCAAAATTATAATTATTCTCCAATTAAACAATGTACTAAAATATATTGTTCAATTTCATATTATTAATATGTTAACATAACTATATTTTAATGTACATATACTTTTTCTGGAATCTCAGTTAAATAAACAAAATTTATGCGTTTGATATAAAGATATTTTAATCACTCTTGTACTAAAATAACACACAATGTAAGATTTAATTAAAAGAGAAAAAATAATAACTGTTAAGTCCTTGATCTACACTGAAACCAAAAGAAGTTATCTAAAGATAATCTAATTACACAAATTGTGACACGTTATGATTGAAAAGACTCAGTTTTCCGTCAAAGTTAAAAATAATTATAAATCAATATTTTTATGAGATTACATTTTATTTGAAATATTTTAAAACTAATTTTTGTTTGGAACTAATTCCTTCACGGATAAAATAAAGCAAAAGCTTAAAGTTTCAAATATTTAATAGTATAAATGAGCTACAATTGTTTCGCCTTGCGGCATCGTCGGGCAACTGATAATTTACAGGTATAGACAACTATTTAAACATAAGTACAGGAAACTGAAATACAATAGAGAAATCGGGAAAGGTAGGGGGATGACCCAGCAGGTAAATAAAGGTTAATGAACGGTACGAATGGGTTTTAGAAGAGGTGATAAATTTAATACAATTTGGTCATTTAAGTTAAGAATAGGCCTAAGTGAAATAAATCTATTTATTTTAAGCTTTTGCTTTATTTTATCCTTGAATATGGAGTTTCAACGAGAAATATCTGCTATTACATTAAAGTTAATTCCTTCACCTTACGTATGGCTAATTTAATTATGTATTTATGTAGGCTAATGAAAACCAATGAAAAGAATGTACAAGTCGACTTTAAAATATTTGAAGTTATATTATACATACCACATGTTCAATTTAATAGCTATGTCACAGTTCGGAGTATGTGTTAGGATGGTTAGCATTTAATACGTGACTTACATTTTGATATGGATATACATCTTCAAGGATACCCGGAAGTCAGGAAAATGACGTTTACTAACCAAAAACAATTTGTAATTCTATTAAACAAATTGATATCTTAACTGTCGGATATCTTATCTTATCTTGACGTTCCCAATGGTTTAGCCAATATGTGTCATAACACTACCAAACTGATATTTTATATAATGATTAGTGTTGTTGTTTCTTTTGGGATGGGTGATGGAGATTGTTTGTTGGGCCATTTATTTCGATAACCTGGATACAATTACACTGACCGACAATGATACAGTCACCTTTAAAACGTTTTTCTTCAGGTTTGTTTCAGAAGATAAATGAGTCTAGAACTACAGTAAAAGCGATTTTGAAATTTGCAGATGATTCGTGTAGTTTTCTTACTACATACACATTTCAAGTAATTTAGTAGAGATTCTAATATCCATTTGATTCCATCCTAGATTTAGTTTTCCTCAGCAATGACAGATTTCATTATCAGTTATTAAATAGAGTAATTTTTGATTTTTCAACTCATGCCAATAACCTGTAAATATGAAACGATAAAATGCTAATTTAAATACACTTTTTTATCAAATAGTCTACATTACTAAAACTTTTTTTTTTAAATTGAGTACTTCGTGATGAAATTTTAGCTTTTGTATATCCAATTTAGTTTTCAATAAATTACATTTCTCTATACATTATAACTATGTCCAGAATAAAATTGGTTTTAACTCTAAAACAATAATTAACTTTCGGTTGTAAAATATCAACAAAACATTTAACAATAAATTACATCATTTTAAAATACGAGTATAAAGACTCAACTAAAACTATTTTATTAATACCAATTTAATTTATATTTTTAATCTCTTAACTTAGATAATATATTACAATTTTGATATTAAAATAGTTTCTAGTGAGTACCACTGTCTCACACCAATTAGAGTAAGATAATGCTTCCTTTATAAAAAGTAAATTTTATAATTCTCTAAGATGTGTTTCTGAAATTTAATTATTTGGCCACCTGCAGTAGACGAAATAATAGCAAAGTTCATTTAGGGAAGGTGGAAGATTCTCGGGTAGCTTTTTAGACTTTAACACCTTAGAAACATCTGTAAATTTACAGACAATATTAACTGAGTCTTTATATGTCTGTATACTAATTACACACTTATATTGTACTTGTGTAAATTATTTAATACATATAGTTCACTCTCAAATAAAGATTTTATTAAGTCCATCCTATTAAATATTTGACAGGGTTTTTTTTTTTTTTTTTTTTTTTTTTTTTTTTTTTTTTTTTTTTTTTAATTCTGTATATTTGAAATTATTTCGAGTTTTTGTTAAAAAATGTTTGTCCACTTTCAAGCTGGCACTTTTAATAAACAACATAAAAAGCATATTTACAATTACCCCGTGATGCATTTAACATTGCTTTGGAAGAGTTTATCAAATCTAAAACTAATTGCATTCTAATTTCTGCAAATATCAGTAGAAGAATTAAAAGTCCCTAGTTGATAAGAACAACTTAAAAATAGAATCACTTGCGACTAACAAGTTCTGTATTTTGAATTGGTATCAAAAGAATATTTTATCCGTTAGATCTTTAAAATAAACATTATAAGTATAAAAGTTCTGAATATCCAAACTCCTTCATTTTTAACGTTTTGTTTTTTATATGGTTTACGAAATGTTTATCTAATAAGTACAATTTCAAATAATTGAATTGTTTAAAATAAAAATGTTTAGTATTGTTTAAAATAAAAATGTTTAGTAAAGTAATAATAAAATTTATTGTTTTATCTAAGAATACCTAATAACTTGGATCTATAAAGGAACAGAAAATTATTGTGTTTATTCGTGATTCTGTAATATAATAACAATTACGAAATCAAACCATGGACATTGTTGCTAACAATTTTATACTATTACTTTGTTTAAAAACAAGCCTAATTCACATCTTATATAGCAACAATTTATTGTGTGTATTTTTATTAGCTCGTTATAAAACATCTGCTTTAGTCAACAAATGGATTTTATTCAAATAAAGGTATAGGAAGTAATAACTATGGATTTAGGAGAAAAACGTTCATTCCAAGGACTAAAGCAACATAAAGACTTGTATTAATGCATCGTAGCACTAAAGTATTTTACAATGTTTGGTCAGCAAATACTTCTAAGAGCTAGCTACAAACAGAATGTGGAATGTAATAATATCCTTACAAATAAATATGTAGAGCAGATTGGTATTTGTTTCACCTATAAAAATATTAGGTTTAATTAATCATATTAATTGAGGTGTTCCTTTTATTAAAAATAATTATTTAGAAGCACAATAGGAATTCATGGAGGCTGTGATCTATGTTGGTTATTTTGACGTTAATGTTGCTTTAAAGATAAACCTAACAATGTTAATAGCAATTATCTCTTGCAAAGTCTCACAAACTGTGAATTGATAACCACAATAACTTTTAAAGAGATATTTGTAATCCTGTTGTAAAAACCAGCGAACCCAATGACCACCATATTACAACATACAACTAAAAACTAATTTTATTTTGAAAGTACATTCAATTTCAGTTTTATAATACGCCAACTAATCAGTTTCTCCTTTATCTCTTACCTTACATTTTCTGGCGTACTCCAATTATCAATGTAAATTAAAACCAATTATACATACATTCTAAGCACAAACCAATATTAATACGTGGAGAGATTGTAAATATTTCAAAGATAAACGTATGTACAACACAAGCAGCGTTTTAACAACGTGAAGAAGATACCTAAAAAAAGATTAGTTATTTGACGTATTAAAATACGAAATTAAATTTTCACTAATATTTGAGCTACCACAGTGGAATATAAATTAATTGGATAAGTCTAACCTGATAAAAAAATTAAAAATTTCTTCATTCAAAATAATTCCAACCCCAATACCAACTGTATTTTTAACTTTATAACTACGCACTTTACAACTTTTAAAACGTGGAGGAAAATTACATCGTAAGACGTGGTCATTAAAAATTATATTTTTTAAATAATATCTTTAGTAATGTTATAATTAATGTGCCATACACAGATTGTGTAGAATTAGCTTTTTTTAACTAAATTTATAGCTTTTCAATATTTGACTAATTGTGGGAATTCCTGATTACCTCCGGAAATCGAAGCTGACAGCAACGTTATATTTGATTAATGTAATTTATATTATTAAATAATAAATCGTTCATTCCCTTTAATTCCCATAGGGTGGTATTTTCAACTTAAGGGGTAATCCATCTAGCCTGGTGCATGAAGCTTAAAATGTCTTATATTTTCTGCTGTTGTTTAAAGGCGAAAAACCTCGCTACATAAAAAGGAAAAAATGACATAAAATAAAGACCATTATCTCTCGAATACTGTACTATAATACTGTCGAAAGTGAAAAAAAGTTGTCAAGAGACACCTTATGAGAGAAAAAAGAGAAGGACCTAACCCAAGACTACATGAAAACAGATGTAGATCCAGCTACAATTCTTCTGTATTTCCATAAATGTCATATAATGTCAGACAAAAAAATAAATGTTACTCAAGACGACTGAACAACCCCGGGATAGAGTTGCAATTTAATGTAATTCTCTAGAGTTGCTTTCAATTGAAGTTTCCAATTACCTCCAAGCTATTGACTATTTTAATAAAAACAGATCTCTATTTATGTTCATTCGCAATAAATGTAAAAACAAAGGGAAATAGATAAATCCATATATGCTTCGGTATTTTGAACATTGCCATACAAAATTACGTTAGGTTTTTCAATTTATGTATATAGAATACACAATCAGTAATAACCCAGATGGGTTCAGTATTGATTTACAGTTTTAGTAAAAGAGTGGCTGTGTATAATATTTAGATTATTTATTGAACAACTATCCCCTTTGATGTTATAATATACAAATGAGAGTTAAAGTTATCGACAAATTGCAGATTACAAGAACAAAATTAACGGTTCAAAAACATTTCACCCACCCATGCCCTAAACAAATAACAAACTAAAACTATTTCCAAATATATTTAAATAGGAGCTAAATATTCTTCTCATGTGCTATTAAATTTAATATTAAATGCGTCCTCGCCGTAAATATTATGTGATTAAATTCAAGATACTATGACGGCATTTATATTTTTTAGAATCCATAAGTAAAACATCAAGAACCCTTATAATGTCATGCATGTGTCTGTCAGCCTGTTAATCACAATCAGTCTACAAGGACAAAGACGATATTTCAAACTTTGCACTTAAATTCTTTGTACTGACTCACAAATAAGATAAATATATCGGTAACAAAACAACACCTGAAATATGTGGCAAAAATTATTCAGTTGAAAACCTTTTTTTAATAGTATATGTGGAGGTATCAATTAAAACTAGAAGTTGATATAATTATGTATGTTTATTTAACGAAAAATTTATATTTTGCTGCTATACTAAATTTTAAATGTTAAATAAGATGTCCTCCTAACTTAAACACGGTGTGACCTAAGAATCTGAAAACAAAATTATATAGATTTATAATTAAATTGCATTACGAAATCAATATATTTTATATACTTCTTTGTATAACGAATACAACCTAATTTCAAAACCTAAAATTAAAAATTCAAATGTATATCTTTAAAACAACACTAATTCATAAAAGGCACTTTATTTTGATAAACAAATTCTTACGTATGTATATTCACTAGAATGTAAGTAAGAAAACTGACAATTAAAAAAAAAATGAAGTTTACTTTACGACCACTCATTATATTACAACGCTTTAAATTTTTTTCGAAAATTGTCAAATGTGGCTATAGTTTTTTTTTGCAAATTTACTACAGATTTCTAGTGTAAAAATACACATATTTCGTTCAATTGCCGTGAAGATCTTATGATTTTTAACCCTATTTGTTGCATTATTAGTAAAAAAAAGTTTAAACCCAAAATTCTATTTTTTGATGTTAGGAAGTACTTCTAATGCTACTTACACACTGCCATTTCGATAGTCCTTTCATTTCTGAGCATTTTCATTTTTATACGAGCCATATAGCTAGAGGTATTAAAAAATGGTGTAGCGATACACTCAAAATGCATCAGAAATGCACTTTTACAGCTAAGCTCCATTCCGGTTTTACTCATTTTTGCGGTTTCCCACTCAGTTGCATGTAAAAAAAAAAAAAAAAAAAAAAAAAAACCCCAAATTCTCCAGTTACACCACTTTAATATTATAATTCCCTCTACTAAAGTAGGAAAGTATATAATGTAACGACTATCCATAAGTAATTTGTTTATATAAATAGTATATTAGCGGAATGCTCGAATAATATAAATAGTATTTTAGCTCGAATGATCTTAAACCGAATTCGAAATATTCAAATCATATAAATAGGTTCGTATGTATATATTTCCTGTTTTACTTAATATTAAATCGAAAAAAGGAATTTCACATTTATATACATAAAGCTCTGTGTGTGTGTGTGTGTGTATATATATATATATATATATATATATATATTATACTCAATAGGAAATTGAAATATAAATTGAGATTCAGTTTGCATCGTCAAATGTTGTGTACCAAGGATATTGGATTTTTCAATATTAATACCTTTTAAAGATTATGTATGAAGATATATGTGTCTTTCAGTACCACACTCAAGAGATAACAGACGATATTAATATAAGTAAAAACAATATCTGTAAATAAAGAGTACAACCATGTGTATCTTCATTTAAGTGTTACCTTCATTAACCTCATTATTTATGGGCTTATATAAAAACAAATTTCTTTCGTCTAAAAGCTTTCAAATTTGGTTTGGTTACACTATATTCATAATATTTCTTCCTTTATTTGGCAACACGAAATGGACAACTTGAATGAGTTTTCACTAAATTAAAAATAAATATCATTATTAAACTTACTCAGTAAATTTCTCAGAAATGTATAATACTTTTAGTTATAGATGTTTATACAGATAATGGTTTTAATAAAACTAAATTCACATAAAATACACTAATAACATATACCTACACTATACTCGTTGTCATCCGGCATATATGGAGAAAAAAAAAAAAATACCCTCAATAGAGCAGATAGACAAGGTAGTAAGCAAATCAATTTTTAAACTACATACATAATACAATAATTATATGAAGTGAAAAACATACGACCTACACTGGAAATTGAACCCAGGACCTATGGCTTTACGCGCCAACGCTTTACCGACTGAGTTATCCCTGCTTGACTTTGAAAGTACATTTTTTAACTTGAAATAATAATTCAATTAATCTTGGTAAAAAAAAAAATTGTGTAAGTGTTAAAACCAATCAATTAAATTACATAAATAATAACACATTCTCCTCTTGATAAAGGATATCCTGAGACCGTAATTAAAACCAAATTAATTAGAGTAAAACCATTATATCTGATCCAAGTTTTAATAATGTTGCTAAATGTACAACTAAATATACACAAGGGTTGCAGAAGTTAGGTAATATATCTAAAAACGTTCATAAGGATCTGAGTATTTAATAGAAACCATAAATATCTCTTTCAAGCCTCTTCGTGTTATTTAAAAAAAAAACGAAATTTAAAGGATATTACTGTAAATTACAGAATATAACAAATCCTACGTTAAAATGTCAAACTTGCTCTGTAACGTAGATTGTGCAAAATTATTTCTCCATTAATTTTATTTAAAACCGTGTTACTGATAAATCTGACTATATAGAAGGCAAATTAAATGTAATTCATACAATCTAATAACCAATTATCATGTAAGCACTGTCCTTTAGACTATGGTGGACGAACATGTTATCCATTACGTATTAGAATTACTAATCACAATTTCGAAGTAGTCCACAAAAACAAGGACAAACATTACATGGAATGGAACATAGCCAAATTTACGAACAAAAGTTTAGTTTAACAGGTATAAAAAATCATAATTTTGAAAATAAAGATAAATGTTTTTAGATCAATTATTTTATGTTGGTTGGAATACTGATAACGAATATCTTCTTCTATTTATTTAGTACTGGGTAAATTAAAGTAACTTAGATTGTAACTTAAAAGGGTTAAGTTAAAAAGTATTAAAAAAATCACGTTTAAAAGTTTTTAATTGAACTTTCGTCTAAAAATATTTGTATATACGCTGCCTTACACTCTAGTCTAAATAACGATTATTTTTTGTAGGTTTTAACAGGCTTTTGGAAGAAGGGATAATGAGACTAACTCATGGTACTGACAAGATTAGTGTGTGGTAATGATAATGGTAATGTTCCAGGTTGGTTTTACCTATTAAAGTAATCCCGTATAACCCACTTGGAAAACCAATCCACAGTGAAGTGCGTGACTTCATTATCCTCCACAAATAGAATTCCAATACAGACAACTCAAATAATACTCCTAATTAACACCAACATGTTAACCATACTAATAATTGTGATTAACAATACTCTTCGTAAATTATATTTATTGCTCTTATTTACAATTTCAGCAATTATCAATTAAATTAAATCAGTAAAACTGAAATTACCGTATTCCTACACGTGACTAGATTAGAAAAGTACAGTAAAACAATTGACGTTAAGGCCAACTGCATTAAATACCAAATAAAATATTATATACGTTTCCTAATTATAACTGATTATTCGATGTGTGTAAAGGTGAAAGATAATAGTTTTATACGAATCCAACTATTGATTAAAAGTATTCTCCACTTCAGGGGCACACTTAAGTGAGTACGGACTTGACAGATCCGAGACTCAGCTGGATCTACACCTCTTTTACGACTTCTTGAGTTACATTTTTCTCTTTCATCTTTTCCATCTGGTCTCTCTTAATAAACTCTTGGTCTTTTCCGACCCTGACACTATTAGAGTATTTGAGAACTAGAGCTCTTTATTTTACACTCTTTTCTTCCCTTACTCATTAGGTGACAAGTAAACGACAAGTAAAAAAATCTACGTTTGTAATCCAATTTCAAATGTAAAAAGATTTCAAATTTACGACAAATCATTACACATGAAAAAAAGTCATGGTGTGAAGAAAAAGGATATGTATGGTAAAATTTACGTTATTAAATGTTGTAACAATTTTATGTTGTATGTTAACATACAATTTATTTATTGTCATTACATATTTGTTTGTTTGATTTCAGATAAGATATGTGGGATCTTGTATGTGTAGAGTTTAATTATAGTATGATTGTGTATATGTGTTTTGTATGTTTGCCTGTACGTTTATATACACATACATAGGTATACGTAAGGATATTTGTATGGGTATGTTTTACAAGTTCAAATTATATATTATGCCTTTATGTGGCAATTTTTGTGTGTATATAAATCAAGAATTTTTATTAAATCCTATAATTATAACCATTAAAATATCATGCATAGAAAGATTTTAACCCCACACAAGTTTTTTAATCTCCGGGTGTTCTTCTTTCATATTTATTTAACATTTTACTACTTAAAATAAGTTCTTTTTTAAGTATTAAGCAGGTTATGTACGTTACTTAATTTGTAATATTTCTGTTTAGATCAATAGTAATATCCATACATTCGTGTTATTATTACTTTTGATAAATTAGCTTTTGAAATTTAATATGTTGTGTGTTTTAAATTAAAAATCTTATCGAGTTATTTTTAAGAACCATCTAATACAACGTGGCTTTCTTTATAAAATCTGCATCCTCATTTTTGTTAATCTATAAATGAGTCTTTTTAATACAGCCTGAAATTTTATTGTGACTTTTAATTACTTAAATTAAAATCAATTTTAATCATATGAAGTAATAAACCAACATTTTATAGTAGAACATTAATAAAAGATTTTTTCTAATATTAATCAAATATTTGTATTTGTAACATTTAAAATAATATTTTTTATTTAAAACATGTGTTGAATAATATGTACATTGGATATAACATCACATAAAGGGGGAAGGAAAAAAAACAGAAGAGAAACGGACAAAGAGGGGAAGGGTATAAGTAACATTTACAAGGTTATCCACATTTGTTGTCCGAGAGATTAGGAGAGGGCGTTATATTTGTTTGAGAGAGAGACCACGTTTGTTTTCAACTTCACAGCTAATTTAGTGAAAAATAATTAATACTATTGTGTATGTGAGATTTAAAATTAGCTGAGAAAAAAATTTGCTTTGAAATTACATTTAGTATGTCACTTAGGTCAGTTAGTAGAGTCCAATGAAGGTACGAAATATTTACATTAATGGCTAGACAAACAGTTCTCAAGGTGTGTGTGTGTGTGTGTGTGTGTGTGTGTGTGTGTGTGTGTGTGTGTGTGTGTGTGTGTGTGTGTGTGTGTGTGTGTGTGTGGTGTGTGTGTGTTTAATTAGTAGCAACCCACCTAAGTGTAATAGAATGTACATTAAAAGTACTGTTAATTTCTTTCTAACAGGTTGATGGTTCTTGAGGTAAATACATTTGCTACTCTGCCTTAATATAGTGATACTACAAATAGTTTGTATTAGGTATAGATATACACCTAGCTGATGCTGACTGAAAACCTGTTGATAAAGTATATTAAGTTAAAAATGAAGAATAATTTTGTAAAACATGATAACAGTAATAAAAAGAAATATATTTAGCTGACATAAATATATCCAGAGAAATAACTTCTTTCATTAACCATTTAAAAGTTCATAAATCTACAACGATTTAACGTTAGAATGTTTGAAAACATAGACACACATTATTATTTTCTTCAAATTTACGAGAATTTCGGTGAAAACAAAGCTTGGAAAAGATTTATTTTATATTATGTACAATGGATTTATTGTTTCAAAATAACTGAACAATTATAAAGCTTTTATCCTTGAAACAAGGAACACTTCCTTGAAGTATTGCCAAATAATTTATATAAGTTAGCAACATTGTATTGTTTGATAAGGCAAATAAATGCCAACGATTCGGAATATTAGTTTTATTTCAGCATAATAATTAAAGCTACTTGGCAGAAAATTGTTTATTTTATATATACAATGACATTATTATAATTTTTCATTCTACTAAAATAATGAATAGGCGTTTTCTGAAATGTACACATTTTCAAAACAAATACTGTAGTAATAAAAGACACAAAATTAATTAAATTTAGTTTACTTAATGATAAGTACTTTTACACTTAAAACACTGTATATTTCAAAACAGGTTTATTGGGCAGTAATTTAAATAGATAAACTAGAAACCAAGTAATTGAATTTAATTTGTAGTTGTGTTGTTAATTATTAGTTAGTGTTTATTATTACTTTATTAGAACTGTTTAAAGTTCATTATTGGATGTGATCTCCTGGGAAAATACAATAGAAAAGTTACACCTCCGAATTTTATTCCGGTTTATTTCTACCGCGATTTTTGTATTATTACAATTTTGATTGCTTATAACTTAAACACGAAGGTATTTATCGAAAAACGGCTTTCACCATCGGTTTCCCTGTAAAACTTTTACATAACAATCATGTATCACATGTACACTCTCCTATTAAAAAAAAATTATTTAGATTCAATATGGCGGACAAATATTTTACATATACTAAAAAGTATAATTTTTATAGATCCGCTTTTTTTTCTCCCTTCAAGTAGCTCTCAGTTATGCAATATAAGCCTATACATAAAAATAATCCTGTAATATATGACCTGAAATAAGTAAATATTATGATTTTTTTTTTACAAGTTCAAAATTGTATTTATTTTTCTCCAGTAATAATAACAACTACTTGTCGGTCTAAAAATAATAATAACTACAAATGTTATTATATCAATAATTATCTTGTTTAAATATAAAATAGATTTTTGTTATCATCATTATTTTGCAATATAATGTGTTATTAAATGTAAATAATCCGGGTGAATCTTAGAATGGACAAACAGATTTTCACGCAGAAGTTGGATGTACATCAAAACTTCAAAATTTTAATAGTATTTTAATCAACTTATTTCAGAACTTGTAATTTTGATCTTACGGTTAGTTTAATTTAAACTACTTATATTATGTATTTTTTTATCCTTCCATAGGAGGTAGGCTACCTGAAAATAAAAATAAAAGATCACAATTTTAATTAAATTGTAAAACAAACATTATTATTTAATGGGTTGAAAGTTATAGAAACATACAAAAAATTTAAAACAATTGATAAATTAACAGAATATTATGATGTATCAAAGCTAATGATCTATAAAAAATACAATGTCAGAACTACTGAGAAATATATTTAACTTTTAGTATAAGGAAGAATGAAAATAATATATTTTAAAACAAATTAATTTTAAATAAAATTAGTTAACTAACCTAGGATATGACGTGTCATTATATACTTTAATTAAAAAATCAGAATAAGTAAACATTGTTGACATTCAATTGCGTACAAAACAGTAAGATTTATCAATTAATTTGTTTGATGGAGAGGTGAGACTCGTCAAAAAGTAAAACATAAACATGTTCAAACATACCTTTGCAATCACAAAGTATATTATTCATAGAAACAAAATTCATAAATAAGTAATTTGTAAAACCAGTTTAGAATTTTAACAAATAACAAAGTATAGATTTAGAGTTTAGAAAAACCAAAGTAAGTTTGTTTAAAAAATTATTAACTCTTGGATTAACATCTATAATATGCCATTCTGCCAGTTAACAATTATATTAAATGGTGATATTATAAATCATGACCAGTTTTAAATGTTAATATATTAAAACGGATGCTATATTATCTCTCCTTTAACATACTTTGTTTCTATCTAAGGAAGACTCGCTCCTTTTTTTCACGACTGGGAGCCATTCCCTCGGGTGTTGTGTTTGTTACATTTGTGTCGACAACTGGGATCTTATATTCTATTTATGTCTATATTCGTTTTACTTGTCTCGACTACCTGACCCTCTGAGACTTCATTAGGATACACTTTTGCTACTTTTGAAAAAGTTGGCCAACTACTTAGTTTTAATTATAGACAATTTACAACTAAAAATGAAAAGTAATGTGAAATAATATTAAGTAAATAATATATCATATTAAATGTTGAGCTTGACTTAATGAGAAAAATTATACAGGACAATAAACAAACGTGAACACAATTCTCATAAAAAATACGCCTAAGTATCAGACGTAACGACAAGGTCGTCCTCTCCAGCCATACATGAGCTACACTAACCAAACTATAACTGATTCTAATGTAACTATAATATATTAGTTTAAAAATTAATATTCTTAATTAACTTTTAGGAGACATGATTAAATTAGTTTTTTAATATATGTACATTTTAATGTTTTTTTTCTAAACAAGTAGAAAATAAACATTCATTTATTTGTGTATGTTATTGAATTCTTAAAAATTATAAATTAATAGATGCAAAATCGCTTTATTCATTATTTGAATAGAATGATGCAGTAAAAAATTTATAAACTTCAATGTTTTTACTATTTTTTTTATTTATTTTTTTTAAATAATCCACAAGAAATTAAATGTTTGAATATGAAGTATTGATTTTATACTTAAATAGTTGTTTTAAATCCCCGCGCCTTCATAAGAATAAGTGTTGCGATTTCAACCAATATATTTTTAATATTTTGATGTCAAATAGTTAATTCTTCAAGCTATTGTATACTTATCACATTTTTCAAAAACAATCAAATACATAAATGATTGTGGAAAAATATTTTTATTTCTGTAATAATTTCTTATTGAATGAGAAAAAAAAAAAAAGAAAAAGAAAACTGTTTCTTACAAAGTCATAACCCATACAAAAACATTCTTCTTTTCAAGAAATGTCTTCCGTCAGATAAACAACTACTGTATTTGATATTTCCTCGAAATTTAGTTTTAACTTTGTTATTTTACTTTTCTCATTCTACTACCCCTAAATTCTTAGCAAATGTCTCCCTTGTGGCTACTAGTATAGGGAGTGTCCCACAGTATATTCTTATTGTATTCGGTAGAAAAACATTTCCTTCGAGGAACAAATGTTTTCTAATTAAGGTTGTCAAACTTAATTTTGTTCCAATAACGACTATGAATTATATTTTATTCCCTTTAAATTCCAACGATAATAAGAAATAAAGATAATAACAATTAAGATAATATCGAATTAACGACGAACACAAATACATATTGATTGAAAATAAATATATAAAGTGATTCGTATTTAAGCAATCCAAGTCACGAATGTGTTAAAAATGTAATATTTACCTTTTGCAAATCAGTCGACTTGATTTAGATTTGTATGAATTTAGAGAAGTAAAAAATAAATCATTTGACGTATTTAAGAAAGGTAAATATTACATTTTTATTCATATATAAAGTTTATCCAAAATAAAAATTTTAAATTAGTGAAATTACATGATTTTAAAAATTAATCTTTAGTCAGTGTAAATATAAGGATGTAACAATTGAATATGATATCTATAAAGGACCACCAAATAGAAGAAAACCTAATGTTCCACAACGAACATTATACCGGGTGTTCAACAGGAAACCCCTTATTATTTATTTTATTAATAAACGCAGAACAATGAAACTTTAGGATTACGTCCTCACTGTAGTTACCGACTTTTTGGTCATTTTAACTGTCTTTTTTCGCTTTGGGAGGACGTCCTGTGGAGGAGGTCTAAAAAATCTTAAATGTAAGCATAGGTCGAATTATACCTAATTTTAATGGTCTTGGTTAGAGGAATACATTGCCGCAATCCCGAATGAAAAAGGACCATTAGTTTGGAAATGGCAGCCTCTTAAAAGTTTGTTAACTTCACGTTGCGGAGATATCAGTAATGGTCGATTTAATTGTTTAAAAACGTTAGGAGTGCACAGATGTAATTGGGAACAATTATCATTATTAATAAAATTGAACACACAGTATGTTAGTTGTTTATGTTTAAATTACTTACTTTGCAAGACAATAATTATAAAAAAATAAACAAACCTTGGAAGGTATTACAGAAGGTGTCCGAAGTGGTGTCCTTGTGTAGCTTGGCAATGTGCCATGCGCTGGTAGTACCCTATCATGACATGATCAATCATTTCTGCCGTAATATTGTGTGCCTCTTCTACTATTCGTTCCTTTAACGCTTCAATGTTGGCCGGCTTAGTTTTATAAACTTTACCCTTCAGAACGCCAAAAATAAAATAAAATCTAAGCGTGAAAGGTCAGAGGATTTTGGTAGCCACTCAATTGTACCCCTTCTACCAATCCATCTGTCCCCAAAGATGTCATCTAACAGTTCTATGACCGCAAACCAAAATGAGGAGGGGTCCCATCTTGATGAAACCAGATAACCTCAAACTGAGGGTCCAGTAGTTCCCTTAAATGTGGTGGCATTTAAGTTCCCTTCTATGAAATACGGACCCACAACACGAGTACCAAGCATTCCTGCCCAAACATTTACTTTTTGTGTGTGTTGTGTGTTGTGATTCTGCCATCCACAGTGGGTTTTCTTGAGACAAGTACGTGAATTATGTCGATTCACAGTACCATTCAGACAGAAACTTGCCTCATCAGAAAACAAGACAGGTTTTGCAAAGTGTTCATCGAGAATACATTTGTGCATTATAATTTCACAGTATATCAGCCACCAGTCTGGGTCATCTTCATTCAGTTCTTAGTGAAGTTGTATCTTTAATGGATGAAATTTGTTTTCTTGAAGTATTTTTGGATGGAACCTGTACTAACACCTATGCTGATTTTCTAATAGAGGTGTGAGGATTTTCCACGAAATACTGAAGTGTTTCAAGGGCCATTTCTTCTTTGGTTGCTGATTTTGGCCGACCGGATCTTGACCGATCTATTACAGAACCGCTTTCTCTAAAGCGCTGTACGGTCTTTAACACTGTTGATTTTTGAATAGGTGGTCAATTGGGGCAAGTTTCATTGAACAAGCGGCTTACCTCCTCATATGAACGAGTTCTATCCCCATAACCCCCATCATCAGAATGGTTTTTCGCTCTGTCTCACTAAGTGACATTGTAATCTAATGTGAAGCTTACTAAAAATGAATATCCCAAACTAATGTAATACGTTGTCAACCAAGGTGCATAGCTTAACATGTACGAGAGATAAAATCGGACAAACCACCAAGGGTCAGTGGCTATCAATAATCTGAATTAGCAAGTAACGTTTTGCCAAGAACGTTATTTGCCATTGCATTAGCATTAAAATCAAACAAACTTAAGAGGCTGCCATTTCCAAACGAATGGTCCTTGTTCAGTCGGGATGTGTTCCTTTAACAAAGACCTTAAAAATGAGGTATAATTCAGGTCGAGTAACTACAGTGAGGACGTATCCTAGAGTTTAATTGTTCTGCGTTTATTACTAAAATAAATATTAAGGGGTTTCCAGACTTTTTGAACACCCAGTATTTATCTTCGGTTGTTACATGTCCAAAAACCACCATCAGGGGCTAATTTGTAGAGAGTACAGATATGACAACTCAGCGGTAACGTAGTTGGATCCACATCTTTCTACATGTAGTCTTGTGTTAAAAGCTTCTCATTCCTCTTTCTTATCAGGTCTGTCTTGAGCAACTGATGTTCTTTTCAGACTTCTCATCTTATTACAGCATTAGAGGGTTAGATTTCTTTATTTTATACTCTTTTTATTTTTATTTTATTATACTATATATTTTTAAGGCGATGCGATGAAGTAACAAAACGTCGTGTTATAATAAGGTATAGAATTTTTGTGGTTTTTATTAGTTGATTGAAATTCTCACACGTGTTGATTATTTCAGGTGAAGATATGACGAATAACGTGTAATTATAATATTATTGTATTTATCATTTTTCATTATTAAGTTCAGAGCTCAAATAATAATTTATTGAAAAATTAAATTTGTAAACTAATTAAAATACATTTTCCTTTGTTGAAAGCCGTTATAGTTTCTATTTTTGTGATAACATTGTGAACGAATCATAACATTTAGAGAATTTACATTTAGATTAAAAACAAACGTCAACTAGTATATTATATATCAATTTTTAGGTATGAATACAGTTATTGGTGCATAGCAATTTACAATAAATTGTATAAAAGCGGCAACGTGTCTCGTGAAATGTAACACATTGTAACTACGTTTCTATTTTATATTTTTATAAAGCATGGATATTCATTATAAACACATTTTGACTTATCAGGTTTTCATTACATTTTCCTATTTATTGGCTGAAATATAATTCAGTTTTGGATTATGAAATGAAATAAATATATTAGAGATGGATTCAATTATTGTTGATACATGCCGTTAAATATCTCTTTTTATGGGATTTGGTTTGACATATGGATTTAACTAATCCATATTAAAATATCCGTTGTTAATAATCTTTCCATTTGTTTAGAAAAATGACATACATTTGTTGTTACGTTCAATTCTCTTTTTTTATAGTTAGTTATGTATAATTAGTTATAAAGATGTTTAATGATCCATTGAGAGAAAGCGATTTGTCGAACCTACAATCCTCCCCCCTCCAGTTTAAATAATTGTATTAAGAAAATAAATTGTGTTGTAAACCGAGTTTTTAATTTATAGTAATGGTTGATATACTAAAAACCATTGTATTGTATATTACGTCTTGCTGTTTAGAAGCAAAAAAACATTCAGTCAACATCGCCCTAAAAAAAAAAAAAAAAAAAAAAAAAAAAAAAAAAAAAAAAAAAGATTTAAATAAGGAGTATTAGAGTATTCCCAGTAATGGAATACTCTAATAGCGACAAACCCGGTAACACAAGGAGAGATCTGATAAGGAAAAGAGTGATATAACCAAAGACTGCTTGAACATAAGGTGTAAATCTCCATCTACGACCCCACGGGTTTGTCAAGCCTGTATTCACTAAAGTACGGTTTTAAATAACCTTATCTACAAAGAAACTTTTCACTTGCTACGTTCATTAATTACTTATTTCTGCTTTGAAAAAACATAGTCTCATCATATTTATATATTCAATAATAAATCCATTTGATGTCCATTGGAAAGCAGTCTCACGAACTGTTACTATCCTTCCGGTCAAGTTAAATTTATCTACTCTTTCCACATCTATCTTTTTGTTACGTTGGATTTATTCTTATCTTTTAAAATATTTAATAACAAAACAGTTTTAACTCCAATCCCTGTAGTGAATTTTTATTTTCATTATGAAATTGAAATGACAAACATCCACCGGAGAATTTTCAATTCTCACGAAAAGTAAATATTGTTACCTATCACTATTCAAGCGGAGGTAATAATAGAATCTTGTGTATTCAATTTCAATATAAATATTATTTCTACATCCGTTGAAAAGTACAAAACTGAAATTTTATTTAAATAAGGTTTTTCTGTTATTTCTAAGTTTTGAATACTTCTGTTTACATTTATAACCAAACGTTTTCTTTATTCACTGCTTATCATAGCGAGTGTACCTTTTAATAGTAAAACTTTACAGTGAAAATCAACTATTTCTAGATCAGTGGAGTAATATTGATGTTATGAACATAATGAAAAACTTAATAAGGTGTTTACTAACAACTAATAGTTTGATTAAAGACTATTAATTTATCCAATAGATTTCATTAAAATTAAACTCATTATACTACCCGGATTTTATAGTACAATACAGTATTGTGAGAATGAATTTAATTGAGTGACAATAAATTCAGGTTGTGAAACATACGTAAATAAAATTCATAACTATTTCTAAAACGAAATTGCAAACGAGATTTTTTAGTTGATGAATAGTGACTCATAATGTGAATTAGACGATGGTCGAGAAGCATAGTAGGATTCAGACTACTACGATATAAAACTAGGGATACATAGAGACCCTTGGGTGCTCGGTTTTTCTTTACCGAAGTAATAGAGTAAAAGTTTTAATGTAATTCAGGTTTTACAAGCTATTTGATAATCATGATTTATTGTCCATCATTTGTGTGTGTATAAACTAACAAACGATGTTTCAAGAATATAAATAAACTACTGTCAACAAGTGATAATGAAAGAACATTTCCCAAAACCACAATAAAACATTAACAACACAAAGACTGTATAGTTATTTTTATTCTACCTTATTTACGTTTCAATAGCACTGCTATCATCTTCAGAGATACAATACACACTCTAAAAGCGATGTATTTGTAAAGAGTGTGTATAGTACCTCTGAAGATGATAGCAGTGCTATTGAAACGTGCATAAGATAGAATAAACATAAATAAACATTCTTTGTGATGTTAGTGTTTTATTGTAGTTTTAGGGAATTTTATTTCTTTGTACATTCACCACAGTGCTCTAGTGATTCACATGAAGAAGTGGTCAAGCTAAAACATGAGAAATATACAAATAGCCAAAACATAGCCCAGTAGTCCAGAGAGATCTTAAAATTAAAACTAGTAATCTAAATTACAGGACTAAAGCTAGATCTGAGGGTCAAAATAATTAGATATATTAATGAGACTTACCGTCACAATAGTCTATATTCGTAGTTATATCACTACGGCCGTTTCGGCTATTCAGTCATTTTCGAGTGTTTTATGCTGGGTTTTCCCGTTGTTTTAGTTTAAAAAATCACGAACACACGACACATAACAAACACACAAGTTCTTTAAACATTTAATACACGATACAGTAGGCCCACTGTCACAACGCGCACTGTCAAAATAACTACAAAGAAACGACTGCGCGCAAAACCACAAATCACATAAATAGTTACCAACACATGTGGTTGTGAAAGACAATACATTGGCAAGACAAAAACTTATAAATGTAAGAATTAATGAAAAAAATAATATTAAACGCCTAGTAGACAAATAAAAATAGCAAGAATACACACTTAGTTTAATTTATTTTAATCCATCAATTTATAAAACAATCGGTTAACCATCATTACACAATCAATCGGTTTTCCAATTATAAAGATTACAATGTTCGTTTTATATTGTGAGATATTCAACATAATAATAATAATCTGCATGTATAATTACAAACTAAACTCTACAACGTGCTCAGTGTATTGTATATATATTTTTAGGTTAATCAGTATAAATTTTTATTTAGTTATAACCACCAGTGACGACAAGGAACACTTTTCAAACCTAAATAGAGAACTGTTGTTAGTGAAATGATTTTTATCTTGATTAATTTTTTTGCATATCCTGAGAATCTATTAATAGAAATAATGAAACAGTTATTTAATTCCACAAATTAGCTTTATTGAGCGACATATGTTTCGCCGTTACGTATTTTGAAGCTACTTGAAAACAAAACAAGTCCAAATAACCAAAATTGAAAGAGAAAGGAAATAATACTATTATTTTAAAAAATATGTTGATTTTTTCTCAGTTGACAGATAATTTTGAGTTAGTAAAATAACATAGTTTCGAAAACAGAGGTTTTTCATGTAATCAAATTTATCAACCTTTTCTTCATTAGAAGTATCATTGATTTGACCATTTGTGCTGTTATTTCAAAATCTGAAACTGCTGTACCTCTTTACATTTATAGTATCGTAGTACAACACAATTACTTAGTTTTGAAAAGGTATAGAAGAAAGCGACCAAGCTCAGTTGTGAACTATTAACGGAATGATGACTCACGTATATTTCGATTTCTGTATATTTTGAATTCTAATGAGTGGAACTGTTGCTTAAAATTTTAAAAAAAAATCTAAATTTACAATAATAATATTAATTTTTATGATCTAAACACTGTAGTTTCATATTAATTTATGTAAATTCGGATTTTTTCTCCTAAAAATGGGTTTAGAGTTAAGTATTTCAAAATATTTCCACCGACTTTCCACTTTTTACGAATTAAAGTTAACACATGAGACTCTTAATGTATACATATATCTCGTAGTCAAAAAAATAATATATATATATATATATATATATATATATATATATATAATGTAATTGCATCATAAAAATATAAATTGAGTAAACTTTTCAACTTATCCATCCTCAAAACTAAACAAAAATAAACCAAATATAACAAAAATTACAGTCCTCACTTTTATATTGTTTACACTGATGACCGACGGTACTTGATAGAATTCCATTTTAACAAATAAAAACAATTTTTCTTTTGTAAAATTCTATAATTTACACAAATTTTCTTTTGTAAAATTCAATTTTACAAAAGAAAAATTGTGTTTTATTTGTTAGTCCTAACTTTGCCTAAAAAAAAACAATAAATAAATAATTAAAATGAACAAAAATGTCCTTAATAAGTCTCGTATTATCAAGATATAACTGTAAACTAGCCCTATTGCTAAACAAATTTACATTACACATACCTTTTTCGCATTAAAAATAATTAAGGAGAGGTATTTTAAAAAATCAGCAGGTATAGTAAACATAGTATTATTAAAATGCAATTCCTTTCACGTCACAGTATTTCACTATCTTTTATTCACGTGAATCCTGCAAACGCCTTAATTAAACGATCAGTATTTTATTTGGTACAAAGAGGATTTTAATGAGACGACAGCTCAATTTCTAGAAATGAAAAGTGAACACCAGTCAGCATATAAGCAACCGTTAAGATAATCTGAAGTTTGATTAATTACAGTAGGGTGGATAATTTATTTAATTACTTATTAAGCTTTGAGATACGTGGAAGCAACAACTTAACGCGAAATCCTCTTTGAACCACGGTTTTGGAATGTGTAATTAAGTTATTATTTAAACTGAGATTACCAGAGCCTCGCAGCCCATGGCTGATGATTTGGCTTAAATTTCCAAGTGTAAATTATTGTAATGAAGCCAAAAGCTGAGGCAATCTCATAACAGCTGGTTTAGTGCCCGGACTTGAATGGCAAGATTTCGCTCATCAGTCTCAAATCTAGTTGCGCCTAGTTAATTTCAACCGAATAGGCTGTGGGAGGCGTTAAATTCACAAACTAAACCTGTGAACACAAATTAGCGCTTTAACCTTTTTCGTACATAATCCCCGGTTGATGACCAAGTTAAATTACATTCTTGAAACAAAACTTACCCAATTCTATCTAATGTTTACGTATTGTTTTACTAATATCATTATTTTCAATGAAACTGTTTCACACACAAAATTCTCCTTATACGTTTATGGATGAAATTGATATTTAATAAGTTGCACTTTAATTTCAATTATTTCCATTTTACACTGATAATTGCATTTTTTAACATATCACTGAACTTATATAATAACGAAAAACACTAAGCAAAACTCAATTTAAAATTGTTTAATTTCTTTACAACATTCATCTTTTAATTTGTATTGCATGTCCAATGAAACCAATGTAACGGGTTTATCCTTCATTAGAGAGATTACTGAGTGGACTTTATTAGTAGGTTAGGTTAGTCTGGCGACAGTAGTTTAATAAATCTCCATTTGTCATTTACAACGTATTTATGTCAATCGGGTTAGAATACAATTAAACTGAAACATGGCGTATTTGTCTAAAACTATAACATTTTAGTATGATGCTAAAGTCAATGAGATATTTATAAATAAATGCTTTATTATCGTATGCTGTTAAACACAAATATTAATTAAAATTAAAACATTCTAAAATGAACTATTTTGATTTTTTTAATACTTGATATATTATATATATATTTTTTGTTTTCTCATTTTTTTTGTACATACAAAGAATATGATAAAAAAAACAGAATTTTCGATTATTTTCAGAATAATTTCCTTTTGTGCATTGTTGCAATTAGAGAAATATGGTTTACATTATGCTCCTTCGATTTTTTCTTTAATATAATAGACAAAGAGTTGAACAGTGATTGTAGCAAGTAAACTTATTATCCTTATGTCATCCGTGGATTGTTAGTAATGCAGTAAACTGTATTACTCCTGTAAGTAAACACAATTGCGGTCGCAAATGAAAAATACAGATATACATTGCCATGAACGGGTTATATGTCACATAACGAATCCCAACTTATCTAAAAAACAATGCATTAAAAAAATCTTTTAAACAAAAGTTGACAGGTTTTAAAGAAAAATGCAACTATTTTTTTCTACAGATGAAGGGTATTTCAAGGTGAAATTAGTTTATTTAAAACGTTCACTCGTATGTTTTATGTAACTATGTAAACTATGAAAAAATAATTGTTTGAAAATTGGTTTCATCTGTCCTTAATTTATAAGTTAGTTAATGAAATATTTGAAGATATCAAATATTGCGTTCTTCAAAAACATTACTTTCAGTAAAATTACTACACGCAATAATTGTTTATAAGAAATTCTGTATTCAATATTTCGTTGAAGTTGCAATAGGATTATCAACTAGGAGGAAAAGATTCTGAAAAAATGTCTGATCTTAATCAGGTTTAAAAAACCAATTTTCTCTATTATATGTTTTATTTAAAATTGATATTTATTGAAATTAAGTTTCTAAAGGTCAGAAGTTTTACAAGTGTATATATATCTTTAAAGATGAAGGTTTGACTAAACATTTTCCACACAAACAAAAATTATTGTGTATTAATAAATATTATATACAGTATATATATATATATAAAAAAAATGTCATCTTGAAATTACCATGAAAAAGTCATGTGCGCAAATAATAATATTGTTCTATTTCGCTTTCAAAACAGACAACTTTGGTTTCAAACTTGTTTTTAATGCGATGAATGTTCTCCGATGTCACAAAAGGGTCATCCTGAATCGTAATATCAAAGGGTTGTTTGTCCAATTACTAATTCCCAATTTAATCACTATTTCAGTTACTCGAGCAGATTAAGTCAGACTTTTATTTGACACACATTATTTTAATCACTATAGACAGATAGAATGTGTCAGACAGATAACACACCCGTAGCACATTGTTTCAATTTTTTTTCTAATGCTAAATATTTGCTTTTAATAATATTTTAACGAAATTTTTCTTACTTTAAATTTATATATATATATATATATATATATATATATATATATCATTGTTAATAATTTATAAAACAAAACACATACTCGTTTTACATCAAAAGAATTCAAGGTTACATACGTTACATTAAAAACTTGCAATAAAACCCTGTTGGGTACTTAATCCCAAATATCCCTAAAACTTCAACACCCAATATTACAAGTCATAAAAGTTAATAACCTTGCTATTTACGTGACTTTACTATCCACAATAAAATTTGCTTCAATTTTGCACATGTTACTTAATTAACTTTATACGCTTTAAATCCTACATGTGTGCAAATTGAAAATGAATATTTATAAACTAATTAAATAACAAAGCTCTGTTTTCATAATTATATTATAATATCCATATTTGTAAATTTAGGAGGTTTCTTATCTATTCTAAATTGTAATGGTTTTCTGTTACTTATGTATTTATTAATAATTAAAAAATATATATTATATTTGTTCTATATAATATACTTTACACAAATGCATATATATAAGTTATATAATTAAATTAACTAAATATTACATAAGTAATATATGACAAAACCTTTGTCATATATGTAGCTGTAGGAATTACGATTACTAATCAACAAAACCGCAGTTGCAGTTCTTAGGAATAGGCTTAGACCATAGTTTACTTTTAATGTTAAGAAACAATGTAAGAACAGAGTCTGTCTGGTAACCAGTGAGTGAACATCACGTTACGAGTTCTCTCCAATAATTATTATTATTGTAATTTATTATTATTGTAAAATCTGTTATTGTTTTTAATAAATAAAGCATTTTTTAAAAACACGTTTTTCACAAGAAAAACTATAACTGGCGCAGTCGGTAGGACACTTCGAAGAGATTAAATGAATATTAGTTTCTTTTTAGTATCAACTAATTAACGAAGTGGACGAACAACAACAAGAACGTTTCAGAAGAATTAAGTGCATATTAGTTTTTCTCGGGACAACAGACTTTCAAGGAAGTTAGTGAATATAACATCCGTCGGTTTCGATCGTTAATTGGGAGTCTACAACCGCAGAGCGAATATCTGCAAAGAAGAACGAAGAACGAAGAAAGAAGAACGAAGAACGAAGAACGAAGAAAGAAGAACGAAGAAAGAAAAACGAAGAAAGAAAAAAGAAAAGGATCACGCCTAAGCTGTTCCACAAGTATTTGCAATGACCAAATTATTCACGACACTACTGTGAGTAAAACAAGGATTTTATTGTCTTATTATATTGTTCTGTGATTAAGAACAAAAAGAATAAAATAATTTTCAAAATAATTTTGTAAATAATTTGCAAGTAATATTTTAAATATCTTATTAATTAATTTCAAGTAATTGAATTGTATAAAATATATAATTTTTAAAGTAACGTCTTTTTAAGAATTTTATACAACAGTTGTTTGAAAACTGTAACTTTTTATATCATATCATACTTTAATAATTAATTTTCATTTAATTATCTTGTATAGAATAAGTAGTAAGTTAAGTGATTATTAATAATGGCTATCCCAATTTTAAAAAAAGAATACTTGGACATGATCCCCGAGTACAGTGGTGAACCCTCCATGCTCAATAGGTTTATTTCAATTTGTGAAAAGATAGTACAGAAATTTTACGTAGTTGATAACCCTGAAGATTTCCAGATCGAATATTTGTTTTCATCCATTCTTGCCAAATTGAAGGGTCAAGCTCTAGAAATTGTAGTTAATTCAAATACTTATGCTTGGGATGAGGTCAAAAACATCCTTTTAACGAGTTATTCCGATAAAAGAGATTGCTTTACCTTAAACCTAGAAATGGCGGAGTTAAAACAGGAAAACAGTGAATCACCATTCCATTTTTATGAACGAGTTCAAAAATTACTAAATTTACAAGTAGCTTTTTTCCTAAACAAAGAAAAGACCGTTGCTAAAGACCTTTTAATTGCTTATGTACAAAGATTAGCATTAAGAGTGTTATTAAGGGGATTTCAAGAACCATTAGGATCCTTGATGCGAACAAAAAATCCCAGCTCTTTAAATGAAGCATTAAATATGTTGACCAACGACTTTCAATTTAAAAATAATAAGCTATTTCAATCTAATAGGCAAATGCTACCACCAAAACCTCAAAACCTGCCAATTCGTAAACCTATGAATAATTATTATCCATCCTCTCAAAATCAACATAAACAATTTCCACAAAACAATTCAGGCCAGTTTAATAGACAAAATTATGTAAATCATAGCCAACAACTAAAACCTTTTGTAAATCACACAAAAAAAACAAATCAAATGTATCAACCCACGCCGATGAGCATATCAACTCGCCAAACAGGAAACCCAATTAAACAAAATAGGTTGTATCAAATAACAGGAAAACCAGTTGAGGAGGAAGTTCGTAGTAATTCAGTTGATAAGATAACGGACCAAGTGCAGAGTATTTCATTGACAGAACAGACTGATGACGCTTGCAACTTCACGGAAGACTATCTCCATATCCCGGAAATGCAAAATGAATATGACGTAGATGACTTTACTAGGGAAGACAATGCCTATGGATTTTCACAAGAAAACGAAAACGTTCAGAATCATTTTTTAGGCCTAACCACATTAAAAGAAAATTTTCCAGAATTAGATGGATTAGATGACGACCAATCAATGATCGTGAACTTTGACTTAGAAGAAGACAACGCTGTTAATCAAGAGGAAATCGATGAAACAAATGACCAAACGATCCATTCAAACTTTTAAGGTAACACATCGGTAGAAATTCCAATTTCGGACGAGCCGGTAAATTTTGGTAGAAATCAAATTTTTGTATCAACTGTAAAATACCAACCCAAAGGAGTAAAAATAGTGAAATTGTTTGGAACATCGAAATTAAGATTAATTGTTGAATTGTCTGAAAATAATTTTGAAAACGATATTATTAAATTTATAAAAGAATACCTAGTGCCAAAAGTTAAGTATAATGTTTATTTTGAAAACGATGTCTATGAGAAATTTGCAATATGTGTATCCAGAAACTTTAAGAATTCTAAACTTTGTTTAGTTAAATGTAACACCAAATTAATAGATATAACTAGAGAAGACGAAATTCAGGAAATAATAAATAATTATCACACAAGCAAGACCAACCATCGTGGGATGCAAGAAACGTATGAGCAGATAAGGAGGAAATACTATTGGCCGAATATTAAAGGACACATTCAACATTTTATCAATAACTGTGATATTTGTTTGAAATCAAAATATGAAAGAGTACCTCTGAAATTAGAAATGAATCTTACGCCTACACCTGTAAGACCATTACAAGTAATTTATGTAGATAGTATATCATTAGAGAAAAACAGATTTCTCAGCATAATAGACGGATTCTCTCGTTACGCGCAAGTGTATCGTGTAGGAGGAGCACACGCCACAGAAGTTGCTGATAAACTCCTAGATTATTTCGCACACTACGGAATTCCTGAGCTTATAGTGTCAGACAATGGAACTGAATTTAATAATAGGATAATAAAGGAGATCACTGAACTTCACAAAATAAAAATTCACTTCACATCTACCCAACATCCACCTTCTAATGGATTATGTGAAAGATTCCATTCCACTTTGATTGAACATGTAAGATTATTAAATAACCAAGAAGAATTCAGGAAAGATAATATTGTAAAGAAAGTGAAATATGCAGTCATTGCATATAACAATAGTATACATTCCGTGACTAGACTGACACCTTTTGAAGTACTATATGGACATGTAAATTCTAACAACATCTTAGACATGGACATAGAAAATCAGCTTATCAATGATTATGTAATAACTCATAAGGAGAAGACCAGAAAATTATACGAACAAATTAGACAAGCCAATCAAAAAATTAAGGAAGACATTCAAAACAAAAGAAACCAAAATAAGGAACCACTACCTGAGATTCCAACAGACGTTTATGTAAAGAATGTACAAAAACAAAGCAAAACAAAAAATAAATTTAATAAGGAACAAATATTGACGACAGGTAAGGATAAGAAAACCGCCGAAATTCGAGCCAGGCATTATAACACAAAGAAGAAAATACATTTGTCCAACATTAAGAGACCGAGGAAAACAGCCAAATTTAAGGAAATTAATACAATTAATAATGTTCCAGGTCCTTCCTGTTCCTTAGAGAAGCCATCTCAATCACAACAGAGATAAGAGATATTTCACAGAACCCAGGTATAATGCCAATTGAATTAGGTTTAGCTAAGTTACAAGCATCTTATCATACTTTTATACACTATTATAATTTAAAACCTATATATAATCAGTTAAATAATTTAGAATTGTACTATAATGATGTTTTGACATATTTCAGAAAAAAATGTGTAAACTGTGAACTAGAAGTTGAGCCAAATATTAAATTTGAAATTAAAGAAACAATTAACTATTTTCGGTTCATAAATCACACCAAAAAAGTAATTAAAGAAAAACTAGAAATAATAACTGTACAAAAAGATAGCAATAGAAAGGTAAAAAGAGGAATTGTTAATGGTTTAGGCTCAATAATTAAATTTGTAACAGGTAACCTAGATGCATACGATGAACAGAAATATAACAGTTTTATGGAAGAAGTTAGAAAGAACCAATTTAACATAATAAACCAAATGTCCTATCAGTATACAATTAATAACCATATTATGGATGAGTTTAATAAAACAATAAATGTTGTAGAAAGTAATTTTAATGAATTGAAGAATAAGCTATTGTTAATGAATACAAATTTAGAAAAATCTATAGAATTAGGAAATTTTAGAGATATACTTAATCAATTAAATATATTATATAATATTGTACTGAGCATAATCGTAGATTTAGAAAATTCATTAACCTTTTGTAAGCTAGGAGTATTGCACCCCAGTATTATATCCACAAGAGAATTGTTTGATGAAATTGTAAAAATTCATAAATTTTACGGTGATCAGTTGCCATTAACGGCAAGCATAGAAAATGTGTGGGATTTTGAAAATATAATAGAAATAAGCTGTAGAATAAATAATGACGAAATAATTTATTTTTTAAGGCTACCAATTGTAGAAGAAGAAGAGTTTAAGTTGTATAAACTATATCCTATTCCAACTAAATATGAATCTAATTATGTTACTATAATTCCTAAAGTTAAAAACATTTTAATGTCAGACACTAAACTAATAGGTTTAGACAATGTATGTAAAAATAAAATTAGAATGAAATTTTTGTGTTCACACGAACTAGTGAATCACAATAATTTAGATTGTGAAAAATCTATTTTGCATTCTGTTAAAACTAATGATAGTCAATACACAGCACTGGAAATTAATGATAGTATTGTTAAATGGGTACCTGAATTAGGTCAATATTTATTAATATTTAAAAAAAATGAAGTTTTAAAAATTGTAAGCAAAGATGAAACTACAACAAGAGTTTTACAAGGGACTTATTTACTAAAGGTAAATGATGATGCAGTTTTCTATCATGACAAACAGCTGCAACATTCGTCGCAAACCGAAGGCGGACATCCAGAGTTGGTAGACATTTCTGAACTGCAATTATCAACAGATCAGAAACCAGAATTTTCTATTGATTTAAAGAAAATAGAATTAGATAAAGCTAGCTTGTATAATGTTGTACCTATGCCACAGAAAACATTTATTAATTATAACTTGAATTTATGGACAATGTTAATCTATGTAATAATAATAATTATTATAATATATTTTACTTATAAAAAATGTCAAAATAATAGAAATCCAGTAGTAGACAATCAACATCCACCTCCGGATGTTTTATTTAGGGATGGAGGAGTTATATAATTAAATTAACTAAATATTACATAAGTAATATATGACAAAACCTTTGTCATATATGTAGCTGTAGGAATTACGATTACTAATCAACAAAACCGCAGTTGCAGTTCTTAGGAATAGGCTTAGACCATAGTTTACTTTTAATGTTAAGAAACAATGTAAGAACAGAGTCTGTCTGGTAACCAGTGAGTGAACATCACGTTACGAGTTCTCTCCAATAATTATTATTATTGTAATTTATTATTATTGTAAAATCTGTTATTGTTTTTAATAAATAAAGCATTTTTTAAAAACACGTTTTTCACAAGAAAAACTATAACTTATATATATATATATAATACACTTTACATAGTTTATGCATACATAAAAACAATCAAAATCGATGTCTACCTTTGGGGATCATAAAAACTAACAATTTTTATAATTTCTTTCGAAATAATTTTAAAACGTTCTCTCAAATCATTAGATGATGTTTATACTGATGACCTAAATTTATAAATTTATTAAATTCTACTTACGTAGACATAATATGTAGAATTTACAATAACATTTGTGTGTTTAATTTCAAAATCATTAGGTAGTAAACAATTTATTACCTTTTGATAAAATGAGAATACTTCCTGTAATATTAATTTAGTTTTTTGCGTTTGTAGTTGTTTAAAAATATTATATATGAATGTAGAATAAATTAAAGTTGTATTGACTGGAATCATCATTAGATATATTTTCACTTTGATCAATAAGTTTGAAGAAACTGCATATATTTTCTAGTATACAAAAATTTCTAAAATTAATACACAACCAACACTTAAATATTAGGAATTGGGAATTAATTTTGAAGTACCCAAACAAAATCGTATTTTTGCATGAACAAAGTTTCGCAATATAATTTTTTGTTGTAAGTTAGTACTTTTATTTCTGAGCACACTTCATTACGCTTGTATTTCATATTGTAATCACTAATTTTCGCTAACATCTTAAATACATTTATATTGAAGATCATATGAACATTGTTGGTATAAAACTATATTATTTGATAATCTGAGTAAAATGTTTCTTCTGAGGAAATTGTTTGCTACCGAATATAAAAACTATAACAATATACTACGTGTTCTCTTAGCACGATTACCACCCAGGGAGATATATCATGTGACTTAAGGGGTGGTAGAGAGGAGAATAACTAAGTAAAAACTAAGACAGGGAATACTAAAGAAAATATCAAAAGTTGTTTTTTTTTGAAGGAATACAAGAATATTTTTTAACGTGTAATAACATGTTTACAATCAATTGTTATTTCGTAATTAGATACAATATTTTGACGTACAAACCAATACTTTGACCCCATCGTAGATAATTAAAAAAGTTACAACTTTTATTACTGGTTTGCTTTGTTATTTATAATAAACAATATTTAAGGAATATCTCATAAGATGATAATTACAAAACTGAACAAATTTGAAACAAAACATTTAATACTGGTTTTCAAAACAAACATTGCTTTGGATACAAAGAATATATGAAAAGTTTGGTATTCGCAAATAACTTCGACTTTCGTTTTTTTTACTGATCTCGGGAGAACGGGAAGTGATTTAGATACTTTGTCTCGTTGTCGCTGTCATCTGTAGGTAGTCAACAACAAAAATTAAAATAGGAAAGAACAATTGGGTATTATAGTGGAGATTATACAATGAAATTCAGAAAACTCGAACTAAAAACGTCATAATGGCAGCCATTTCAAAACGTTTTTGTTCATTTCTCGAGTGCCTTTCTACAAACAAACATATAAACATTTTGAGAATTCAATTTAGGTAATGGTATCAACTCCATATCTCTACGTTGACAAAAATCGAAATTATTGTCAAAATTCTAATTTATATCCCTGAACTTTTAAGCAAATGTGAAATTTGTATAGTTTCATTTAGAGTCAATTAACAAAAACGAATGGAGACATTTTAAAATATACATATCTACAAGGGCCTACCCAACGTCAAAAAAATAATGATATACACAATTAGGAAGTTTAGAAAACCTTCGTAGCTACTATTTTAAACAAACTTACCCCATTGGGTAAAACTCCTTACTCTAAAAATACTATTTAACATATCTCGCAAAACCCATGACAGCAAATTTTGGTCAGTACATTTACTGAATCTGATGTATTACACCATCGACTAGGTAGGTACCATGATGGGACCCTTCAACTTTTTTTGTTTTATGGTATGTACCTCCAATGGAAATTGATTAATACTACATGTTGCAAACATATTCATAAGAAAAATATTATAAATTTGATTAAAAACTGTAAGAATCTCTCTGAAATATGTGAAAAGAGATGCTGGCTGGAAACCTATCATATTAAGGAATTTAACAAAATGCAAAGGTTAGCTGTTATAGGCAACAAAATCTAATCAAGAGTAATATGTGTAGGAACTGTTTATCTAAAATAAATTCGCAGAAATAGAATTTACGTTATTAACTGAGAAATATCATCGTATTTTCGTGTTATATTTCCACTACCAAGACTGATACAACTTGAGCTATTTTTAAAACCTTTTAACTTTTCCAAAATTAGCAAAAATGTGAGATAAACTGCAAGAGTCGCACAAACATTTTAATAATTAGAAGAAAAAAGTTTGTTGTTCAACTATATTTTACATGAGGTACAGAACGAGATCTATCGTATTGTTTGAAATTCTTGAGATAAGAGTATTTTAATTTTTCCAAATTTTTGGTTTTGGGCATTACGAAACTTTCTAAGTTTCTTGTTCTTTAAAGGCAATAAACTAAAGCGCGATCATTAAATAACGTAGAAGCGTAAAAGAAAGAAGAAAATAACATAAAATAAAGACCTCTAATACTCTCTCATAGGGTCAGAATCGGAAAATAACAAGAGAAACCTGATAGAAAAGATGAAATAAAGGGTTCTAACCCAAGACTAGCACATGCAAAAGATTTAGATCCGGCTAGAGCTCCTGAATTACCACACCCGTATTTAATATAAGTGTGACGCTTAGAGTTAAACTTTATAAAAAGTTGTCATGTAGTGAAACCAGTCGTGAAAATGTTTGGTTTCACAAGTGCTTTAAAGTAATACACCACTTAATTTATTTTTATATTTGAAAGTTTCGTGAATCGAACCCTGACCTCCCCAATGAAAAATTAAATTTTTTAGGAGATTCCCCACACATAAAAGTTGTATAACCCTTTACAGAAACATTTTAATTCAAGTGGTCCTTTCTTAATAGAATTTAGAAACTTCATGAGTATCACTCATACCATGAGAATCCATGAGGATCACAGCAAGTACCAAACTAAAAAGAAAAAAAAACTGTTTTCGCATGTAGAAATATCTTAGTTATACAAGAATATCTTCAGTTACAAATACATATTTATAAAATGTCTAAACAAAAATTAAGGTAAGTAGAAATCAGTTTGGCCAACTTCCTCTGGATAATAGTATATATGCCAGGTTAATACAAGTTTGTCCTAACGTAGTCCCACAGGGTCGAGTAAAACGAGTTAGGACATAAATATATGGAATACAAGACTCGAGTTGTCGACACAACACTCGAGGGAATGTATCCCGGTCATGACTAAAGGGAGTATATACTTAGATATATCATAGAGTAGAAAATATATTAAAAGGGATAGATAGATAGGTAGATTAAAAAATAAAAATATACACTATGGAATCCATGTGCTTTTCGTTAACAATGTTTTATTTATATTTTAGAAACTTTTAAGCAAATAAGTTATTACACTCACCAACATGGCAAGATGCACCATACCAGTATATCAGAAAATGTGGACTAGTTCTAAAAATTGATACACTTTGGTAAAACTTAATAGAAATTCAGACCACTATGAATATATTATGTGCAATGGTTTGATCGACAACTTGGAATATAGTTTTACCTTATTATTTTGTACACGTAGCATTTAAAGAAATTATTCTTTCTATTTTCGCCTCCTCAAAGATTTTTAAATGTGAAGATAAGTTTAGTTAAAAAGGTTTTTTCTAAATTTTATCAATATTTTTTTTTTGGCTTGCTAAAATATCTGTTCATTAAATATATATTCATATACATTAAATATATATTCATATACATACATATATACTTATATATTTAACATCAAGCATCAGCATAAATTGATCTTCGAAAAGATGGGAGGGTATAACACTTATATTTTTTTTTTCTCTCCAAAAGTTGCCTTAATATCTCCAACCAATTTCTAATTTCCCCATACTAATTACTACGTTTCTAATTATGGTTTCTAATTATATTTTGAGTTAAACAAGTTTGTAACACGATACAAAAATGCAACCAAACAAAGTCTATTAAAAAATTGAGGTTATGTCATAAATGTCACATGTTTCAATTCCAATGCTATTTCACAGTGACAAGAGGATTGCTATTTATTACGTGACTAACATTCTGATATCGGGGAAATCTTCATGGAGGTCCAGGAACTAGAAAATTGTTCTTTAAGTTGAGGAACACTATTTTGGAGTACTACAATCAAGTTGGCATCCATGAAATACTTATCCAAGATCATATTTTACACTGTAGAAGAATATTTTATTGAATCAGTGACATATATACCTTTATAACCTGTTTTAATTCACGGTTTATGACATGAATAAAAAATCAATCAACAAATTCATTATTGGCGACAACATTTTCTATCTGGTTAAAGACTGGTAAATGAACTACATTATTTCAGACAGTTTGATTAGGATAAATACAGAGTGAGAAAACAAAAATATGGAAACGGGTTCATAATTCTGAATCTACACAAGTTAGAAAACGGGCGACAATTCATTATAAAGCGCTTGACTAGGTATATACAGTGTGATTGAAAAGTGTACTACATACAGAGTGTTCCAAAATAACGGAAAACGTGATTTAACTTAACTTTTTTTATTTAAGCATGTTTTATTTTTACCGGTTTGTAATCTCAAAAATATTATTTTTAATAAAAATAGCTGTATAGATACAATGAATTATAGCTTTTTCAATTTTTTTCCTCTAATAAAAAAATATTTTTGAATTATTGAATGTTCCTTTGAAATTAATGATATACATGATCAAGTAACTCAGAAAATACTAAACAAATTTAATATTTACTAATAAAACGTCTAAAAGATAATTAACTATGAATTGTATTCAAATATGTAAATATTTGTTATAGATAGTAAATCAGCAAATTATGAAAACTATATAAATCACATAGGAGTGAATAATAATATAGAGAATGTCACAATATGATTTAAATTTATAACATAGTCGAGTATTACGTTTATTTTATATTACAAAAATTAAAACCAACAATTCACTTATATCATTCATTCACAAACATGAAGACGTGTAAACAAAGTACACCAAAAAATAGTCCTTTATTTGTTGTCAAACAATATAACATCTATAAAACTAATTGGAAATGACAAAACTAACGAACGACAGTAAAACTTTTATTTCTAAATAAGAGTTAATAGAATTTCCTTGTAAAAGAAAAGTTTTGTTAAAAATTATCTTGAATCTTGTCTTTCATTATAAGTTATTTATAGCCGCTTCTTTGTTCCACTCGACCTTTATAAGACACATTATCAAGTATTTTATTGTGTATAGGAATTATTAATCCAGGGATTTGATAAATCATTAAAAAATAATGTTACTATGATGCTGATACACAGATGATGTGGTTTTAATCAGCTGTGAACAACAGCTGAACGTTTAGTTTTAAGTTTTTCGGAAATAAATTTTTTAATGTTCCCAGTGATAAAACCACTTACATTTGTATGTAGCTTTGACAGATAAATTGAAAAATCTTAAAAATGTAGTTTTAATTTTAAGACTTTTTTTTTTAGGTAAAGGCTTGTCTGTTGTGGTTGTAAATGTACAGAATTCGTAAAAGTGATGTTGAAAAAACAGTGAAACTTCTTGGTGCTCTTCAAAAGTAGTCTGTTAGACAATGTGGAGAATTAGTTTAGATTATGATGAAAGCATAATCTGCAAGATATCAATTGTAATAATGAATGTATTATTTGTTTTCCTGTTAGTGTCGCACAATGTCAAAAAAAATCGATTAAATGATTATTCCAGTGGCAGGTGTCTCAATTATGGTAACAGAATGAGATTATCTAAGTATTTAAAGCCACGACTGAGCAAAATAAGTACGTAGTACCAGGTACTCAATATTGATTTTGGTGAGGGTGTTAAATATTGAAATTGCTGTAACGTACTAAAACTTAACGTTATGTATTTTATTTACATTTAAGAGAATCTACTTCATAAATAAAAGAAAAATGGTGTAAAGTCACAAAACATATTACTGATATTAAATTTAAAAAATTAATCGATCATCCATTGGCGTAATTAAACGAAAAATAAAAAGAACTTGTATAGTAAAATAATTTAAAAATCAATGTAAACATTTCACCCAGTTATCATACTCACCAAATATATTAATTGTGATATGACATACATTCCATTAAAAATGTGTAATCATCATAGAATTAAGTAAACTATAATATGTTAACAAATGCTGTTAATTTATAAAAAAAAGCGCCACTATCTGTGAAGAAGAATAACTTTTGCTTATGCCAACAATTTAAAATGTTATTACTTCTACAGATTCCATGCAAAAACATCGAGCTGTTCTAATTAAAATCGAATATTCATACTAAAGATATTAATTATCAAACTATATAATTAAGGAAATGAAGTCAACAACAATGTTACATTCAAGACAGCATAATTATGATTTATAAATAAATGTTAAAATAGAATTTAGCCAAAACAATAAAATTGGTAAGCCAGAAATTTCAATTTATAAAATTTCAGGACTAGAGTACCAACTTCAATTTTATATCAATTGCATCTTTAAAATCCAATTATATAGCTTCGGTAGTTATCAGTTATAAACACGACGTCTTTGGAAACAATTAATATATTTCAATAATTCTTAAAATTGCCAAATAATTTAGTTTTAAAAATTTATTCTTAAACAATATTACTTATCTGCTTATAATTTTGCACATTTATGTAGAGTTAAAACTGTATGTTAGAGTTGAAAATTTGCGTATTTTATACAGCCCTAGTAACGAATTTGTACTTATTTTATCGATTTAAAAAAAAAAAAAAAAATTTTTGTTGGTTATATTTCAAGACCTAGAATAGGTATTGCTAATATGGATTTATTAATAATTTTCTTGTAAAATTTGATATGAAAATTGCGTTTGATATAACTATACTTTAAGACATTTGACCAAGATGGCGGACAGAAATTCAAACCTTCAGCAAATATTGTTTGAATAATTCTAGATATTTACAACTGTTTAAATTAAGAGTTTTGAAATATTAGTTAGACTAATAACTGTATAAAACTAATTGATATATGACAAATCCAATGAATGATTTTAAGCTGTTAAATATGTTGACAATTTTCCAAGTATTATTGGACCAGTGAATAATTTAACAGGTTTATGCTTCAATGGAGAGATTACAAAGTGGACATGATTAGTAAGCCCGCTTAGTGTGGCATGAGTTTAATAAATCTCCATTTGTTTATTGACAAGGTATTTGTGTCAATCGTGTTAACACAATATTAAATGTAACGTGACATTCCTCAGTTACAAAATGATATTGGAACAAAATGCACAATTATGCTAATATTTTTGTGCTAATTACTTGTTAATGGTTTATTGTTCTGTGCTGCTGAAAACAAATTTCAAGGGATTAAATTCATAAAAAAGCAACAGCAAAAACGGATATGAATTGTTGCTTGTATGTGTTAAGGAAAAACGGTGATTAAAAAATGCACAATTTTTTTCATTCTTCCAACACCACAACCAAATAATGAGGCGTGGACTTAGAAAAACTATTTATATACTTAAATAAGGTTCTAACAATGCTTCGCTGTTGCCAAAAAAACATGTCTTCAACGTAAGGAGCATTTTCAAGATATGTCCGTTTTGAGGTCTTCTGAAACGAAAAAGTATTTCTGTCTGTTTATGGAGTTCCTTACAGCTAAACGAATAGACCGATGTTAATCAAATTTAGGAAATATTTTGGGTAAAACTCTGCAAGTTATGCCTATAATTTTGCAACTAAAAAATTTTGGGGTATCCCATACAAAAAAAAAGAAAGAATAAGATCAAAATCGGATCTAACTGTTTTGATCAATTTTTTATCAAGTTTAGACTCTAAGGACCCTTAACAAATTTTTAGGTAGACATCTCTCTAAAAATACTCGTTTGTGAGTTGTTGGTAAACTTCGTATAGGTACAAATTTAGGTGTAGCTCGTCTTTCCACTCTAGTAGCTTTATCGTCAAAGCGAATACAAGCTGCCAAGAATTTTTAAGCGTATTGGCATGGTAGCACGGAAAATAGAATGACTAAATACTCTGAACCACAATTAATTATTTTAATTGTCTACGGCAATTCCTGTGAACTCCAGCTAGATACAATAGACCGACGAATGATGAAATCTCGTAAATATTAGTGTTGCTTTGGTAAGATGAAGTACTATCAATATTTTCAGTTCTTCGCTTATTTCCTGATTAGTTCTGTCTATGATCTCCTCTATCATATTGTCACTAATTAACAATTTTTAACTATCTGTAGGAGAACTTACATCTTTGGCTGACCCTTTGGCTACGGGAAATCGTGTAACCAACTGCCTTCGAGGAGGTCTTCCTCTGCGTTCGTCCACTAAAAAAACATTTTACCCCTCAACAGTGCAGGATTTCTTCAACGAATCGGATTCTTTATTTGTTTCTTCTTGCACATACTCCGGGTCGACATCACTATCATCATCAGTACTAGTACCACCAATTGCTTCCCAATCGTTGTCATTGTCTGTTTCATCTAACAATAACCGTTGTAACCTCTCTTCAAATTGCAGATCATTCACGTTAAGAGCACTTTCAACCATTACGTACGTTAAGTTCAGTCTTATAAAAAAAGAAATAAAAGAAGATAAATACACCTGATAGGAAATAGCCTCAGGGTCGGAAGAGTACAAGAGTTGGTCTTATAGGAAATACGAAAGAGAGGGATCTAACCCAAATCTAAATGAAAATGGTGTAAAACAGCTTCCATCGGTATTGCCTCTATTGTACTCCTATAAGTCAAATATAGAGACAAAATCTATCTAAGCAGCAGATTTAAACAAAAAATGTTAGGATGAGTGATTGTCTTTAACTATGGTGGCGTATTATCTAAGAACTGTTTCCTGTGGAAATTATCTACTAAAATTATAAATATGGAGGTTTTTTTTATTAACATCCAGGTAAAGACAAGTTTATGTAATACATGGATTAAACGATTCATTTTATAAAAAAAATAGTATCCTACTTTTAATATATTCTGTAGGTATGTATTCACTTTGGTCACGGCCGGGATCCGTTCCCTTGGGGTTGTGCCTGTTACATTTGTGTCGACATGTCGTGGAATTCATTTAGTACATTCATGTCACCATTCATATTACTCGTCTCGGCCACCGAATCTCTAGGGATATGCTAAGCTATAACTTGTATTATTGTAACACATTTGTTGTTATTCAGAGGAAGATGATAAAACAAATTTTACGTTTCCCATATACGTAGTGACAAATTTGGTATGTAGGAAATTAATAAAATTTGGTATGTAGGCAATTAGTCAAATTTGGTATATGGCAATAATTCAAATTTGGTATGTAGGCAATTAAACAAATTTGGTATGTAGGTAATTAATCAAATTTGGTATGTAGGAAATTAATCAAATGTGGTATGTCGGCAATTATTGAAATTTGGTTTGTAGTAAATTAATCAAATTTGGTATGTAGGAAATTAATCAAATTTGGTATGTAGGAAGGTAATCAAATTTGGTATGTAAGCAATTAATCAAATTTGGTATGTAGGCAATTAATCAAATTTAGTAATTTGGCAATAAATCAAATTTACTATGTAGGCAATTAATCAAATTTAGTATATAGGCATTAAATCAAATTTGGTATGCAGGCAATTATTCAAATTTGGTATGTAAGCATATTTTTATCACATCTTGGAAGGATTTCAAAAATATTTTCTATAACTTAAAATAAGAGGGTAGCAGCAGTAAGATCAAATCACACAATTTAGGTTTTTCTTCAAAATCGACTCCACCGATTTTGATATTTTTTTGTAACAAGTATAGCCTTCCAAACCAAACGTATTGGTACCCGTCTTTCCAAGTTGACATTATTGGGATACAAAGAACAAGATTAAATATGTTATTTCATCATGTAGCAAGCTTGTTATCTGTTTGTAAGTAGGTTTTTTGTTCTCGGTCATTATCGTCTTATATAAAACGGTATAAAAGAACATAAATTAAAGACGGGAAAGAACACTCTAATAACGTCACATAAAAGATTAGATGAAAGAGAGGGATTTAACACACGACAATGTGAAGCAAAGTGTATATCGAGATAACGTCCGCCGGGATTGTCCCGATTTGGGATAATTAAACAGGTATCCCTTCAATAAGAACACCTTGGTGGAATAATTTGTTGAACATTTGGAAACGTTAGAAAATCAGAAAACACTTTCGGAACTTCATAGAAAAATATTGAAGACATAAGGAAACATAATAATAATTTAAAAACTTTGCTATGAGTAAATATATTAAAATATAATATATTAAAAAATAATGTAAAATACTATCTACTCTACTTTGAGTAGATAAAAATGTGTGATCTAAATTAATTCATTTTGAAAATGTCACCAAGAAGTATTTAAGTGTGTTGTTTAAGTCCATAACATCATTTCCGTTTTATTATTCGGCAAATAAAGTCGTATAGATTACAGTTAATATAGCATGTAGAAATATCATGAATATTATGTAAAATGTAATTATAATAGTTGTTCGTTATTGATTACACATCTTAAGTAAAAATATTAGAAATAAATGCTATTCTTGAAAATCAAAATTCAATATTTTGGTTCAAACATTCTTGCTTAGAAATATTAAAAATATGTAAAAGAAAATAACATCCATAAAGTCATAACTATTTAAATTAACTACGAGTCAGTTTTGAAAAATTTTAGTTTGTAAAATAAAATGTCCCAAATAAGGAGTAAGAGAAAAAAGAAATAACAAAATATTAAATAATTATTTCCTATTAAAAATATACGACCTACTGTAGACTGGGAATTGAACCCAGGACTAATAGTTATAAATAATTTGAAATAATTATTTAATTAATAATACCAGATTGGTAAAAAAAGAATGTATAAGCGTTTAAAGCAATAAATTAATAACAAAATATTAACTAATGCAGACAATGTCAATACATTTGCCATTTTCCGACCATATTTTATTAGTTTTACTTTGTTATTCTTTCTTCTTCCTTCTACCATCTCTTAAAATATATGGTATACGTCTTCCCCCGGGCTACTCGTGTTAGAAGGGCACGAAGTATATTGTAGTAAACAATTTTCTATAAAGGAGAAAATGTTTCCTCAAAGAGGTTATGAAATTTACTTTCGTATCAGCAACACCCATAACGTAATGATTTGAAATAAGAATAGAATTTTTTTGTGTGTGATCAGTATGTTCAAGTGTTAGTACAAATTATTATTAATACCTAACCCATTAACAAGGATGAATAATAAAAAATCCAATAAAAAATGTATCACTACATGAAGAAGTATTTGAACGAAAAGGAGTAACATTACTTAATAAAAAACATTTAATCATTAAACGCATTATCTTTCCCCTATGTGTCCTGTGACTACGTTTACGCTTCAGAAGCGTTTCGGCGTATCTTCTCCATCTTCAGAGTTCTCGCTCGACTAAGGTCCTCTATACATTATTAAAACATACACTTAACACACGTTTTAAGAGCGAGAACTCAGAAAATGAAGAAGATACTTCAGCATGGTACAGAAGCGTAAACAGGGTCACCAGACGGAGAAGAAAATAACGATTTGGCCAGATCCTTTGTCCAGATTTTGGAGATCATTAATGGCTTTTATTAGGTTGGTATATTATATTAGATAGCTTCAATTCAAAAGAAACCCAGGAGAGAAACAAGCGAGAATGTGGCCATTTTTCAGCAGCGTGCTCCGTGATAACCGTCAGGCCAATTATATTATGTATCATGTTACTTATAATAATGTTTAACTTTTAAACAGAATCAACAGATCAAAGATAATATTTTCAACATTTTAAAATAATTTTACAGGATTTATATGTGTGTAAAATTATTCTCGTTTTAAATTACACGGAATTAAAATAGGATGACGTAGCTCAAGTAATTATGGTAAATACCAGATCTTTCAAAAGTAAGTTAAAAATTTAAACGGTTGTGGTTCTATTATTTGTTGTCCAATTCCCGAGAAAAACTATTTATGGTATGCAGATATAATTGGCATTTTTTAAAACATCAGCTGTTACCCTCATTGCTATTTATTTCTTACCATAACAACACTTTTCTCATTGATGATCAATTTAAAACACAGGAATTTAGTAGGCGATAAACTTGTAATTTTTAAATTATATTATATATTTTACTTTACTTTTCACATGCATGATTAAAAAACCGCATCGTATTCATTCAGTGTTATTATGAATGTGAGTAGAGTCTACCAGCCAGAATAAAAAGGTTTTGTACTCGTAACGCTTTGAGGGGCGGATCGCATAGTGTAGTCGCTAATATAAAAAGCTTGTTAATGGGTTAGAAACCACCGGCTCCGTTGGAGATATTAAGTAGCCAGGAAGACATTAAATCGTAAGATATGTGATTACTGTTAATGAATTCTTAAATACAACACGTTTTAGAAATTTAAAAAAATACGTTAAAGACTGTTGTTTTATTTAACAGTTACTTTTTTTTATAAGGTTTTTGGGAATCATCTGAAAAAATCAATATTTGTCACTGGTGCTACTTTAAGTTGAAATAGTTGTAAGCGTCGATACGGTACTACAACCAAAGCAGTCTCTCAAATAATTGAGGTTATGTCGTACATGTCGCATGTTTCAATTCCAATGCTATTTCACAGTTCGGAGACTGTGACAAAAGGAAGGGTTGCTATTTATTACGTGACTAACATTCAGATATCGAGGAATATCTTCCTTGACGCCAAGAGCTAGGAAATTATTGAGCTATGACATTTATAAGGTTGAAAATACTTAACACTATTTTGTATAATATCAAGTTATTCATATATATTTTTTTTATAAAATCAACCATAATAAATAGTAAAGAATTTTTGTTTTGTTTTAACATAAAAGATAATGTAGTAATGATTTTTCTATGACTGTTGTTGATTTGATAAATTGTATATATTGATAATTGACTATGTAAAGTCAATCCTAAAAAATGTATGACAAATAGCAATGAATTTAATAGTTTAGAAAAAGTAGATTCTGAACCTCCATCTTATGTCGGCCTCTCAATACCATTTTAATTTATAACATAATTTCCTTTGGCATTTGAATTTCTAGATTATGATCACCTTACATTAAGAAAAGAGCAATAAAACAAAGACCCCACCCCCCTAAGAGGGTTGTTTGGAGTTGCTCCAGAGAGACCTGATATGAAAGAGAAGAATCCAACCCCAAGAGTACACGATGACATGTATCTCCAACTCGCATACCTCAGAATTACCACACCTAGACTCATTACAGATCAGTTACTGAGTAGTAGGTTTAAGTACTAACGATTATCTTTTAAATCATTATTATCATATTTTTTCATTATAATTTCTAAAAACAGTATTTATAATAATGCATTAAAATAAATAATTTATATATTTTAAGTTTATTCCGCATAACACTTTTAAATCATACTTGTACGTGAAAATAAAAATAAATTCACTATTAAATACAGTAAAATGTATTTGGGCTCTTTGGTATTATTCTTATATGACACTTTCCATCAGAAATCATCATAAAACATAGTGGTTTCCATAAGACATTTCCAACTTTGGAACCATATTGCAAAATGGAGGACACATGTCATGTTAAACTTGGAATACACCACAAAAAATGTCACCTAAAAGTTAAGTCTTCCATTATAGGTAACATATCAGTTATATAGTTAAAAAGTTTGCTACTGGTTCACATTAAGTGAGACCAAGTATATTAAAATAACACAGCATACATTTTTAGTTTCATCTTATAAAAAGTTCAAATCTAATATAACCAAAAACTTTCCTTATTTGTTGCACAACAATATTAAAAATTTTAAACTAATTGGAAAGGACGAAACTAATTTACGAAAGACAATTAAACTTCGTTCTTTTCGCAGTGATCAGATAAAAGTTAATAGAATTTGTTTGTAAAAGAATTTTTTTATTAAAAATTATCTTTAATCTTCTCTTTTGTTAGAAGTTATTTATAGCTGTTTCTTTTTTCCACTCTTCATTTAATCAACTCAAATACCTTGCAGTATTTTATTGTTTTTCACAATAACTCAAGCGCATAATTTATGCAACTAGATACTGCAGTAATTAATGATTCTAACATAAATATATTGATGAGATGATATACTACCAAAACCGATAATTCTAAGATAACGTTTCCTTTAAAAGGACAAACAAATTGTAATTCATTTTGAGCTATCATTTATTGTCAATCAAATCAGTTTTACAAATAAACATTATGTAAATTCTAGAGTTTAGAATTTATGGTAAAATACCGGTGTTACCACTTATTTTGTTACAAAATACATGCTTTACTTTATCCAGTATATGAAGTATATAGTATGTTTGGTATTATTAAACAATTTCGATCTTAGTTTTTGACCATTTCATGTAATTAGGAAACAGAAAAAGTTACTTTTTACATGCCGTACGTAAATTACAAAAATCGGACATAAATTAAAATAGGAACCTGAAATTTGTAATAGTGAGCGAATTAATATAGAACCCATTGAAATTCATACCATTATAATTATTAATTGAATATGTCAAAATGTCGGCCATTAAAGTAAAGTTTTTTTTTACTCTTCTCTTTTACATTATTCAATTTATAAAACGTAAATTAGATACAAATAACAAATTTATCGGTAAAAATGTAATTTAGAAACCGAAAAACGTGTGATATTCGTACAGCTACGAGCCCCGCCAGATTGGCCACTGACACGAGCGAAGCAAGTGGAGATTTTTTAATATAAACACATCTACGACGTCAAGAAAGGAATGATAAACACAATTATAAGATACAGAAAACCTGTGTAACAACTGTTTTAAACTAACTAACCCTACTGGATAAGACCCCTTATTCCACCAATTCAAATCAAAATGTCTTAAAACGCTAAAAAGCAATGTTTAGGTATTATATTTATAGGATATCCTGTGTGATGGGGCTGGGTAAGTACTATGATGGTCACAAATTCCTTAGGACTTATATGCCGCCACGATTAAGTTAGATAATATTCTCAATATCCGAGGAAGGCATGGAAATACAGTGGTGGATTTCATGAAAAGAGCTCTCCGCTAGTTGGGTGCTGGTATCGTAAGGAAAACCTAAGGGTAAACCCAAGTAGGGTACACTGGGTATACACTGATTCCATTCACAAGAATGAGGATCACTTAAACCTGAGTGATATCAAACTTTCTGTGGATACAATTACAAGCGCAAACGAGATTAAACATCTAGGGTTGGAACACCAAATTAAGCTTGAATTTACACTTGAGGCGCACTAAGAAAACAGCCAATAAATTTTTAATGGCAATAAGAAGAGTCGTGCTAATAACTGGAGGAGTAAGACCAGCTATGATGAGCTAAGGAGCCGTGATTTGGTGGTTAATAGAGAGGGTCAAAACTACTCTGACTAGACTAAAGCTCTGCATTCCGGAGCAATGTTCACAACACCAACAACATTTAGACTTCCTTGTTTTATTCCCTCAACCCTACATTAATTCAAAGTTTTAATTATGCACAAGTACTCATTCGCTGTTCTTAGCGATTCCTGAGATAAAACACTTCAAATGTTATAAAGGCATACAGATCACACTAATATAAAGAGAATTAAAGCTACTCATAAAACGTGTTCGAAATTTTTATCACAATAATTTTATTTCTATACAATTGTAAATATTAAAAGGCATGAGAGAGAATAATTTACACCACATATTGATGCAGATAAGCACACGCAATGCAAAGAGAAAAGTTTAAATTTGCGGTAACGAACAAAGTACAACGGTATAATGGGAACAAAGATCCCACAGTAAGTACACTAAGACTTGTGTTTATTAAACTGATAAAATGTTGTTTGCTGACGGAAAGAGATAATTTTTAAAGTGTTTACAATAAAGGCAGAAACAGGGAATGTATATTTTGCGTTTAATCCAACAATGCATAATAGACTGTAAACTTATCTTTCAAACTTTAAATATTATATACAATATTGGTACAGTTAGAGTTTAGGTTTATTAGAGTTTAAGTCTAAATAGATTTGTTAATAATTGCTCTTTGATTATCACAGTAATATAAGACGTTCAAAACAGTCGTAATATTAAGTGATACAGATAAAAAATTTCAAATATATTGTAGAAAAATATTTGATATAGAATTTAAATTCAGAAAAAATGTTTCCTCAATAAATTTAATATGGGGATTTGTAGGAAATGTTTGTTTTTATTATTATTACATCAAACGCTGAAAGTCCATTTGTGGAATATTTTAATAAACTGTATTTGAATGATTCCAAATAACAACGTGAAGCAAGTTATCTTTCATTTTAAAGTCACTTGAAAGATAAACACCTTAAGCAGTTAAAATTGGTTTTATAATGACCACAATTATTTTAATCAAAAACCAAATCTCACTTCTTTTGGAGTTTTCCATGTAAGGGTAAATAGTATTTAATAATGTTGGCAATTTAAAAAATACGTAACTCTATTTAAACTAATAACATAGTAGTCATATTTGAGATTACTTGAATATGTTTAGGATTCACTACAAATATCATGCAATCTTGTAAAATATAATTGTTAATAACTTAGATGATAACGGAACAACTAATTAAATAATCAGCACTTGAGTACAAGCATATTGCTGTTGCTTCTTGAAAACCATAGGTAATTAATTGGTGACGTGACAATTGAATTAATTATTTTGGTTATAAGTTATTAAAATGTGTTAATTTTCAGTATGAGTGATTTATATTCACCACAGATTTAAAATTAATATTTTCGATTTATTACATAAGGAAAAGGACAAGAATATTTTAAAACGAAATGGAATTGAGAAGGCAAATCTTTCTTTTTGAGGTTTTAAAATGAAATATGACAGTTGTTTAAATATGGCCATTTCATATTTTTGAATTTTATACTAATTTTGGTAGTACACCACTCTCAATTTCGTCTATTATTGTAACATAAACATTTTATTATTTGTGATTGTGACACGTCCTTGAATATCTGTGCGTTACATCTACAATTAAAACTCAATAGATAATCCGCTCTTACATTTTAGTGAAAAACATCTAGCTGAAAGCAATTATTACATGAATTATTTTCGTATATCCTGGTGACTAAATGAACATAATACATTTTGGGTAAATCATTCAAAGTAAAGCCATTTAAAATGAAAACAGTGAACCGTTTATTAAGTGACCAACTAAACTTCGATTCGAATATACTGTATGCTACAACGAAAACAGTCCAAGAAGCTTGCGCTAAACCCAAGTTCTAGTGCGTGTAAATGACAGAACTACAATTGCTGCACGGTAGCCACAGGATGCGCACCTACTTAATTGTAGTTTTCGAAAAAGAAATATGTTGTTTTTATGTCATTTATTTTAATGGCACAAAAACGCGTTTTTTTTTCATTTAAAGAGCAAAATATATCACGTGACTAATTTAAAAGTATAGATATTTATGTAACAAATGAAAGATTGAGTAAAGCTGCTTTTCGACGAAATTAAATTTCATTAATATTAAAAATATATAAAATGAATCACAAACACCGGATTGTTTAAATGTTTGCTTTTTGGAAACAATACAATAGGTTTCCTGACTTAATGAGCAATAATATACAGGATTTGGCAGTACTCCACGGAAGTTTTCCTTGTTTCTAAGATGAATGTTTTTGTTTGTTCAGTTATTTTGAATCAAAATAAAAAGCCCAACCCGTTGGATGGTTATAATTAAGCCGTTTCAAACGAAATCAGTTATGGCGGAATTGATCATATCTATGGGGTTGTAAAAAAATCAAGATAAATTAGTAAAATAATTTCACGAGTTTTTAATGTCTGTTATAAAAATTTAAAAAACTTGCAGAATTTAATGATGACCCGTATATTTACTTACCTAGTATATTTACTTACTTACCTTCACATTTCTTGACCTATGAAACCGAAAAAGCAATTTTCGACATGCCGTACGTCGTCTTTGACATATGTACGAAAGCACAATAGCGGTCACAATAAATTAAGACAGGAACATGACATTTATTATAGACTACTATAATGTATTATAGAACCTCCCTGAAATTTAAAAAATAATAATATAAAATGTCGAAGAGACAGCCATATAAAGTATTTTTGTCAACATCTGATGTGTTATTAAATTTTTAACACACTTAAATTTGCAGATTTTAATTCTGCATGTAATGTTTACCAAAAATGTAATTTCAAAGCCTGACCTTCCAAGAAAATTGGTATAGTTACGTGGTCCGACACGAGCCGAGTCACCGAAGTGTTCATAACGAGTGGAGACACCTTCATACATGTACCTCCGAGAGTGAGACAGAGACAAAAGGAAGTGTGAGAAGACATTTTAATCTACGAGGTTCTTTAGGGCTTATTCGACATGAACAACGTATTGATATACACAAATATGAAGTTCAGAAAAGCTATGTACTATTACAATTTATAATTTCCTAAAAGCCCCATGAAACCCACTTTTGGCATTTAGAAAATCAGCTTTTACTACATTGTATTATGTGGCTAGGCTGATTAAGTTCCACGAAAGTTGTTTAAATGATTCTGACTTTTTGAACTATTTCTTTCTTCTATATTATTTATTTATTACCAATTTACTTTGTAATTCCTTTGCTTATTACAAATTAATGGTTAAAATTATCTTGATACGTTCGGAACTACTTCTTAGTTCGGAATTTCATCATTAATATAATGTTTGGAAAGTTCAATTCTGTGGCTTCACTTAAGGTAACGAATAGCATCGATACAAAACAATAAAGGCTAAACTTGGGAGATATTCTTTTTTTTTTTTTTTTTTAAACAAAATATTTAAGAATAGTTCTTCAAAATTTCGTAATATTTTGCATAAAAATATTTGAAATAAAAACATCAGCTGACGATTCAAAGGTCGAAAGCTTAGAACAATGGTTCATCTGCTAATGATTTTTTCCGATTATAAAAAGGTTAACACTTGACAATATATAATCCAAATTCGAATTTGTAAAGTTTATTTACAAAACAAACCGCTAATACGTTCTAATTCCACAAAGAGAAAGATTCCAATTCTTAAATTTTATATGTAGTCAATTAAATACTTTTATAAAAACCAACTTGATACACAATCCGTAAAGTATTTTGTACATAGTTACACTAAATATCCCCAAAACCTCAACGTCCAATATCACAAGTCGTAAATGTTAATAGTCTTGCTATATAGGAAACTTAATTAGCCACAATGATATATGTCTCCACGGTGCACATGTTACGCTTAATTAAATTTGTACACTCTTAATATCGTGTGCAATTTCTGGTAATGGTTATTTGATTATAAATTACCATTTATTAATTTTTTTTTTTAAACCATTGGTAAATATATTCTTGCTTTAAAATCGCATATAATATATAGATTATTAGTAAATTTGGGTGGTTCATTTTATTTACTATATGAATAAATAGTAAATAAAATTACTGAATTTTCTGAATCTATTCTGTTTCTGAAAAAAATATTAATATAAAAGTATTTACAAAGGTAAGTTTATTTATTGGAGAGATAATACTAGTCGAAATGCGAAACAAATATAACGGGTCTGTTGATGTACATCCAAAGTGATAACTTAGGTAATTAGCCTCATGAGATCGTGATGTCTTGTAATATTTCCAAACATATATTTTATTCACATTTTGACACTTTCAAGATACTTGCATAGATGACATTTTTTGATATTAATATTTAGCGAATGAAAATATTAATATAAGACATTTAAAATATTCAAGAATAATATTCGTCGTTAACATTGTTATTCATCATGATACAAAATACCAGTGTAAACTACTATCATGATAAAGCTGATAAAATATGAGAACCTTACAATATAAAGATATGATATGATCCTGTGTCTAAGACAGCAATGTTTCCAATTAAAATTATTATCCATCATGATACAAACTACCAGCGTAAACTAGTATCATGATAAAGCTGATAAAATATGAAAACCTTACAATATAAGGATATTTTATGATCCTGTGTCTAAGACTGCAATGGTTCCAATTAAAATTATTATCCATCATAATACAAACTACCAGCGTAAACTACTATCATGATAAAGCTGATAAAATATGAAAACCTTACAATATAAAGATATGTTATGTTCCTGTGTCTAAGACAGCAATGTTTCCAATTAAAATTATTATCCATCATGATACAAACTACCAGCGTAAACTACTATCATGATAAAGCTGATAAAATATGAGAACCTTACAATATAAAGATATGATATGATCCTGTGTCTAAGACAGCAATGTTTCCAATTAAAATTATTATCCATCATGATACAAACTACCAGCGTAAACTACTATTATGATAAAGCTGATAAAATATGAAAACCTTACAATATGAGGATATTTTATGATCCTGTGTCTAAGACAGCAAGGTTTCCAATTAAAATTATTATCCATCATGATACAAAATACCAGCGTAAACTACTATCATGATAAAGCTGATAAAATATGAAAACCTTACAATATGAGGATATTTTATGATCCTGTGTCTAAGACAGCAATGTTTCCAATTAAAATTATTATCCATCGTGATACAAACTACCAGCGTAAATACTATCATGATAAAGCTGATAAAATATGAGAACCTTACAATATAAAGATATGTTATGATCCTGTGCTAAGACAGCAAGGTTTCCAATTAAAATTATTATCCATCATGATACAAAATACCAGCGTAAACTACTATCATGATAAAGCTGATAAAATATGAAAACCTTACAATATTAGGATATTTTATGATCCTGTGTCTAAGACAGCAATGTTTCCAATTAAAATTATTATCCATCGTGATACAAACTACCAGCGTAAATACTATCATGATAAAGCTGATAAAATATGAGAACCTTACAATATAAAGATATGTTATGATTCCAATGGTTCCAATTAAAATTATCGACTAAATATAATAAAATTGGAGGTATCGTAAATTAAATAGTATAAGATTAGTATAAAAAATGGATTATTCTATATATATTATGTAATGGGTTATCCTCTTTTAATATATTTTCTACTCGATGACATATCTAAGAGTGCACTTCCTTTAGTCACGGTAAGGATCCCCTCGGGTGTGGTGTCTGTTACATTTGTGTCGACATGTAGTGGCTTATATTCGAAACATTCGATAAATTCGTTTTACTAGTCTCAACCACTGAATCTTCTGGGAAAGCATTTAATTATAACTTTTATTAGCTTAGTTATTATCTTTAGATATTGATTTTTAACAATATTTACAAATTATAATGTAAGTGTCTTTGTACATTTAGCCTTTTGAATAATGGTATTTATTTAAAGTTCAGAATCGAATTTGTATTTTTTTTCTGGCGATAACTATACGTTGATTTTAGTTTGTGAATTTACTAATTGCTTTCTACATACATCCCCTATTCATTAAATAATAACACCTTAGGCGAAAAAAAAATTTGAAAACGTTATTAAAATATTGAAAATTATATATGTTTTAAGAAATACTAAAGACAAAATAAAAAATACAAAATTCTTGAACTATTTCCTACTTAAATAATTAATTTAAAGCTATTTCGTTTTATTTATCACTTTACCTTGTTTAAATAGTGTGAATTAACAAATGCATTTTGAAAATGTTCGTTAATTATGATTAACCACCTAATTGCCCCAGTTCATTTAACAAATACGATTGTATAATGTAGAGCAATGTTATGTAGTGTAGTTGGAGCAATGTGTTGTTAAATCTTTGGATATGCTACACATCAAATAGAAAAGATATATAACGTACGTTTTTAAACCAGTATTCAAATTTGCTCTATGTATCACTTTTATTTTTACGAACTATATTTCCCGAATACTTGTTTTCTGAAATAAATAAATAAAATTAAAAAATAGAATGACAAAAGGTCGTCATTTTAAAAATAGAATGTGTCTATTATTAATGGAAGAAATAGGAGATATCAAAATATTAAATTTTGTAATTAGAAAATATTGGAAAAGAATGACATTATACTTCTAAAAATATTCCTAAATAAGTACAGTAAGTGAAATAAAGAGTTCATTGATATTTTCCCGAATAGTTTTTTATTTTTTATTCTTCTTTCTACCACCCTTTAAGTGAAATCATATTTCTCCCAAGGGCATTTTGTGTTTGGAAGGCACGTAGTATATTGTTATTGTATTCGGTAGCAAACAATTTCCAATGAAGGAAAAAATATTTCCTTACACAGTATATAAAATTTAGTTTCTTTTCAACAACAAAAAATATTCGATCGTTAGTACAAGTATTAGTAACAAACCCAATAACATTGAATAGGCTATATGTAAACTATGTAAAGTAATAGAGTTATATAATAAAAAGTTTTTCTTTCAAATCAAAAATGTATCACCGCATAGCGGAAGGAAGTAAAATAAAATAAGGAATAAATACAAAATAAGTGTAACTTTAGAAATAAGTAACTTCTCTCTTAGGAAGGAGAATTGTTTTCTTATTTATCTTATAAATTTAGTTTCGTACAAAGTTCATAATTTATGATTTGAAATAAGATCAAAAAACAGTATTTTGTTTACAGTAAAGATTCACCCATCCTCAACACACTATCTTCCATACAGTTTTCCTCCATAGCTAGATACACTCTCTACTCCTAGATAATTATCGGTTGCGATGACTTTGGTACGAATTACGTTTGAAACTACTAATTAACTAAGAATTCCGTCCAAATAGGATACAGCATTTTTGCCTAATATGCAGAGTCACAACCCTCGAATCAGAGGCCTTTATTCTTTACCGCCGCTATATAAGGCAAGCCTGATTGGTCAATAACATTTCGTGCGCTTTGAGTTGCGCTCCAGCTGGTAGGGTACGCTTAGAAGCCAAAGCGAAAAAACCTTAGAACGGAAAAGTAATCGGATGCGAACACGCTTTCTCGCTTTGCCTGTTTCACGGTTTCTATACAAGTATCTATGAAGCTTGCTCGCTTAATCTTAAAGATAAAATTGTATAGAATTGAACAATAGTGACAATTAAGTGGAAGTATTCTATATTGTTTATATATCTGTGTCCATTAGTTTTTGTTTGAAGGTAATATGGTAACTGTGAATGTTATAGCTAGAACAAAAGTGAACATTTCTTATCGTCGGGTTTATACCTCCTAACAACTCCTCTACATCTTCCCTGGAGTCAACGACACAAAGTAATAGGCCTAAATCAAACTTATTAAAAATAAGACATAAATGTTGATGTTCATGTATCCCAAGATGTATTTCGACATGATTAAATTAAGCTGTTAATTATGTCTAATTAACCGGTCCTCAATTATTATTAAATCATAAGTCTATTTTAAAATTGTTGATTATGAGATAGTAGATTTAAAGGTCTACTTTATCACGACCAGCTTTGAAAAAATATAACATTCATGCAAAGATTTATTTTAGAAAATAAGAATTACTACATATGTAGAATAAGGTGAGGCCAGATGCCCACACTCACCACACACACACCACACACACACACACACACACACACACACGTCATAAAGAATTTGTTTCGTTTCAAAATAAGTAGACTGTTATTTTTGTCTTATTATTCTACTTATATTCCATATTATTGGATTAGTTACTAACAATAATTTACAGTAACGTTTAAATCGGTACTTTCTCTTTATCTAGATCTCCTTTGAATTGCGTTATTAGGTCTGATAGGTCACTATATATATATATATATATATATATATATATATATATATATATATATATATATATATATATATATAGTAGTTCTTATTTTCTAAAATAAATCTTTGCATGAATGTTATATTTTTTCAAAGCTGGTCGTGATAAAGTAGACCTTTAAATCTACTATCTCATAATCAACAATTTTAAAATAGACTTATGATTTAATAATAATTGAGGACCGGTTAATTAGACATAATTAACAGCTTGATTTAATCATGTAGAAATACATCTTGGAATACATGAACATCAACATTTATGTCTTAATTTCAATAAGTTTGATTTAGGCCTATTAATTTGTGTCGTTGACTCCAGGGAAGATGTAGAGGAGTTATTAGGAGGTATAAACCCGACGATACGAAATGATCACTTTTGTTCTAGCTATAACATTCATAGTTACCATATTACCTTCAAACAAAAACTAATGGACACAGATATATAAACAATATAGAATACTTCCACTTACTTGTCACTATTGTTCAATTCCATACAATTTAATCTTTAAGATTAAGCGAGCAAGCTTCATAGATACTTGTATAGAAACCGTGAAACAGGCAAAGCGAGAAAGCGTGATCGCATCCGATTACTTTTCCGTTCTAAGATTTTTTCGCTTTTGGCTTCTAAGCGTACCCTACCAGCTGGAGCGAAACTCAAAGCGCACGAAATGTTATTGACCAATCAGGCTTGCCTTATATAGCGGCGGTAAAGAATAAAGGCCTCTGATTCGAGGGTTGTGACTCTGCATGTTAGGCAACTATGCTGTATCCTATTTGGACGGAATTCTTAGTTAATACGTAGTTTCAAACGTAATTCGTACCAAAGTCATCGCAACCGATAATTATCTAGGAGTAGAGAGTGTATCTAGCTATGGAGGAAAACTGTATGGAAGATAGTGTGTTGAGGATGGGTGAATCTTTACTGTGAACAAAATACTGTTTTTTGATCTTATTTCAAATCATAAATTATGAACTTTGTACGAAACTAAATTTATAAGCTAAATAAGAAAACAATTCTCCTTCCTAAGAGAGAAGTTACTTATTTCTAAAGTTACACTTATTTTGTATTTATTCCTTATTTTATTTTACTTCCTTCCGCTATGCGGTGATACATTTTTGATTTGAAAGAAAAACTTTTTATTATATAACTCTATTACTTTACATAGTTTACATATAGCCTATTCAATGTTATTATAGCCTATTTTTTGTTGTTGATAAGAAACTAAATTTTATATACTGTATAAGGAAATATTTTTCCTTCATTGGAAATTGTTTGCTACCGAATACAATAACAATATACTACGTGCCTTCCAAACACAAAATGCCCTTGGGAGAAATATGATTTCACTTAAAGGGTGGTAGGAAGAAGAATAACAAAATAAAAACTAGTCGGGAAAATATCAATGAACTCTTTATTTCACTTACTGTACTTATTTAGGAATATATTTAGAAGTATAATGTCATTCTTTACCAATATTTTCTAATTACAAAATTTAATATTTTGATATCTCCTATTTCTTCCATTAATAACAGACACATTATATTTTAAAAATGACGACCTTTTGTTATTCTATTTTTTAATTTTATTTTTTTATTTCAAAAAATAAGTATTCGGGAAATATAGTTCGTAAAAATAAAAGTGATACATAGAGCAAATTTGAATACTGGTTTAAAAACGTATGATATATATCTTTTCTATTTAATGTGTTCATATCCAAAGATTTAACAACACATTGCTCCAACTACACTTTACATAACATTGCTCTACATTATACAATCGTATTTGTTAAATGAACTGGGGCAATACGGTGGTTAATCATAATTAACGAACATTTTCAAAATGCATTTGTTAATTCAAACTATTTAAACAAGGTAAAGTGATAAATAAAACGAAATAGCTTTAAATTAATTATTTAAGTAGGAAATAGTTCAAGAATTTTGTATTTTTAATTTTGTCTTTAGTATTTCTTAAAACATATATAATTTTCAATATTTTAATAACGTTTTCAATTTTTTTTTCTGCTAAGGTGTTATTATTTAATGAATAGGGGATGTATGTAGAAAGCAATTAGTAAATTCACAAACTAAAAACAACGTATAGTTATCGTCAGAAAAAAATACAAATTCGATTCTGAACTTTAAATAAATACCATCATTCAAAAGGCTAAATGTACAAAGACACTTACATTATAATTTGTAAATATTGTTAAAAATCAATATCTAAAGATAACTAAGCTAATAAAAGTTATAATTAATTGCTTTCCCAGAAGATTCAGTGGTCGAGACTAGTAAAACGAATTTATCGAATGTTTTGAATATTAGCCACTACATGTCGACACAAATGTAACAGACACAACACCCGAGGGAATCGATCCTTGCCGTGACTAATGACTAATCCTTGCCGTAGGTATCAGTGGGGCAGGCTGAATGACACTGAACGGACTTGTGGTGACATCACTTCTCCTGCCAGACGCCATTTTTTCCAACACTATAAACATTAATGGAAGGTTTTTTGTACCCATCATTGTTAGAAGGTGTTTCTCTTCTAGGTTGAAAATATATATTCAAATATTTCATTATCCAGTTGCATAAGCTCATTGTAATCCTGCATTTTCAACAATAATCATATTATTTAAATTGTTATTACATTAGTCATCTAAGTTGTTTATTTAGAACGATATTACATTTGAAAGTTCAGTTACCGCAGTTCAATTACAATCTATCGATGCATTCAGGCGCATAGTTACTGTATTTGGTTGAATCCATCACTCTGACGTCACCAATCTACCGGTGTATCTAACCAGTGCGCCAGAATGAAGTCATTCGATCACCGTATCATACTAAAAGTTATGTTTCATATTTTTTCCCAATTTTAAAACTCCAAAGCAGTTTAAAATATCATAACTGGAACTGTAGTTAAAATGAAAATAATGGGACCACTAATTTTGTAGAAAATAAATTTATAACTTATCCCTTTTTAATTCCAATTAACTATTTTTTTAGCGTAAAAAGGCGACGTTAAGGGACATTTTACGTAAAATTCTTCTTATTAAATTTTTTAGTTGACTCCTAGATTTTGGACTTTCGGTGATCCGCTAAGTTTTTTTAAAACAACAAACGATAATGCTTTCAGGTGTCTGACAGCTTATAGGAATAAATTCTGGGGTACATTTTTTTAAAAAGTGGGGGTAAAAAGCGGAACACGTACTCTTTTGTAAACTTTAAAACTCCACCATTTGCGATAGATTGAACCCGGTGATCTACTAACAAAAACCTATAAATTGATGTACATATCGAGCTATGCTCACATTTAAGATTTTCTTGTTACTCCCTGTGGGCCGTCCCCCATTGGAGTTAGACAGCTAATGAGCGCATCAAAACCAACTTACTTAAGTCCAATATGGCTATGAGGAGTTTCAATTTTCTAACTTAAACCATATAAAAATAAAGTTAAGAGGGAACGAATTGAATCACACTCTGTATACTTATTAATATTATTTATAATTAATATGTTCACGAAACTCATTTTATTATGTTACATATCAGTAGATGATATATAATGATTTTATTGTAATTTTGAAGAAATTTAAATGACAGTTTTTTTTTGGTTATTTTTCGAGTTGCACATCCCTTGGTAATAAATAAGTCCCTTAGGAGTGGTAACGATATCCACCCTTATTCAAATTGCTGGACTCAGATCCCTGTTTATATTTGCATATTAATACAGAGACCTGATGTCAGGAAAGTATCAAACAAGTACAATCCGCAATCGAATAACTTTACACATTTACATTTTGGTAAATGACATTAGTAACTGTCAAAACCAGGACAATTAAAAACCAAATATCCATTTTTAATGTAAACATTTATAATGATAATGTAACTAAAATAGAATACAAACGAAGTACGTTCTTAATTTATATGTTAAGGTAAACAAATGCAAAGGATTTGTAGTTGTATATATTGCAGAAAATTAGTAATGTAAAAACATAAATAAAATCTCGATTTCGAAACACTTTAAAATAGTTGTAGAATCGTAATTAGTCAGTGGAAGGAAATGAACAGATTCACCACACAAACTTTTTATTTTTCGTTGAGTCAAATATATTTTTGTCCGGGTAACATTATTCATTTCCGTTAAAGTTCTGTTAGTCGCTAAAGTGTTTGCGGATATATCAGTTTTGAGGTTCACCAAATCCAAAAAGGGGTTTTCGGAATGAAGTCCGAACGTCTTATGTATTTTGCTTTTCTACAGCCTTAATGATTGTACCGATTTTAGTAAAATTACATTTTTGGGCATATTTTGTCTGCATATCGAAAATTTATTTTGATAACTCAAAATGTACAAAAACAAAAAAATTATAAAATTGTAATTTAATCAAATTTTATTCAGGGACCTCTAAGGATCAAATCCTCTAAGGACCTAAAAAAACGTATTGTTCGCCCATCTCTAAAAATGTTTTGGTTCATGGTAAAAATAAAAATAAAATGTCAAAAACTATTGTACAAAATCTCCATTACATTTTTTAGTAATATTGAAAAAAAAAATAATAATAATAAATATTCTTGGCCGTCATCCTTAAAAGCTCGTTTTTAATCAAATACAATTCAGCCCTAGTGACAATTCAGCATATATAGGGAACATATTAGTATTATTTATTTTTCATCATTATTAATTTGTTTCTATAAAAGTTTTTTTTTTTTGGTTAGAAGATTTTACTGTGCATACAAAATTTCAATCAAATATGAAACATTTTACTCTGCTTTAACATATTCTAACCTGGTTTGTAACCAAGTCGCCCATCTCTAAAAACATTTCTGTTCATGTGTTATATGTAAAAATAAAAATTGTCTAAAATGTCCATTACATTTTCAGTAATATTTTTAAAAAAAAAAATATAAAAAAAAAATACCCTTGGCTATCGTCCTTAGAAGCATGTTTTTAATAAAATACAACTTATTCTGACGTTTTTATGGAACAAGGGAAGCAAATATAGGCACTTATGATATTTTATCAACATCCATGGTTCATTTTAAATTTTTTTATTGACAACTGATATTTTTGGTGACTGTTTTATTTTATTCAATGTTAGGAATGGGTGGTTGAGAAAGTATGTGCTATGTTTTTTCACCATTTATTTATTAAAACAATAATTTATTTAACTGATATTAAATTTTAATTTATGTACAGTAACAGTTATTAATGCCACCGTTATAAAGTCCTAGTGATCATGATGAAACCCAACCGTTTAAAATCCAGAGCTTATAATTATTTCCTTATTTTTATTTGAAACAATACAATTTATTGTATTGGATTGGTAGTACTAGACTCTTTTTTGTTGTTTGATGGCAAAACAACCTTAAAAATAAGAAGGTTCTTTTTTTCCCGAAGAAAATATTTGACATAAGACACTTAGCCCTCACGTACTCTAATAGCGTTAGAGTCGGGAGAGAGCATGGAGTTTAAATAATAGAGAACATAATGGATGGTGTTGCAATTTTGAAAATAATCCTCCCCCTCTCTCTCACTCTCACTGAATGCATGTGTAATCAATTATACCAAATTACTTATATTATTTGTTTAAAAATTTTATTCAATGTAATTATATCTTTCTACAACATATTGTTTATAATATTTATTATTATGTACTAATTTGTTTGTATATTTAGTTATTGTAGTTGTAGTGTATTAATTAATTTTGTTTATATCGATGACCGACAGTACTTGATAGAATTCCATGTTATACAAATAAAACGCACAAATTCTTTTGTTAAATTCTACATTTATGATTTAATAAATTCAATTTTTTTATATTTTTTATTTGCATATTAATTAATTCATGAATTAGTTCAATGATTATTTTTAAAGATTTGTTTAAATGTTGATTATTTATGTTATTTCTATTCTTGATCAGGCTTTAGTGTTCAATTTATTTTTTTATTTATATGATAAGAAATGTAATATTCTATGCTTTTTTAAGGGTTAGGTTGTTGTATAAGGTATGGAAGAGAGGACTTTTGAGTCCTAATCTCGCCCTGAAAAAAGAAATATTCATAGTCTCTCTTTTTTCCCTTGGTAAAAGAAATGAACAATGATATTAGTTATCATCCTATAAAAAATTTAAAATTAAATAATTCTTTATCTCTCGCTTATATATATAAGGTGATTGACGAAGTTTTAGCGGCGCTTTCTGAGCTCTTTCTACAGACCAATAGAAAGAAAAACCTTCATATGAACATATGTCCTAAAACGCTTTGGTTGCTAGTTACGACTAGCGAAATATTTCACCCTGATTTCTAACTCTCCGATAAAATTCAGAATTGCTGAAATTGCAGGGAACCAAATTAAGTGACAAATTTTGAGTTTTTATATGCAATTTGACACAATAAACAGTTTCTGTAAATAGTAGATTTCAGGACTGTCTTTCCAGTAGTTTATGAGTAAACTAGGGTAAAACACAAATAACTGGGGTCGAGAAACATACTTTTTAAGTTCGTTATGAAATAACTTTGTTAAATGGCTGATATGGGTGTACACGTTTTCAAAAAAAAAAAAAAAAATTGCAGGGAATTTATTTCTAAAGGAATTAGTATAACATAAGGTAAAAATAAAATAAAATACAAATGGAAAATATCCTTTTTTTATTTTAAACAAAACATATCAAAGTGTATTGAAAAATGACAATATTTGTAGGAAATTAAATAATAATATATTAAGTAATATTTAAGTGCCTGGTAAATAACCCACCAAATGATAAATGATCAAAAACATTTCCTTCTACTTCAATTCAAGAATTACATTTTCTACAATTTTTGTTGAAAACTTTACGCATTTATCAGCTATTTAATAAAATTATTTTTTAGCGAACTTGAAAAAGTATGTTTTTAGATCCTAATTATTTGTGTTTTATTCTAGGTTTCTCATAAACTACTAGACAAACGGTTCTAAAGCCTACGTTTCACAGGTTTTTAGGTCAAATTGCATGTAAAACTACCAAATTTGTCCCTTAATTTGGGTCTCAGGAATTTCAGCAAGACTGAATTTTACCAGAGGATTAGAAATCAGTGCGAAATCTTTCGCTAGCCGTAACTAGCTACGAAAGCGTTTTAAGACATATGTTTCTGTGAAATTTTTTTAACCTGTAGAATGAGCTTAGAAAGCTCCTCTAAAACTTCGTGAAACACCCTGTGATAGCTCTCTGTTTTATCTTTCATCCTCATACTCTACAACAGAAATCCTTATTTTATTATGTGACACCATATATATTTTATTAAATTATCCCTTGATAAAAAAACAAATTGAGTCGTCATATTTCCTAAACCTTGTTACATCTGCAGAAAAAACTGTAGAAAGTTATCCAAAATTTGTATTATAGTAAAGTAACTAAAGTGTCTGAGCTATGCTAACTTCCCTTTCGTGTAAATTCCATGGTTAGTTACAAAAATGAAAAAAAACCTACAACACAAGACTCAAGCGCTGTTGTAGTCCAATCCTATAAAGAAGATCACAACAGATACCGCATGAAAATACTAAATCCTATTGCAAGATAAGAGAACTCGCTATTGATTTTCACAATACCAACCTGTCTACCTTTTTACACGTTCTAAATATACTTTTATAATTGAGGTTTACTTTATGTTTTGTTATACAAAATATGCATTCTGATTAATTAATTAAAAATTTTTAAAATAATAATAATTTGAAGAAGTCAACATCATTAAACCTCCAAAATCCGAGAATTGATTTAAAATTCAATAGTAACATATATTACATTTTAAACGGTAACTATCATATTCCAATAAGAGTTTATATATTACGTTTTATACGGTATATGAAAAAATATCACAACGTTTACTAAATAAAAATATCCACTGGTATCAGACAATATTTATGGATTTATATGAATATTCAAAAGTTGTTTTGGGAAAGGGTGGTCGTGATATGTGCTTTTTTAACGGTGGCAATCATTGTAAAGAGTCATTTGTAATAGTTACGTTTAGAAAAGAAATTTAATATTGAAATCAAATATTATGAAGGAGAAATTATTTTACATAAAACAATAAATAAAATATATTTTTCAAGTTGACTTTTAGTTCGATTATATAAATGAAAAATAGACGTTGGTAAAACAGAAAAAAAAAAAAAAAAAAAAAAAAATAGGAAAAGAAAATTGATTAGAAGGCAAGTGGATGTCAATAAAAGAAACATATTTCAAGTTATAAAAAAAATACTTGTACTTATTAAATTTAGAACGAGAATGTTCAGAATACGTGACAACCAATTAAGTGCTACCAAAGGGTATAATAACTACAAATACTGAATAAGGGATAACTTTACAGTTTAGATGATTGACAAAAGAAGTGTCTCCAACCATGTGAAAATAAATAAATCGAGTAAACAAAACCAATTTAAATAATATTTATGTGTATATGGGGTGATATTTTATACGGAAGTATTTTTTTCCGAACAATAACTAATAGGCTTTAAACGTCTAAATTAATACATTGTTGTGATATGTAAGAGTTGAACGTTTCATATAACTAAAGACATTGGAAATGTAATTCCGTAGAGAATTTCAAATGTGTAGGGAAATATTGTTAGTTTCATTACTGTTAGAAAAACCTTTAATTAATAATATAATGTAATGTTTATACTTCAAAATTTATTATTTTCTTTAACAGGAGAAACTGTATTCATTTTCTCTTCCTGTTATTATAATAAAAAAAAGAATGTTCAGTTTACCATTTATATCTAAAATGTTTTCCCAATTTATAAAACTAGAAATTGCTACTTTAGATAAATTAAATTTCTCTATGGGGGAAAATATTACTTTTTACGATTTATTGCTAAAACCCTCATGGCATATAAACCTGATGATGAAACACATACGCTTAACTTTTATATGTATATCATAATGTCTTATGGAAGAAATACATAAAAAATATATTCTTAAGTAGACCAAGGGCGAGAAATTTATGTCCTCCATTAAACAAGCCCGACAACACAAATATTTCACAATCGTACCCCGTCTTAGAAACTTTTATTCAGCAAGGACAATCTTCTTTTATATATTAAATAAGATTACAGTACGTCCTTAATACGTTTCAAATATATTATGTTTACATTTTAACGATATAAAATGTGAAATGTTTAATCATGTAAAATATTTAGGTCAATGTTCCTACTGAAAAACTTCACTATATTAATTACATTGGATTTTATATTAAAAACAAATTGAAAAACTTTCGAAGTTAATTCAGTAACTCAGAGTTTCTTATGACTATTTCTAAGTTAAATAAAGTATTAAACAAAACTTACGTTATTGAATTATTTATTATAAATATTATCTTTTTCCAACTCTAAAATATCTAATATTTATATTCTAAAGATATATATACATTTTTAAGTATGCAAATATAATTACAATACATCAGTTTCACAAATAATGAGTTTTAAGGCAATAGTCATAAATGTAAACTCGCCATAAGTCATAAATGTACTCCCCCTTTACAAACTTCAGTCAAACATAAAATTTTTAAACGTACAATAGTTCTTAAGTGCTCCGTCTTTTTTCATAAATTTGTAATCATTTTAAATACCAGTAAGTTCTAAATCAATATCTAACTAAAAGAATAAAACGTCGTGTTATATTACATTAATATCAAAATATATAACCGTATAACTTCAATTTGAAAAGATCACATTCACCAAATATTTTATTTCAATTCTACACAAATTTGGTTAGTAAAGATAATTTCGCTATTCGCTGAGATTGATAAAAAAATTGTTAAATTGACGTAAGTTGAAATCGTTTTTAAATACTTCCAGCTTACCTGTTGATCATAGAAAAAGTTTTAAAAAACTAATTTGGTGCATATAGTAACACAGTTAAGCATAATTAGTCTGGAACTGAATTAAATTCGAAAGGTTTGTCTATTTGTTTTTAATATAAAATCCAATATAATTAATATAACGAAGGTTTTCAGTACAAATATTGACCTAAATAATTTACATATTTCACAGTTATTTATATCGTTAAAATATAAACATTATTTATTTAAAACGTATTAAGGACGTACAGTAATTCATTTATTAAATATATAAAACAAGATTGTCCTTGCTGAATAAAAGTTTCTAAGACGGGGTACGACCGTGAAATATTTGTGTTATCGGAATTGTTTAATGGAGGAAATAAATTTATCGCTGTTGGTCTACTTACGTATTATTGTTTATGTATTTCTTCTATAAGACATTATGATATACATATAAAAGTTAAGCGTATGTGTTTCATCATCAGGTTTATATGCCATGAGGGTTTTAGCAATAAATCGTAAAAAGTAATATTTTCCCCCATAGAGAAATTTAATTTATCTAAAGTAGCAATTTCTAGTTTTATAATTTGGGAAAACATTTTACACATAAATGGTAATATATTCATTTTATCTGTAGTAATAATAACAGGAAGGGAAAATGAATACAGTTTCTCTTGTGAACGTAAATAAATAACTTTGAAATATATGCATAACATTATATAGATTAAAGGTTTTTAATAATATTCTGTACATTAAACAAACATAAAATTTTGAAATTGAAGTTGATTACAAAACATCATTTTAGAACCAATTAAAATATAAACAACACGATTTGTTTCCTTTTTATCTCTCACCATGTTGAATAGGAACTTGAAAATATCCTTTTTATATTAAAGTGTTTATGTTAGTGACATATATCTTTTCCTTTTTTACGTGTTAAAAGATTCTAGTGGTACTATATGTTTATTTTCTTGTTTTTTAAAGATAAAAAACATCTTGGTGATCATCTCTTTATTTTAAAAAAAATATCATAAAATTAAAACCCTTAGCCTTCGAATACTCTAAAAGCGTCAGGATAGGAAAATAACAAAAGTTGGACAAGAGAGACCTGATAAGAAAGATTAGAAAGAGGGATCTAACCCTAGAGTACGTGAAAACGGGTGTAGATGCAGCTATCTTTTGGATTGCTTAGCCGTGTTCTCTAAAGTGAACACTGAGGGTGTGGTACATTGCACTTGTCATCCTCGAGATTAAACAAATCAATAATGAAAATATACATTATAAGGTAAATTGTTTTCAATTGTCTTCGTCCTATGATATCACGACACTTTAGACTGCCTGTAAAAATATCAGGAGATACTTGCCTTTAATTCTATTTTGGAATAACATATTAGCTGTGTAGCTTATTTATATCTGACTAATTTGTTATTAAACATATATGATAAAGAAGATTTAATACATTTTTTTCATTAAATTGTCTTAAATTAAGAATTTTAAACTAAACACAAATTCAGGGTATTTGCCAAACGTTTGGTTTTTCCGAAACAATGAGATGAGTCTAACTTAGTCCGTTGGCAATAATAAGGATTTGGCAAGTCTCCAGGGGAATGATACTTGATTCTACGATAAATGCTTTGCTTTTTGTTTGTTCAGTTATTTTGACAGAAATATAAACTCTCAATCAATACATAGATGAACGCTGTGTGAAGTTCGATTTAATCAGAGAAGTTGTGACCGAAAAAATAAAACGTAGTTAAATTTATTTTAAAAAAACCAAAACTAACGCAATATAACTAAACAAAATTTGAGAGTCATAAGTGTATTTCTGTAACAAAAACACTTATAATTTATTATTCACTAGTATTTGAAATTATTGTGACGTTCTCAATTATTTATATCTTGTTTCTGATTCTTCATAGTCACTGTAATTAGCTGATTTATTGGATAATATGAAGTCACATTTATGAGATTACCGACAATTTTATAGCCGGCTAATACCTATGACTATAATGTTAACTATAATTATATTTTATTGCTAAAATCTCCCGAAATAAATATTTTCAGACATAGCAAATATATATTTATATTTATATTAACATAGATTTGTGACGTTTTGAAATCTATTTTAATTTGAAACCAATATATTATTTTAAAAAATCAACAATAGTTTTTACGTAAATTATGACTATATTAGGGATAATGGTGTCAGTTTTACAGAAAAAAATAATTGAATAATTTTGACTTCTGTAAAGTCATTTCTATAGAAATCTCAATAAGGAGAAGAACAGCACATTTGTATTCTCTCTCTCTCTCTCTCTCTCTCTCTCTCTCTCTCTCTCTCTCTCTCTCTCTCTCTCTCTCTCTCTCTCTCTCTCTCTCTCTCTCTCTCGCGCGCGCGAGCGCCACCCCTCTTTTAGTAAAGGGGTGAATAATGATCTTATTTGTCCTCCGATAAAGGATTTTAAATTAACTTTCTCTCCCTACCCTATGGTATCTTTATTTTTTTAACGGATCATTTCATATATTTTATCTACTATTTTTTATTAAAAGTATTATTTTATAAACAATAAAAGAAGGGATATAAAAAAAAACCCAGTCATCACATTTCCTAACTTTCCTAACCTCTGCAAACTATTAAAAAGAATGCAAACTTTGTACCAAAATGCAAGTAGAGTGAAAAAAAACGATATATAAATTTGTCTATAAACACTTGCAATAAAATGGACTCCATAGCTGTTCTATATATTAGAAAATAGTATTGATACCTAGCACATGAAAATGCTAAACGCTACTCCTGGTCAAGAGAACTCAAATATCATCACCAACAGATAACGTGTCTAGCTAGCTAAAATATCATATTATTACTTTAGACTACTATAAAAAAATACCTTCATCATCAAGGTCGAATTCATTTCTGTTAATAAAATAATGCATTTTATATTAGTGATACAGTGTCCAACTGATACAAGTACAACGGTTAGAAAACAAAGAGTGTTGTATACGGATTCATGGGCATCTTGTTACTCATCTTGGAAACTTAATCCACAAGGAGTTCCTCAGCGCCATATATTGGATCCTCTTACGTTTTAATCTACGTAAATGACCTCCCTTATAATATCACCAAGGCGGAAAAAACAGTCTCAATTGCTGATGACACCACTTTGACAATTTTTGCAAAAACTATTATAGATTTAGAGGTTTCCGCGGCATCAACATTAAATAATTGGCGGAACGTTGGTTTTCAGTAAACAATAATTAAAAACTAAATACAACTAAAAGCCAACTAATTCATTTCAGTTCAAACCATTTTAACAAAAACGATTTCAATTAATTATTATAAACTATTACAAGTACTGACTCTTACATATTTTTGGGAATCGTAATTGAAAGAATAAACTGAAAATCACATATTTGTCATGTATCAATTAATCTCCATTCGGACTGTTTTGCACTCTCGGCCATTTCACGTGTTTCCAGCTTTACCACTATTATGACTATATATTATGCATACATGTACTCTCTCACCTCAGATATGTTGTAGCCATCTGGGGTAATTCTGTAGAATCTAGGAAAATTTTCCGAATAATTTGTAACTTAAAATCTAAAAAATCTTGAAAATTCTGGTTCACGTAAAAAAACTTTTAAACTATGCCTAGAATTTATATTCTAACAGTTTTGGTTTTTTTTTCAAGGAAAATTATACTGACAGTGGGCCAAGACATATAGGTATATACTCTATGAGGAAAAACGGTCTCTAATACCCAGTGCATAGACTTAGATTGTTTGAGAAGGGTTTTCACTACTGTTAGGAATTAGGATAGTTTTAGTTAGGAATATCGTCTAAGTTCTTTTTAAGACCCCAGTATGACAACAATTATTGTAACAGACCTGGGAAAATGACGAAATTGCTTACCTTGCAAGCAAGGCAGACGTCATTGATGCTACAAACATATAAAAACCCTTGGGTGGGAGAAAACTTGGTTGTGGGCCAAGATTGATCAAGGAAGGTGCTGCAGGAATTTTTAAAGATAGCCAGGCTGACTTGACGTGTACGAGCTACCTAAGAGTATTGAGATTTCAGACGAGCATCCATGAGTGGCAAGCAGGGTGAGTAAACTTTATGTATAACCCTTGTAATTATTTCAGAGACAAGTAATTTAAAAATATAACGTAGAATCAGATCTGCGAGTCACAACAATTAGTCATTTTAGATGAATAGTAATAATTGTTAATAAAGATTAATTAAGTACTGAACCACTGATTTGATTATATTAAAAGTTAAAGAACCCAGGCAGTAAAAGGGAACTTCCTAACAAATCCAAATTTGTTAGAGGACCAATCCTAACACTACTCTTATATAAAGTTATACAATGAATTGCCGGGTTTTCAGTGGAAGAGTACTTGGAGCTTTAGTACAGTTATACATACAATGTGGTTACATAGTCCCTTCCTTCCTACTTTTTTTCTACAATTTATATTTAAAGTGTTTTTCAATGATACCATTTATTATATAGGTAGAAGATCTAACTTTTGAGGTATTCTTAAATATTGGGAGTTATCTAAGGTATAAGATATATGAGTAAACTTCCGAATTATTTATGAGAAGATAATTATGTGTCATGTCGATTAAACTGGATTTTTTTCCTTGAAAACAATGGTGCAAAAGGGTTGCTTCAAATTATAAAGGGTTGTACCGTTTCCAAGAAATCGGTAGGTCAAAGATGTAGGACTAGATTTAAAAGTTATATTTAGTCATGTGATATGTCGATAAACACGGTTTTGTTTCACTGAAAACAATGGTGAAAGTCACATTCAAATAGGCTATACAGTTTCCAAGAAATCAGTAGGTTAATGATGTAGGAGTCGACTTAAAAATTGTAATGAGAAGGCAGTCATACGACATGTCAATTAACACTGCCTGAAAACAATGGTGCAAATAAAATTCAAAAGGGTTGTAGCCTACCAAATATTTTATTTTAAGTCGTCTCCTACATTTTTGACCTACTGATTTCTTGGAAACGATACAACCCTTTTAAATTTTAATTGCATCATTGTTTTTAAGGAGAAAATGCAGTGTTATTCGACATATCACATGACTATCTTCTCATAAAGAATTCGGAAGTGTGAAGTGTAGTATTTAGTTATAAAAGATAGTGTTAGTTATTGTATTATTATAATTATTCCCCCCCCCCCACTAACTCAAACAGGAGACTTATTATTATTGGTATAAAGATGTGATAAATTTCCTGAGGGGTTGATGACTTGAAAAAGAAAATTTAGGAAAACCCTTGCTAAAGTTGTTAATGCGGCTATTGTTTGTTTTTTTATATATATTTTTTTATTCTGTAGATAACTACATCGGCAAGATATAATAGTGAAACATAATTTAAACTTGTTTTAAAATGACTTTTGTACAAACATTATTATATATATTCCAAAATGTTTTAATGTTTGTACTGTGTCTGTGTTTTTGATAATTAATACATGTTAACTTGTGTTGTAATTCATTTATCAATTATATTTAAATGTAGAAAAAGATAATTGAAAAGTAATTTTTTGTTTGACTTTGTAACTACATTCGTTTTATTTAATTGTAAGAATAACTAAAATTAAGGATATCTTTCTAATAAACCACTTAATTAATAACTACAAAACTTACATCTTTTGACGTCAATAGTGGAACTATTAAACTTCTTTTATTGCTACAGTAATAAATTCCTGTAATAAGCACCTGATGGGATTTATCCTGAAACAGCTGTAGTGTATAAAAGAAGAATAACTGTTCTACTATTGACTTCAAACCAAGTCAGTTTTATAGTTATAAAATTAAGCTACTCCTAGCAATTCAATTTATTTTTGCCAACAGCAATAGATAATAACACAACACGTATCATAAGACAAATAGTATATATTGACTTTGAAAAGTATTATTAAATTTTTTTAATGTTTTACTGACTTTTCCGGATAAATTTTGATAAAAATATAATATGCACAAAAAATTTAAAATAATAATAATAAAAATTGCTACTCTTTGCAAGATAATACTTAATATATCTCTAATAAAAAATATCAAAACATAGAAAATTGTATAGAAACGTTGCTCAAAATTAACAAATTCTTAAAAAAAATATTGCATTACACTCATAATATATAACTGTACTCAAAAATGTTTTGATTAATTTTGTATATAATATAATTTGAAAGTTAGAGTGAATTTTAATTAATAAGTATTTCATATTATTTTAATAATTTATAATACTAGAAATGTGTATTATAACTTTATGATTGGGTAAAATTTGTAAGTGTTGTATTATAAATTAATACTTGCAAGTAGTTCCATTACTTTTTAAGACACGTCTCTCTTTCTGTAGTATAGAATTCCAACTTTGTAAATTTGACTAATTGATATTTTTTTAAACAATTCGTAGTTAAACAAAATAATTTTTAATTCTTTCAACACATTAGTTTTCAAATTATGTTTAATTGTTATTAATTTTAATAAATCTGTTACCGATCTAAAAAATTAAAAATTCATTACTTTAATACAAAATAGTATTCATAATAAAATAGGAATAATAACTAGTTTAGCTATTAGAAAATATATTTTATGTCTTTAAATACCATATTTTGCATTTCAATAACAAAAATATAGAAATTCATTACTAATAAATGAATTACGTATAAAAAAACAAGTGTATACAAGTATACAATTATGTATATTACTTAGGCAGTACACGAAATATAGATTAGGTTTGGTAAATGTCAAAAATTATGACCTCCGTTTTTGTCTGAGCTTCACGTTTGTATGGCATAACGTCACCGAAAAGGTGTTTGTCCGTTGTCATTTTCGTCAATATGTAAGCTTGATAGCGACCACAAAAATATATGAATGTGAAATTTAGCATAGTGTGGTCATATGGAATGCTATTGAAATTGAAACAAAACTAATTGGAAATGTCAAAGGGTGCCATTTAAAAAAGTTTTTTGTTCCTACCTTATTGTTATTTCAACTTGTAACATACTAAATTTTATATTTACTGGTTTCAATTCTGCATCTATCTACAATGAAAAATAGTGAAGATATTGTCATAAATGTATTGTCCCAAGTATATTTGACATCTTCATAGCTACGAGTTCCGACAGGGCTGAGTCACCGACAGTAGTGACGTGACAGCCTTAAGGACATACACCGTCACCAGGGTCAGAAAATTTGTGTAAACAAAGGTTTTAAACTAACCTACATACTTCGTACACTGGATAAGATTTCTTCACTAACCAATACAATTTAACATTTTGGCATTCAATTTAGTGAATCTACATGCATTAGATTGTATAATGAGACTAAGTAACCATAATGTTTACCATCAACTTGTGTTACATTTTTTAAATAATCAGTTAAATATAAATAATTTCATTTTATTACAAAAGGAAGAAATCAATTTATCAAATTACATTTCAATAAACGTTTTTATAAAGGCGTACGGTTTAATTTAAAAACAAATTTATGTCGGAAATTTATGGTTATGTTGCGACATGTACATCCCTTGATAATAACTTAGTCCCTAAGGAGCGGTAACGAAGTCCGCCCTTATTCAAATTGCTGGACTCTGTTGAATGTTTATATTTGAATATTAAAACCGAGACCTGATGTCAGGAACGTATCAAACGAGTACAAGACGTAATCGAATGAAGTCAACTTTAATCATTTACATTTTGGTAAAGGTAGTAATTAAATTAAAACAATAACGAAACTGTAAATATTTGTGAGTATGCGTTTGTAAATATGGGTCGATGATTCCTTGATTTAATTTTCTGTGTTTATGTCTTAGTTGTTTGGAGTACTAATTAGAAGAAGAAGAAGTTACGGTGTGAAATTTATGGGCAAAATGTCCTACAGTTGCTGTTATGCAAAATGTCATTTGAAGTTATATTTGAATGGAGAAAGATACTTAAAAAAATTAATGTAAACGTTCATACGATTAACTAATTTATTTGTGTTTGTAATACAACAATACAAATAATAATGAAATTATTCATACAACTTTTTTAATAAATTACAATGCAGATAAAATTTTACTCGTTATGAAGGATGTCACTTTTTATTTTTTCCCCTTGTTGTTTAAAGACCAAAAATCTTTTGGTTTTCCTCACCTTAAAAAAAGGGCAAAAAATAAAGTCCCTTAAAAAGGGAAGGATAACTCTAAAACCGGAAGATAACAAGTTAGTTTGACCAAGAGAGACCTGATAAGAAATGTGAAAGAGTAATCTAACCCAAGACTAGATGAAAAAAGTTGTAGATCTAGCTAGGTTACCTCGGAATTGATATCCCGAACACTTACTATTAACATTGAGTTTTTCATGGTATATGTTGAAGACTATAAATTAGATACATCTACCGGCTCACTTCAGGTAATTCCAAGGTAAGCATACCGTATGGATGCTCTGACTTCTTCCACACTACCGTATTCTGAACTTGAACCCACAAAACTATAACTGTTCAACCCACATATGGAACCTCAGATTATCGTGTGCAATGGGACAATTCACTCTAGATATGAATTCAAACATATTGTTTAGTGTAGCCTCTTGGATTGTGTATTCAGTATAATTCAATATTTGGATTAGTTGACGTACTATATTCATTTTAATAATTTACTAATTCGTGTGCTAAAAAATAGAATCAATGGAACTACGCTTTCACATAGCTGAACGACTTCATGATGTTTTAGATTGGACGTGGCGGTTAATCTGTCGAAAACGGTTATACACAAGGATGAAATTTGAATTGTCTCACAAAGTATTAACCTATAATATATTCAATGAATTCAATTATAATTAACTAGTTATTTTTATCTTATTTGATATGTCCTCGTTCTATCGTACAAAGAACTTTCTTACGAAATTGGTTTCACTACAGGTACCACTTATACAACACAAAAAACACAAAAAATTCAATAAAACACAAATCTTAACTCTGTATGGATATCGTTAAAAAGTTCAAACATTCTTGGCGAGCGACGTGCACGTTTGACCGGTAGATCGTTACTCATTCATTCCATCGTGGAATTTCAATTCAATTATGTTAGTGAGACCATGAGAGGGTAGTAATAAATAAAAATAACAGTAATACAAAAACTACCTTCTCCAATTAATTATAATCGACTTAAAAAGCTAAAATGTTGTACAGAATGGCTCATTAAATAACTAGAGATTAACATTCTTTTTTTTAATGGTAATTATTTAAGGATAAAAATACTGGAATTTTAATATGATCTTAAAATACTTTTATTTTTGTAATTATTAAGAACAAATACATAAATTGTATATTTATTTAACTTTGAAAAATACTACATTTTCATTTTGTTCTTCTATATTTGCAAATTTGAATATACTCGTTGACTAATAAAAACGTAAAGATAAAGTAAAAATAATTTAACCTATTTTCTAAAGTGTAAACATATATTCTGTCTTTATCTACCGTAGTCACTGAAGCAGACATACTTTCCTCATGTACGATAAAACGTATCTGAACTAGTTCCGTTTATTCACTTGAGACTGAAGACTAATTTTCTCTTTTCATGCTACGGAAGCAAAATAAAATAACTTAAACTTCTGAGCCTGACTCAAGACATGACGTAGAATTAACTAATTAAATTATTTCATTTTTCTTCTTTATTAAAATAGGGAAAAGTTAAATTTTTTGGTAAAATGTTGAGCTAAGCCAGATATACATTGTTATGTGAGAATATTGCTGCAGGAATGAGATAGTGGTAAAACAGTTACTTATACTGTTTAATAAATATTTAACGTCAATTGATAAACCACTGCAGTCGTCATCGCCTTCGCGAAATTAAGCATATGAAAAATCAGATTGAAAAACTCCAAATAAAACTAAACAAAATAACAAAAAAAAAAGTGTACAACATTAACAAGACTAAAACTAGTTAACAGTCGTAAATAAAGAACAACATTGTTACAAGTAGACTATATATAAGCCCTGCAACAGATTCACAATGATGAGCTATAATAAATACGATCTCCAACAATTAAAAATAATATATTACTGGGCGGTAAAACAGTTACGAAGCAAGTTAACAAGAATAAAATTTAAAAACTCTATACAAACTTTTCTGGCGACGCAAAAAGGACAACACCAATCAAGGATCTCAGCATTATCCCGCTAAAACATCTGAATAGAATTGGCTAGAACAAATAAGAGTGTGCTTAATAGATAAACTAAATTGGCATTTCGGTGGATTCCCGTCTTCCATTAGAAATCCAAGAGTGATCATGGATTGACCGATACGTTTTTTAACACGGGTAATAAACCACTTGCTCTCGACGAATAACTCCACGGACGCGGATGGTATCTTCGATTTATTTGTTGCCCATTCATATCCCCACTGATTATGCGATACATGTTTAACCACCACTGGAAACTCGGTGCGTGACTGGCAACTGGAGTTTAGCATACTTTACTGTTTCGTCTGCAGGAATGTTTTATAGGAATTTAAAAACGTCCATAAACAGATATCCTATAGAATTTGCCATAAACTATATCATACAGTAACAATTATGATTTGATGACGATAATTATGAAAGAGATTTAAGGACATACTTAAACTTAAAGTTATTTTATAACTTGCAATATTAAAATACAAGCTCGGACCGGTTTGTCAGGTGTTAGCGCTGTTCACTTCATTGTGTTAAAATGAAAGTTGAAATTAGGAGTCTATGTAGCTCCTTTTGAAGCCACGAAAATTCTGATATTAAAGAGTAGTGATCAATTGTCGTTCTTCAAATTACGTTATTGACACACACGTGTCATTAGAGTTAGTAGTTTAAAATGAGAACTGAATTCATCATACTAGTTTGTTTAAAAGTTACAAGTGTGATAGTGTTGTATTATTGTGTACCAAGGACTTATTGTTCTTTACATAACAATATTGGTGCAAACACATGAAGAAACCATACAGCCCAAGAAGAGAGTCTCTATTTGTTCAAGTAAATGTGAAACTAAACCAAATTTCTCACATTCTTTTTCGGAAGATTTATCCTAGCCGGATCTTTACCTTTTTTCTTGGGTTTTATCCCTGTTTCTTAGTTTTTATATCAAATCTCCAGTGAGCAACTGTTGTTCTCTTCTAATCTTAATGCTATAAGAGGGCTGTATTCGACAGCTAGGCGTCATTATTTTATTTTATTTTATTCCTATTTAATGCAGGTACGATAACCGAGAGGTTTTTCACCTTTAAACACAAGAAAAAATCTTTGGAAAACACAAAAGCGTGAATATCATTCAGTAGTCTCACAAGTCTACTGAAAAACACATTATTGACATCAACTTGCTACGAAGTTACACCCACTTCAAGGTTTTAAAATGAAAACCTAAAAACAGAGTATGTATTCATATTGTTCTGGACCTCTTACAGGGACTACGAGAAGGATAATATTGATTAGTATCTAATACTTAGGTTCACTTTAAAAAACATTATTCACATATTGTGCTTAAAAGACATTATTAGTTTCTAGTTCATCGTGTTAAAATGAAAAATTATATCTAAAGTTTTCACTGCTATTTTTTTAAGTCATGATAAATGTAATGTAGTGAATTCAATACTTATATCAAAATGAAGTTATTAACACATTATGGTAACGAGAGATCTTTATTATTGTCTACTTCATTCTGTTAAGCTTTTATTGGTAGATGAATGAGGCACACACTCTGATGCTATAAAACGTCTTTTCAAAGAAAGGTATAGATTCATTTCCTGACAATTTACTACGGGATGTTGACACATCGGTCAAAGTAACGGGCTTGTTTATACATTATTGATGTTACCGGTACTTTATTTCTGATTCTCATTTTAGATTATTTACATTTTGTTCAGTTAACTTTGCATTGTATTTAAAGAATATGTTATCAATTCTGAAATTTGTATTCGTATTTAATTGGATGACATTTATTTGTATTAGATAATATATGCACACTAATGTCTCGATATATATTACTAACAAAAACAAAATAAATAAATAATTTCCAGAGATCGTCTATTTTCAATTTGTAATTTTGTTTTATGCATGTGAACTACCCGTGGGAAATAATGGGAATGTATTCAGGAATTTAAACGGATTCAAGTAAATGTTCGATGGGAATTCAAAAGTTTAACCTGTCTGTTAGTTTGTGTTTTAAATATTTGTCACAAAATCTATGCCCCAACTGAAATTTGGATTCATATTTCGAATACGAAATAATACCACACCGGTAATGTTAGTCATGGATATGGTAAATTAATAATTGGACAATTTATTATTACCTTGTTTAAAATACGAGATTCTAAAATCTACATCTAAATATGTAGCATAGATATTGTAACTTATTTGTTTTTGTTTTCTACGACTGGTAGGCCACATCGAAGAGTCTGTGCATTTCAGTACATGCCAAGTTCCATGTATTTATAATATATTTTAATCTTATTAAATGAATTGAATTTATTTATTATTATTGTTCTTGTTATTTTTAATTATTGTAATTTATATTTATTTTGGATTGTTGTTCTACTCGTATATTGGGTGACAGAGTAGTAGACTTATGAGTAGTAGTAGTAGTATATATTGTTTTAAAATATATAATAATTTTCATAATTTTATTATAAACATATTTTAATAAATTTAGAGCTTGAACTTTTTTTTTTAGTTTTGGACCATAAATTAAAATCTATAAACCGTTAAAGCTAAGAGTAAATAGAATCGTGGTCAGATAAAATCATAGCACACATGCTAAAAACTACACTAAAATCGGAAAGGAACTGATAGTAAGGGATGGAGACCAGAGAAAGTTATCCTAACTGTTTATCGGGGTAAGCATCCTTTTAACCCCACTTTCAAGAGTGTAGACCTCGATCGAGTTAAAATTACCATTTGTGGAATAAGCGGCAAAATTTCAGTTTTATTTAATTTTAAAAAATTATCTCAAATTTTTAATTCAGTTTTCATTATTAAAAGCCATAATGGCCTTATTTCTAAACTGGTGTTGCTGATAAGATTGTCCGACAGGTTTATAGATGAGGCTTCAATTAGTTTTCGTTTATATACATTTTTTCCTATTCCCAATTAAATTTTTGTTTTTCAGTCCAAAATGTTCAGCTATTTTAGATTTTCCGTTATCCCGTGTTCGTTCTGTGTTAATTGATTCTTATAACTTCATAATCTTTCACACTTGATAACGAGAGTTGATTTATACTCTTGAAATGTAGAGTATTAGTTTTCATATAAATAATGGCAAATATCCGGTTAAACCATAATAATAACAATAAAACGATTATGAACAATAATAATACAATAAGAGTCCATTAATAAAAGTACTTACAATCAAAGTGTAGTGGATTTTCTTAAACTGAACATACCTGAAAAAAGAAAAGAAATTATAATTGAAATTGAATGTTGTAATATTAGCGCAATAATAATTTTATCGTATCTATATTTTACACGCTCACATGTACTTATTATGTATGGAGAAGGTCACGTGATCGATGTCCAGTTTTTTGTGGAAATATTCATTTTGAAGTCCCCTGAGTCGTGACAGAGGTTTTTGGAATGATGTCTGTCGGTCATTTGGACAAGGCTTAACAGCCCAAACGCGTTGACTGATGATAAATTTATTACATTATGAAGGAACTATTATATTACTTATTGCATTAAAGAAATAAAAATTATTGAATTTTTCAATATTCTTAAATTTTAAATTAATAGAAAGTTTGTTCTAATTGAGATTATTTAAGAATTTATTTTTAATCTAATTTAGTAGAATCAATTATGTATTTTAAAAATAAAATAAATATCCCATTTATTTGGGTATGTCAAGAATTATTTTCATTTTATTAGACGATTCAAAATTTGGAGATAGACGCCATAAGAAAAACCGCGATACTGTGTTCTCAAGAATAGCTTCTAAGGACACAAATAAAACACATTGGTCGCTATCAATATAAAAATGCAGGTTCGTGAGTTATCGGAAAAACACAAAAAATCGCCCATAGGACTGTTATAAAAATAATAGTATTTACATTGCAGTAAATAATAAACCTGTGTAGAAGTGAAAAAATAAAATTATTTTTAAATAAATAAAAAATGTTCTTAGACTACCGTCATTAAAAGCTAGAATTGAACCAAATACAATTTAGGCTGCGGACAGATTTACGACACAAATAAAACTATTTTAGACCCTTATATATATATATATATTCAAAGGCATTGACTGCATCCTTGGTTCATTTTCACTTTTTCATTGACAACAACCGAAATGATTTTTTTTTTTTGTGAATATACATTTTGCTTCTTTTTTACTAGGTTTTAGAGATGGGTGAGTGAGAAAGTTTGTGCAATATTTTTGTACTATTTATTAAATACTAATTTTGAACAATAGGTGTGTTTAAATGCTAATTTTAACAATCAACAAAACAAATTAATGTAGAATACTGTTTCATAAAAGTATTATATTTCCATGTTTTTATACTCCGGGACCAGAAAAATCTATTTAATGTGACAGATATGTTCACGAGAGATCAACCCAACGTATTTTAAACACAAAAGATACTGTTTCCTTATGAAGCATTTATATTGAAGATTTCTAACTGAATACTGCAACTTTGTTGTAATAGTTTGTGATCAAAATCGAATTTAAATATTTTTTGTTTTATACATTCGCGTGCGCGCGCGCGCGCGCACACACACACACACACACACACACAAATTTTGTATGAAAACTCCATCGATAACAAATTAACCTAATTTACAATTTAAAGTGATCATTTTATCCTTTAGTTGAACATTGTGTATTAAAAAACAAACAATACATTACTAAAACAAATATAACTATTATTACTGAGCATAAACTAATTAATCTAATTGATTTTATTATTCCATTAGTGAAGGGTATTGAATTAAACAGAACAATTAAATTAAGGTCAAATGGTAAAATAAATTAGACACGTTACTGGAATAATAATCAAATTTTAAACGAACAATTAATTGATTAGTTACTTCAGTAGCTTTATAGTTTTAGGTGGAAGCAGTTAGCACCTTCTCTATTTGAACTGTTAAAGATAGGTCGTTTAACTCCTCTCGCAAACCAAAATATTTAAGGAGAGAGCTGCTCATTTTGGCCTCCCACTTGATGTTAATTCTAGGTTTAGTTATGTATAATTACAAAAACTATTAGAACTACAGGTCACATAGTAGGCCTACTACATACCTGACTTCTTAAGAATAAATAATGATTTCGTTGCGGAGGTCACTCTTTTCCCGTGAAAAATTACAATTTCAAAAACAATGAAATCGACGGGTTTATAGGTTATCCGTTTTGGCTAATGTTCACATTCACGTGTCATATGTTACTAAAGAAATGTCAATGCTTATTATCTAATCACTGATCACGAGATATGCTGCCAATTTTTCATATTAATAATGTGATTTATTACTAAGCAAGTACGCAATTAGTGTGTTATTCTCAATATTATTTGTTGGAAATGGAGTGTCAAGGATGTGATTTATTATTATTTGACTTTGCAAAATATGAATATTTAGACGTACTCAAAATCTATTTCGGCATAAGATAATAAATGAATAAAACAGTAAGTAAAAATTGTCGAAATACTATTCAAATGAAATCATGGCTTTTTTAATTGTTACAAAATAGATAGTTTAAGTAAACAAAAACTTACAACACTATAATTGGAAACGTTCTGCTGAAATTGATCATTTATTTGCAAAACTAAATTACATAATATTACTCTATTTCGACTTATTTCATTGATTCTTAGTTTAATTTCGCCTCGTCACCTAGGCGTATCATCCAAGACAATTTTTTATTGGTATTACTCTATAGGGGAAGTGTATATAAATGATACAATTACCAAATCAGTCCAAATAGGAGGGCCGGGTCAAGTGGTAGACATTGATGAGGCGAAATTTGGCAAAAGAATATAATACAATCGCAGGCGCTTAGTCAAGGGAAACTGGGTACTCGGCAGTATATAAAAAAAATCAAATTTATCAGTTATTGATACCTGTCAATAGACGAACTCTAATATCCCTCATAAGAAAGTGGATGAAACAGTAATAACAGACTGCTGGCGAGCGTACAATACCCTTTCCTTATACCGTTTCTCCCACATTACTGTCAACCATAGCCAACATTTTAGAGTTCCTATTAAGGTCTTAAGTTTTATTGAATAATGATTTTTTTTTATTAGAGAAAAGAATTCTCTTAAATAAATACTTTACTTTTTGGTGTTGTTTTAATGAAAACATTTTCTACAATTTTTTTTATGATCTTGTGAGACGGAATGTGGAGCAACCTATACAAATAAATTACTACACAGAGAGAAAGCATAAATTAAGTTTTACTGAATAACATTATATTTTACTCTTAAATAAATATTTTACGTCGTAGTGTTGTATTTGTGAGGGCATTTTCTTCAATTTTTTAAAGATCTTGTGAGACGAAAACAAAAGCAATCTACGGAAATAAGGTACTACACGGATAGAAAGCATACAATTAGGTTTTACTGAATACATTTATTTATTAGAAAATAATTATTAAACTTAGTTTTGTTGTATTTGTAAGGACATTTTCTAAACTATTTTAAAGATCTAGCGAGATAGAAAGTGAGCAAACTATGAAAATAAATTACTACACAGAGAGAAAGCAGAAAATTATGTTTAACTGAATAACATTATTTATTCTCTAAATAAATAAAAAATAATTCTCTAAATAAATATTTTATTTTGTTCCGTTAGACAATTTCTACGATTGTTTAAAGATCTTCTGAGACGGAAAGTAGTGCAACTTTTTCAAGTGTATTATAATATACAGAGGGAAAGCAGTGAATTAAGTTTTACTGAATAACTTAACTAATTATAGAATAATTCACTCACATAAGTATTTAACATTTTGGTGTTGTGTTTGTAAGAACATTTTCCATGATGTTTTGAAGAACTCGTGAGGCGAAATTCGACGATCTTATAATTAATTACAATACAGTGAGAAAGCATAAACTAAATTTTTATTGATTAAATTTATTTAGTAGAGAATAATTCTTATAAATAAATAATTTACTTTGTGGTGTTGTATTTATAAAGCCTTTTGTAAAATTTTTAACGATCTTGTGAGACAGAAAGTAAAGAAATCAATGCAAATAAATTACTACACAGAGAGAAAGTATACAATTAAGTTTTACTGAATAACTTAATTTATTAGAGAATAATTGCCATAAATAAGTGTAATACTTTGTGGTGTAGTGTTTGTAAGGACATGTTCTACAACTTTTTAAAGGTCTAGTGAGTCAGAAGGTTGAGCAACCTATGTAAATAAATTACTAAACCGAGAGAAACCGTACAGTTAAGTTTTACTGAATAACTTTATTTATTAGAGAATAATTGTCATAAATAACAATATTAATTTTGTGGTTTTGTGTTTAAGGATATTTTCTACAATTTTTTAAAGATCTTGTAAAAAAGACAGTGGAGCAACCTATGGAAATAAATTACTACACAGATAGTAAGCATAGAATTATGTTTTACTGAATAACTTTATTTTTCGTTAATAATTCTCTTAAACAAATATTTTACTTACGGTGTTGCATTTGTAAGAACAATCTCTACGATGTGTTAACCGAAATTATATAAAAGTAGCATTTTTCATGACTTTTTCTAATTTTAAACGAATGATAGGAGTTTATACAACATTATCACAAAATAGATGACTTTAGTAAAATAGTTTGTTTATAAACTAAAATATCTCAAATAGAGTCAATTAATAGTAAAGTCCAATTTGACGATAATTATTTTACAAAAGTACAGGTAAATTTAATTATAAAGTCTTCGACGTTAAAATAATTATAACTAGAATTGTTATTTCGAAAAGTCCTCACTAGTAAGAAACCTGAAGAGGTCATACAACAATATCAATATTTATGCTCTTTATTCCATAATCATGTTATTTTATTTCTATAATGAAAACTCACGTTCATCATTTGGTTATAAAAACTAGTCAGACGAGATTTTATTATACCCAAATTACTCTGTTAACAATATATATGGGTTTTTCCTCTTTAAATATTTCAAATAAAAATGCACTTTTTTTATACCAATATCTCTAGTAATTATCATTATTATCTTAAGACGTTAATGGAAGTGAACTTTTAATATATATATATATATATATATATATATATATATATGTGTGTGTGTGTGTGTGTGTGTGTGTGGGGGGGTGTGTTTAATTGGTAGCAACATACTTAATTGGTAACTGAATGTATTTTAAAAGTACTGGTAATTTCTATTTAAACAAGTTGATGGTTTATGAGGTAAATATATTTAAATTCCAACATAAAGAAATATTTACTACAATTATGTTAAATTAAATTTAATTATTCAGTAAACTTAATTGTACGGTTTATCTCTGTTTAGTAATGTATTTACATAGGTTGCTCAACTTTGTGTCTCACTAGATCTTTAGTGAAATACATATTTAAGAGAATTATTCTCGAATAAATGATGATAATCAGTAAAACTTAATTATATTATTTCTATCTGCATAGTAATTAAATTACATAGGATGCTCTACTTACCGTCTCACAAAATCTCTAAACAATTGTAGAATATAACCTTAAAAATACAACACCACAAAGCAAAATATTTATTTAAGAGAAATATTCTTTAATAAATAATGTTATTTAGTATAACCTAATTCTATGATTTCTCTCTGCATTGTAATTGATTTGCATAGTTTATTCTACTTTCTGTCTCACAAGATCATTAAAAAATTGTAGAAAATGTCCTTACAAATACAACATAAAACAGAATAACACCTATTTAGGAATATTATTCTCTTTCAAATTTCTCAGTAAAACTAATAATTATCAGTGTGTAATAATTAATTCTTACTCCATAGTAATTTATTTGCGCAGGTTGTTCTACTTTATATAAATATATAAGCCGCCCACAGCTGTTGCGGTGGTGTTAATCTGTAAAGTAGAACGAGACATTTATTCAGTGAAATGTAATTACAAGCTAAAATATTTTGTTCACCACCAACACAAGCCATGCCTAACCACAATATCACGTTTTTACTTTATTCTTTAGTATGTAATTACTTACATCATATGGTAAATAAACTGTACAAAACATTGTATAAACTTTCACTCTCATCCCCAAAATCAAAAACCGACCTCAATTATTCGTCGTCAAATATGTCAATTCGGTAAAAGTAAAATATTGAAAATGAACAATGGCGCCATTTATAATATAAATAATCAGTGTAAATTGTATTTGATTAAAATAAAGTTTCATTTTGTTTTTTCGTAATTTCTCCTGATTAATCTATATATATATATATATATATATATATATATATATATATATATATATATATATATAAGGTTTGGGATCATCAACGTCTTAGATAAATTAAAAATTAAATATAAATTACATAAACATCTGACAAATTCAACCAAAATACAAGTAATGACATCTCTCACAAATACAAAGTCAATTAGGATGTGTTTTATTGTCAGAACTGTATGACAGAATGGACATTGCGGAGGATTCTCTTCTTCTATCAAAAATCAATGAGTGATCATAGAGTGATCGATGCGCAGACGAATACTATCAGTTATATTATTTTACTTTCGATTTTGTACAAAAGTTTTGTAATTGTTCATATTCTAGAACAAAATTTGTTGAGTCGATTTTGAGAAATTACGTAGCCTATATCATAACATCTCCGTGGCCATTTTTATAGATATTTTTGGAAAAATGCCTACATACGTTTGTTTGGGTTCTTAGAGGCTACATTTGAGCAAAATATCGTTTGGAAAATGAGTTTTTTAAGGCAACAATCACAAATTTTGACAAAAAAATTTTTTATATAATAACTAAACTTCTCGGGATATGACGAAACTATGTCCATATTTTAAATTTGATTAAAAACTGTTTACTGATTTAGTCCCATAATGCACTACACACATTCGATAAACAACAAAGCCTGTTGAGAGACCGACATAATTCAAAAATACAGTTTTCAAGGACTCAGGTTTAACTGAATAACATTGTTATTAGTTACTCAATCTCAATTATTTGTCTCAATTAATCTCAAAAATGTCAATTCGTTAAAAGTAAAATAGTGAAAATGAACAATGACACCATTTATAATATAAATAATAAGTGTAAATACTGTAGTATTTGATTAATTTTTTTTTTTTTTTGTAATTTTTTTTGAACAATATATTAGCAATTGTTATAAGCTACATGAAAGAATATATAGTTAAATGTATACACTGGTAATATCCGATGAAAGACAGGCACGTTTTACTCTAACGGACGTACTTTTTCTCACGTGCTATGAAGTAACTCAACAGCTTCGTCTAGCCACTGGAGACTTATAAATATTTTCCTAAGTATATGGAACGGGGATAAAATAAGGAGAGCTTATACACATGTTCCAGAGTTTTCGTATTATGAACCGTGTGTAGGTTATGTCTGCTTTTTCTGCCCGTTTACGTTGTTGACAGTGGCGGCTGGTGGGTTGTGAGGTCAGGTGTTTCAAAACAATACACCCCCACCAAAAACTTCAATCCAATGAAGAAACTCTATGGGTTTTTTCGAGCAACTGACTCTTTGCTGACTCTGATTACCGTTTTATAAATAGTAAGTAACTGATTCTCAATTACTTACTGATTATAAAACGGAATGTCCGTAATCAGACCTTGCGTTATTGAAAATACAGCCCGAACTATCAACCATTCTGACCCAGAGAGTTTATTAAGAAATGCAACTGAAGAATGCTATACTGATGTCATAGGAATTTGACAATAAACTATGTGGCAGCTGTAAACAGTTGAGTATTAGCCAAGAGGAGAGCAATAATAGTTCGCGGTTGTCAATTCAAACAGCTCCCTGTACGAGGCTAACCACCGACTTCTTGCAATGCTAATAGATTTACGGAAATGTGCCACTAATCACATCTCTTGAAGAATTAGCCAAGAGGAGAGCAATCATAGTGCGCGGTTGTCAATTCGAACAGCTCCTTGTACGAGGCTAACCACCGACTTCTTGCAATGTCTGTTTTTTCTGCCCGTTTACGTTGTTGACAGTGGCGGCTGGTGGGTTGTGAAGTTAGGTGTTTCAAAATAATACCGACCTCTTGCAATGCTAATAGGGTTATGGAAATATACCAAGAATCATATCTGTTGAGTATAAGCCAAGAAGAGGAGAACAAGAGTAGTGCGTGGCTGTGTATTCTAACAGCCCCCCCCCCACCGTACGAAGCTAACCACCGACGTTTTTAATGTTAATAGAATTACGGATATGTGCCACTAATCACATCTGTTGAAGTATTAGCCAAGAGGAGGACAAGAGTAGTGCGAGGTTGTCAATTCGAACAGCTCTCTCCACGAGGCTAACCACTGACTTCTTGCAATGCTAATAGAGTTACGGAAATGTGCCACTAATCACATCTGTTGAAGTATTAGCCAAGAGGAGGACAAGAGTAGTGCGAGTTTGTCAATTCGAACAGCTCTCTACACGAGGCTAACCACTGACTTCTTGCAATGCTAATAGAGTTACGGAAATGTGCCACTAATCACATCTGTTGAGTATTAGCCAAGAGGAGAACAAGAGTAGTGCGAGGTTGTCAATTCGAACAGCTCTCTACACGAGGCTAACCACTGACTTCTTGCAATGCTAATAGAGTTACGGAAATGTGCCACTAATCACATCTGTTGAAGAATTAGCCAAGAGGATATAACAATTCAAAATGATGTTGAGAAGTTGATCTGTACAAAATAGAATAAATTTGGAAATTCCTTGAATCAAGACAAGCACTGGCGTGATGTCTAGCGGTAAATTTCTACATAAGTTATATGGAGTTTGTTGAAGTGTTTCATTTTTTCAAAACTTTATTTCATTATTTAATATATATGAATTAAACATTTAAATTAATTCATTAATATATATATATATTACATACACACAGGTATGAAAAGGATTTAGTAGGCAAGTAAATAAAAGGAAGAAAACATATGAGTAAAACAACAAGTGAATCATGTGATTGGAAACAACAGTGAAAGGAGAAAAAAGAAATTTTCATTAGGCTTTTAAATAATCTAAGAAGGTGCAGTTGACATATTATAATGTGTGAAATGCGATTAAGAAAGTAAAATAGTTTAATTTCGATGAAATATTGAAGTGATTGTGAAGGTATGAGTAAAGGATTGATGGTATTAAACTAGACAATTACCAAGAAGCAGTGTTGAGGGAGGAAAGCATTATAAATATTGGTGAATTTGAACTAGTTATTGTTAAAATGTATTTTTTTTTTGTTTAAGTGATTAATAAGAGAAGCTGGAACTGTTGATGAGAATTATATATATATATATATATATATATATATATACATACATTTTTTTTTCTAATACATTTGACATTTTTTTTGTGTTATATTTCATTAATTTATTTTTTTTATTATTAATAATTTTTTTTTGGAATAAACCGGCACCAACCTAACCCCGAGATAATCAATAACAATTTTAAAAAAATATATAATTATAAAATATTACATATTATTTAAAAGAAAATAAATTCAAAATAAAAGGTTGTATAACAAAATTGTATAACAAGGAGAACAAGAGTAGTGCGTGGTTGTCAATAGAATTAAGTAAATAAGTAGTTTTATTATGTTTGCGTAGTCTTTTTCTGAGTTAAACCATCGTTATTTTGTTTTAATAACTTAAACATGATAGTTTAACTTGATACATTAACATTACGTCAGCGGTATTGAGATATTTATTTTAAAACCATTTTTGCTTTAACGGTAATAATATTTTTCTATAAAAATAGTATTTAACTCAAAAAAAAAAAAGTATTTAATTTACGTTTTTCCAATTTAAGAGGAGAGATTGTTATTACATATATTTAACCGGGAAAATATTGTTTTTGTTGAGATATAATTTTTATAAAAATCATGAAATTATGCTCTTTGCAACTGTGATTCAAAATAAATGGACTATTTATGATTTTTCCGAGCACCTCATATGAAGTAACTGTAGAAGTGTGAAGTCTCAAGCACTGACACACCAAAGGAAACTACTTGATAAACCCGCACGGTCCCTATTGGTTTCTTCAACGTCAGGATGTCTACTGGCTCCTCCTTCAACGGACGTGACTCGTGGCGGCTTGTGTAGTTACAATTATTTCACATTCACTAAAAGTTCCATCCAAACAATTTATCGTCAGGATATTCAACAAACTAACACTAGCCGAGATTAATCTAAATAAAGTATCTGCATCATAAAAAAAAAGGATAGTTCATTATGAATAATTCATATAAATAAATAATTTACTGTGTGGTGTTGTATTTATAAAGCCTTTTTGTAAAATTTTTAACGATCTTGTGAGACAGAAAGTATAGAAATCAATGCAAATAAATTACTACACAGAGAGAAAGTGTACAATTAAGTTTTACTGAATAACTTAATTTATTAGAGAATAATTGCCATAAATAAGTGTACTACTTTGTGATGTAGTGTTTGTAAGGACATGTTCTACAACTTTTTAAAGGTCTAGTGAGTCAGAAGGTTGAGCAACCTATGTAAATAAATCACTAAACCGAGAGAAACCGTACAGTTAAGTTTTACTGAATAACTTTATTTATTAGAGAATAATTGTCATAAATAACAATATTAATTTTGTGGTTTCGTGTTTAAGGATATTTTCTACAATTTTTTAAAGATCTTGTAAAAAAGACAGTGGAGCAACCTATGGAAATAAAATACTACACAGATAGTAAGCATAGAATTATGTTTTACTGAATAACTTTATTTTTCGTTAATAATTCTCTTAAACAAATATTTTACTTACGGTGTTGCATTTGTAAGAACAATCTCTACGATGTGTTAACCGAAATTATATAAAAGTAGCATTTTTCATGACTTTTTCTAATTTTAAACGAATGATAGGAGTTTATACAACATTATCACAAAATAGATGACTTTAGTAAAATAGTTTGTTTATAAACTAAAATATCTCAAATAGAGTCAATTAATAGTAAAGTCCAATTTGACGATAATTATTTTACAAAAGTACAGGTAAATTTAATTATAAAGTCTTCGACGTTAAAATAATTATAACTAGAATTGTTATTTCGAAAAGTCCTCACTAGTAAGAAACCTGAAGAGGTCATACAACAATATCAATATTTATGCTCTTTATTCCATAATCATGTTATTTTATTTCTATAATGAAAACTCACGTTCATCATTTGGTTATAAAAACTAGTCAGACGAGATTTTATTATACCCAAATTACTCTGTTAACAATATATATGGGTTTTTCCTCTTTAAATATTTCAAATAAAAATGCACTTTTTTTATACCAATATCTCTAGTAATTATCATTATTATCTTAAGACGTTAATGGAAGTGAACTTTTAATATATATATATATATATATATATATATATATATATATATATATATATATGTGTGTGTGTGTGTGTGTGTGTGGTGGGGTGTGTTTAATTGGTAGCAACATACTTAATTGGTAACTGAATGTATTTTAAAAGTACTGGTAATTTCTATTTAAACAAGTTGATGGTTTATGAGGTAAATATATTTAAATTCCAACATAAAGAAATATTTACTACAATTATGTTAAATTAAATTTAATTATTCAGTAAACTTAATTGTACGGTTTATCTCTGTTTAGTAATGTATTTACATAGGTTGCTCAACTTTGTGTCTCACTAGATCTTTAGTGAAATACATATTTAAGAGAATTATTCTCGAATAAATGATGATAATCAGTAAAACTTAATTATATTATTTCTATCTGCATAGTAATTTAATTACATAGGATGCTCTACTTACCGTCTCACAAAATCTCTAAACAATTGTAGAATATAACCTTAAAAATACAACACCACAAAGCAAAATATTTATTTAAGAGAAATATTCTTTAATAAATAATGTTATTTAGTATAACCTAATTCTATGATTTCTCTCTGCATTGTAATTGATTTGCATAGTTTATTCTACTTTCTGTCTCACAAGATCATTAAAAAATTGTAGAAAATGTCCTTACAAATACAACATAAAACAGAATAACACCTATTTAGGAATATTATTCTCTTTCAAATTTCTCAGTAAAACTAATAATTATCAGTGTGTAATAATTAATTCTTACTCCATAGTAATTTATTTGCGCAGGTTGTTCTACTTTATATAAATATATAAGCCGCCCACAGCTGTTGCGGTGGTGTTAATCTGTAAAGTAGAACGAGACATTTATTCAGTGAAATGTAATTACAAGCTAAAATATTTTGTTCGCCACCAACACAAGCCATGCCTAACCACAATATCACGTTTTTACTTTATTCTTTAGTATGTAATTACTTACATCATATGGTAAATAAACTGTACAAAACATTGTATAAACTTTCACTCTCATCCCCAAAATCAAAAACCGACCTCAATTATTCGTCGTCAAATATGTCAATTCGGTAAAAGTAAAATATTGAAAATGAACAATGGCGCCATTTATAATATAAATAATCAGTGTAAATTGTATTTGATTAAAATAAAGTTTCATTTTGTTTTTTCGTAATTTCTCCTGATTAATCTATATATATATATATATATATATATATATATATATATATATATATAAAGGTTTGGGATCATCAACGTCTTAGATAAATTAAAAATTAAATATAAATTACATAAACATCTGACAAATTCAACCAAAATACAAGTAATGACATCTCTCACAAATACAAAGTCAATTAGGATGTGTTTTATTGTCAGAACTGTATGACAGAATGGACATTGCGGAGGATTCTCTTCTTCTATCAAAAATCAATGAGTGATCATAGAGTGATCGATGCGCAGACGAATACTATCAGTTATATTATTTTACTTTCGATTTTGTACAAAAGTTTTGTAATTGTTCATATTCTAGAACAAAATTTGTTGAGTCGATTTTGAGAAATTACGTAGCCTATATCATAACATCTCCGTGGCCATTTTTATAGATATTTTTGGAAAAATGCCTACATACGTTTGTTTGGGTTCTTAGAGGCTACATTTGAGCAAAATATCGTTTGGAAAATGAGTTTTTTAAGGCAACAATCACAAATTTTGACAAAAAAAATTTTTATATAATAACTAAACTTCTCGGGATATGACGAAACTATGTCCATATTTTAAATTTGATTAAAAACTGTTTACTGATTTAGTCCCATAATGCACTACACACATTCGATAAACAACATAGCCTGTTGAGAGACCGACATAATTCAAAAATACAGTTTTCAAGGACTCAGGTTTAACTGAATAACATTGTTATTAGTTACTCAATCTCAATTATTCGTCGTCAATTCGTTAAAAGTAAAATAGTGAAAATGAACAATGACGCTATTTACAATATAAACAGTGTAAATACTGTAGTATTTGATTAAAATAAAATTTAATTTTTTTTTTTTTTTTTGGTAATTTCTCTTGATCAATATATTACCAATTGTTATAAGCTAATTGAAAAAATAAATAGTTAAATGTATACACTGGTAATATCCGATGAAGGTAATTCAATTTAGTCTGTTTTCGAAAGTAATGACATATATCGTCTAGCCTCAGAGTAGACAGGCACGTTTTACTCTAACGGATGTACTTTTTCTCACGTGCTATGAAGTAACTCAACAGCTTCGTCTAGCCACTGGAGACTTATAAATATTTTCCTAAGTATATGGAACGGGGATAAAATAAGGAGAGCTTATACACATTTTCCAGAGTTTTCGTATTATGAACCGTGTGTAGGTTATGTCTGCCTTTTTCTGCCCGTTTACGTTGTTGACAGTGGCGGCTGGTGGGTTGTGAAGTTAGGTGTTTCAAAATAATACCGACTTCTTGCAATGCTAATAGAGTTACGGAAATATACCAAGAATCATATCTGTTGAGTATAAGCCAAGAAGAGGAGAACAAGAGTAGTGCGTGGTTGTGAATTCTAACACCCCCCCCCCCTGTACGAAGCTAACCACCGACGTTTTTTAATGTTAATAGAATTACGGTAATGTGTCACGAATCACATCTGTTGAGTATTAACCCAGAGTAGAACAAAAGTAGTGCGAGGTTGTCAATTCGAACAGCTCTCTACACGAGGCTAACCACTGACTTCTTGCAATGCTAATAGAGTTACGGAAATGTGCCACTAATCACATCTGTTGAAGTATTAGCCAAGAGGAGGACAAGAGTAGTGCGAGGTTGTCAATTCGAACAGCTCTCTACACGAGGCTAACCACCGACTTCTTGCAATGCTAATAGAGTTACGGAAATGTGCCACTAATCACATCTGTTGATGTATTAGGCAAGAGGAGAGCAAGAGTAGTGCGAGGTTGTAAATAGAGTTAAGTAAATAAGTAGTTTTATTATGTTTGCGTAGTCTTTTTCTGAGTTAAACCATCGTTATTTTGTTTTAATAACTTAAACATGATAGTTTAACTTGACACATTAACATTACGTCAGCGGTATTGAGATATTTATTTTAAAACCCTTTTTGCTTTAACGGTAATAATATTTTTCTATAAAAATAGTATTTAACTCAAAAAAAAAAGTATTTAATTTACGTTTTTCCAATTTAAGAGGAGAGATTGTTATTACATATATTTAACCGGGAAAATATTGTTTTTGTTGAGATATAATTTTTATAAAAATCATGAAATTATGCTCTTTGCAACTGTGATTCAAAATAAATGGACTATTTATGATTTTTCCGAGCACCTCATATGAAGTAACTGTAGAAGTGTGAAGTCTCAAGCACTGACACACCAAAGGAAACTACTTGATAAACCCGCACGGTCCCTATTGGTTTCTTCAACGTCAGGATGTCTACTGGCTCCTCCTTCAACGGACGTGACTCGTGGCGGCTTGTGTAGTTACAATTATTTCACATTCACTAAAAGTTCCATCCAAACAATTTATCGTCAGGATATTCAACAAACTAACACTAGCCGAGATTAATCTAAATAAAGTATCTGCATCATAAAAATAAAGATAGTTCATTATGAATTTTCTTCATAAAAACCTTGAGAATCAAAATATATCTTTAGCTGAACATATTACATACTTACTTTGCATTAATATTAGTTTTCAATTGTCCACTATCCTTTTTTCTTAAACAAAACTTGTAGGCTGTAAGGGGTTAAATTATGATCGTTATCAAGTTTGTCTGGAATTTTTATGAATATTCCTTCAAAATTCGAAATTGCTTGTTGTGATTATGTTATGTTAGTTTATAGCCAATGTCAATCTTTTGAAGTTGACTAATTCAAAATTTTAATGTATTATAATTCTACTAAAATATGAATGCGAATAACCGAAATTAGTGAGATACTTTTCAGTCTATCAGCCTTACATATAGTAAGCACTGTCCCTTTTTTGCGGTTCAATTTTTAAAGTCGTCCACACACAACAGATAGTCTTTTGTTTTTGTTTTTCAATTGTGTTTCTGCGTGTAAAAAAACTGTATAACCATTTCGTGAAAGGAAATTCTCCTTGTATTAGAAGTCCTTCGTAGCCATTTCGTAGAGATCAGAGTAGCAAAGAATGGCATTGTAAAAGGGGGGGGGGAACTCCCACACTACGATTGATTGGTGTGAGTTTCCTCATAACTAAGTTTAATTGATTAGTACAACAATCCATATATTCAGGATTTGGGTATGTTTCTTTCATAATTAAATGTACTCCTTCAGAAGAGAGACTCATAACTTAAGACCCATAATGAGTTTGGACAATTAATTTCTCTGATTTATTTTGAATCACATTAGCTAAGAGCATAATTTCATGATTTTAAAAAACAAATAAAATAATAATAATAATAATAATAATACATCTTAATAAAACAATATTTTTCTGGTTAATAAAGGTAATAGAAATCTCTCCTCTGATATTGGAAAAACGTTAAATTAAATACTAATTTTTTTTTCTAATACTAGTTTTATATTGCCGTTAGAGCAAAAAATGTTTTAAAATAAATATGTCAATACCGCTGACGGAATGTTAATGTATCAGTTAGAATAAACATGTTTAGGTTAATTATATAAAAACCGATGGTTTAACTCAGAAAAAGACTACACAAACATAATAAAACTAATTATATACGTAACTCTATTAGAATTGCAAGAAGTCGTTGGTTAGCCAAATACAGAGAGCTGTTCGAATTTACAACCGCGAACTACTCTTGCTCACCTCTTGGCTAATACATCAACAGATGTGATTAGTGGCACATTTCCGTAACTCTATTAGCATTGCAAGAAGTATGTCGTTAGCCTCGTACAGGGAGCTGTTCGAATTGACAACCGCGAACTACTCTTGCTCACCTCTTGGCTAATACATCAACAGATGTGATTAGTGGACACATTTCCGTAACTCTATTAGCATTGCAAGAAGTATGTGGTTAGCCTCGTACAGGGAGCTGTTCGAATTGACAACCGCGAACTACTCTTGCTCACCTCTTGGCTAATACATCAACAGATGTGATTAGTGGACACATTTCCGTAACTCTATTAGCATTGCAAGAAGTATGTGGTTAGCCTCGTACAGGGAGCTGTTCGAATTGACAACCGCGAACTACTCTTGCTCACCTCTTGGCTAATACATCAACAGATGTGATTAGTGGCACATTTCCGTAACTCTATTAGCATTGCAAGAAGTATGTGGTTTGCCTCGTACAGGGAGCTGTTCGAATTGACAACCGCGAACTACTCTTGCTCTCCTCTTGCCTAATACAACAACAGATGTGATTAGTGGCACATTTCCGTAACTCTATTAGCATTGCAAGAAGTCGGTGGTTAGCCTCGTACATGGAGCTGTTCGAATTTACAACCGCGAACTACTCTTGCTCTCCTCTTGCCTAATACATCAACAGATGTGATTAGTGGCACATTTCCGTAACTCTATTAGCATTGCAAGAAGTCGGTGGTTAGCCTCGTACATGGAGCTGTTCGAATTTACAACCGCGAACTACTCTTGCTCTCCTCTTGCCTAATACATCAACAAATGTGATTAGTGGCACATTTCCGTAACTCTATTAGCATTGCAAGAAGTATGTCGTTAGCCTCGTGTAGAGAGCTGTTCGAATTTACAACCGCGAACTACTCTTGCTCTCCTCTTGCCTAATACATCAACAGATGTGATTAGTGGCACATTTCCGTAACTCTATTAGCATTGCAAGAAATAGGTGGTTAGCCTCGTGTAGAGAGCTGTTCGAATTGACAACCTAACACTACTCTTGCTCTCCTCTTGCCTAATACCTCAACAGATGTGATTAGTGGCACATTTCCGTAACTCTATTAGCATTGCAAGAAGTCGGTGGTTAGCCTCGTACATGGAGCTGTTCGAATTTACAACCGCGAAATACTTTTGCTCTCCTCTTGCCTAATACATCAACAGATGTGATTAGTGACACATTTCCGTAACTCTATTAGCATTGCAAGAAGTCGGTGGTTAGCCTCGTACATGGAGCTGTTCGAATTTACAACCGCGAACTACTCTTGCTCTCCTCTTGCCTAATACATCAACAGATGTGATTAGTGGCACATTTCCGTAACTTTATTAGCATTGCAAGAAGTATGTCGTTAGCCTCGTGTAGAGAGCTGTTCGAATTTACAACCGCGAACTACTCTTGCTCTCCTCTTGCCTAATACATCAACAGATATGATTAGTGGCACATTTCCGTAACTCTATTAGCATTGCAAGAAGTCGGTGGTTAGCCTCGTACAGGGAGCTGTTTGAATTGACAACCGCGCACTATTATTGTTCTTCTCTTGGCTAATACTCAACTGTTTAAAGTTGCCACATAGTTTACTATTAAATTCCTATTACATCAGTATAGCATTCTTCAGTTGCATTTCTTAATAAACTCTATGGGTCAGAATGGTTGAAAGCTCGGGCTGTATTTTCAATAACGCAGGATCCGATTACGGACATTCCGTTTTATAATCAGTAAGTAATTGAGAATCAGTTGCTCGAAAAAAAACCCATAGAGTTTCTTCATTGGATTGAAGTTTTTGGTGGGGGTGTGTATTATTTTGAAACACCTGACTTCACAACCCACCAGCCGCCACTGTCAACAACGTAAACGGGCAGGAAAAGGCAGACATAACCTACACACGGTTCATAATACGAAAACTATGAAATATGCGTATAAGCTCTCCTTATTTTATCCCCGTTCCATATACTTAGAAAAATATTTATAAGTCTCCAGTCGCTAGACGAAGCTGTTGAGTTACTTCATAGCACGTGAGAAAAAGTACGTCCGTTAGAGTAAAACATGCCTGTCCATAGATGTTTGTAACAATTTATTAATCTATATCTTCTGTGATCGAGTAGTGCAGAATGAAAGCGGTTTATTTTATTTTTTTATTTGAGCTCCAAAACATAACTAACGAGAACTCTTCATAGACGTCTTAAAGTTATTAAGGGGAAAAGTAATAAGGAAAAATAAAATAACACATTTTGTTTTTTAACTACAGTGATAAAACATATATATGCTTACTACGGATTTTACTGTCAAAAATAGACTAATATTTTGGAAAACTTCAATATAAGTTGAGTGATACAATTAGGTTACTAAAGTACAAAACATTGTTGTTATTGTCATGATTTTTTTAAATGTAAAATAATAGATTATATGATTCATTTTCTAAAATTCTGCAAATTACTCAAAAACGGGGAAACGATTTTGACTAGAACCGAAAGGAAAATGAATTGAACTAAAAGTACACTATTTTTCAGAAATAGTCTGAAGGTTAGCAAATGTTTGTCACTCTGAATTTTTTTAAATGTAGTACTTCAGATTCGCTAATTTCAGAATCATATTGAAAAATGTTATTTACGAATAATTGACATGGTTTTACTTCAACCCACAGCTTAACTCAGTTGTATAAAAAATGATGTATTCATTTCCATAAAATAACCAATCGATATTCAGCAGTTCTAAAAAGTAATTATTAATTCTTTAAAATATCAATTATGAATGGTTGTCCCGTTTCTTGTACTTCAATTTCAAAACAAGATTAAATTAATTAGTCATGCCAGACTATTACTTAAAGTTGAAAGTAATTGAAGAAGTTTCCTTCCACAGCTATTTTAAAATTCAAAATTAATTTAATTCCTTATGGCGGTAACTTTAATACAAGAACGAAATAAATTTCATAGTATCGATTTTGCCTTGCTTCACCTGAACTTAAATTAAATAAAGTCAGGTAATCGTCAAAACGTACCTACTGCAACGGTCTAATAGGCAAGTTTTAACTTTTTTCATAAAAGTACATGTGAATTTTACATGAACCTATATAGACAAGATGAGAAATTAAAACTAATAAAGATAAGGACTGTATGCTGTAACGAAGGTAAAGTTACATATATGAGCCATGTATTGCAATAATTTCATTTATTTAAAGTTTAAGGATTGTTTCTGAAATATGTGCCAAAACAGAGGAAAATACATCAACACACGTTTTCTAATACAGTAAGTTTACATTCTTATTTGCCGTACATCATAGCTTTTTACAAAAAGAAGGAAAAAACAGTATAAAATAAATGTCCTTAACCCTCGATTGTTGTAATAGTTTCGGAAGAGAACAAGAGTTGATCAACATAGACATGATCAGCAGACGAAAAAGGGAAATGTGATCAAAGACTACATGATCAAATATGTAAACCCAGTTAAGTTCCTTAAGTTTGCAACATTCATACGAACTATGAGTGTGCCCCTGAGGGACTAATACGTTAAGTTTGTGTTCAACGAAATAAATCTCAATTTCTCCAAACCTGCCATAAAGACAAGAAAACGTCACGAAGAGCGATAAAACGTAGAAGAAAAACTCACTCGGGAGGTGTGAATTAGAGCCCTTCTTATATTGCTATAATTAGATATTGAATTTCTGGACGAACAATGTAACTTAGAAAGATGAAGCATAGATGTAGATGTTCCGAAAACGGTGTTCTATAAAGTAAGACATAAGTGTTAAAATCTGGTAAAAAAATCAAATTTTAGGTTTTCGTAACTACCAAGGATAGCCTTTAGATTGAGGTCTAATTCCTTAGGTAATTTGCGTTACGTTACATTTTAGATTTGGGAAAACATTAGAAGGTCTTATGACTTTGATGAAAAAAACTGATTAAGATCAAATAAAAGTAGTTCGGAAAGTAATTGTAATACAATAATACGAATAGTTCAGGTGAAAACAATGTAAAAAAGAAAATAAATAATAATAGAGAAGTAAATTGTTGATGTAAAACACTCATAATATATTTTATACTCAGGGAAATAAATAACTATATGTTGACAATTTGTAGTTCTGTTTCAGGGCAGTTTTTATTAGATTAATTAGTTAATCCAGACTTTGAGGTGAGAGGCTACAATATTCTTTCAGGTTATCGTAAATGATTTCAATGGTTTCATCTATAGGGATACTAGTATACAAGGTTACTATGTCAAAGGAGACCAGTTATATCTGTTATTACATTGGTGATATACCTAGTGATACATTGGATTGGACATAAGACAAATCAGGTACTGTATCTATAACTAATTGTTAAAGTTCTCCAGTCCGTGGGCTAACATATTAAAAATAAATCTTGTTTCACTGAATTGTGGTATTTGTGGTTTGATTTTAATCTTTAGGTTTGCCATAGTGTGCTCATAAGTGTAGTATTGTTATCTAGTGTTTAATCAAAACACTAGTTTGATTAATCGAATCACAATAGCGTCAATATAAGAGAATAAGAGATGGTCAAGAGGAGGGTTGAAAAGAGAGTGATATAACCCATGATTACATGAAACAAGGTGTAGATCCAGCTCTGTCGGGATTGGCATACCCGTATTCAGTAGTAGTAAAAATATTTATTAAATTTTAAACAAGGATGAAAAATATCTTTTCACTTTAAGTCGGATGTTTTATTTCCCAAAATGTTGTGTAATTTTTTCTTACTCGTAAATTAATTACAAATTCACTGAAAACTAAACACTTTGTGAATAAATTGAGGTAGTGTATCTATGAACCTAAAAACTGTTTATAAAATAATCCAATAATTACACTTTTCCCTTTTGATTCCTAACCTCGAATACTTTAATACCTGTTAGGATTTGGGGTTTGTTTAGGATTTAAAGTTAAGTTAGAATGTAATAGATAAATATTCTAAGTCTAATCAATTGACACCAGACAATAATATAGGGTATAAACAATCATTATAACTTGGCTTGTAACCTACTAACACGTCACAAATGACCAAGAGAATATAAACGAAGGTTGATAGAAAATCTAGGGCCGACAGAACAAGGAATTATCGACGAACAAGGAAGTTGCCGGGAGGTGAGACTCAGCAACGAGTTGTCGGTGGCTGAAGTAGACAGGTTGCCGGAAGGACCAGAGGAGACTCTGCCGGAAAGTGACCAGAGGATAAGATCGTTAATTGAAGAGAATTCGATACGCGAGTTATCAATACAGTCACTGAGCCACGAGGGGTCGGTCGGCAATACGAAGGTGAGCAACCTTCATGTGTAAATCAATTCAGTAAATCTTGGAATTCATATTTTTATATATTCTGTCATAAGCAGAGTAGTTCTGGAACGAAAGCTTAGGGTATTTAACTTGTAAATGAGGTTAATGTTTAATGTTGATATTTAAGCTTATTAGAGATCATAGTAATTAAATGAAGATGTAATTAATTTGAAAATACAAACAACTTTAGCACTGATAGTCCAAAGCATTTTAATATAATTAGATCACGATTCGAGAAATCCCTATTGATTCTTAACATACTCTAATAATACACAGGGTTGGAAGAGAATAGAAGGTGGTCAAGAGAGACGCGATACGAAAGATGAAAGAGAGAGGAACCTAACCCAAGACTACATGACAATAGACCCAGCTATAATCCCTCGAGATTGCTATATTATCATATTTGTAAATGAAGCTAATGAAGCATCACAACTAGTTCCATAGACCTATTTCCTATTAATATTTCATACGATTTTAATGTTTGTTTTGATTCCAAATGAAACATTGTAAAATTATATTTATAATATAAAACGGCGAAGCAAATCGTAAATTTGAAAAATGTAGTTTTAATTTCGTGTACTTGTCTAATTATAATGTACCCTGGGAGAGGGTCGTTGCAGAACAGTTGGATTAGGCATGTGTTTATCTCACTGTAAAGTCGAGCTCAGTTGATGACCTAACGTTTTTCGTTGTTACCCCTACTCCTTCATCATGATCGTTCTAAAAGGCAGAAACTAAAGACAATAAACAAGAAAACTAAATAATAACTAAATACTTTACAGAATTTGTGTGTTGAGAAACCTTATCATTTTTTATTTGATCCCGGCATCTTTGTCAACTCTGATCAACTAATGTAGACAAATATTAGGTATTACATCCTGTCAGTGTTGAGACCTACAGTAGTGTTTCTTTATTATAATTTTTCTTTTAATAAATATTAACTAAATAAATACTTCTTTTTTTTTTTTCAATTCGTGTTTTACAGCTTAAAGTATTAGTAAAAGCTGTTAATTATAAGGTAAAAAACTTCTACTATGTAAGTAGTCTTAATAAATTTATATGAATTTACAAAATTGTAGAGTCCTATTTGAAACACCCTGTATATATGAATGAACCATAGTTTGGTGCATTAAAAAACATCATTGATTTATCTCGGCTCGTAGATTTGTAAAAACAAATTGGCAACTATTTTAAATAGAGAAGAAATTGACTTAAATTCAATGAATTGCAATCAAAACAAATGAAAACTGATGTTATAAAACAATTTACTTTTACTATATATTTAATAATAATAACGTATTCTGATAAACTAAACCAATTAATAGTTCTTATAACTTTTTTTTAATAATAAAGGAGTCGAAACGGAAAAAAAACCCAAAAAAGAACAATCCAATCAGACTATCCCAAAACACTTCAATAATAATAAATATTTATTAGCTTCAGTATACACAAAAGCAGACACTTCTGTGCCATTAGCGTGACGAAGGCTGAAAAGGATCACTACACTTCCTGAATAAAACGAAGCTATTATTTCTTTGAAGAAAAAAACAACAGTCTCCTCCAAAGAGAAAATAAATCACCCTCTTTTGTTTATAAAGGATTATATAATATCAAACGGAGCAAAAATATTCCACAAACTTTCCCGCTCACCAATCCATAAAACAAAATAAAAACATTTACCAAAACCAATCGCTAACAACAATGCAGTTTAGGTAACTTGTAAAAAAAAAAAAATAGACACCGTCTATGAAAAAATACTTAAATATTTGTTAATTAAAATTAGGATGGAATATGTGATAACGTGTTAGGGGTGAGATGGAGGACTTACTCGGTTACTTTGGATCAAATGATAACTATTAAAAAATGTATATCTGTATTATTTGTAACTAGGTTAAAATTCAACCTACTATATCAGAGTTTAGGCGTCTAAATAAATACTACCTTTAAATTTGGTATATGTTTAAAAAGTTTTTTAAATGTTTATATACGTAGTAGGGACAAACTAGATCTGCAAAACCAATATAGAGAAGGACTAAGAAATAGCACTTTTTTCCAGTTCCGAAACCAGTTATAGTTTTGTTCTTGTAGCTCATGTAACAATGAGGATGGCCACTTAGTCGTTGAAACGCGTTTGATTAAGTAAACGTAATTTTTTGCTACGGGCCAATCCTTCGATTGTGCCTTAAACGCATACTTAGATTCATTTGTATTTAATTAAACAAGAGTTATGTTTGTGTTATTTTACAAGTATTCTTGAAAAGTATATTTTCTTTATTTGTGATTTTGCACTAAAATTTGAACGAAATTTGTGGAATCGATTTTGAGAAACGAAGTATTTTATTTGTTTTGTGTTTATGCCAATAACATATGAACCGACAAAGCAAGCAATTAGAATCATGGCTCATTTGAGTCGCCATTATACTTGTATTCAAAACACTGGGTATTCTAACTTTTCCCTCTATATGTACAATTTAGGAGTTACTTTATATTACAGGTTAAAGAAGTCATTGGCTCAATATAATAATATTAATTACCATTATGAATTAATAATCTTTCCAAAGAGTTTAAAGCAATAACGCAGAATATTAGAAACTCCGTTGCTGAAAGATAGTTTTCTACTCGATTGAGGTATTTTGATAATGCCTACATTATGATAATCGACATTTTATGTTTCAATAAAATTAACAGTTATGTTATTTCAACAGTCATTTTGTTATTGTCATGTTTATACCTGATTTTATCTGATTGTATGTTTGTTTACTTTGTTATTTGTATTTTTAACATAAGATAATGCTTATTACATATATTTCAATACTTGCTATACAAATATGTATTTTATCAAAATCAAAAAAAAATTAAATGAAATGATATTTTTGGAGACCAATGGTTCCTCAGAAGCTTTATTTTATTACAGTCGATATTGAGAAAATAGTATTTTTGAGTTTTATTCTAATGGCAGCTTACCCAAATTTTGTATAATCAAAAAATGAAAAACATATATAACCAAAATATACCTCCATATCAAATTTTATTAAAATCTATCCAGGTGTTCAGATTGGAGGGCACTGCACATATGAAAGACAGACAGTATAAAACACTTTTTGGATCTCAAAACGAACATTTCAGCAAAAACTAAACATCCGATATACATATATAACTATTCAGATAGAGGAGTCGATATAAGTTAAAAGCTCTGTCCTTTAAACAGAAAGTTAAGGCGTGTAGGGCTCAGGATCAATCAATCATGACACCAATCTCTACGGGAAAATTCAACGAAAGGGAAACTTTTCAAAGTTGGTAGAAAAAAATATGTGATATTCAAAGTTTACATTTATGGGTGATCTACATATATTCTTCATGTCAATTTTCCATAAAGAATAAGGAGTGCGAATGTACAAACTCAAAACATCTCAAGGAACACAAAATTTAGAATTTATACAACAAATGTAAAGAGTATTTATTTTTCTTTATAGAAAGTGTTAAAATCAGTAACTGGTAAATTGCAATTTGTAAACAGTTATTCAAGAAGAATTTTGAATATAAAACGACCTAACAGTGTAACAAACGAGGACACAAGAGAAAGACAAAAAGTCTAGAAAAAAGTAAAACAAGTGGTACTAACTAGACTACACATTGAGGAAGAACCCAGAAGCCGTGGAGAGGAAAATGCATGGCTGGAACAATCAGGGTTGAGGAGGCCTACAAGACGTAAAATGTCTTGAAGGAGAACAATGGAAAAGGAGACAGTTAAGGGGGTGAGATTTGTTTTCCCCTTGTTGTTTAAAGGTGAAATGCAACACGGTCATCATAGCCTTACAAAAAAGAAAAAGAAAAAAAAACAGAAGGGAACACGATTTGGTCAAGAAAAACCTGGTAGAAAATATTGAAGAGAGGACTTTAAACTAAGACAACTTGAATAAAATGCGTAGATCCAGCTAGGATTCCTACGCCCGTAATCACTATATTGATCCCTTAGGGGCGGGGGGGGGGAGAATAAGTAATTGAAGAGAAGATATTTACGACCAATAGGGTCAAGTTCCATTCCTTCTTAGAGGCTCTATGCTCCGAATCTGGAATTACCTATATTAATTCCTTTGGTTATACAAATCATTTCTCCATTCATGTCTTTGAGCAAAAAATTAATTAAAATATAAAAAATTAAAAATATAATTTAAAGAACTATCATCTTATCCATTTCTTTTCAAAGTAATTCTCATATAATTGGATTTTGAACAAAGAAAAAAAGAAAGATATTTATGGAAATTGTCTTTGATATAATTTAATTATTTTTAATAAATTCAGATGAAGTTGTAGAAGTTAATTAAATAACCTCAATACTTTCAGAGAATTGAATTTCGTAGTCGAGTGTCAAGTTTTTTAACACTAGACAAAACTACTAGACTGAAGGTTATATTATATTTGTAACATTTGGTGTGAAATTTAAATATTTTAAATGTTTATTCAAATTAAAATAATAAAATAAGCGATATTCTCATATTATAACATTAAATGTGTAGAATCATTCAAATCAATGATATAATCAAGTGACAAAATATAATTGTATATAGTTAGAATATAATTTTATACCGGTATTCGCTGTTATGCTTTATAACAAAATGTAAGACGCTGGTTTTATAAATGTCCCTCTCAATTGAATGTTTCAATGTATGTAATCCACTTTGTATAAACGGTGTTTAACATGTCATCATTTTAACGCTATGTAAAAGTCTTTTAATTATTGTTTATTGGCATCAATATAACTGACGAAAACCGGTATTTAAAAATTCCTAAATAAAGTACAAATAATCTTACTGCATCCAATAATAACATACCGTCAATTTTGGGTGACAAAGTAAACCATTACAGAACCTTGTTATCAGATAATATTGAATGTTATATTATACATTGATAAGGAAAGTATTTAAAAACGCTAAAATAGAGATAAAAAAAAATTCATAAAATATTAACTTTTTGAAAATCGCCAATATATATATATTATATATATATATATATATATATATATATATATATATATATATATATATATATATATAATCTTGAAGTTTAAAGGTAAAAAACTATTCGATAGTCCATTATCTTATTAAATGAGATAAAATACCCTACTAGCGTCAGAATAGGAAGAAAAGAAGACCGTATGATCAAGTTAGACCGTATAGGAAAGACGAAAGAGATCTAGCCCAAGGCTTCAAAAAGTTTTCAAGTGTGTGGTAAGCCACACGTCTTAGGGTCCGTATGCATAAAAGTACAGTTATTTTTATAAAGACGAGGTCTTTTAAGTTGTCTAAGATTAATTTCTCCGTCAAATAAACTTTCATATTCATAATCAGAATAACTTAGTTTTAATTGATATTACAAAAAGTATTTCCAAAAAAATTAAATTTTCCAACTCGATAGGTTTTCCCCTTACCTACACCAAGGTCTTTTCTTTTTTGTTACCGTTATATTTTACATATATGTGAAACAATTCAAAGAATATAAATGAAATATATTATAGGATTTATCGACTTGTCTGTGTAGACTGGTTGCGACTTAGAGACAGAGAGGCGCGTGAAATTATAAGGGTTCTTGGTTTTATCTACGAAGTAGATGCAGGTAGATTCTCTCGGGATTTCCACACACGTACTCATTCTAGAGAGCCCCTGAGGGTAGAGAGCAAATAAATTATATAATACTGACAGATATAAACAAACACTATTTTTATGAGAAAAAGATTATTTGATAAAGTGACAACTGTAACTGATAAATTGTACTACAGTTACTAGGCATACATCTGATATTTGACGATAATTACAGTATATTGAGTTACGTACTATTTTCTAACAACGAACTTAAAATATATTTACAGGTCTAGAACTGCAACAAACGAACAAATTAAAATCTTATTTAAAACAAAGTTCCAAAAATTATTGGATAGTTAATTTAAATTTAAATTACTTCCACTTTAAGAAACAATGAAACTTTTCCTATTAATTAGCCGTAACGCGTGATTTAAAATCACGCTCTATACTCTTAAAGTGGGAGACAAATGGTATTTCACTCTGATAAAACCATTAGGTAATTATTTCGATGGCACTGAACTAGTTTTTATATTAGATGTCCAGTGTATGATCTAGGTTTAACTTAAATATGTCGTATTCTTCTGTTGATTTAAGTCTTTTCGTGTTTTTTTTCCCTAATCAACTTTCATAAAAGGTTTAGTTAATTCTTTCGCACAAATTTAGTCAGCAAAGAATTCCTTATCAGATTATTAATTTAAATGTTCACCATAATCATATATCATATAGCTTTAGGCTATGTTGTACATTCCAAATCAAATTTTAGTAATTTGTTTCTTTTACTTAGAGGTTATGATTTAGTGACACAGTTTTTCAGCAATGAATGTGTTATTTTAATTTGTAAATAACATGTTTTTATATTACTGGATGCATAATGTAATGTTGCATAAAATGGATTATTGTAGAACGTAGAAAAGTCATTCTTCTTCATTTTTTTACTTGTAATTACAAAATCGACTTCACTTTAAACAGGTTTTTAATAAATGTTTTACCAAAACACTTGCTCAAAGGATGTTAAAATTATACTAACATTCCAACATTACGATATCTGGGGTACAGTCTCATTTCAGTCCTAAACCACTCAATCAAATAAAAGCCCAGCATCCAGTTGACAAAACAATAAAAGGATTATAATAAAATCACAACGTTATTTGTGGCAGATGTTAATATCTTCTGTTTGACATTCAGCTTTGTGTTATATTTACAGAGTTTATCGGCCCCTTGTTAGTGTTAACCTCTCGATATTTCTGTAAATACTAAAAGGGAATATTATTTAGTCAATGCTTTTTATAAAATTACTTATATTTTATAATTTGAGCATGTCATATTTCTCAATAAGCCTTTTTTCCAAGCTTAATAACATAAAGATAATTTTCGACACAAACGGCACAAACCTTTTGAACAACATATAACCTTTCACCAAAACTTATAAACCATATGGTACGTAAAATGATTAATGCAGAATCCGCAATAAAAAACATTTCAGACATTGAAAAACAAAACGAAACTAGATTGAAATAGAAAAATGGAGCAAATTTTAAAAAGAAATTGAACATTTACACGCCGTAATAACCATTCCTATGGAAAATCTTTTAAAATAATCTAATTAAAAAATTAAACCTGAATAGCGCAGTTACAACAAAGGCCGACCAGGGAAAAACCTGTGTTGTGACGTATTCTAATGATTACAATAACAAAATAAACAATTTCATCATGAAAAAGACGTCATAAAAATTGACCACGAACCCATCGAAAAATATCTATAAGCCATTAAATATCTCATAAACTGCAGCAGAAAATAAGAACTAAACTATTAATAACATTGAAGAAAATATGGATAAAAGCCGTAGAATGGACATACTTGAAAAATTTGAAACATACAAAGCCTTAAAAAACACACCCTATAACGTCTCAAATGATAAACTAAAATTTAACCCGAATCCCATTTTTACCTAAATACTTAATATTTACTTTACTCCTTAACTATCATAGATTTTCTACTTGTATTATTTACTGGCTGCGCCCCACGTTTTTCTCTCCAAGTATTCCAAATATATCCATAGCCACTATCAATCCTCCCTCAAAATTGTAGAAGGGTCATGAAAACATATTTTATACTTTTTAGTCCGTTTTAAAAACTGTGGTATGTTAATTTTTTTTTTAATTGATTTATTATTTTCTGTTTTTTTAGTCTTATGTCTGGGTGAAAGATTTCAATCGGTTTTGTACATATTGATGAGACTCAATATACGAAAAACATCTTATTGGCCAATTTTCATTTGTTTAAACAACTATTGTTTAAACAAATGTAGAGACAAGAAACCAAATGAATATTGTATTGTCATCCAATTCTGACCTATGTTCAAAATTTCAAGTCTCTAGCTTATCGGGAAGTTAGTTTAAACTCGATTACAAAATTCTACCCGGACAGACTGACAGACAGATATGACGGAAACCAAACTAATAAAAACGTGGTAAAATGAAACATGGACAAAAAATATTTAAATAAGGACAGCTTTAACATAGTCTTTTTATGCCATAATACACGGTCCTTAGTGTATTTGTATACAAGCAAGCTTTTAATTACAGCAGTTTTTTTGCCCATTATTACTTAACTGTAATATTTTTTACTTGAGTATTTGTACACGAGTCTAGGCAGTTAAATTTCATATTCCACTAAAGCTTGAACAATATCGGTATATTTGTTGTTTTAATAAAATAGTCATTATGCTACTAAAATTTTTAACTTAACTACCTTCAAAATTTTGAGTTGTTGCAAACGTTTAAAATAATTCGTCCCAATACATTGCCAAACATGCCGACATAATAAATTTGTTAACATCTGTCTGCATTTGATCTCTAAAGCGCAGGGCAGATCCCAGACATTAGACAGAAAGACGATAGACAAACCCCATAAAAAACACTTTTTGAACTTAGGAGACTAAAATACAAATATATTCGTTACTATCTGTGGTGTACTATATATTATCACTGCACTGCGATCTTTATAAATTTGTAGAGTCTCCCTTTCATTATTATCGAGGTACTCGGTTACAACATCCTTTGTAATCCAGTAGCTACCATAAATTGTATGATTTGAAGAGGATTGATCTATTACTTCTAATTAGTGACTTGCTCTTTTAATAGCTACGCCTTTACATTCTACAAGTAGGTGACGAGGGGTTTCCTCACCCTCCTTACAGAACCTACAGGTCGTATCTCTGAGTGTGCCAAGCTCCGTAAGGAAGCCCGTTAGTAGTCAGCCTATTCTTGCATAAACTAATGTAACCTCTTTATCTCTTAAGGTTCTGAGCAGATTCGTAATTTGCCTTAGTCGTTTCATTTTTCTCCAGAGTTTCGACCTACTGGCTTTTCCCCATCTTTTGAATCTCATCTTGATATAATTTCTCAAAATTCACAGATTGGTTCTGGTCCCTCGCAAACCCTCTTAGATTTCCATTCCCCTTTTTTCTCAAGTCTCCAGGTATCTGGAGGAGAGCTATTTTATTACTACTACGCATGCGTTACTAACTCAACATACATTTTTTTTAATCCATGACAAAACTTCCTCTATATTGCGTATTGTGAGAAAGTACTTTTTAAATTCCACACAATAAAGCAGTTATGATCTGAATTGTTGATGAAAGAATAGAATGAAATATAATTTATAACATCGTAATTTAATATGTAGTTATCTGTTAGCTAAATTAGCAAGTAAACTGAGAGTCTCTATAGTATAATGGTGGGTTTATAGCTTACGTTTTATATTCCAATTATATTGTTTAACTGCCATGAAGTCCTTAGATATATAACATAATACTGTGGTAATGATTTAGGATCAGGTTACAAGAGCTATGGTTCCCAAGGCAACAGGCACTAACAATGTAATGTTAAAATAGTTACACTTTATAATGTTGCTTGCTATTATTTTAGATTTAATAAATCTGATACTTAACCAAACTTGTTAACCAGAAGTCTATTCATTCCTTGAAGTTGCTGTTCATTATTTCTACTTACTGTATTAACTTAGTCTAAAGATAGGTTTTCTTAAATATTTACTTTAAAAAAATTAATTCCAAACAATATTCTATCTCATATTTTAATCACCGGTGTTGTTGTTTAACTCATAGTTCTTACTATTTATTGCCAAATAAGTAAATAATTTGTCAAACGTTTCATCATAATCTTTATGGTGAACAATAAACGTTTATGATAACCTTCAGGAGAAGATTTTCATAAAACAGTACTCTCTCTTACTTCACTTATAAAAATCTGATTATCGAATTCCTCATCCATTTCACCATTTCATTTTCATCTAGCAACACTACAACATACAACACATCTACTACAACACAAAAAAGACAGTGAACTCCTCCAGAACCTGCAACTAACACTTGACGAGAATGCACTGTGAACTGCTCCATTCGTTCTCATGTTTCGACTAGACGTTGAGCGTCAGCGTCATCGCCGCGTTTGTAAGGAACTGACTTCATTAAATTGGACACGGGAGTGCACATCTGAAGTTGCCACGTACGTCGATTGTCCATTGATAAATTCACTATAACTTCCGCATAATTCATAGAATATTTTCCTTTTCAACAGTAAACATTTTCTACAGCTCTAGATGTTTAAGTCTACACAACAGCACTAGTTTTTATAGTGTTTTATAATCTAATTCTTGGCATACGTGTGGGCATACATAGACTTTAAAACGTCTAGCAAAGAATGTACAATTATCTGCTTTTATTTTTGTTTGTACTTAGTTGCATTGTTAATACACACTATGTTACTTAATCACGTCTACTCTGACAAACACGGAATAAATGTTTTGTACATAATTATATTTATTATATACTTATTAATTAATTAACCAATTTGTATTTGACTCCATAAAAATAAAAAAATATAATAAAAATGGTTATTAAAGATGCAAATGTTTTATGAAAAATATTTGAGTGTTTTTTTTTTAAAATCTTGATATATGTCTAAACATTCATAACTTTATTCCTATACTTTAATAAAGTTGTATTATATTCTCTGTAATAAATCTGTGTTGCAGTATGACATGGTGATTCTCCAACTTCAATTTATAGTCGTTTAATGAATAAAGTTGACAATCAAACAAGAAGCCACTTTTAGAAGTTTAAAACTTCTGTGTACTGAAGCAGCTTCCTCTATAATAAATAACCTCATTAAACTTTGAATCTGAAGAAGTTGAAATGAAACTTGTTCCGAGTTGCTTCCAAAATTACGTTGTAATTAGACTTGGATAATGTACTTGAACTGGCGTTACACAAACAGTAATTAGGATGCAGTTGTAGTGATTTTATTAATATAAAATATTATTCCGCGACTGGAAATAAAGAAAACCGTATAATATAGAACGCATAATTAATATTGGGGCAAAGTCTAAAAAAACTTTGAAGAAAAATGTTTTAGACAAACGTTATTTGGTACCTATAGGAAAAAAGTGGCATTATAAATTCATTTTTATTTTCAAGGTCATTTGAAGTATGCTACTTTTTTGAAAATAGAAATCTTTAATTACTTTAATACATTCCTATTCTACACTTTAAAAAACGTTAAACATTTATCTAAAACTTTTTTTACCCTAACATAATTTTGAAGATATTTACCAAAATATTTACATAACTCTTGGACCTTCAAAACATTTTTCCTCCAAAACAAAAGGTTTAGAGCAAAATTGTAAGCAATTATTGGTTTATTTTAACCTAATACAACAACTTAACAATTGAATTAACGACAATTAAAACAAATATTACAGGGCTTGTAAAAGAGTATCCTCTTTAACCAGACTGGATGGGCATCAGTCCAGACCCCCAACTGGAAAGGGAGGATCCGACACCTCCCCCATCGCGAACACTTCCTGACCAAGGACCGAAGTGGCTGGCTATAGAACAGAAACCGCGCATACGTCTTCGGCAGAGCAAGCTCACATCAGCTTACCAGATACAAAGGTCAAATGTTGTCACGCTTTGGTCTCATAAACACACCCAGACCCGCTACGGCTCTGCAAGTCAAAAAACTAATCCCTAAATAAATATGAACGTAGAGTGTTTATGTATCCCATGTGAATTGTGAAGTGTAACAGCCTCTACGAATTGTAAAATATGCGTGAGTGTTGTATGTGTGTTTATTTGGATAAGATGTTTTATTGTACCACCCCTGTATAGTTTTAGTTCCGCGAGGGATGCTAAACCCCTCTCAATATGTGTAGATAGTTCCCAACCCCCCCCCCTGCGATAAAACCCTAAGTAAAGGTAAATGTAAGTTACTGTATAATATATGTGAACTGAGTGCATGTTTATATGGATGATAGTCTATGTGTTGTGAGAGTTGGCCTGGGGACCACGAAGGACGCCAACCCCCTCTTATTAGGTGCAGCTAGTCTGCAACCCCCCCCCCCCTGTGGGGATTGGTAAACAAATCATCTTAGAATATGAAAGGCTAGAGGCCTGGAGAAGACCATATTCGCAGCTTCACAACCAAGTGATGATTCTGATGCTACCATCGGGGAAAAAACTCCTATGCCCCATTGAAGGCACAGACATTGACTTGCCTTGTTAGTAGTCATTGGGGTGCACAATAAGCTTAGGTTTACGTACAAGAATCTTGAGTTCTCATACCTCAATAATCTAATCTAATCTTTGTATAAGTCACAACAACAATAATATTATAATAAAATAAAAAACAACATTATTCGATTTTTAAAATACAAGAAAGAAACTAGTCTGACGGTTTTGGGACTCTGTATGCAGTAAAACATTTTCGAACCGTCCTGTATATTTCAGATATCAAAAGGTTTATAATGACAGGTTTTCTAATTTAAATAGATCCTGACTTACGAAATCGTTTCCATAATTTTCTATCACTCTGTATGTAGGTATATGAATTTAAACAAAATTCTAAACTTGTTCTTGACGGTGAGGGTCATAATAGGTGCATTTTTTTTAAGGTTTGTTTGTATTGCTTCTTACATATTCGTGTTAGGTCCTTTAATAGCTACAGGCTTTGGCTAATTATAAATAAAATCAGAAAGTCGATATATATTCAAGGCTTATATTTATGTAATTCTATGCTCTTAAAAAGTAAAACAAATTTTAAACGGTTATAAATGGGTATCTAAAGAGGAAAACAGTGATAACTAAACTAATTAAACAGTACAAATACAAGATAAAGGGAAATGATTATTTAAAGGCAACGACAAATGTAGTAAAAGCAATTCAAGGAAAGACAGAATAAAGTATTTATTTTTTAAAAAGCGGGAACTTTCAGAATGCGACAAAACCACCCCTCTGCTCCATTAAGTATCACAAAGGCCGTAAAAGATCACAGCACTTCCTGACTTACCATATTGTGGAAAATACATAAAAATTACTTTAATAATATAATTTTAATTATTTATTATTTTATGCATCTTAAATATATGAGGTCTTTCAAGAGTAAGATAAGACTTTTATTGACTATAGTTTATTTGTTTTTTTAACATAGAACAAGACCTATTTTTTTAAAGGGTATTTAATTTAAAAAATTTAAATTAAGCCAAATTCGTACCTGTTAGGGTTATATCTAACGCTACCCTAATTGTTGTCTGACAAATATTCAAGTTTTAAGCAATTTTTCTATTCCCCACATTATCCTTATGAAGTGATCACATCCCCCCCCCCTTTTTTTCAGCAGAAGTAATTTCATCTTTTACGAAATCTTCTTGGCCTCTTACGGACCCGGTGGTTTCAAACATGCGCAATCCATCCTTAAAATCATTGTAAGTATGAAACTTTCTAAATCCGGCTGATAAACTCTGTTCACATTCATAATAACACTGAATTAATTCGATGCGCATTTATAAGGGTAAAGTCAAAATGAAATATAAAAATTATTAATTAATTAATTATTGTAACCTACTACAAGTTTACCACCTACTAGATTCCTGTGTTGAAATTAGTCAACAATGAGAAAACTCGTTGCTATGGCAACAAATAATTAAAAAAGAAGATAACAGCTGGTGTTTTAATAACTGACAATCTGCATACAATAAAGAGTTTTTCATTGAGATTGTAAAACAAATAACGAAACCACAACCAGTTAAAGTAAACTTACTTTTGACAAAACCTGATACATTGCAATTCTATTTGTTTATTCGATAACTGAATAATAATAATAATAGACATGTCACGTCTTCTAAGAAGAATAAATTATGATTAACTATGTAGATTATTTAGATATATACAAAATAATACATGGCGTTTCGAGAATATCTATCAACAACAGTTATCAAGTGTTACCGGTACACTGAAAGTATGACAAGGAATGGGAAGTATGACAAGAGCCATCATAATAGCTTCGTAGCCTTGTGCTATGTTGGGAACTTCACTAAAACTAGTAACCCATGAAAATTCATAAAAAGTAAAACTATCTATATAGGTTATAAAAAAAAATCTACAAGTGTCGGAACTATACAACAAAAGGAATCAAATAAAACAAATTAAACAGAGAATATTAACGCGATAACTAATTATTAATTAATTATAAATTGTTATAACATTTTTTTATGACGAGTATAAATATTATACTCTTTATAAAATTACATTCATTTAAGTTTAATTAATGAAACCATTATTTGTTATTTCATGTATCTAATTTTAAAAAATATTTAATAATTCTATCTCAATAAATCCCTTAAAATTTTTAAAGTGGTTGCGCAATTTAAAACACATGTAATTTTGACTTAATAAAATACGTTTTCTTTTGAAAATATAAGTATATAGAGCTTATTCGAAATCTCTGAATTGAGTAGAAGTTATTTCTTTCCAGTTGAAGAAATTCATTTAGAGTTATTAAGTAATAACTGAAGTATAGAAAGGACGGTCACAGTACAAACTTGATTTTGGTTTTCCCCTCTATTCCAGTAAATATACTCTAGTAAATTCCAGTAATTACTTTAAGATTATTATTATAGGGTAATAGAAATCGTTAGAAAAATATGAAAATGAGATTTATCTTTTGCTAAAAAACATTGGTGTAGTTTCATTGATAAAGTCAAGTTTGAAAAATATAACGTAGGATACAAGAATTTCAAGCCGTGCTCCAAATCCATTCCGTAAAGGTTTGTATATTACACTGTGGGATAGTGGGAGTATCCTCTTTTTTTAGGATTGGCATCTACGGCATTTGTTATATCCGAAATGGACGGCGGAGATAGCTTTAAAATTCAACGTTTAATGAAGTTGGTGGTGAGGTATTTTTTAGGGTAGAGAGGTAATAAATTTCAACACGTTTCTTCCTGGAACGTGGATTCCATTTATCTAACATAACAAATAAACACTTTAAAGAATGTCTGGGAATAATGACACCATACAAAGCATCTGACGTGTACAAAGGCCATAGAGAGCCAGGTTGCTTAGATAATTACAATTTGTATTAAGATTTTATTAGGTAAAGAGTCTACTTCCGGTAATTTTGTTACAATGGATTGACTGTTCCATTGTACTATTTTTTAATAACCCTTATGATTTATCACACTTTATTTTGGATTGGACTTCTAATTTATGATTTGTTACAATTCATTATTATATTTTAATGTTTTAGAAATTATGTTGATTGGTCCTATTTTGTGGCTAATATTGGGTTTAAAACTAATAGCTTGTTTTAAGCAATCTTATTTTGTTTTCAATGATTCCTATATTTTATCGGTACCGTGTTCTCTTTTAGATATGTTTGACTGCTTAATTTGTCATAGCTTCTTCTAGGATAATATTTAAATATCTCTGGTCTTATAGTTCATAAATACAACATAATGTCGCAAATATTTATTTGCCTGTGTTAATGGTTTTTTAAATTTTTTATATTTTTTATTTTCATTGGTAGATTGGTAGATCTTCACCAAGCGTAAGGTAAAAGTACCCTTCCTGAGCAAGATCTGATTCTAGTTAGGTCGCAACAAGCACATTGTCTTTATCACTAAGAGTTTGGAAGTTACTGCTTTATGGGAGTCCTGCTTTAGCATTAAAGAAGACCTGAGTGAATCAATTTGAAGAAAGAGTAAGATATCATTCGGGAACAGCGAACATTTACCCTTTACAAAAGGAAGAGAACAACAATAAGTTCAAAGGTTATAAAACCCTTGTCAGATTACCAGTGTATGCCAGTGACACCTGGAGATTTAAAAGTTTTCAACAGATCTTTAGATTTGAAAGATAAGTATAAGGGGAGTCGGCACCTTTTCCCTCTCATATTTCAATCAAATTGGAATCTCTGAAACCAATAGTGTTGTTGCAGGCTTGAAATTTTTGGTACCTATTTAATTATTTTAATTTACTTACTGTAGCAGAATTATAAAAAGTGGAAAAAAATATAGGATTATTGTTTTTTAAATTTTTTAAACCCTATTACTTTTTCAGATTTGACAATAATACCTCAATAAATCTGATATGGTGTCAAATAGTTGTATAAACGATGTGTCTAAAACTTCAGACTTGTAGTTGCAATACTGTTTGAAATATTTGTACCTAAAGTTTAAACAAGTTACGGAAAAAAACATTTTTTCAAGTTTAAGTCACACTTTGAACATACTAAGATCAATGCTGAGAAAAATGCAATCTGTTTTTTCACAAAACTTACATTTAGTGAAGGACAGTATTATATTTGCTATTTATAGAACAACTACAAAATTTAATTGGTTATCAGTGTAATTTAAGTCCATTGGGTGTTTAGAATTAAGTAACTTTCTAAAACTATATGAATTCTTAGTGTTAGATTCATCAATAGATCTAGGATTAACTGTAGTTGAACAGCCAGATGAATATCGGTTACCACTATAAGCTCTTTTCTGATTAAATTTTCTGTTTCCAGGAACTAATTATCACAGAACTAAAAACAACACACAACTACACAAAAAATATCACTGAGTTTGTTTCTAATAAACCCAAAGAAATAAATCGCTAACCTCAATACTACAAATGATTAAAATACTCCGTTGCATATACGCTTTGAATAATTATTTTTGTACATATAATTACTAATCACATATAGTGTTGTATATATTATTAAACAGGTTAAAATGGAGAATCTTATAGGCTTATTGTTTTTGCAATTTTAGAACGAAAAAGGGTGCCGAGGATTATAGGACCAACTTGTCAAAATTGAATTTGCTGCAGTAAAAAAAAAATGAATTGTATGCAGCTTATACAGATCTGGTATTTTATAAGGGTGCTAAAATCAAATTAGGTCGGTCAAGTCTTAAGAATGGATGATAATAGAAAAGTCAGTCAGGAAGTTGTACTACATGGGAGCACTTGAAGGAGTGCTACTTACAGAAATGGTGGAGAGACCGCATGAGTTTTGACCTCAGACATCTGAAATTGGTGAAGGATCAATAGATAGAAGTCTCACTGGATGGATAGATGGAGGGAAGTTCGAGAATTAACATCACTGGTGGAAGTCTGGAAGTTAGTAACGGAAAATTGGGTCAGTCTGAGGTATATAATCTTCCGACACTGTATAAACAGACAACTGGCTGTTCTAAAAACATTGACCACCATCTACAAACTCGGTTCTGTTCAGTCCTACTGAGTTGTTTATTTTAGATATTATGTTTAAAAAAATTAACATATTTGTTTATGGTTTTATATGGAAGTTAATTTTTTTAGTAATTCACAGGAAAATAAATTCCTGAAAATTAAGACATTACATTTTAAATCGTATAAACTTTAACATATTATTGGTATAATCTCAATCATAAACTATATTAAAAATATCTAAACGATCTGATTTTATTAGCTTAAATATTGAATCCAATTCGACCGTTCTAAACGAGCGGTTTAAAACTATCACGTTATATTTTCGTATTCTTGGATTGAAAAAAAGAAATTATTTATTGGCAGTTCCTCCTTCATAGAACCGCGTTGAACATGTTGATCGTTGTTGATTGTACAGTAATATAACCTCTGGTTCGAAATATATTAGCGCAGTGGCAGAGCAGGCCAAAGGTAGTCAAACGTTCCAATGACGAAGACACAAACAGAACAGTGCAACTCACCTAAAATTTTACATCATAAATAGTGTTTCAATTTATAAATTGTTGTTTTGTTAAAAAAAAAATTAATAAAAAATAATTGTATATTTTATAAAACTAGAAAACAGAAAATGACGTTGTTCCAGATTGGCTGACGTTGCCGCCTGAAAACAGATAATTAAATGAAAAAAAACATTTAAAAAAAAATTCCTAATGACAATTTTTCCTTAATCCTTGTCTTCAAACTAAAAATCCTAATGTATATTTTTTCGAAATCCAAATTTTCTAAAGTAAATTTCTTAAGGGGGTCCGGCCAGTCCTATCTCCGCCATGTTAAATAAGACATATTCATGTACCTTTTTCTCAGAAACCATAATAGATAATGGTCTGAAATTTTTACCACATATTTAGCAATATATTCTACACCTTTAGACATGGCAGTTTCGTATTATTTTATTCGACTTATGAAAAATTAATTTTTTCCTAAACGGTCATTTGTTTATTATGTTTTTGACGTTAATTATTTTTTAATTTTTGAAACTAAGCAAGATATTTAAAAAAACCCACGTCTATTGTTGTGATACATATTGAAAAACATGTGGTAAAAATTTGAGGTCTCTAACTATTATGGTTCCTGAGAAAAAGGAACATAAAGTTGAAAAAACATAACTATCGGAAAACGCAAGATTAGTAGCCTACTTTGAAGTTTTAGTAAGTTCCAGCTGCATAGGAAGGCCCAGCCTCTGCATCAGCTTCTTCCTCCTCCAACTCCAGCCTTCTTTTAGCCAAGGTTGCCTTCTTCTTGGTGTTGATATTTTTCAACAGCTCTTCACGCTCCTTTTCAGCTCTACGGATCCGTTCGTTGTCAATCCTCGACATAGCTTTTACACAGTATTTTCCTGGTTTCAAGCCTAACGCTTCTAGTGTATGGCATTTGGATATTGCACCATCTTTAAAACTTGACACAGCATCTGCTACTCCTAACTTTAGAGTTTTCATTCCCACAAAGACTATCTTTGGTAGTCTGGACCATATCACTCCATTCACAAACTCGTTCGGGTTTGAGTTTTCCCGTGAAGGCACTTTCTCAAGAGGTGTGGCTCTGATAAGTTAATAAAAATTGGTTTGATCACTTCCATTACCACTAAAGGAATATGAAAATGTTCTCCATGATGGTAAGGTTCTTTGTTAGCCTCAGCACTCCTAAACTTACACCAACTTTCTTTACCGGCAGGGCATAGACCGTGAATAGGCTGCTCGTCACTCGATGCAAGATGGTACCATTCAGCCCAAACATCCCGTCTGATACTCTTTAATGTTGCATTAGGACCTGCATTTCTTTTTATTGCTAAGTGGTAATAATTAGTGATTTGCTTCATTATAACAAATACACAGCACAACTCTCAAATTTATAACTTATAAAAACTTACTTCGCACTACTTCACAATCACAAATATAAATTACCTAGGTTACATGTTTGTTTACATAAAACATAAACATACAATCCAACAATAATTCCATCTGCTGAAAAAAAAACAGCTGCATTCATGATGTTACACTAACTACTTCTACTAACCCAACAGAAACAAATATGATTCTAACAGAGGTTTTTGCTGTACTATAAGACATGTTGCTTGCTTGAACGCCACAAAGTTTCCTTGAGTGAAGCGAAACATACATTTTAAAAATATTTTTTACGTATGCTTCCTCTTATATGTACCCCACTTATTATATATCAAATTAAACAGAAAAGATCATAGAATAAAAAAAATAAATAAAAAAAAAAAATTAAAAAATTAAAAATTTTCTGGCCCGACCCCCTTAATGGGCTTTTTGCTAATCTCGTTTCCTAAACTAAATCTCATAATGTTATTTTTTAATCCACATGTAATAATTAAATCTCCTAATGCGATTTGTCAATCCATGTGTCCTACCTAAACCTCTTAATGTGATTTGTCCTACAGTGATTTGTCTAATCCATTTGTCCTAACTAAATCTCCTACAGTGATTTGTCTAATCCATGTGTCTTAACTAAATCTCTTAAAATGATTTATCTAATCCATGTGTCCTAACTAAATATCCGAATGGGATATGTCTAATCCACGTGTCCTAACTAATTCTCCTACAGTGATTTGTCTAATCCATGTGTCTTAACTAAATCTCTTAAAATGATTTATCTAATCCACGTGTCCTAACTAAATATCCGAATGGGATTTGTCTAATCCACGTGTCCTAACTAAATCTCCTACAGTGATTTGTCTAATCCATGTGTCCTAACTAAATATCCTAAATGACATTTTTCTTAATAACCTGTTTTCCTAATCAATTTTTCCAATTTATTACACTGGAATCATTTACAAACTAATTTTAAACTGAAATAAATAAAAAAATTTAACAACAAAACACCGTATGATGTTTATTTTATATCATAGGTACAATTATTACTTTACGGCACATTCTTACTTTATCTTAAAAATAATAATAGTAGCTATGATTTCAAATTGACCTTTTTATGAATTGTTTTCAAACACCAATAAACTGCCAACGATTTCCGTTAACTTTATTCCATGGCCACATGTACAATATTATCGAAACAAGAGGTCAAATATTAATATGCAAATTTAAAGGGCGAACACAGTTCAACAATTTGAATGAGTTATCGTATTCGTTACCACCCCACAGAGAATATATTGCTATCAAGGGAACACAACTCACTACCACAAAATATTGTGTTTTATTTTTGTTTTAATTTCACAGTAAAGTAATCTCTACATGTTTAAAAAGAAAATCTTGAATTAAAATTCATTAAAACAAAGGTTTCAATGCTTATTTGTTATATAGTAGAGGATGTGGGTTCTACTATTCTACAAGTGGGTTCTTAGTAGACCAATTAATTTTATAAGGAAAAGCTAAATATATTCCTTTTTGTTGTTTAAACACTTAACATATTTAAATATAGACTTAAAAAGAACAAAAAGAGTTTAACATAAAAATCCCTAACTCTGAAATATTCTAATAGCGTCAGCGTTGGAAAAAAACAAGAGTTGGTTAAGAAAGACTTAATAGGAAAGACTAATTAGAGGGATCTAGCCCACGACTACATGAAAAAAAGGTTTAAATGGAACTAGGTCCAATAGGCATTACAGACCTCGAGGGTATGAAGTGAACCTTCACTTCACATGAAAAACGATTTTGATATTAAAGGATTAGAGATATGATGAATAAGGTCGTTTTTTAGAGTTGGATTGAGGTAAATTGGCTTCCTTTGGATTGAGGTAAATTGGATCTTTGAGTACAGTGTAGCTTATCAAAATTATTTTTATGTTCACGAATCTATTAAACAATTATTTTTCCTTTACAATTATGCAACACAAAAATTTTATAATTGAAATAGTAATTGTAATTCAATATTTATAAACTATGTTTTATATACTACATATATTTTTTGTTTGAATCATTTCAATTTTGGGTACTATAAAAAACATTAAATTTAATAATAAAGCCATTTTAAATGTTAAGAACGTAATTGAATACCTATTTTAATAAACTATGAAAACGTAAATAAGTTTCTTACTATAAATGCATGTTTACCCAAGCATTCAAATACTCTAATAACGTCAAATGGGAAGAGAATGTTGGAGAAGAGAAGGAAAGATAAATGAGTAGGATCCAATCTAAGACTAGATAAAGAAAGTTATGGATCTTATCATCAGGATTGCTACATCAGTAAATACGATATACCATTTTATCATGGACACTATTGCTATCATAAACTATAGCTACTATGAAACATTTTAATGCGGGACCTATATTTAATTTAAAAATTCGTTTTTTAAACTTCATGATAGATAACTTTACATTGCTTACCAAAAGCTTTTTAGATTTTATACCAAATTTTATTCTGGATACTTTTTTATAAACCTCGATCGTTTCAAAGTTTAAAACGTTAAAACTTTAGAAAATTTGAAGTTTTGTAAATTATCTTTAGAGGCGGTTTGACTTACTTCAAATTGATCCATCGAGTTACAAGATTTATTTAGGCATAGCCTACCTAGTACGTGTACCAATGTAAGGGACTAATATCGAATAACCTGCTTACAATTATAGTAGATTTGAACTAGTTTTTTTTCTGTATCACAATTTTAGTTCTGCATTGATACAGTTTCTAATTAAATTCTAACTACAATCAATGGATAATCAACTTTAAAAAATGCACCAAACCCAAATTTTCGAATGTAGAAGCGCTTTTAACTACCAAACGAGTGGGTTTAACAAACATACCCAAGAATAAAAAAAAATAACCTTAAAATTCTGGGTCAAATCTGAAAATACTTTTAAAAAATGCAGGTTCCCATGAGTAATTTTAAAGATAGCAGCCATATTTTAAAGTGGGGGGCCATATTTTCAAAGTTTGCAAAAGGTCCCTATGTGGGGAATCCTTAATACTGGATTTATGGTTAGTCTGCATCTTGTGTTCCGCGAATTTGGATTCGGCTTTTGTTGAATGTGTATTTTGTTAGTCCGATAGAATCTGTTCTTCCTGCCTGTTCTATATTATTTTTTAACAGTACAGTAATTGACAACGGAGTACATCCTGCTTAACTTGAGAATGAGTGAATAGAGGAAACGGCCGTTGCTAAATGGTGAAAGATTAATATTGAGTTGTTACTGTTATGTATAATAAATACAAGGCTGCTTCCAGCTGGATCACCTGACATTAAACACTAATTACTAAACCGTGTTGTTAATTAAGATCGCATAAAATATGGGCTATTGCCATTCTATTACTGGGAAAATAAACTTGTTATAATAAGTGAATTATAATTTTTAGTTTTATTTTATTGTTGTTTTTTTTTATTGATTGCCAAGGTTGTGGTGACAAATTATAATGTGAGTTTTGAATATTTTCTTTTATCAAAAACCCTGGCTATAGTATTAGATTTTAAATATAAATTTTGTATAGTATAAATTAATAAATAACAACTGCAACAATTCTTTTATAATTTAATTAAACACAAATTTAATTATCAAGTTTATACAAGAAAAGTTAATAAATAAAATATACTTTATTATATTGTTCTTTTTTCTCTCGGGATTCCGTTGTTTTAGCTAATAAATAGATATTTATTGATCTAAGCGTACAATGATGAAAAACAACTAATACAAATAGGTAAGATAATCAGGTTCTTTTTAGTATGTCCAAATATTTGATAAATTGGTCTACTTATTACCTTAGTCTCTATTCCTATCTTGCTTAATTTCTACTTTTCTTTTTTACGCAAATTATTTACTTATTAACTTTGTAATTAGCCATCTTCATATTCAAATTATTTTCTTAATCCGTTATTATCACTTTATAGGCCTATACAAACTTTGTTTTTACTCTGGGTATAAAATCATTTTAAAACCATTTCATTGTTGAACTCAAACTTTGTCCCCTGGCAAGATCTTAGTCGGAACTGAACTAAAATGACGCTAAAATCTATTTTTTTTAGGAATTCCGTACTATTTTTCTTACATACATGATCTTATTTCTTATTATCCTTTTTTTTATGACTTTAGGACTTTCAACAACGTTAATTCACTTTTTAATACCTCCACTTTATTCATGCCTTACTTCATATCAAAATTTTTTAATTTATTTTGTTCGTTTCAAATTTAATTAAGTCTAAATAGTTTTCAATCAAATCTCTCATAATATAAATGAGTTCGTATTTACCGATATGTATACTCCAACAAAAAATATAGCGGCTCCATAATCAGTTGTTCATAGTTAATCGAATTTAGGCTCAATTGTTTATATGACTTCGTAAACAAATTGTTTACGGTATATTTTAAGTTGATAGGCACTTAAGCTTGCTCCTTTTATAAACCAATTTTACTAGGCCAGTGTAAAAGTATTTATGCACATACATAACTCAAAAAACAAATAAAAACTACAACACAATTTTCTATCTGATATATTTCCTTTTCTCTTTTATGGTTGATTCTTATTTTATTTTCTCATTTTGGAATTTAATTATATTTCTAGATACTTCTCCATAGAGTTGTGCCAGTTTGTAAAAGTTTCACATTGATTGTGTTTATATTTTTATATCTTATAATGAGAAGCAAATTTTTCAGGGCATAGAAAAAAAATTACAATATTTATAATAATAATAATAAATATAACAATAATAATATAGTAAATATTGTTTTTTTATTAATTATGATTCATTTAATGTATTATACATGAAAAGGATATTTTATTTTTCTTCAAAATATTTTTTGTTCTCTTTTTAAGTATAAACCAATCATAAGTTTTAATATTTCTATCCCTTATGTGTATACATGTATGTTATCTAATTATATACCATAATGGCATCTTGAATCCTCCTAAATGCAGCAAAGCACTCAATATTTCCACTTCAGTGCTTTGTCTCTACCGGATGCTTTTAAACTAATGTTCGTTGTGGCACCAACCGAAGGCTATGGAGTGAGATTGTAGTAGGAACATTAATTTAAGTTCTAAACCACATTTCACCCAATCAACCTGCTCTCTCAGATCAATAATTAAGTTCAATATTAATTTAATATTCATTTGGGGTTATGTTATAACAATTACCCTTTGTACACATCACGGTAATGGTTTAAAATATACGACAAATGTTATCGTACAATTTCAAATCAAATTTCTACGTAATCAGAACCAATATGGAGAATTAATGAAAAAGTGGTAGAAAAATTCAGGACTAGAAAGTACAAACTAGGAACGGTGTAGACCACTTTGGATGGAGGCAGCTTTAATTAAACTAGTCATGCCTTAGGCAGTTAAAAGTACAATAGACAATTAACCAATTAATGGAGAAATCATTGATTAAATATGAATAGTATAGAAGATACGAATATTATAATAAGTGATGGAAAACTATTTAAGAATCAAAGAGCCTTAAATGAACTTAATAAAAGGAAGAAATAGTATAAATTCTAAAGGAAAATTTACCAAGGGAAAATTGTTAATAAAAAATCTCTAAAATTGGAAGTACCTAGGAATATGAACCCAAGCCTTACCGTCAAATCTTAGAATCTTTCACGTCACACAGCATTAAATGATTATTTTTTTAAATAAATATAAAAAAATCCAAACATATAAGCATATAATTAACATATAATTAACATATAAGCGAACTAGAAGAGTTATAGTAAATGTTTGGACTTCAAAACTTAGACTAAGGTGCATTCGCCAGCATTAATATTTTTCAAGATAGTAAGAAAAGCAAATTAAACAATTTGAATTGATTTTAGTAATGTAGAATAATTAATTCCTAACATCTGTGGCACTTAGAACTTCAATACCTTCAAATTTCTTAAACTGTCTACTCAAGTGATGAATGTCTTATTGCAGAAGAGACATTCAGAGGACGAAGAGTGTTAGATGAATACTGGTCCAGAAGACATCGATGACGTGAACTTGTAAAGAGATCTATAATCATCTCAAAATTCAAAAGACATCTTTAACCACAAACGAGGTACAAGACCAGGGAGCCGAAACCAATCAGGAAGGTTAAGGTATCAAACTTTGAATTGTTCAGGGGAAATTTAGGAGTAATAATTACTAAAAAAATAAAATAATTATAAAAAATTTAAAAAAAAATACTGAAACATAAATATATGTATCTTACAGTGGTCTCAAATTATAATTTTAAGTCTATAAGTTACATTAGTAAAGTAAATAAGCTGATGATAATTAAATTTAAAATGATTTGAAATAAATTTAAACCATTATAATTTGTATTAAAATAAGTATTTGTAGAATTAATTAAAATTGAATTGAAGTAAAATAAAATTTAAACTAGGTATAAGGGAGAGATATATTAAAATTTAAGGTTGGATTGGACATCAAAGAAAAATATTGATTTTTGAAGAAAACTAATTTTTTTCCCATATAAAACTAGTCTCATTAAAATGAATCCTAATCAGTATTAATTAATATAATCATGATAAAATTTGTGCTTTTGAAAAAATTGCTTCTCATTATAATATATAAAAAGTATAAATACAATCAAGATGAACTTTCTCTAAATTGGGACGTCTATAAAAATATAATTAAATTCCAAATTGTAAAAGTAAAGGAGAATTAAACCTAAAAGAATTAGGATAGGCTATGTTAGGTTAGGTGTATATTGTGTTGTATTTTCTTTGGTCTCTGAATTATGGGAGGGTGCAAGTACGTTTCAACTGCCCAATAAAGTGTGGCTTAAAAAGGAAGCTAACCAAGTATGTTTCAACCTAAAATTTAAACATTTTTTTCCAGTAAAGAGATGAAAATATAAACAATTTTTGAAAAAGTTCTCAACTGACAGATCTATCAACTGTCAACAACAGGTGTAAATTGTTTGGAAATCAACAGAAACATTCCCTAGATGTTGAAATGATTTATTGTATTCGATCAGGTATTTATTTGTCCTTTATGTATGTCATAAATTTGTGAGTGTGAAATGAAATCTCAGTAACGGAAAAATATTAACTATGCTAATTGAAATTTTATATTTGTATACATTAAACACAATGTTTCTTCTTTTTTTTCTGAACTGATATGATAAAGGTAAATCATTATTAGTATTATTGTTATATGGCCCTATTTTATATCCGTTAACTTATTTAATTGTTAAGGTAATAAAGAGTTAATCAAAAATAAATAGCTGTGTAAGAATATAAACAATGTTGGGCAATCAACCGCTTGGAACAATGAAAATGCATGGTCTCAAATTTTGTATGCATTAGTTTAGTTTTAACCTATTCCGTGTAATAGTTGTGTACATTGAAAAAATGGAATTTCCACTCACGGAATCTATTGTGACTGTGCATGGAAGGTATCCCACTAAATGTGGAAATAAACCTCACATAAACTGAAAAGCACGTTGGGTGCGATAATTTGAAAAGAATTGCTGGTTATGGCATGGGAACAGTTCAGGCCGTTCACTAACGACACAAGAGGCAGTGAACAGACATCAAAAAGTCTACGCTTACAGTCTAAAAGAATCAACTACATGGGTAGTTTAAAACTACAGATGTCACAGCCTAATGTGTCGCGTATCTTAATAAAAACGTCATCGTTTTAAGCTTGATAAACTACAACTGCTGGAGGATTTCAAAACTAATGACAAGCCTAAACGCCGAGACCTTTGCATTGAATTGGAGAGCCGTTAGAAGTGGATGGACATTCCGAGCGATTATTGTTCTATGACAAGGCGGCGTTCCAGCTAAGTGGAAAGTTAACTAACAAAACGTTAAGATTTCACATTTCATTTTCGAGCATGTGAGGTACTCTCACAAAGTCAACGTGTTTTGTGGTTTCTATGAGTAGACGCAAAGTAAATGATCCCTTCCTTTTTTGCCGAGAAAACAATTACAGTTAACGTTTACCTGAATATGGAACGGAATAGCTTATACTTCAGGCGGAGGAAGATATGTTGACAGTAGTCTCTCGACATAATGGCCCTCCATCTGGTTGCTCGAGCTTACCTTAATTATGTATTTTGGGGACGTTGGATCAGCGGAACCGCGAAAGACGATTCGATAATGCTAATTTGGCCTCCACGTTCGCCAGATTTGATAGCAAGGGATTAATCCGTACGGGAATATATCAGAGACTTAGCATACATATCTCACATCTTGCCTTAAAACGTGGACAGAGTTTGAATACCGCTTGGACATTTGTCGTAACACCAATGGGGTGTTATCATTGAGCACTAGTCGTAAAATTTTAACTATTAGAGTTTATGTATCGTTTAACGTAAAAAATATTATTCTAAACCATGAATCCATGAAAAAGAAAGCTTTTGCACTATTATTTTTTAATTACACGGTTATACGTTATATATTAGGTTATTTGTTGTATGTTGGTGCTATTATTCCTTTATGTAAAAAATAAATAAATAAAATAAAATATTCAAATTAGTATAATTCTTTTTCTGTATTAAACTTGCATACTACTATTGATGAAACGCAACCTTGGCTTTTGGCTGTTTCATGTTATCACATCCCATTTTAGGCTTAACATAAAACATATATTCATATCATGTACACGAACTGATCCAGTCAGTCTCAAGATGTTCTTCAACAACTGTTTGTCAGTTTTTATATTTTTTTATCGGCGACAAAATTTATTTAAATATGCATATATTTTCTAGATATCGCTGTGTCGTATTTTTTGAACAAAAATAAAAATTGTTGAACATAACCACGTATGAAAATTAATTAGGTAAAATAAAACCATGATTGAAACTTAGTTAAATATAAAAATGATTGAAACTTAGTTAAATCTATCCAGGAATAAATCTTAGTTAGTTAAATATAACTATGTTTGAATCTTAGTTTAATATAATCATGATTGAAACTTGGTTAAATGTAATCATGATTAAAACTTAATTAGTTAAATACAACCATGATTGAAACTTAATTAGTTAAATACAACCATGATTGAAACTTAATTAGGTAGTTAAATATAAACATTATTAAACTTATACACTTCTGGAGAAAATGAACGTACCAGAACGAAATTTGATTTATTCGTTTGTCTTGTTGGTTAAAGTCAAAAGACCTCTCGGTCATCATCGTCTTATATAAAAAAGAAGAAAATAACAAAATAAAACCCCTAACCTTCAAATACTCCAATGGTAGAGAAAAATATTGTTCAAGTGAAACCGGAAATGAATGATGAAGGCCAAGACAAGATGGAAAAGGGTAGATTCAGCGTGGAACCTCGGGCATGCTACGAAAGTACTCACTTAAGGGAGCACCCGAGTGTTATTTTACAAAAAATGTGTTCAAGTAAACCAGTATTTTAAGATAGTTAATTTTTAATTAAATTTTTGGGTGTAGGATATCGCATCTGTTAAATATCCTGTAAACTTTGATACCCGAAAACAGTAGAAATTATGTAATGAAACTTAAAAACTTCAAATTAATTTTTAATTCAACAATATCAGACAAAATAGCATCTATTAACGTCTACTCTTACAGGATTAAGGAAGTCTCCTGATAAAATAATTGTATTATACCTCGTTAAATCTAGCACTGAAATATAAGATTAAACTGAAGCACTCTTTGTACGGATAATTATATATAAGAAGGAAGAACTGACGTAATGGGAAGATTTAATATAAGCATCTACCTTAATAATTTCGGAGACTACTTACAATTCCTTTACTATAAATATACCTAATTGGATTATCTACGTAAAACAGGACTAAAACTGTACTTGTTCACAATAATTTAGATCATCATTTATGGAATAAAATGTATTGTGAATAATTGATTTAATGATATGAATATTTTTTTAAATAATTCGTTTGAAAACAGTTGTTTATCTCAACCAAATACTTCTTAATAACTATTCCAAGAAATGGTTTTTTTATCATAGACATGTCCCAAATCATGGCATGTCAAATCATTGGTTTTAATCATTTTTTGAAAGATCAGTTTGTTCGTTGTTTTCTGTCAGTTGTACAGACTTCTTCTATCGTTCTGACATCTGTTTTGTTTTGTTCCATTTTATTTATTTATTTTATTTTTTTGAAAATTTTGAATTGCCCACAATTTAAAATATTGCTCGAATGAACGGTTTGGTTTAGAAAGAACGTTCTAAAAGAGAAATTGTTAGGTTGTTTGGAGTCAATCACATGACAATTTGATGTGTGATTGCGCTATTTCTAGAGACAGAAACGAACAGGAGAAGACATGGAGACGACCAATTTAAAAGAACAGATGAGAGGAATGGCTGTTTCCTGGGTCAACGCACTCAGAAGGAGGGCGGCATCCAACAATAAGATCTAGAGTTAAACAAAGTGGGTTAGAAAGATCCACTTTTCCAGCCGAACAATATGACTACGTCTTCGGGAATCCATGATCATGAGACGCTTTACTACAGGTCCTCACATAGCGGCAGAGTGTAGCTAGTATCGGATTCGCTCAAGAATGTGTAAATCGATCTTTGATAAAATTAAAACGAGTGTTGTTTTCTGACGAAACTGAGTTAGTCAGCGAGTCTGATATGGACGTTATAGTATGCAAGGTAAACCATGGAGAGAGATTTACAGAGAGCTTCATCTCACACAGAGCCTTTGTAAGTGGCTTGCTTAAGTTTTAGGTGGCTATGAAGCCCTAACAGATAGTCACTTGATTTGCGCATAGATCAGCTCTGAAATATTGGTCTATAATTTCTATTTATACTCGATAATGCTGGAATCACGCACTGCAGCATCGATGACCTGATGTCTTAGCGAAGTTTGTGTAGCAGATCTGAATTCAGTAGATCAAGTAATAATGTACCAACAAAAACGTATTGAGCCACAAATCAACCTCTAGGAAACGTTTATCCGTTGTTAGAGAAATGGGAGAATATATCGCTAATACACATCCAATACCTTATTAGTGATATTCATATAAGATTATATGCTATTAACAGAGATAGAGGAAATAACACTCGCTACTATAAATCCGTCTAAGAGAGAGAAAAAAAAATATTTATTATAAATTAGAATGTTTTATTGTTCATTTTCAATTATTATCTATGTAAATAATAGATACATACTATTATAACGCAATAGAGGGCTCCCAAAAGGTCAGTGCTCGGCAGGCCATAAATTGTAAAGAGTTGAAAGGGTTGACAGCTAGAAAAACTATTCTAACATTTAGTCACAGATCTCAAGAAATCAAATAAACCATTCCAAAAGTCAACCGAAAATGTTTGAAATGGACCAATGAAATAAATTGCGTCGGTCTCGAAATAAAGTACAAGATTTAAAATAAGCCAATGAAGTAAGAGGATGGGAAGTAAGCAATTGAAATTAGAACCTATAAATAGGGGTGGAAGAGAGGCGCACAGGGTTCGTTCTTTTTGGTTGTTACTGATTGAAGGAGGGAGTTCCGGAGCAAGTGTTTCTTTAGTAGAAAAGAAGATCGTTGTGAAAAATTTAGCCGAGATCAAAAGAGTCAAAATAAAATAGTATCTGCGTCGTGTTTTTTTTCCCCCTTTTTTCTTTTTTTTTTTTTTTGTAAGTATTAATAATAATCTCCGAAGAATAGTTTAAAAGATAATCGTCGTTATAAGTTTAAAAGTAATCGTCGTCATAAAAGTGAGTGAGAAATTTTCGTCGTTATAAAAGTGTTTGAACAGGAATATTAATACAATAAATTAAAGTAATCGTCGTCACGAAAGTGAGTGAGAAATAAGTGTAAGAAGAAAAGAAGATTCGTCGAAAAGATCAAGGCAAATCGATCCATCTACTGGGAGTCTACACGGGAACCACGTGCACGGAACCAGGAACATCGGAGCAGTGAAAAACTTCCAAGCGATAAGTAAAAATTAATGGACAATCTCAATCAAATAAACTACCACCAAATTCTATTTTATATGTAAATTATAGTCACCAAAGAATCTCACGAACCCGTAAGATAAGTTAAATAAAAATTTAATTAATAGTACATTTCAGTTAGCCGGAGCAATTTTATAATAATAAATTAAAAATAAAATTTAAAAGTAAAAATATGATGCACTCTTATTTCTTTATTTAGGTTAAGACATGGTAGAATTAGAATTTTATTTAACTATGTACTTAGAATAAGTAGTAGGTTAAGACGTTAATGTATAAGTATAAAGTGCATCAGATTTGGACAATAATTGATTTTATATTGTAAAAGATTTTAAAACTCAATGTTATGAATAATTAAAGAAAATTTAAATTCTATAATTGTGTAAAAGTCAAATTTGTTATATTTGGCGACCCAACAGGTGTGGCTATAATTAATCTAAATTAATTACTTAAATTGATAATTTGGTGGTATAGAAAAAGACATTTAAATAATTTGATGTTTAGAAAGAATAATAAGTTAATTATAAGTCAAGTTAATTTAAGAAGAAGTGATAGATTAAGGAATAAATATAATAATAATCAAATTAAAATGGCAACTAATAATCAAATTAAATTAGGGGAAAGCGGGGAAACATGTAATGAATTAGGTGTAGAAGGGGTTTTGGATAGGGAATTAGATTTGGAATTTACGGGGGAACCAGTTCTTATAAATAACGAGCAAACTGTAGACAAAACTAACGGGGGTAATCAATATGACAGGGTGTTGGGGGCAAAGCCTAGTTTCGATTTAGGATTATTAATTAAGCAAATGATGGAACAAAACGAAAAAGACAAGAATGAATCATTAGAAAATATAAAAACATTACTGGAAACTAATAGGGCAGAATCAATAGAACGGGAAAAAACTAATAAGACAGAAGCATTAGAAAATTTAAAAACATTACTAGAATCAAATAAGGCAGAATTAATCGGATCAGTTAATAATAAAATTTGATGAAGAAGAAACTGAAATTAAAATGCCTTTATGTACGAAGGTAGAATTTGAGGAAGAAGAAGATCTCTCTAAGGTAAAAATAGAGAAAATGGACTGCATTGTATTTTTCTTAATGATTGTTTGATGACGAAATTTGATAAAGAAGAAACTGAAATTAAAGTGCCTTTATGTACGAAGGTAGAATTTGAGGAAGAAGATCTCTCTCAGGTAAAAATAGAGAAAATGGACTGCATTGTATTTTTCTTAAAGATTGTTTGATGACGAAATTTCATAAAGAAGAAACTGAAATTAAAATGCCTTTAGGTACGAAGGTAGAATTTGAGGAAGAAGAAGATCTCTCTAAGGTAAAAATATAGAAAATGGACTTCTTTGTATTTCTTAAAGATTGTTTGATGACGAAATTTCATAAAGAAGAAACTTAAATTAAAGTGCCTTTATGTACGAAGGTAGAATTTGAGGAAGAAGAAGATCTCTCTAAGGTAAAAATAGAGAAAATGGACTTCTTTGTATATCTTAAAGATTGTTTGATGACGAAATTTCATAAAGAAGAAACTTAAATTAAAGTGCCTTTATGTACGAAGGTAGAATTTGAGGAAGAAGAAGATCTCTCTAAGGTAAAAATAGAGAAAATGGACTGCATTGTATTTCTTAAAGATTGTTTGATGTCGAAATTTGAAGAAGAAGAACCGGAAGTTTCCGACACAAAATTTTCTGAACTTAACAGTTGTCCTGAAGTAAAAATTTGCATTGATGACCAGGTATCAATTTTGGCTTTAATAGATACAGGTTGCGAATTAAATTCTATGGCTGAAGAATTTTATAATCGGAATAGAGGTAAATTTGGGAAATGTGAGGAGTTACCGGTAGTTGGAGTAAAGGTAATTGGAGCCGTTGGTCTGCATTCCAAGAATATAAAAAAAGAGATAATTGTCAGTGTTAGAATTGGGAATGAAAATATCAACATGCATTTTATAATCGTCCCAGGCTTAATAAGAGAGTGCATTATAGGATTAGAATTTCTGGCTAAACATAAGGCTATCGTTAATTTTATGAGTAATAAATTGGAATTAAATAAGGGGAACAATTTGCCGAATCAATTAAATGTCATCTCTTTCAACAGTTGTCAGGAAGAAATTAAAAGAATTAAGGGAATTAATCACATGATAATTAAACAGGAGGAGATAGAGGAAGAAACAATCAGAATTAAGGTAGATGAGATAAATATTCTAAATCCAAATTATAAACAGCAATTATATAAATTATTAATAAAACATAAAGGTGTGTTCAGCCAAAAACCAGGGAAAATAAAGAATTACCAACACTATTTTAAAGTAAACGACCAAACGCCATATTGTCAGAGAAGTTGGCCCATAGCTACAAAACATCAGGAAGCTGTGGACAAAGAGATTAAAAGAATGATTGAATATGGGATAATCGAAAGAGCGAATAGTCCATTTATTAATCCGATTATTCCCGTGAGTAAAAAGGACGGTAGCGTAAGGATTTGTTTAGATGCGCGAGTTATTAATGCAAGAACTGTGCCAGATTACGAGGGAGTTCAACCTATACAAGAGCTATTGACAATCAGTGGGAAGATGAAGTGGATGAGCAGTATAGACTTGACCAGTAGTTTTTGGCAGATTCCATTACACAGATATTGTAGAGATTACACCGCGTTCCTGTACAAAGGTTTACGCTATAGATATAAAACCGTTCCTTTCGGACTAAGTATAAGTTTAGCAAGTCTTACAAGAGGATTAGTTGCAATAATAACACCTGAGATCAAAGATTATCTGATTATGTATGTAGATGAAGGACTATGTATGGCAGAGAATTGGGAAAAACATTTGGAACAATTAGATAAATTATTAACTGTTTTTAAAGAAGCTAACATGACCATTAATTTTGACAAATCTGTATTTTGTAGACAGGTCTTACAAACTTCTACCATAAATTTTCGAAAGGGTACGCTTGGTTAACCGCACCGTTACAGGGCCTCTTAAAGAAAGGAGTTAAATTCAATTGGACTACGGAGATTGATAACTGTTTTAAAGAAGTAAAAAGAGAATTTGAGAATGCAATAACACTTAGACATCCTGATCCCAATAAAAGATTTTATTTACAGACTGACGCATCTCATATAGCATGAGGTGGACAATTATACCAATTAAATGAAAATAATGATATAGGTGTCATCGGTTTTACAAGTCGAACTTTTAAAGGGGAAGAAAAATACTATAGTACCGCAGAAAAGGAGCTATATAGTGTGGTTTTGTGTTTGAAGAGGTTTAGGAGATATGTTTTAGGAAGGAAATTGACTGTGATAACCGATAACAAAGCAATAACATTTATTAATCAATGTAAAATATTAAATGCCAGAATGACACGCTAGATACTTTTAATCCAGGAGTACAATATTAATATTCAGCATTGTAGAGGTAAAGATAATATTGTAGCAGATATTCTCAGTAGGTATCCTGAAGAAGGTGAGTGTTCACATGAAACTAGCACAGATCGATTAGTCAGAATTCAAATACTCGCCAAAAATTTTAGCCAGAGATAGGAAACCAAATTCAATTAATAGACAATTTACAAAAGGAAGATGAAAAATTAAGGGGCATTAGGGAGAAAAGTGAACAGGGGGATGACGTGTTGAAAGAATATTATAAAGTATGCGGGAATAAACTTTTTAGGGAGGCAAAATTAAAATGGAAACTGGTAATTCCAGAAATATTCATGACAAAATTAGCAAAGGAAGTTCACGAGATTTATAGCCATTTAGGGATAAACAAATGTTACCAATTAATAAAAGAAGACTTCACGGGGGATAAAACAGCGAGAATAATAAAAATGTAATTAGAAAATGTCATATTTGTCAGGTAAATAAACATGACGTAAAACAGAGGAATGCCGAATTACAAGCAATAATTCCGAAGGGAAAGGGACACTTAGTTTTTGTGGACTATTATGGACCATTAACCAGATACATACTCGTACTGATCAATGCATTTTCTAAATTTGTTAAATTATACAAAGTTAAAAACACCACCACCGTAATTACTCTAAATCAAATTAAAAAATACATAGAGGATGTTCAATTACCAAAGGCCATATTATCGGACAATGGAACGCAGTTCATCTCGAAAAAGTGGTGAGAGGGATTACAGGAACTAGGAATAAGACAAAACAATAGCAATCAGAAACCCTCAGCGTAATTTAGCGGAGAGAGTTATGAGGCAGTTAGGGCATTGTTTTAGGATATTAGTACCCAACAGACATCAGGATTGAGGAAAGGTGCTGGATATCATTGAAACCTGCATAAATGAATCCTATCACGACACAATAGAAACAACACCTTTGGAAGCACAATTTGGCAGACGTCCCGAAAGAATTTGGGCTAAATACTTGATAAACCCAGGAAATATCCCAGAGCCGATAACAAAATAAGAAGATTATGTTTTAAGAATAAAGGACAAAAGAGAAAAATACGCGGAAAGGTATAAAAAACTACATCCTCCCACGGAATATGGGAGGTTAAAAGGGTAGATGCCCAGTTTTTCGGTCAAACAATTGAATTTTTTTTTATTGCATTAAAAATTCCTCCATCTTTTCCTGATTCAGAAAATATATACTTTTACTATATTTACAATACGCAAACAATCATAAAAAAATCATATATATAGTACTACACATCCTTTTTGACCCACAAGGGTCCGAGTTAGCTCAGGGAACTAACAAACATGTTATTACATATTCCAATTGATTTTATGTTAAAAATTTCATTTTGTTGATTCGCAGCACTGGATTAGTCTTGTTGCTAAGTTACATTGCCAGCAAAACATCTGTTTCTGTTTGTTTACGATTCTTCATAACAAATTTGTAAACAATAAGTGCTGTTTGTGATTTTGTGAAATGATATTATCGTGAAAGTAGTTTTTAATCTTTGTGATTAGAGTGTAAAATGCCTCGTGTAAGAAAGTTTTTAACAACTCGACAAAATTTAAAGGGAACAGGTATTCTAAGATTTTGCAGGTTGAGCATAACCTAAATGAGAACATTACTCAAACTGTTGAAACCAGGCCTAGGCCTAACTCCTCTGACTCTAAAAGATCTTCTAGCTCCAAAAAGCTCCTTGATTCAAAGTTGCCTAAAAACTATGAATATGATCAGACAAATGTAAATGCAATTATTAACCTGCCACTAATATCTGAGCTAGTGAAATCGTTTACAAGTTGTAAGGCGTGCGGAGCTGAAAATTGTATTTCGATGAGCGTTGATGATGGTTTCACCAATGGCCTAGCTCATAGAATTATTATTATCTGTGACAATTGTAAGGCAGAAAGTTCATGTATGAACTCTAATGTAATTCATAACCTCCATGAGGTAAATACCAGGTTTGCCTACGCATTACGGTCGATAGGAAAGGGTATTAAGGCAGGAAAAATGTTGTGTGCCGTAATGAATCTCGCTCCACCAAACAACAGAGTACAACATTATTATGAAAAAATCTTACCTAAAGCCACTGAAGTCTGCGAAGCTTCTCTAAGAAATGCAGCTGAAGAAGCTATAAATGAAAATGAGGGTAATGGAGCTGCATTCGACGGTACATGGCAGAAGAGAGGTTTCACCTCTCTAAATGGAGTCATGACCGTAACCTCCTTCGATACTGGCAAAGTGCTAGATTTTGAGTGCCTCTCTAAGTTTTGTGTGAGCTGTTCTAGAGGACAATATAAAAACAAACCAGAAGAACTAGAAAAGCACAAGAAAATTTGCAAGGCAAATTTTAAAGGATCGAGTGGAGCGATGGAGGTGAGAGGGGCTGAGATTCTTTGTGGCAGGTCTGAGGAAAAACTCGGATTACGATATACAAGATATTTAGGGGACGGGGACTCGAAGGGGTTTATGTCAGTTGTTCAGAGTAAGCCCTATGGTGAGGAAGTATGACTAGAAAAATTAGAATTACATTCCTAGTGGGTTTTAATCCAGGTAGGCTTTTTGACATCAGTTTAGGCTTAGTCTAGACTTAAAACGCGTTTTTCCGAAACTGTGTTTTTTAACCTTTAGGTACCATTTTCTAGACTAATATAAATGCCAATGACTTCAATTTTTTTTTGGTTACTTGGGACATTATGGTGAACAAAGTGTACTAGAATTTTGCTTCTATGTTAAAAAACCCATAAACTATAAAATAAAACAAATTTTTTTAAATAATGAAAAAAACATTTTTTTTTTATTTAATAAAATATACATTTTTTTTGTAGAACACTTTAAAACTAGTACAGTTCGCGGGAAATATCAATAAAAATAAGTAGTTAAAATTTGAGATGCATAGCTTTAAGGGTTCATTATTAAATGGTACCTAAGCAACATGATGTTTACCCATATAAAGTGCATTGAATCTCAAAAGCGGGCATCTCCCCTTGGAATAGTAGGTTAAGACGTTAGTGTATAAGTATAAAGTGCATCAGATTTGGACAATAATTGATTTTTATTGTAAATGATTTTAAAAATTAATTTTATAATGAATAATTAAAGAAAGTTAAATTATAATTGTGTGAAGTTAAATTTGTTATACTATATTATTATTGTTTTCGAAAAAAAATATCTGAAAATTAAAATACTAAATGATGCCTTATTTTTGTCGAGTAGTATTATATCTAAAATTTTAGAAAGGAACCCAGACCTAAAAATAGGCCTCAACTGCCAAAATAACTACGACTAAATATGAGTGGGGAAATCACAAGTTAACAAAACTACATAATAAATATCAAACAGGAAGTTGAACTGTGTCATACACCAGTCAACTAACACAACATTGTATGCCAACGGAGTAGTAACCTAACGGGTTTTTTCGTGTGAATAAAAATTTGTTCCCTCTCTCCAGGATTATAGTGGACCTTGAAGTGACCCCCTGCAAAGAATTTAAAATATCAGGCTACCCTATTATGTTGGCCTTTTTTATATTACTCATGTTCTAGTTTTATCATTTGATAAAGAGAGTTGATCCGTACTCTCGAAACGTTGTGTATTAATTTCATATACATAAATGAAATTATACAGAACAGTATCATACCGTTATCGTCAACTCTACTCAGGCTAATGATGGTAAAATTAACTTTAATTTTATAGAATTCCTAGAGTAATATTCCACTAATATTATTGATTTTGAGAGAGCAGTTAATGATTGAGGTTTCTGTTAGTTACCACAACGTACATAGTTTAAAAGCATCCGTTATAGAGTAAAGTAATCCAGTGGATACAATTAATTGCTTTGCTGCATTGAGGAATAATAAAAATTAGATAATCATATTTTCTTGAATTAATTTGTAGTTGACCTGTGTTTAGTTTAATTTAAGAGTAGTCATCAATTTTTAAATAACCGTATTTTTGTAATTCTTTACACATTGATTTGTCAGTTTTTTATTAATTTGATTGATATTTCATTTACTTGTTAGTTGTTGTTTATGTTTTCCTTTATTATTTGTTATTTTATTTTCAGTTCTGTTTTTGTATTTTTTTAACCATTATTTATAATATTAGGTATATATTATCCGACTAAGGCTTAGCACATGTTGTATTAATGGTCTTCATATTTGTGTCTTTGATTAAATTGTGACGGCATTGGAATTTGGGGAGTGATCAAATTGCTGTCTTGTTGTTTGGGTGAGACTTTCCAGTCAGTCGTAGCTCATTGTAAGGAGAAGTTGTTTGGATTGAAACATCGTCTTGTAATATATTGCATAATTAAAGCGTTTTTTTTAGGAACTTTTTTCCCTTTCATATGGTGTATGACCACAATATTATAGCAATTTCCTAATTTGTCTTTGTAAATAAACAAAATGGCGGATTGGCGGAAAACTAAGCGTTTTCAGATATGTTTATAGGAAACGACTTCTTTATTTTGTATTCCCCCCCCCCTTAAAATTCGAGAACATAATTAAACAACACACAGTATAAGCGTTGAAAATCTGGCAGCCTTAACAGGACAACCAACCTTACTTCCACCGTTAATGGGCCTCGGTGGCTGGTTGAAATTTGTTGGAAGTGTTGATGATCCGACTACTGTTTATATTTTACTGTAATTCACATTTATGGATTTATACAAGTTGCATAAATGTAAAATCATTGTTTTAGGAAATTTAAGAGAAAAAACAGTGTAAGTATTATGTCAATAATAATTTTTTTTTCACGATTTTATAAACCTTATTTTTTTTTAAAGGTTCGATTTATCGTAAGTGAAAAGTTAACAAAGTAACTAGTCAGGAACTTTTACGCTTTTCGATCAGGTATAAATTTCCCGTGAACGTTTTAGAAACAGTTAAAATTTAATGTTTTTTTTTAAGTTTTTGATACAACTGTTTTTTAGGCCATATTGGCACAATTATATTTATTTATTACTTCTGAACGCTCGATTTATATCAAGACGGATCAACAGCGACCATCTTTGAAATTGAGTAGCAAATCGTTTCAGTGGCAGCCATTTTGTAAATGGAAATACAATAAATGTAATGATTATGTAAATTTGACGTTCGACCTTCTTCCAAAACATTCATAAATTTTATAAAGATCGGTTAACCAGTTTGACCAACAATCATATAAATAAACGCACAGATGAAATATCAAATGTTCGAGATAGAACAATCCTCGCGGCACTCATCCAATTATTAATAATTCTTGTGTTGATACAAAATTCAGTTATTTCTATTACCATTATTACGTGATTCCTTGGTTCTTCAATATAACTTACTTTACTTACGATAAAGAGAAGGTAAGTTTATTTTAATCCGTTTTTCAACACATTTTTATTTCCAGATGATTGTAAAAAATATAGACAGGGTGATTTTTAAGTATGGAAACAGGTTTATATTGCAAAAATGAGAGGTACTTGCAGGCAAAAAAAAATCTGATCTATGTAGTTTAAAAAATTATACTTTTTTGTAATTTTTTTATTTTTGTCCGCCATATTGAATCAAATTAATTTTATATATAGGAAAGTGGACATGTGATAAATGATTTTCATGTAAAATTTGACAAGGATTGTGGAAGCAGTTTTTCGATAGATGCCTTTGTTTTTAGTTATAAGCATTAAAAGTCGAAAAGACGGGAAAATTGCGTTAGTAATAAAACGGGGTAAAATGCGTCTTAGAAACATTGTGAATACAACCAATAACGAAACAGAAATCAATAATTATGAACCTCTACAACGTAATTTTACAGACACAGTGAGTAGTTAATGAGCTGCAATGTTGTAACGTAATGCAAACAGCTGATGTAAACTAGGCCTACTTTCATAAACGGATATTACTTGAGGTAAGCGCATTGACAATCTATAGAGCCGGGGAAGCACATCCAACATTTTTTTTTTAGAATTGTATGCTTTCTAAAATTTATAGTATTAATAATGTATGATCGAAAAAAATTATTTTAATTTTAAAATTAACATTGGTAATATTTAAATAACAATTGCCAACTTCATTTGTAGTTGCGTTGTTAATTATTAGTTATTGTTTATTATTACTTTATTAAAACTGTTTAATGCTCGTTATTGGATGTATTCTACAGGACAAATAATAAAAGAAAAGTTTTGATCGCGCATTTTACCCCGTTTTATTGCAAACGCGAATTTTCCGTCTTGCGACTTTGATCGCTTGTAACTCAAAAAGCGAAGGCATTTATTGTAAAACTGCTTTCACCATCGCTTTCCTTGTCAATTTTTACATGAAAATCCATTTTTATTTAAAAAATTTATTTTGATTCAATATAACGGACAAAAAATCCATACAAAAAAGTATAATTTCTTAAACTACATTATGTAGATCCGCATTTGTTTCAACCTTCAACTACTTTTCAGTTATGCCGTTTCCATACTTAAAAATAACCCTGTACATATTGACATAATAGAATATAGATTTTTTGATTTTTTAGAATCTATTGAACTTGTATAATAAATGCTAATTATAATAACTGTAAAATTACATACATTCAAGCTCGATTATTGTATCAGTTAAAAAAAGTTTCTCTATAAAACAATATTTTACCCTTCCATAACGAATAGCGTAATCTTTATTTTGGTAGTTGTATGTTATGAATATTTCATGAACCGCCGAATGTACTGATTGCTCACAAATCTATTGCAGGAATATTCTTTGAAAAGATACATTATTTATAAGTTGTTGGCGTCTAGACAAATTATTCCATTGCAACGTATTTCAAAAGTTTCTCTACTTCAATAAATAAGGGTAAACGTTACACTCGAATTATTATTAATTATATGTAATTTATAGAAGAACTGCGTTTCGTTTCAAATACAACTTTTATTATAGATTTTCTTCGTTTGTAAGACGATTACAACTTTTCAAGTAACAAGGAGTACAATTTCAACTATCAAACTATAGCTTTATAAATCGTGCCAAGTTTATGATTCTCTTCTTTACCAGTATTTCAATAATTAAGATTGAGTCTTTTATATCCACCTCTTCTAACACTAGATTTAATTTACATATGCAACAATAGGTTGCTAGACTGACTTAATCCTCCAATGTTTTATTTTTAAACAGAATCAAGAGCAAAATCTAAATATCACCACTGGGTGTCTGAAAAGAAACGTGCACCTCCTTTAATGTTGTTGTTAATCAAGGTAGCTAAACACGGTTTGTGCAATCTTCTTTATAATTAGGCAATATTATTTTAATGTTTCTACCCAGGAAGTCAGTCAAGTAGGTCATGTGATATAGCATTTACAAGAAAAATGATTTTAAAACAAATGTGGTTGAACCATTGTAACGAAAATTGAGGCAAGTAACGTGATTATGTTAACATACACAGATAAAATTAAAATTGAAATTTTACGGTGGCTCAATACAAATTTTGTTGGTGTCTTTTTTTATCTCTTTAGATCATTTAAAATGTTTTATTAAATGACGATACGTCCCAACTGAAAGTGTTGATTTACTTCCCAATTGCCCATCCTCTAAAGAGAAAAACTGAAAATTGAAGGCTCATAAAAGATTCGTGGGCTCGTCACTACAAAAAATTAGAAAAATTATATTTAGCAATCTTATTTATTAACAAATTTAAGGGGAGGGGCAAGTTTCCTTTTGAGAACTTTGTATGTGAGATTAAGAGATATATAAATTTGGAAGTGCACCCTTCATCAACTTTTAAAAAAAAGTATAAACATATATTTTATAAGATATTCACATAAATCGTAAAATTTTTCGCTTGTAACAAGAATATAAATCGTTTTTGATTGAAATAGAATTGTTTACCAGTTAGTCTTGAACCAAAATTTACTTTTACTTTCAATTTAGTGCAGTGGTCTGGGATATTATTCTTCTTATTTCATCTTAATTTAAAACCACCAAACCGATTTTGAGTAATTAGCTCCATACACTGTTTTTTTCCCTGATAACTCCACAGTCGGAAATTTTAGGGAGATGGATATTATCTTTAGTTTGCATCTTTAAAGGCTAGAAGCTAGCAAAATTAGATTCCATAAACCTTTTTGGGGGATTCAGAGGAACGCAAAACGAAGATTTCAGAAATAATTAACCATCCATGTTTCAGTTGTCACATAACTTTCTCTATACTTCGTCAACTTGAGAAATAACACGCAATAAGTCTATCGCTGAGTATTAGCTATAGTGCGAACATTCTTGCTAAGCTATCGACCAGGAACTGGTGATTATATCCTGCTATCATCTCAGCCCAATGTGTTGGGCCAACCTTTAGTTGCAGGCAGGGTGTTTGTTGTAGAGAAGCGTGTTTCCATAAGTTTGGACAAGTGACTCGTGTGTTTATTAGTTATATTTTAATCTACGATTTTTTCACCTTGTTGCTTAAAGTCGTCGAAAAACCTCTCGGTCACCATCACCACGTAAAAAAGTAAGGAAAAAACAGAAAATACAGAACCAGAGCTCTCGAATATTTTAATACCGTTAAGGTTGGAAGATAACAAGAGTTGCTCAAGAAATACCTTATAGCAAAGATGAAAGAGAAGAAACTAACCCAAAACAACACGATGATCCGGTTAGGGCCCCTCGGGATTTCCTCGTCCGTACTCGCTATAATGAACTCCAGATTACGTAATTTAAAACACAACTAACTAAATTAAAGCAGATATTACGATTTAAATTCAAGAATAAAAGCAGTGAAAGATTGTTTATATGCTTGCGTGAGAAGAATGATCCACGTTTACCTATTTATATTTCAAATTTTTCTTATCAGATTCTACAAAACAAAGATCCGGTTTTCAAAAGTTGTTTATTTTGCAACCCCAGATTCAACGATTAACCATTATTTTATTTCAAACAACATTGCTTTGTGTGTATGTAGATTAGGATAACATTAGACCTTTTTTTATTCTCCAGAAACAATAATGCATTGAAATGAGTTGCAAGAGTAGCTGCCAAAAAAAAGTTTGTTTTATATATTTGAATATCTGATTACAAATCAATACAAATGCACTCCTTTAAAGAAGTAGACTAGTTTCTATTATTTAACAGAAAAAAAAGCCATCATAAAACTACCATTACCCTAGTTATAACGTATAATGCAGAGTACTAAATCACTTTATTTTCAGAATTCAGACTTTCGGTTATTTGTCTTACAAATCTGACCATAATGACCCTGAAGGTAAATAATAAATGTATTGTAGATGTTAGGGAGTATACATAATAGATCACAATAATCTTCCCTGCTGTAATATTACAGCTAATAAGTAAATTTCCAATAATATATGATTTTACCAAAATGTATCATAGGATGCTACAACAGATTATAAGGAATTATAATTTTTATAGTGTATATTTACGACTACAATATTATCAGGTTTTAGTTCTGATATAGCCTATGTAATATAGAGAAAATTGTGTAATTGGTGGGAAAAACTGTGTCAAGTGTTAGCAGAAACACCCTTTTTCAGGCCCTATAAAAAAAATAATAATAAATATAAAAAAAAAAAAAAAAAAAAAAAAATTCAGTTACATTTGTCTATCATCCGATTCTGGTGTCTTTAAAGTCCTCAACAGCCTACAGATCAAACCCGTGGGCCAATTATCGTTAAACTTGTTAAGTGGGTGTATTTTGAGCATACTGAGAATAGATTCCGATTTTCTCAAATAGGGTGTTATAAACTGTAAAAAAAAAATATTACATAAGCTTTCTCACTCCCCAATCTACAAAAAATAAAATAAAAAAGGGAACCAAAACCAAATCAAAAGGATCTAAAACCAAATAAAAAGGAAATAAAATCAAATAAAAAGGATCCAAAACCAAATAATAACTGTCAAAACCAAATAAAAAGGAACTAAAGCCAAAATATCTAAATAAAATAAAAAGGAACCAAAACAAAATAAAAATAAAACTAAATCAAAAGGTATCAAAACCAAATAAAAAGCAAACAAATCCAAATCAAAAGCAAAAAACAAATTACAACCAAATAGAAAAGAAACCAAAGCCAATACAAAGCAATCGAAACCAAATAAAAATAAACCATAACCAAATAAAAAGGAACCAAAACCAACCTAATTAAAAGGAAGTATAACCAAATCAATGGAATCAAAGCCAAATAAAAAGGAAACAAAATTAAATCAAAAGGAAACAAAAACAAATAAAAACGAACCGAAACCAAATAGAAACTAATCAAAACCAAAATGAAAAGGAACGTCTCGGTCATTATTGCCTTATACAAATTAGAAGAAAAGAATGTACATATAATGAAGATGTCTAGCCCTTGAATATTCTAATAGCTTCAGTATCGAAGGAAACCGAAATTTACAAACAAAATGTCCATTAAAAAAATCCGTCTTTCTTTATCTATTTCTTCTTGGTGAAATTCAAAGGTTAATGGCACAAATCAGTGCATAAAATTTCAAATGAAAAACTATAGTTAATGAATAATTTACAAAAACAAAAAATAACAGTCTTTAGAGCTTATTTCAATAAATAATTATGGTTTTAAATCATCAACAAACTCTAAAAAAAGATGTTGATTTTAACTTTTTTTACTAAAAACTACCAAATTGGCATAATTTGGTTTGACGAAGAATTTTTTGTTTAGTTAGTATTTTGATTGTGAATGAGTATTTCAGAAAATTTTTAAATCGTTTTTCCATCGTTTGTTTCTGTTTCTCTTTAATTCGACTACTTATTCAGCACGAAATCTGTGCAAAACTAATCAATAATGTGTTAAATAGATAGCTTGGCGTAATAAGAAGTATGGCAAGGTCATGCCAGAGAAGGTGGATCTAGACAGTGAACCTTAATAGATGAAAGGAATTACAAAGAAACTTGACATTTAGACTCTCTTACCAATTCCCTAAAACAGCAGAACATCTACTTTTGAAATGTGACGTACTGGTACAAAGGAGACTAATGATCTTTGGTTCGTCAGGATAATATCAAAGGAATTAATGATCTGGTTCGATATGTTCAGTACTCCATATACCATCCTGAACTAAACCAGCCAGTTTATAAATAGAAAGTACACAAAAAGTCTTTTATAATGCATTTTCATGGTACCAGATACACTTCCAATACAAATAACAAAAAAATAGATGAACTTGTAAAAGACGTATACAACATTTGACGATAATGTACAATAAATGGTGGAGATACACGACAAAAACTTTCTAACTGAATGTTATTTGAAATATTGGAACCAGAATAAATGTGTAAAGCTTACACAATAAACATTTTGTAATATGAATTTCGTGTACCAAATTTTAATATTAATTTTAATTTTAAGTATCAAAATGTAAAGTAACACTCAAATCACTCGGGTGTCGTTAATAAGGCTGGGACTTTTTTCTGTTGTAACGAAAGACACAACGATCTTATGGTTGTAAGTCGTAGATCATTTGATAACTGAAGTTATAAATAACAAAATAAGTTCTTCGTTGATTACACACATTGCTAACATTGTGTGAGATGCAAAAAATAGGAGATCGTGTGGAATCGTTGACAGGTTTAAAAAATCAATCATAAACGTTCAAAGACTTGCGAAACATTTGAGTGTTCTAATCAATTGTAATATACATTTACCTTTTCATACTTTTATTATTTATCGTGCATAGTAAAGAAAATATTGTGCTTTTAGTGAGCGACATTACGATTATAGGAGGACTAGCTTTCTAACACGGTTATTTAAGATGTATAACATAACAGTAGAGTGAATAAAACAATTCCCAACAACTAGATTCCAAGTTTACGGCTTTGTTTTGCCAACATCATTAGTTAGGTAGAACTAACAAACCAAATGTCTGTGATTGTTCCTACAAGTAATTAGCTGGGTGCAACAAATTGGCTGACATTTTAATTAGTAAATCCTCGAGATAAGTCAACAGTAAGATAAATGGAACAATCTTACTAAATTGTTAATTATTTACATGCAATTGGTACAATCAAACGAGGGTGTTAACTTCAATATTGTGATTGCATATTATATTAGCATAGGTGTATTATGCCATTACGAATGGGTGATTTAAAGTATCTTATTCTTAATATAAACGGGACAATGTTAGAATAAAATAAACGTGTAAAAAAATTGCACACACACTCTATCTCTCATTTCCAAAACATGTAGCCTTTAAGGACCCAAACTAAACGTTTACTTACCACCTTCCAAAAAAATCTTGGCTCAAAAGATATAGGTAGAAACCAAAAATCCGTCTATGGAATTGTACATGATCTCAAATCTCAAAATCGGTTTTACAAATTTTAAATTATCATAAAATAATGTAGTTAAAATAAAATACGATTAACGCTGAAGCAGAAGTTTGCCACTTATTTTTCAAATATATAAATATATATAATATACTTCATTTTTTGAAGGACGGTTAATAGTTCATTTTTATCTATTGGAAACTAAATAACTATTACATTTAGTTCGTTTTTATATTGTTTTGGGGATGGGGCGAGTTAGAAAGTTTTTGTAGTGTTTATCGTCAAATGTTTTATACGTTTTTTATAAGGCATCTATTTTGTTGTTATTTGTATTGGGAGTTTACCATGCAAATATAGTATAAAAATCTTTTTGTGTACTTTCTATTTCGAAACTGACTAGTTTAGTTCAGGATGGTTTATGGAGTACTGAACATATCGAACCAGATCATTAATTCCTTTGGGATTACTCTGACGGACCAAGATCATTAGTCTCCTTTGTACCAGTACGTCACACTTCAAAAGTAGATTTTCTGCTGTTTTAGGGAATAGTTTGAAGAGCCTAAATTTCAAGTCTCTTTGTAATTTTCCTTCCATCTATTAAGGGTCTCTGTCTGTATCCACCTTCTCAGCCTTAACCCAGCCATACTTCTTATTACGCCAAGCTATTTATTCAACACATTATTGATTAGTTTTGCAAAGATTTCGTTCTGAGTTAAGTAGTCGAATTAAAGAGAAACAGAAACAAAAGGAGGAACAACGATTTAAAATTTTTCTGATACACTCCTTCACAATCAAAATACTAACCAAACAAAAAAATTCTTCGCCCAACCAAATATATGCCAATTTGGTAGTTTTTAGTAAAAAAAATTTAAATCAACACCTTTTTTTAGTTTGTTGATGATTTAAAACAGTATTTATTTATTCAAATAAGCTCTAAAAACTATTATTATTTTTTGTAAATTATTCATTAACTGTAGTTTTTCATTTGAAATTTTACGCACTGATTTGTGTCATTAACCTTTGCAATTCACCAAGAAGAAATAGATAAAGAAAGACGGTATTTTTTAATGGACATTTTGTTTGTAAATTTCGGTTTCCTTCGATACTGAAGCTATTAGAATATTCAAGGGCTAGACATCTTCATTATATGTACATTCTTTTCTTCTAATTTGTATAAGGCAATAATGACCGAGACGTTTTTTGCCTTTAAAAAAATAAGGAGAAATGAAACTGACATTTATGGTATCGATTAGTTTGGTTCCTATTTTTGGTTTTGATTAGTTTCTATTTGGTTTCGGTTCGTTTTTATTTGTTTTTTATTCCTTTTGATTTGATTTTGTTTCCTTTTATTTGGTTTTGATTCCATTGATTTGGTTTTACTTCCTTTTGATTAGGTTGGTTTTGGTTCCTTTTTATTTGGTTTTCGTTTCTATTATTTGGTTTCGATTGCTTTGTATTGGTTTTTGTTTTCTTTTCTATTTGGTTTTAATTTGTTTTTGCATTTAATTTGGATTTGTTTGCTTTTTATTTGGTTTTGATACCTTTTGATTTAGTTTTTTTTTATTTTGTTTTGGTTCCTTTTTATTTTATTTAGATATTTTGGCTTTAGTTCCTTTTTATTTGGTTTTGATAGTTATTTGCTTTTGGATCCTTTTTTATTTTATTTTTTATTTGATTTTATTTCCTTTTTATTTGATTTTATTTCTTTTTTATTTGGTTTTAGATCCTTTTGATTTGGTTTTGGTTCCCTTTTTATATGCTTTTGGTGATTGAGGAGTGAGAAAGCTTATGTAATATTTTTTTACAGTTTATAACACCCTATTTGAGAAAATCGGAACCTTGTCTTTTACCCTCAAATTCTCAGTATGGTCAAAATACACCCACTTAACAAGTTTAACGATAATCGGCCCACGGGTTTGATCTGTAGGCTGTTGAGGACTTTAAAGACACCAGAATCGGATGATAGACAAATGTAACTGCCAATAGTCTTTTTTTAAGGGGGCCTAAAAAAGGGTGTTTCAGCTAAAACTTGACACTGTTTTTCCCACCAATTACACAACTTTCTCTTTATTACATAGGCTATATCAGAACTAAAACCTGATAATATTGTAGTCGTAAATATACATTATAAAAATTATAAAATTCCTTGTAATCTGTTGTAGTATCTTATGATACATTTTGGTAAAATCATATATTAGTGGAAATTTACTATTAGCTGTAATATTACAGCAGTGAAGATTATTGTGATCTATTATGTATACTCCCTAACATCTACAATACCTTTATTATTTACCTTCAGGGTCATTATGGTCAGATTTGTAAGACAAATAACAGGAAGTCTGAATTCTGAAAATACAGTGATTTAGCTTTATACGTTATAACTAGGGCAATGGTAGTTTTATGATGGCTTTTTATTCTGTCAAATAATAAAAACTTGTCTACTTCTTTGAAGGAGTGCATTTGTATTGAATTGTAGATGGTGTCGAGGAGACTGTCTAATTATTTAGGATTATACCTAACTCACTTTCATTCTTTTATGATTTAAGATATTTCCTTCCACAATTTGAATATTTTAAATTATCAAAATGTGTGTCCCATATATTAAAAATAATTGATAAAATATTATTTTAAGAATGTTTTCACGGGGATATAGCAATTACAAACACATTTATTTGTCGTTTTTATTGTTCAAAACAAAGGCTCAAACTACTCAATCTTTATTTCTTCGGTTTGTACTGAGATATACAAAATTTGCATTTGTAGTGTTTTATTTACTGAAAAAATAATAATTTCCCTCTCTACTTATTTCATAATATAATTTTCATTTACATTTTTTTTTGCAAAATGTGTAGGTAAGAATATACTTTAACTATGATTTGTCGAATATACTTTATGTAGAAAAGTTAAAACATTTTTCGGAAAAGTTAATTCCAGAAAAATATAGATATAGATTATCACAAAATTAAAGATAACGTGCATTCTATAGTCCAGGTTGTAATAAAACAATATTTTAAATATTTGTTTTTTTTAAAGTAATGCAATCTAAAAAAATTTGTTAGGATATTAATGAAAATACAGTATTTATAATCCCTCAAACTTTTAGCTAAATTACTAAATTGTTCAAAACGTTATTTTGATTTTGCATTTTGTTAAAATGTTTTGTTTATTGTCAGGTTTAGTCTCAAATGTTCATACAGTATAACAAACACACAGAACACAATTCTCATAAAAAAATACGCCTAAGTATCAGACGCGTTTCAACGACAAGGTCGTCCTCTTCAGTGATACACCAGCTACACCAACTTGGGTGGTTTGGTTGGTGTAGCTGGTGTATCACTGAAGAGGACGACCTTGTCGTTGAAACGAGGCTGATACTAAGGCGTATTTTTTATGAGAATTGTGTTCTGTGTGTTTGTTATACTGTATAATTTTTCTCATAAGTCAAGCTCAACATTTATTATTTTCAAATGTTCATGCCCATAAAAAATAGTGTCTAAAAGTATTCAAAATCAATTTAATATCAGTTTTAGAAAAAGAAGACGTAAATACAGTTTCAAGTTTTTTTTTCAAAAATGTTTTTTGAATCTAGCACAATGGGGTTGTATTCGGTACGGTAACCTGGCCTTATGTGTCTAAGTACCCGATGAAGCCCTTAAAACAAGAATTTTTCGTCAAGCCTATTTTCCAACCATTCATTTTATTATCTCTGATAGTTGGTCTACGAACACCTATAGATTATCCAATATATCCCACAATGAAATTGATACACGTCTTTGTGAATTTAGACAGATATCAACAATTACCATTAAATACGTGACATACTAATACATATTTCCAGTTGTAAAATATAAGTTTAAAAAAAAAAGAATGTTCATATGTTACCCCAAAATAGTCTAAATATAACCCAAGCGTAGTCTGTGACAGCGTTATTACAATGAATATGTGGACACTAGATTCAAAATTGTTAAAATAATAGCCTATTATTGATATTATTAATATCTAAGCTTAATTAAATGGTCTAATCAACACTACATAATGAATCAACGCTAAAATATTTTGTAAAACAATCGTATTCCATAGGCCTACCTTGAATTGTTAACCTCAAAAAAATGTGATTACTGCGACTCTCGGTCGAGAATGGAAAATTTTAAACTCATTTCACATACATCACATAAATAAAATAAAATAAAACACACACTAAACACTCACAATCACATAAACACTAGTGAAACAAGCACCAGAACACAATAAAACTAACACTTTACTTTAAAAGCGATTAAAAACACAGATAGACGAAAGTAAACCTATCTCATTCGTATTACCTACACCAGACATCACCACAAGCTTTGAATGATGAGTCACGCAAGATAAGCTAGTAGGCCTAGAGTTCGTTATTTATCAATCTCACAACCTGTCAAAACAGATGATCTAGCATTACTTTCAAAACTGATACTCGGATATGTGGACTTATTTATTTACCTATATATTTTACAATCGCTATTTTTCTGTATAACAAAGAGCTTCATTTTCCAGACTATTAGACAAATTTGATAATTAGTATAATAGCTCATTCAATTTCACAAGGGGGACAATTTTTAAATATTTATAACTATTCAAAATATTTTAACTATTAAAAAAAATTTTAATATACGAATAAAACGTGATACATATTTGTCATATTTACGGGACAATGGGTAAAAAAATCAATATTTATTATGTGAGATTTTATCCGTTAAAAATCAGTACCTATTTAGAATTATGTCTGTCTGTTGTATGTGTACACTTATAAGCGTGGATCAGTTTAATAAAATTTTGTTTCTGGGCAAATTTGGTCACACCTTGAGACGGTTTTTTCTTTAATACAAAATTTAAGGGTAGCACCCTTAAGAAAAAAGCACAGTTACAATTTTCACAAAATCGGATAAAACTATTTTATTATTATTGTTTATGTTCGCCATGCCGACTATTGTTTATTATATATATTTTTATTTTAATATTTACATTTCCAACACATCTTGGATATAAGGGACTAAAAGTGTCTAAATGTTGGTATTAGAATTATGAAACGGGATTAGTTCCTCGACCACGGGATCAGAAACAAAAGTGGCGATATATAAATAAAACATGAAACTGAAGAGTCAAACAATGAACCAAAATTTGTGGGATACCACACTTGTAGGTGACAGTCAGTTTTGTCGGTTTGGGCAACAAATTTTGAGATCAGCAAGAGTTCCAACTCCAAATGGTAAATATTTAGCCTATCTTTTGTAAAGTATAAACTAACCTAACCTTAATGTTATAATTAAAAGGAAATTTCTTTTAAACTATAACCAGTGGTGGCTTACTCTTAAGGACTCTCGGACGCCCCCCCCCCCCAATGATAATATTATTTTAATAATGTAAATACCTATATGTATCTGTGTGGAGATAAATGAATTATGAATTGCCGCTATGGATTTCACCATCATTTGTAGCGGAAGTTTTACAATATAAAATATTTGACGAATGTATTCTGGAGTTCGGACGGTGGCCAGAGCGTCCCAGTTTTTATTGCATTTAGTCATATGGGGCAAGCAGCAGACAGAGCTGAGGGTGCCGTGACGTCATTTACACAGCGTGTAATGGGCTTCTAGGGCAGAGTCCGAAGACATCAGTCAGTGAAGCCACCATAAATTAGATGTTCCGCATTACTAAAAACCTTGTTTTCGATGGGCAAAATAAGTTGGCGCAACTGTTCTAAATAGTGTCTCGCCACTCACTGTTTGTTTATGTTTTTAAGTTTAACCTTTTGTGATTGTGAATGTTAAGTGAATGATAACATGCCTTCCCTTACGTGTATAAAATAAAACAGAGCCCTCCTATTGCCCTTAACCATCGGCCGCTACTAACTATAACTAAAAGCTTTCAGAACAGACAAAGAAACGCTACTTAATGACAAACTTAATTTCAACTCCAATCCATTGTTCGACATAGTAATAGATATCGCAGAAGCAAATACAGATAAGAACTGTGCTCAACCCTATACCGACAGTATAGCCGTGGACAGTGAACAGACCACACGCACTAAAAATGTGCGAGCGTGTATTCGTTAATATTTGTGAACTCGTGTGCATAAGTGTTTTTACGTGTAATATGTGCTTTTAATTTTATTAATGACGAAGGACAATAGTCCTTAACTTGAAAATGGCTGAATAGCCGAAACGGCCGTCGTTGGAAGTTTTAAATAAGACTATTGGACGGTAAGTTCAAAAAGTTTACTTAAAAACTATTTTGATCAAATTTTACTCAAATGTAGCCTTCAATTACGCAAACAAAACGTTAACTCTGCAAAGATGCCGGTTCGTATGTTATTGGTAAAAGACATTTTTACCGGTAAAAGAAATTGGAACTGCTCTACCTATTTCGTTTTCACATTAAAGTGAAGTGTGAAAAATAACTATGCAAACCCGGTAGGAACCTTGAAGCTGGTCATTTCAAGCTTTATTTGAATCTAATACAAATTCATACTAAAGCATTTATTGCATTAGTGAAGCCAGTTTAGGCTCTATTATTTATTTTTTTATTTTATGACGCGTTCATAGCCCATTTTCACTTTTTGAATGACACTACCAGTTGACATTTTTGGTCATGAATAGTTTGACGAGAATTTTTAATTAGTTTTGGTGAGTGAGTGTGTACAATGTTTTCCGATATGGAGTTTTTCGTTAAAATATCCACATTGATGGACCCTATTCCCGAAATCTGTGTGTTTTTTTGATGATAGTCGTCTGTTAGTTGCTCTACCGTCCAAACCATGGACTTATTTGACCACATTTTACAGGTTGGCATAATTGGTAATACCTCGATTACCACAAGTCTCATCATTTAACAAAACCATAAGTGATCAAAGACAAGCTAAATCGAGACATTGTATTACTCATTTCCAGAAATTCATGATGAAGAAGATTCCGATGTTTTTAGTTTCGACATACAGGCTGCCTTGAGTGGAATGGTGCTGTAAACACTGCATGGAATGGGGAGTTCCATGGACTGTAGATTGGCAAAGGAAGTTTAGCAGGAAGAATAGTTACCCCCACTGTTTACATTGCATTAAACCAGGAACCACTTCCTGTGCAACATAGTTTTAAATGTTACAGTATTAAAATCTACTGTGTATTTGTTTCATATTCACTTCCAAATGAGATAACTGTTCTAATTAGAAACTAAGTTAATGAAAATTGACAGTTCAACCGAGATTTATTGTTATTGTTTCAATGGCGAAAAACCTGTTCATTACAATGCCTTATTAAAAAAATATGAAGAAAAGAACACAAAATAAAGTATCCTAGTCCCCGAATATTCTATCGTCGGAAAAGAACAAAAATTGGTCAAGAGTGACCTAATAGTAAATATGAAAGAGAGGGATCTAACCAAAGCCCACATGAAAAAAATGTGTAGAACCATTTAATTCTCCCAAACTGGATTACGAAAACCATACTCACTATAGTAAAGTACTGAGGGATTTTGATTCGAAAAACATCAAAACAAAGTGATGTTAAATTATATGTTTAATGATAAATGGCTAGTATAGGACCTACTAAACTAAAAATACTCATATTGTAGTCATATTTTATACTATAAAATAATTGAATATATAAATGAGGTTAATGCATATGTGTAAGGGGCAGAGATTTAGAGTACGTGCAAGTGATAGTTGTTTAGAAATTAATACTTCGCCCTAGCTAAGGATTTATTTTATACACTTTGCAGTTGAGGGAAAGATGGAGGAAACTAGTCTTTAATTAAAATAGAGAAAATCAACTGTTATGAACTACACTTGTGGACACTTCAATGATCAAAGGAATGAAGAACAAAAAAAAAAAAAAAAAAAAAAAAAAAAAAAAAAAAAAAAAAAAAAAAAAAAAAAAAAAAACACCTTATTTGTGTAGTAAAAATACAAAACGAAGTTTCAATGACTTCATTATCCTCACACACACACTACTGACAGTGAATTTATTATTATAAATCAATTGTATCATCTTACTTGATTGTTAGTTTATTTTGTCATAATTTTGTTTGTATTTATGTTCGTTGTTCTTGTTTTCTGGGATATTTGCCACCATTTGTGTATATAAAAATTAATACACGACGTTTCTAGAGTATTAATCAACTTCCGTTATCAAGAGTTGAATCTAGAACTGAGTAAAGTGAGAAACGCCAATATAACCTTGAATGTTACTAATTAAAACTGATTATATAAGAAAAGGAACTCGTGGCTGAAGCTCGGTATCAACTGTCAAAAACCCAAGTGTAAATACAAACGTGATATGGAAAACCAGAAGTCAAAATTACGCAAACTGAAAAACCCATTTTGTTGAGGGACTTCTCTAGTGAACTACATGTTAACTGGTATTCTATATCAGGTTTTCAGAGCCCATTACATTAGTGTATACAAATATTAAACCTGTGGCCGCTGTTATATTCGATAAATACAAAAGTTACGAAAAACTTCCAAAGGTAGCAGCAGGGTTTTTGAATTAAAACTGGAGGCACTACCAAATTTTTCATATCAACCCACATTTTACAACATAACGGACAACTCTTTTCTTATGGGCATCTCTATTTTTTTATGACATTTTAGAATAAAACAGTATTTTAATATTTTTTTTTATTCTTGGGTATTTTTCCAAATCTTGATCTCTTTAGGAGCTATAAACGCTCAAAGTTGTAGCCCAATGTAACCTTGTATACTATATACGTATTGTTAAAAATGTTAACACACCAAAATGAAGTCGCCTAAGTAATTATTAAATGAAATATTCCATTAAAAAATATTCATCAACATATATTTGTTACAAGTTATGAAAATAATGTGTAACATTGTTTGAATAAATGGTTCAAAAACACTGCACAAACTTTCTCACTCACCCATCTCCAAAACCAGATAAAACTAACCAACATTTAAACCATCACCAATAAATTCAATTTGTTAAGTAGTTGATTAAAAAGTGAAAATGAACCATGCACACAGTTCTTGAAATTTTGATATTTATTTAAATACAGTCCTTAATAACTTGCTTCGCTTGTGCCATGAGCACGTATTTAATAAAATCGAAGTTATAATTTAATGAGCCGGTAGTAATAATTTTTGTTTCATTGCTAATTATTATTCCTGATCGATTTATGTTTAATTTTTTACTATCGATTTTGCACGGGTTTACATAGACTATTAATCTTCACATTTCACTAAAATTTAAACGAAATAGGAAGATGAGATTTTTAAAAATGGCATATTTTCTATCAGTCCAACGGCCATGTCAAAAAATTTAGTATAACTCACAAAATGGCCTTTTTTTTAGAGATGGTGACCTATACTTTGGTTTGGTCCTAGGAAGTTACACTTGAGTAAAATTGATCGAAATAGTTAAAGCTGATTATGAGAAACATTTTTGTGGTTTTTTTCTCTTTTTATCCTGATAATTACTCAAATTTTTAGTTATCAAAAGACATATTCAAAAATCCCTAGATATATACGTTCACAGACAACATACAGATGGATAGATATCATCGCAAAAATCAAGCCTCAGTCACCTCAAGACAGATATATATCACCAATAAATCTAATATTTAAAAAAAATTAGATCTTCTCCCCCCCCCCCCAAAGAAACAAACTTATTAAAATCAGAACGCGCTTTAAACTAACATGATTGCATATCCAGGAATATCGCCTTTTTAAACACTTTTCACAAAATTTCATTAAATTAATAACTACATTCACTTTAAAAAATGGAGTAGAGACAAAATAATTGGGTTTTGTTGTACTTTGATAAACTGTACTTATTTTAGATAGCAATTCTGAACCTATTTATTTTTGAAAATCTTAAAAAATATTAATAATTAATTACAGTATTGTCAGGTTATGTTAAGTTAAATTAAATAAGTTATGGGTTAACTCTTATGGATTTTTAGGAGATATAAGATAACGTATTTTATAATACTTTCTTTCATTTCACATGGAAATGCAGGATTCCACCAGAGACGGTAGAAAGCCCAAAAGTAAAATAATAATAAATATTTCGTCTATTTCATCTGAAGGAAATATTTCATTTCATTTTCTTTACCTACTTAATATGAGTTTATAAAAGTAAAATACTAGATAACCTGGTACAAATAAATAGCATATATAAGAACAACACAAACACATTCCTTAAGAATAAAATACAAGATACATTGTCTGCCAAAGTGATGTAACAATGTTTCTTGCCTTTGAAAGAAACGAGATTGCTAAGGCGGAGAAAACGTGATGAAATAGTGATTACTGTAACAGTCTCCATGACTAATGTATCTTTGTCTTAGAGAGAGAAGTACCGTTGCTTTATCACTTCTTAACTTTATCGTCTACAGTTTCCTTGTATTTAACGGAGCTATTGGCCTTAGAGTATTAACTTAGAGAATCGTTACATAAATTGTAATATTTGTTTATTATGTTTTAACAAGTCGTACAGTCTACCAGCATGTCGAAAAATTAATGCAACACTAGAATAGTAATTTACAAATAAAACCCCTATTATAACTAAATGTATTTTTCTTCTTTCCATTAACTGTAAGTGATATTCTTTATTTTTTTAATATTGATTTTTAATACTTTTTCGCTACACAAAATATATGACATCCAAAATGTATTCGAATGCAACACAAGTTTCTCTTCCGAGAAAATCGTAAGATATTTATAATTACTAACATTAATTTTTTGTGTGTTTAATATTTACGATAAAAGAAGAATAAGAGGTAATATACTCACTAGATATGTTGTTAAGAACAGACATTCTGAATAATACAGCTTGAAGAGAAGAAATGGATTTACGTAAGTATAAAGCTATGAGAATAGGGACAAGTGTATTATAATAAATTAACGTATGGGTATTGACTGTCTTTAATCATATTTCGATCCCTGTCCATTTTGGAATAGAGATTTAAATTACGGTTTTATATAGTTTACTTTATATTGGGTGTTTTCCTAAATTCAATGCTGCTACCAAGTAAATAAAATAAAATGTAGTCGTAAAATTGTGGAAGAATATTTAGCGAGAATTTGGTGAAACAGACGAATTAAAATAGATATCGGTGAAGATTATTCATAGACTAAAAACACTTTCAGATCAACTGCAAATCTACAAGCTTCCTCACTAGTACAGGGCAGACGACGTATTTTCACAGATGACTGGTAACGGCAATGTGACAGAAAGGTAGGAAGATAATCATCCTAATCCAAAGCGTGGAACAGCATACACTACGGCTAGTGGGAGCTTAGTATATAATATGAGAATTCTGGATGAAAAAGCGACTGTTAGTTTTAATAGTGCCTTATCCAGGTTAGCGGGGTTTGCTCAGGTTGATCACGCCCTTCCCCAGTCATTCTTAAGAACACAATGTCTACAAATAATAAAATATTTAGCGAAACCAAACTACGGGAACTCAACGAAGGATTGGAATAAATATGGGTGTGGAGGATTATGGGCTACTCCTAACTTCAATGTTTCCACTTCTAAATCTCAGGAAGTTCCAACTATACAAACCGAGCTGCTATTGACAAGGTTGTTTGGAGCATAATCAACTGCTGATCTCTTGAAGATGAGCTCGTGGATTATTAAAACTCATCGAATAGACTAATCGTCTTGATTAGAACCTAGAGGCTTAGTGGTATAATATACTTTAAGAAGTCGCGGTGCCAGTGGTCACAATCCCTTAACTTCTTTAAAAAAAAAAAAAAAAGGAAAAAAAAAGAAAAATCTAAATATGAATATTAGAATTTATATTTCTAAAACAATTCTGACACATCATTAAGATAGTAATCTTTTTATTAGTAAGTTATTAAGTAATAAATCTTTGTCTACACCTTTTAATATATTTCATAATACGAACCTTGGTATGTTTGCATTCAGGAATCCCTGCATTCCTGTCACGACTGAATAGCAAAGGTTGAAAAGAGAAATTTTAAGAGCAATCAAAACTACTCCTTTCTCTGGCAATGGAATTCTTAAGGTGCTTAGAATGTTAGGCAAAACGTTTTAATTCAAAGCAGATGCAAATGTGCTGAGGACTACGATAAGGGAATGTGGGTTGCTTTCAATTTTGGATGTTATGTAATGAAATGCATATTATGTCTCCAACATCAGTAGATTTATTAAGTTTTTATCAATATTTTTTAATAAATTTCCAACTACAAAATTACATAAACTAAGAAAATGTCTACCGAATGGGTCATATGTGTAGACTAACACCCTAACTGGAAGAATGATATCCATAAGTTTTTACTTTTCATTATTCCTTGTCCTGTTTTTACCACTTTTAACTGGAAAAAATTACAAATTTAAATAAACTAATACTGATTCAATGTTTCGTGAAATAAATAATGATATAAAAAATAAAGCAACACTTTTGTATAAATTAAAACAACAATTTTTTTTTATAAACCACAATATTTTAATTGAAACTTGCCGACCATGGTTTCGCTAGTTAAAGCATTGTCAAGGACTTATACAAGAATGAAACAAAAAGGTTCAGTACACAATATAATAACACAGTATGACAATAGTTGGGTATTTCCCTTACACTAAAAAAAAAAAAAAATTGCTGTTTTAATTTATTTAAAATGGAATACCACCAAGTACCTACGGTCTTTAGCATAAATAGTTTAACAATTTTGTTGTTGTTGTTGTTGTTGTTGTTGTTGTTGTTGTTGTTGTTGTTGTTGTTGTAACTAGGCACCCAAATTAATTATCAAATTGTACTCCGAGATAATTAAAGGAGTCCAATTAATACCTTTGATTTTGTTGGTGCTGTACACGTAGGGTCATTATTTAATTTGAATTTTCTGAAATATTATTTCAGTGTACAACAACGTTTGATATAACATTTTCAACTTTTGTTAACTCATATGATTAATTAAAATACACGATGTAGTAGCAAGTAATAAACTACAAACATCACAGTATTGTATTTGTATGAGTAGTAGTTTAGACAGAAATCAGTATTATTTAACTTTATACAAATGAAATTTTAATTAATTAAGTCTTAGATGTATCTGTATTTGATATATTGTATAAATAACGAAAGTGCCCGTCGCCAACTATTGCAAATAATCATTAATAACTATATTTTCGTGCTGTCATGTGTCATTGTATTAAAACTTTTAATTTTAATATGTCTTCTTCTGAAGATTTTATTTTATTTTTTGTTTTTTAAAACAATTAGGTTTATTTTATGGCGGAAGCAAGTAAACAAAGTTTATTTGGGATTTATTGAGTTAATTAAGCAACGAAGTAGTATGTCTTTTGGTTTTGAAAATGGATTTAATCCGAAACACGTCTGCAGACTTTAAAACAATGCTAGGAGTAACAGAGTAATTTACTGAAATTATGTAGGTCCTATTCTAAATATATATTGTCATAATAATGTACATAAAAGTGAGTTGCCAGAGAAGTTGGCAGAAAATGTCTGTATATTTAAATGTCTGAATAGACATCAAACCAGGAATAAAATAAAACTACACAAGATTAACGTATATGTACAGTACTAAATCATTTCAAAATTCATTTTCAGAATTTTAGCGACTGGTTGTTTGTTTTACAAAGCTGGCCATAAATTATAAGCAATGAACCTGAAGGTAGATAACGGGCATTTTAGCTGTTAGGAAGTTTGCTTGATAAATCAGGATCACCTTCACGGAGGTATTATTAGAGTTAATTGTAAACTTTTACCACCCCTATGGGTTTATATAAAAATATTTCACACTAATAATGTATAGAAATATGATTTTACGCTGTAAATCTAGGCTTACTTCAATATTGTTTAACCTTTTCTATTTATCATTCAGTACTACTACTTATTCACACAGAACAATGGCAAATGTTGAGTTAAATAGCTCTCATTACGAAAAGTAAAACACCATGTAACAATAATGTGTCCAAAATAATGCAACTTTGTTGTGTTCATAAGTTTTACAATAATAATATTATCTATTTTACTCCCCCCCCCCTTTTCCCCAAAGTGATATAAATTTTACAAAAATGATTTGTTCTTTGTAACCAATTTACCAAGTAATAGCAAATGATTAAAACAGTATTGTTGGTCTAGATATAATAAGATAACATTAAAAAACAAAATCCTTGTCAAATTTAGGTAATTCTTTAAATTTTTTAAAATGAAAAACAGAAAACTATAGTAATGGATCTGTAATATGAAACTGTTTTCATGTTTACATTTTACACCCTTACTAGAATGATAATGTTCTCTTGGACAGCATCTGGGTAATATATATTTTCACCATTGGATCACGTAACGAAACAAACAAGTAGGCCTACTTCCCACCAATCTGTTTATTAAAATCTGTCATGGTAAATCGTCCTGCATAATGAATTTTATCTTGACTCTTTCTCCTGTTTCCCCAGTAGTATTTATATAGGACTACTTTTTAATTTTTCAATACTGAAATTATGAAAACAACTAAAAACATCAAATTTAACTTTATTAACTAATAAACCGTTTTCCCAAGTGTTAATCTACTCAATTAAAGCCAATTGAAAAACATTGTTTTGCGGTGTATACCAATTATTTTACGGGAAAATAGCCCTTAAAGTTTACCTTAAAAGATTATTATTCATAAATCTTGGTTTATTGTCTATCCGAACTACACAACCAAAGCAGCACGTAAAACACCACATTCGTGAGTTGAACCTCACTTGACTAGACATTTTAAACGAGCCTTAAAACTACAACTAATTACTACAATTAACTTATTATATTAGATTAGACTAATTTAGACTGTATAACTAAATTATTTGGGTGGTTTTAACTTGCACGAGTTACCTACGGCGGCCTATTCAGGCATCTCACTGGTATTTAACAATTATTGGACAAAAAATAAGCATGTAAACTGTCAATTTCCCAAGGTTATCAGACCCTACTCAAAATGTTATAACAGCGCATTTCGGCGAGCCTTGGTATAAAATAACTATACACTGTTCGCAATTCAAAACTCACCCTTCCACAACGAACTCTAGACGGACTCTGGTGTCTAATAGTTTTTATCTGTTTGAGCAAATCAAACTCGGGGGGGGGGGGGTTATTACGATAACACATAGGAAATAATAAAGCTCCGGTAATCGGTAAGATAGGCAATTAATCCTACTTTCATGTATACTGAATGTAAAAAACCAAATTCAAGAAAACTAGACCAATCGTTCCTTTTTCTTTTTAAATATTAGACAATAACCCCAAACTGGAAAAAGTAAAACTACCATTCTCTGAAAACCGTAAATTAAATTAGAAGATTTAATTTTAAGCCGTTCATTAAATCATGTGAGTTATTCCGATAATGATTTTAAAAAGTTATTTGAAACCACTTTTTTACTTGAAATACTTTTTATTCGCTAAACCATGTGAAACCATGGTCGCTGAAGTTCAAATAAAAAAGTGGTTTGTAAAAAAATAATTGTGTTTTTAAATATTAACGTGGAACCCCACCTAATCTATAGCACTACTAATTATTAAAATAGTTTAAATAGTACTTTACATAGGAAATTTTTATTTAGTTACTATATTTATTTAATTATCGACTATAAAATAGGCAGTGTTATCTGGGATTTATAATAAATAAAAGGAAGACTAACATAATATTTTTTTACAACACAATTTTCTCCATGGATGAGATCGCAGTAGTTAGTTCATTTTATAATACAATCGTCAATTAACCTAAAAAATACATTTAAGTCAGTTTAAAGTCATATTACAAACTTCAGTTTCCTGAATATATTTCAAGAACATTACATAAACTGCTCACTATCTTCAAACCAACGCACAAGTAAGTATTCAGTGCTCTAATATGATTAAATAAACAGTAGCTTGGCGCTACGTATTTAATTTATACAGTGCATTCATTATTCATATTATTCACGAATACGATGTACATATAAGAAATTGATATGATATCCTTATTTATCAACAGTACACTGATAACAGTTATGGTGAACTCTGTTCATGTAAATATGGCTACATATTCGTAGACAACCTGTAACACATGTAGTTTATTATATACAAACATTATGTATATATTTAATTACATAGAGTAGATCATAATCATTTGTCGACAAATAGTTCACACATTTGTAAGAGCCCAATGTAAAAATTTATATTAATTTTTACTTATCCAATACATGAAGTATAGTTGGTAATGGCAAAAAATGTCGACCTTTATTTATTGACATATCTTCACATGCGGTCCGTCCGTTGTCGTGTCTGTAAGTAAGCATGAGAAAGGCCACACAAATTTGGTAGAGGGAGCTATAGTGTGATCAAATAGAACCGTATTGAAATTCAGAAAAAAATTAATTGAAAATGTCAAAATGGCGCCCATTTTAAATAGTGTTTTGTTAATTTTTTTTTTTGTTATTAAACTTATATACACTATAATAGATACAAATTACAGATTCTCCTTGTAATGGTACCAACTACATCTCTTTTCGATGACAAATAGGGAGGTTATCGTCGAAAATAAAATGTGTTATTAGTATAGTTATGAGATCTAGTAGGACTGCCATAATGCAAGATATTGTAAAGTTGTGCAGTGCTTGCTTTGCATAAATTTGTTCGAAAAATATTAACTTGTTAATTTTATTTATACAGAATACGGCCTCAATCCTTATTTAGTACTTATTTAAGGTTCCTTTACGACCTTTCATACATTTAACATTTAGATTATCTAAGTTCCCACGCAATTGTCACATGTTAACAATAAGCCATATAAACCGTTAACATTTGAGAGATGTAAGCAATTAATGACAAATAAAGTAAGTTATGCAGTATGTAGAGTTAAGGCGTAGACTTTTACAAGAAAAAAATTCAGAACCAATTGCTACATATTACCAATAAGCAATATAAACAGTTTAGTTTTGGCAATTCAATCGCAACGCAACGTGAATCCACACAATGTAAGCACTATATAGGCTAACCTAAAAGATTTGAAAACAAAGATATAAATTCATAAACAAAATAAAAGTTATTAGAGGATTTAAACATGTCAATTTTGCGAGATTTAAGCAATCAATCTCAACACAACACAAATCCACACAAATAAAGTAAGCACTATTTAAGTTAATCTAAAAATAATTTAAAACAACTGTTTAAATTCTCAAAAAAAAAAAAAAAAAATTAAACGTATTTAAGAATTTATAAAAGGTGTTTCAATTAAGTTTTGTTGTGAAACATGATAATTGTCCATAACAAGAATGGTATTTAATAGATAAATGTATTACAAAATAAGTGTTTCCAAGGAAAAAGAATAATCTTCGGCAAATCTGAAGGTAACACTGTTTAATTAAGCACCTCAAATATTAAAATGGGGTCTATAGTAAAGAAATACGCGACATCGTAGACATTCTTCAGCAAATTTATTTTATGATAATTGATTTTTTAGTTTAATCTAAACTTAACAGTTTCTTAAATTTAAGATGTAAAGATAAAACGTCTAAGATCTTTGCACTTACCATGGACTTTTCATTTTACTTCTTTAGAGCTAATGTGCTTTTATAATTTTTTGTACGAGGTGAAAAAACATAACTCTAAAGTTTACTTACTTTTAATCAATGAAATTATTAACAATTTTACATGTTTGGGATCATCAAGGTAATTATAAACATCGACCCATTTCAAAAACACATTTTTAACCTCAGCGTGTTCTTCCCCTATCATATTTTTGTAATTATTGTGGTTCATGTAATATAGCCTATTTAATTACAAGAGTGTTGTTTTTTTCAAACAAAAAATAATTGTAATAAATTCATATTTTTATAATATGTATTATCTGATTATTATCTATCATATATTTAAATTCAATATATTAATATTTAAGCTTATAATGAATCTTAAACTAACACTGAACTTGTTAAGCGTACAAATATTTTCAAGAGAAGTCGTAGAGAGTGTAAAATTTACAAGTTAAATCCAACTAGATTATTGGAGTTTACATCAAGAATAATGTACGGCTTTAAATTAATTCCTTGCCATAAAGCCTGATTACAGTTAAGAGGCAAAGTAAATATGAATAAATTAGAGAACGGTTTAATAACTTATTGCTTCATAGTCAAGTAATTTATATTAAACGCTATTATAGTTAATTAAAATATTTGTTGTAGCAATCCTCATATATTGGGCTACACAATAAAAATGTATGATTTTTCTTCCTTTTTTTTTTTTTTTTTTTTAACTAAAGTTTTGAGCTTACCTTACTTTGTAAGCTACACATGGTGCAGAAAGATGTACAATTCTATTTAGTAGTTCTGAATAACTGACTATTGATTTTCTTTAATTATTTCCTCCACTGGTTTGAATATTTAAACTCTAACAATGCTGTGATAGTCAAATTCATGTTAAATGAACAACAACTTTCCAACAGAAACTTCATTTGTAATATATGGTGTTTCAATAACATGTAAAAACTTCTAGGTCATCGTCGCCTAAAAAAAAGAAGAAGAAAAAAGCATAAAATAAAGACACTAGCCCTCGAATATATCGTCAGATTCGGAAGAGAACAAGAGTTGGTCAAGAGAGACTTGATGGAGAATTCTTCCAGATTTTAACTGTCGATTGATTTCGAACAAGAGTTGTCGAATACAATTTGTGAAACAAATTTAAATGTAAATACAGATTCAATCTAATTACATTTATTCGGCTTAAACTGGGGGGAAAAAGAAAGGGGGGGCAGATTTAATATTTTGTGAATGATAGAAAATATTCCGAATTGAAGAACTCGAAATGATAGTAAATAAAAACATTTTTATTTATGTAATAAGTATTGTTTTGACATAATTCTCAGTGACTTGTGTACATTCAGTTATAGATTTTGAGGTAGTGAAACACTCAGTTCATATCACAAGCACAGTGAAGTGTGCTTCAAATTTTGGTAGGCCAGATAAAAGAAGGATGAGCGTTCTGCCTCTGCAGCCAAGATTAAAGTACACAGAAGAGGATTGAGTTTTTTTTTTAACATGAGAAGAATAAACCAAACACTTGAGTCTGTTCACATAAAGGACAGGAAATAAGTGGTTGTAAATCATATTGTATATTGTACTTGTATATCACTACTTTCTTAACATCGGCTAGGACATAACTGGTTTTGCAGATATGTATACAATAATTATTAAAAAGTCAACACTCACTTCGGTCTTGTCAGTATCTTGGGCCTGGCGGGCCTCGATACTATACTATAAGTAGCAGCGACTCGCTTCTCTTATTTCCATGATTCTGCCCTGCTGGATTTCCTAACTAACCAATATCATATTTTCTTGTGAAGCTAGTGTTCAAAATTGTATTTTTAACTATAGCTTTGTTCTCTCCCTTCGTATAGAGGTAGACATGGTACCATAATTGAAATATGTGTCTAATTTAATGTTATAAGTTGAATAGCACATAAGAATAATAAATAATAATAATGGCCGTCATTTTGACTATTTCAATTAGATGTTTTTGAATTAGAATATGTTCCTATATGACCACGTTATACTCCTCTATACTAAATTTCATGTGCCTATTACATGAAATTTTTGTATCTGCTATTGTGCTTACGTACAGACGACAACGGCGACAGACGGACGAATTTCAATTTCCTCAAATCATGAAACGTGATTTTCCTATGTTACCAAACTTACACTTTAGGCTACTTCGTATACTGGTTTTGTAAAAATATTTTAAGACTCGTAGTTTATTTTAAGTACAGATTACTTAAAGTGAGTTTTCAAATAAAAAATCAACTACGTTCAAACTCCCGTTTATCAAGAGTATCACATGATACATTAATCTTTTCTTATTAAAAAAAATAAGTTATATCACATGATACATTAAACGTCCTCATTAAAAAAAAATAATAATAAAAAAAATAAATAAATAAATTAATTAATGTACTTTCTTTCCATAAAATAAAATAAAAACAAATGTGTATATGAGTAAAGTTATGTTTATAAATAATCTATAATATTTAAATATAAAATACTTTGATCAAACTTATAGATTATTACACAAAGAAAAAATCAAAATATTACAAACTGGAAAAATAATTACATTTTTCGACAGATCTATTATAGTTTTAAATATGTCGGGCAATTAAAAAAAAAAGAAAGAAAGACGATTAAAAATAGAGGTGGGGAAGGAATAAGTAAGCTTTGATATATACTGCAGACATTTTTATGTGTAAAAGTCATGTAGATGTGATTAACATTTTTTTGTTAAGGGTGGGGGTAAGCCTAAATTATACTTTACAAATAACCCTTTTCATTTGAAACATATAGAAAAACTAGATTTCAAAACTCATTGAACATATATATAATTAAATATTTTACGTGCATTATCATACATGTGTTCTGTATAAGAAAAACTATGTTCTGTTACGTAAAAAGAAGGTCCAAACCCATTAAATCGATTATGGGATCTATAACCATACAAACAAGATATATTTTACCATTGAAAATAATTCGCTAAGAACTTATACTTTTGAAATAACTGACCAAAAATTATTTTGCATTTAGATTCCATTATATTTAAAGTGTAGAGTCCCCTTATAACGAAAACTACGATGTCTTTAAAATTAATTATTTTTTTGTTTTAACGGTAAAGTGACAAGTCATGGATAAATAAAGTTTATATTTACAGGGGTAAAAGCTATTGAACTAACTGTTCATTGTAACACAGAGAAGTAGTAAACCCTTATAAGAAATGTACGCTTTTAGAATTACTCGTATAAAAAGGATGAGGGTGATTAACTTTCTTCTGATTAGTTTAAAGATGGAAAATTGAATAAATGGTGGAGTAAGGAAAAGGAAATGTTTGGGGAGATGGTGTTAGAAAGTAAGTGGTGGAAGGAAGTTTCTTTGAAGAGTTGGCAGAACGAGATGAGCAGTTGTCTGAAGATTTGCGGTATGGAGGAGAAGAAGAGAAGATGGTGAAAAGGGAGAAGCAAAAAAGATGAAGAAAGGAATTATGTAGGTCTCGTTGCAAAAAAAATACTTAAATCTTATTGAATTTTAACATTTTTAGATATAATATTAATGTACTGTATACTGATGTGTGATATGTATATGAATATAAAAGTGTTTTATATTCACAGTAGTTGTCTTTAAACAGTTAAAGGAAATGACTTACCCCTATAAACATTAAAATGAACTTTAATCAATCCCTACCCTTAACAATGTTAATATACGTTACTCTTATTCATATTTCAAAGTAAATTATAATTTTGAACTTTTGAATGTACACTTTACATTTATTGGTATCTAAATACAGTATAATTTTGTTTAATAATTTTAAAAAAATAAATTTATATTTTATCTCAAAATTTAACATTTTCAGTGGTTGGCTCTTTCATTTGTTATTGGATTAAAGTTGACACAAAACTTTTTTATTGAACTGTATTTCAAAGAATATTTAAAACTTGAACGGATATTACAAAAATATTCAGCTTACTTAAACAATATGAAATTTGAAACTAGATACTTTGATATGAAACTCTTTTTTAATGCCATATCCCTTTACAGTACTTCAAAGCAGTTAATATTGGAATGTAGTAAAGTGTTTACCTACATAATACAATTTACATCACTTTTGAGTACATTTGTCGTTTTCACATATTTAATGTTTCCAGTTTGTAATTTTTTAATAATTTTTTTGATAGAGAGGACTACCTCCACGAAGAAAGGCGGCACATGTATGCCAGTTTCTCAAGTAGTACGGAAGAGGAAATACAAAACATGGATGAGAATGGGAAAGATATGATTACAATCGAGCGATGATGAGGAAGAGGAATTTGAAGGTAACATTTAAATTGCTCCTCCTCATTCAAAAATGTTATATTTGAGAAAAAAGAAAAAGAGCCCATTTGGGTCAAATTTTAGGTGGAAAAAGTTATTTCTCTCAAAATTGTCAAAACAGGTGTCAATTACTACATTTTCTCATTAAATACAGTTAACAAAAAAGTAATATTTGAGTGAAAAGGCAATTTTATTTCAAAATATCAAATGTTAAAACGGATACAATTTTATTTTATATTTTAATTTAATTATAATAATAATAATAATAATAATTATTATTATTATTATTATTATTATTTTGTAAACTGTGGGAAAACAAATAAATGGATTCAGCAGAAACATTATCATTTATAAAAAAACACTTTGATGATACATAGACAGTATTGCACAAAGATAGAAATAAAATCAATATATGTAAACTAAGTTTACAGTTACAAACTTTTGAAACAAAGATTAATAGTTCAAATTGGAGTGAGATATGAATAAATACACTTTCAAAATTGCCAAAATGTTAAAAATGATAACAGTTATTAGTATTATTCCATTATCTCTTTAAAATACAGTTCAACAAAAATTTATATTTGAATGAAAAACTAAAAACAAAAGACACCTTTGTTTCAAAATATAAAATATTAAAACGGATACTAATTACTCTTCTTTCCAAGATGCTTCATAATAAATAATTAATTCAACAGAAAAATTCACATTAAAAAAAATGTGGACTAAAATGAAAAACTAAAATGATCTTTTTTTTACGGGGTGGACCTTTACTAACTGATACGATTATTTTGTATCCGTTTTCCCATCCAATAAAAATGTTCTTAATTGATAAATACAGTTTAATTACTTATGACAATTGTCCTTCCCATTTCATGATTACCTTTCTAATTCCTCATCCTCGCTCAATATTGTAATCACATCTTCCCCATTCTCTTATGAATAAATATTCTTTGAATTACAGTTCAATAAAAAAAGTTTTGTGTCAACTTTTATCCAATAACAAATGAAAGAGACAATCAATGAAAATGTGAAATTTTTAGACAAAATGTAAATTTATTTATAACAAATTACTAAACAAAATTATATTGTATTTAGATACCATTAAATGTAAAGTGTACATTCAAAAGTTAAGAAATATAATTTACTTTGAAACATGAATAAGAGTAACGTAGATGATATTAACATTGTTAAGGGTAGGGATTGATTAAAGTTCATATTAATGTTTATAGGGGTAAGTCATTTCCTTTAACTGTTTAAAGACAACTACTGTGAATATAAAACACTTTTATATTCATATACATATCACATATCAGGATATATATTAATATTATATCTAAAAATGTTATATTATATATTATTAAATATATAAATCCAATAAGATTAATTTTTTTTTTTTTTGCAACGAGACCTACATAATTCCTTTCTTCATCTTTTTTGCTTCTCCCTTTTCACCATCTTCTCTTCTTCTCCTCCATACCGCAAATCTTCAGACAACTGCTCATCTCGTTCTGCCAACTCTTCAAAGAAACTTCCTTCCACCACTTACTTTCTAACACCATCTCCCCAAACATTTCCTTCTCCTTACTCCACCGTTTATTCAATTTTCCATCTTTAAACTAATCAGAAGAAAGTTAATCACCCTCATCCTTTTTATACGAGTAATTCTAAAAGCGTACATTTCTTATAAGGGTTTACTACTTCTCTGTGTTACAATGAACAGTTAGTTCAATAGCTTTTACCCCTGTAAATATAAACTTTATTTATCCATGACTTGTCACTTTACCGTTAAAACAAAAAAATAATTAATTTTAAAGACATCGTAGTTTTCGTTATAAGGGGACTCTACACTTTAAATATAATGGAATCTAAATGCAAAATAATTTTTGGTCAGTTATTTCAAAAGTATAAGTTCTTAGCGAATTATTTTCAATGGTAAAATATATCTTGTTTGTATGGTTATAGATCCCATAATCGATTTAATGGGTTTGGACCTTCTTTTTACGTAACAGAACATAGTTTTTCTTATACAGAACACATGTATGCTAATGCACGTAAAATATTTAATTATATATATGTTCAATGAGTTTTGAAATCTAGTTTTTCTATATGTTTCAAATGAAAAGGGTTATTTGTAAAGTATAATTTAGGCTTACCCCCACCCTTAACAAAAAAATGTTAACCACATCTACATGACTTTTACACATAAATATGTCTGCAGTAGCCTATTATTTCAAAGCTTACTTATTCCTTCCCCACCTCTATTTTCAATAGTCTTTCTTTTCTTTTTTTAATTGCCCGACATATTTAAAACTATAATAGATCTGTCGAGTTATTTTTAATGGTAAAATATCTTGTTTGTATAGTTATAGATCCCATAATCGATTTAATGGGTTGGGAGTGTAATATTGTTACACTTTTATTATATTATATTAAAATTAAGGTCTTTTATATTAAAATATTATAGATTATTATTTATAAAAGTAATTTTACTAATATACACATTTGGTTTTATTTTATTTTGTGGAATAAAACTACATTTTTTTAAACGTGAACGTTTCTATTGAATCTAATTATTTATATTCTAACAGTGTGGAAAATAGAGTAATTAATTATCAGTATTAACATTTGACATTTTGAAAGGAATTGCATTTTTATTACAGAAATTGAAAAAAAAATTGGTTTTTCAATCAAATATAACATATTTGATTATTTATATTTCATAGGAAAAATAAAGTAAATAATATCAGTTTTAACATTTGACAATTTGAAAGAATTTGCATTTTTATCCTAAAAGGTGATACAATATTGACTTTTTTGGTTTTCCCACAAATATATATATATATATAATGTGTATATTTTTTTAGTGACCTGTATTTCAAAGTGTGTATCTCCTTAAGTTTTATGTGTTTTGCAATAACCGTACACCCGATGAGGTCTCTATTCAAGTCTTGTGAGAGTGGGTTAAATAGTTGAATGACTGACTTGGAATTATTGTGTTTTTTAAGAATGGAAGGTGATACCTTTGTAAACATACTTCACAGTACAGTACAGTTTAGGATGTAAGTAAAAGACTGTGTTGTAATACCGTTGTATTGTCAAAGTGGTTTAAATTAGTTATGATTGTTTAGGAATGGATATGCCTTCAGGGATGCCTATTCGTAGAACTCAACCTTTTATTTTATTGTTGGAATGTGAGAGTGTAAAATTAGGTTAACTGTTATGAGCCGTTAAATACATATCTAAATACATATTGAAAGTTGTTCTCTATTATTCCACTTTGGTCAGTAGATTAGGTAAATAGATGAGTTAATATTCCTCTTGACACAGAACAATCCCGAGATGTTTTAACTGGATGTACACGTTTTGGGTTGAGTAAGTACTTTTTTGCTTCACCCTGAGCCTGTGTTTGTGCATTTTTTGTTGGAATCCACACTGAAGCAGTGGGTTGAATAAGTACTATAACCACATTACAGCATTCCCAAATCCCATAGTTGGGTTCCACCCTGAAACTTGGGCTGAGAAATCTATAATTGGTATTAGTTAACATTTTGACAATTTTGAAACATTTTAAATTTCCACCAAAAAGCTAACACAAAATTGACTTTTTTTTGTTTTTCCTCAAATATTTTGTTTATTTTCTAACGGTTTGGAAAAAAGAATAATTTGTACTGGTTTTGACATTTGATATTTTGAAACCTCAAATATAACGTTTTTTGTGAACTGTATTTTTAAAGGAAAAATTTAGTAATTGGTATTAGTTTTAACATTTTGACAATATTGAAAGAAATTCAATTTTTACCCAAAAGCTAATATAAAATTGACTTTTTTGGCTTTTCTCCAAATACACGATGTTTTGAATGAACTGTATTTCAAAGTGCATTTATTCATACTTCACTCCAATTTGAACTATTAATCCTTGTTAGAAAAGTCTGTAACTAAACATATTTCGAGTACCATGATAGTGGATCCACCAGAAAAGGGGTTGTGAGTGGATTTTTTTGGAAAAGGGGGTAGCACAATGATGGCTATGGGGCAAGTGGCTAAATGTGGAACACTTTTGGAACCTCATTCCTTGGATCCTACTTCCTGGGCTGAGTGAGTAAAGTGAGGGTTTATCCACCTTGATTTTGAGTTGGAGAGGTGTACTAAATTTGGCAATTCCGAGATAACATAGCTGGATGTATAATTTTTTGGAGGTTTAGTATATACTATAATGGTTACTTTTGGTTGGGTGTGTACAGTGATGACGGATCCAACCTAAAAGAGGTTGGTGGGAGTTTTTTTTGGAAAAAGGGGTCCTGAATTAGCAGCTGGATGTACACTTTTTTAGGGTTGAGTAAGTACTATAACGGTTACTTTGAGTTGTATGACTTCCGTGATGGCGGATCCAATCTAAAAAGGATTGGGTAAGTACTGTGATGGCGGAATCAACCTTAAAAGGCAGTGGTGGAAGGTTTTTGGGAAAAAGTGGGTGAGTGGTTTTTGGAAAAAGGGGGTGGTGGGTGCGAGGGGTGGTGAGTGCAAGGGGTGGTGGGATTTTTTTTAGGGCAGAGGAGAAAGGGGTAAAAAAAAACAAATGGGTGAAAAAGGGGTCAAAATTTTGGGGAGGTGGGGCTGGGCAGGAACATCGGAACTTTAATCCTCAATTCCTCCTGCAGAAGATACTATTTCCTACTACTCGCAAAATTTTAATCTGTTTATAGTTTGAATTATTTAAATCGTTTTTAGATTCATTGGAGATATAACAGAAATAGAATTTAAAAGTATTTTAATTAATACGTGGTACAATATGGAGCAGTTGTGATCAAGTTTCTTAATAACATGCCCTCAGATGCAATCATCGTGACAATCCAGAGGGAGCCTGGCTGATTCTACACATTAGTTCTTCTCTCTTTCTCTTAATTAACTCTAGTTCATTCCTACTCTCAATCTATGTAAATAGGTTGATTCGTTACTTTACATATTTTCTTGAAATAACTTGTTAAAGAATGATTATACTTAGCAAACAATACAATGCGTTTAGAAATTTTCATCGCTGTAAATTGTCCAAGTTGCACCGAAATAAAATTATATATATGTATGATGTATTTACAAAATAACATTTCTTATTGGATGTTCAAAATGTCGTCGTAAATTTGCAATACATAAGTTAATCCTTTTACAATTCTCTTTATTCACATTTTGTAGAGTGTACTCTGTTATAACAGTGGTTGTTTCTTTTCTTCATTTTTTTATAAGACGATGATGGCCGAGAAGTATTTTGTCTTCAAGAAAAATAATACTTATTTACAAACCAATATTAAAAGAAAACATTGGATAGAACTACATGTTTTACAAACCAGATTATAAATAGATATTTATAAATTTGAAATAACCAATATAAATAAAATTTACTAAAAGGAAATGTTGGGTGCAATTTATGAATAAACTTGTTAGGGCTCTGTTTCATAGGATTATAATTAGTTGGAATAGTGAGTTTGCCTAAACCACATTCACTCTAAACAAGTATTTGAAATTAAATAAAAATCTAAATGAAAAAATCAGTTTACGATATTCAGTATTATCGCACACTATAAGATTTCCCAGTACAAAATCTTATACATTGAACAAGGAGTTACAATGGTTCGATCACTGCAAAGTTTTCTGAAAAAGAAAGAAGATTAACTGTTCAACTTAGCTTAAGTCGACGTTGATCTCTGCAGACAACGTTAAGCGGTGCGAATAATAGTGCAGGGAATGCTCTGATGAGTAGCGCTCTGCCATTAGTCAAGTCACCCCCCATCCCCATTATCCTTTTTTTCCTTTCAGCCATACAATATTTCTTGAGGCCGATAATCAGACAAGTGATTCTTTGTCTTGAATGCTGTTTTGTTTTATCATTGTATTCATAATTTTCAAACAAACTTTCAATATTTATGTTCATACAACCATACATTTACAAAACGCATTGTCCTACTCTGTCTGTCTATCAGTCGTTTAGATTATCTCTCTCCCCCCCCCCATTGTTTGAGGCGAAAAACCTCATGGTTATCATTTCCTTAAAAAAATAAGAAAACAACATAAAATACTACACCTAGCCCTCGAATACTCTATACCATCAACACCGTAAGACAACAAGCGTTGTTCAAGAGAAAATTGATAGGAAAGAGATCTAAACCAAGACTGCGTGAAAAAGGTATAGATCTAGCTAGCTTGCCTCGGGATTGTCACGCGCTTATAATTACTATAATTGAACCTTTGAAGGTTCGTTAGCTTATAACTTAAGAACTGCTTTTTTAAGAACAGTTTTTTGTCTAGACGTGTTGCAGGAAAACCATCATTTTGAAGATATTTTACAGATTTTCTTAAACGTGCAAGACAATATTTATTTTTTAGCGACAAAATTGATAAACGATTAGAAGATTTAAACGGCAATAAAAACTGAAAATGTTTTTGTTGCTAACGATTAAGGGAAAATTTCCAGCGTCATTTCTTTTTGACATTTCAAAGACAACATCCATTAATCCATATCAACAAGTTTGTACATAATTAAAACGTTACTTTGAATTTAAAATAAAATATTGAAATAATTTTACAAGTATCACATTTAGCTTGTTTTAATATGAACATAGATGCGACACAATAGAGTATATAATAGACGCGATCGACGTACGGCTTCCCATTCTATAAGAATATTGACCACGTGCAACGAAAAAAAGTGCTGTCATCATTTTCTTTATTTCTTCTATTTATGGGTTTCTATATGAATGTTGTTTGTTCTTTTATCGTTTATGGGTCTACCGACTTTGTTCCTCGGTTATAAACTGTAATGGAAATATGTAAGGAATATAGTTAGGCCAAATTGCATGCGGATACTAATAAAAGGGTAACATATAAACATACAAAATATTTAGAATAACCAGAAAGTTGATAATATCCTTTGTATTTGCAATTGGTTATACATTTATACCCTGAAAAAAAAAAACAATATTTTTTTTTTATTAACCTAACTTTTAGCCATTAACATTTTTACAACTTATTAATAATGATCATCGGGGGGGGGGGGTAATATTTTGTATTAATTTTTGCAATTTAAATTGCACTCCAACCGAAGATAAACATACTTATTTGTTTATTTGTTTTTATAGCGAAACCCTCTCGGCCAATATCACTTTGTAAAAACAATAATAATAATAATAAATAAGAATGATCTTTAAAACAATCCCTATCTCTGGAATACCCTAAATGTGTCTGTTTCGTGAGAGTACAACAGTTGGTCAAGGGAGATACGATAAAAAGAGGGATCTAGCTCGAAAATATTCAGAAAGGTGTAAAATAAGATAGGATCGTCGGGATTGCCACGCCCGTACCCACTATATGTGATATCCTGTGGAACGTTAGACATGGAGTTATGCTGGCGTGTAATTTATTTGTAAATGGAAATTTTATAATATGAATATAGTTCACGTAGACATTATTTATCAACAGGTCGATTGGCGAGGGGGGGGAAACATATGAATTGAGAAAGGGTGAAGACAAAAAAAAAAAAAAAAAAAACACGCGATTAAGCCTAATACATAAATCTATTTAGTCTAAAAGATCACTTAATTAAAGAGAACAAAGACAGAAACACAGAGAAAAAAAAATGTAAGGAAAAATAACTGAATCCTCATAAACTAAAGCAAACTACCAATTCCATCAGCCGAACCAGAATAGAACTAAAGCAGTAATTGTCTCCATTAACGAAACCTGCATTGAAAATTAAATATAAAACATAATTTTGTTTAAGTAAGAATAACATTTTCCCAGTTAATTCGCCGCAAAGTGTGACTATAAGAAGGTCACGCACTACACTCACAAAAGGGGGGGGGGGGGCAAAATTGTTCACCGGATAAAACTGTTAGGTAATTACGCTATTAGTACTTAACTCATATTTGTTCAACTGATGAGTTCATGATCTCGGTTTAACTGTGGTTAAGTATTTTGTGTGTTAGTGTTTAATTCTATTAACTTGTGGGTTTCCGAACCACATTTATATAGTCTTTGTTTTTTGACTGTTTAGTGCTCAATTTAGTCCTGGGCTCCATTTTTAATTTAAAAGGCTTAGTTTTAGTTTGCAATATATAGTCCTTGATTACTTAGATATGTTCGCCCTTTTAAGTTTCATAAGTTCTAAGCATTTTACTTGATAAAACACATTTAATAAATACTTTCGAAACTACGTTTATTATTTTATATACATAAATAATGTCAAGTAAACTGTAACATTAGCGTCCCAATTCACTGTCTTCAAATAAAAGGTTAAATTAGAAATCGCACTTGAATCGTATGCTCCACATAAGAGCTAATATTCTGTCATAGTTCACCAAATACTGTCGTACTTGAAATAACTCTATTTGCCCGTTCTCTTCACTCCTTAATGGAGATATTGCTCTCTTTATAAAATTGTACTTTTATTATTAGGTGAATTTCACCTTGATGCTATAAAATGGATCTTTCCACCTTGATGCTATAAAATGGATCTTTCAACATCCAAGGAAGGGACAACGTTCATTCCCCTGACAATTTACTCCAAACTGTTGATAGATCGGTGAATTCAGTAGTCCCTTTTGTACATTATTGATGATACTGTTATTTTGTTTCTCGTTTTAATCTTAGGTTATAAACACTTTGTTTACGTTACCTTCTGTAAACGTTTTACAGAATTTGTTAAACATTTTATAAACCCATGTAAGTTATCATGGCCTCTAATAACATAAAAGAATTTATTTCTAAAAAACATAACACAAACAAAAATCAAATCTTGATTAAATGATATATGCGGTAGTAGTTGGACAACTCAAAGTTGAAAGGTGGGGACATCATTACTATTGCACTAGGTCGATATCAATATTATATTACATAACTGATTACCTACCTTGAGAAGTTATTAGATTATAAATATTGAAACCTTATCCGTAGATTTTAAAAACTAAATATTCTTCAAAAATCCCATAATTCTTTTGATATTGATTTGATTTCCTTGTGAGAAATTCCTTGCGATAGTTGCCACATATAAAAGAGAACGAACATGAATAACATATTATAATTTTATTGAGAGTCTTTCTTGAATATTGTTGTTCATAAACGTTTAAATTGATTTTATCGTTGCTTTAATCAATCATTTGTACATAATCGTCGTTGGTAATGAATGGTATATTAACCATTTAAGAAACGGACGATTGGTTTCTAGCTTTCTATAGGTTTAGTGTATTTGAAATTTATTTATTTTTTGTTATAAATTAATTAATTTAATAATGTATAAATATTCATAATAATCAGTGACAAAGTTTTTGAGAATATAGTTTGTTACTTTTCTATCTCACTCGTGTGATTTCCCCAATTGCAATTTTTCATAATATTTATGATATATTTGTAAGAATTGGACTGAGAGGAAAATTTGTTTATTGTGTATCCTCGTGGGTGTTGTATATTTCTTGTTTTTGTTTAAAATTAAAATAAAAACCTATAGTAATATCATCAACTTATAAATCAAGTATCAAAGAAAAAAAACAACACAAAATAAAGACATCAACTTCTCAGCCTTGGTGGTAAGAGAACCAGACTTAGTTATGAGAGACCTGATAGAAAAGATGAAAGAGAGGGATCTATTTTAAGATTACATGAAAAAAGTGTAAATTCAAGGTCCCCCTCTCTGTCTGGTGTTTCCTCCACCCCCCCTCATGTTCGGCACTCGAACAACCAGGCAGAGGATAGGACACTGGGGTCCTTATACTTGGCCTGTAAAAGTAGATCCGTAAACGTTTTACACTTTTAGAAGTTACATCACCACGAATTCCTGGCCCACAACTTTTTTCCTAAATTTGACTATTTAGATACTTCATTTTTATTATGTCACCCCCAATTTTTTTTATTTTTGAAAGTTTCTCCATAAATATAAATTTCTAATTACATTAGAGGTTAATTAATTAGGGTGCTTTTTTATATTGTATATTTGTATATAGAATCATTTTTTCCAAATTAACCTAACCTAATTGCCAAGCCCGTACTCATTATAAGTCAAGCCCAGAGAGATCGTGAATTATGAATTAAAACCGCAAACATGTTGGATCTTGGCCAATGATGTGTAGTGCTGAAATATTAAAACACTTGCATACATCAGACTTCAAATGATTATATATTTATCTTATTTATCTAGTAAACAGACCTCAACAAAATTTAAAAGATTTTGAATTAAACTATGTAGTCGTATTAAAAAACGTCGTTGTTGATAGAAACCTAATTCTAACGGTTTATAAGAATCAATATCTTAGATACTAATCATTAAGTTGAGAACTTGAAATCTGATAAACTATATTAAGTGTATCCTTCTCATTTGGGTAGATACGTTCGTCATGCGTTTCTATCTAATTACAACTTGCACAGTAATGCGATGTCAACGTTGGAGTTAATGGATTTAGTCCTTGCAACTTCCTTTCCTAATTTATTTGAAGTAAACCTTTAACTTATAAATGAAGTTAACTTTCTTCTTAATACGCCTTAACCTTCTTGAAATGAAAATATATTTTTAAAATATTAAAATAACTAGAAATAACTCAAACTTTGGACAAAATATTGTGTATTAAAACATCTACTTTGGTCTTAGTAAATTTGGGGTTAGTTGGAAGTGAGTGCTAAACCTAAGCAGAAGAGAGCTAAAACTCCTCTGTGGTATACTAACCGGACATATCCATTGCAGGTATCACTTAAGTAAGATGGGCCTGGTGGACGATGGTACTTGCAGGTACTGTGGTGAAGAGGTGGAACGCATGGAACACATAATCATGGAGTGCCCGGCCTTATGCCAAAAAAGACATAAATTTCTAGAATTTATCTTCATTTCGGAAGAAGAATTACTAAACCTCCCGACCAGGGGTGTGATCAATTTTGTCAAAGACATAGATCTCTCCTGAGTCCAACAAGAGGGGGGCACAAAAGGTCTAACTAGGTCGCAGTGCAAGAGGTTTTTAAAACACTCTCCCCAGTCTTAATAATAAAATAGTTGGAAGTACGGACTGGATTGTCCTAAACTCACCCCAATACAAATAAAGTAATTATCTATCTATTTACCTGCTTTAAATTAATAAATGTTTCGTAAGTTACGTTCTACCATACGTTCAACCATAGTTACGTTCTACTTATTTTCAGTTTTTAATAGTTTCAGTTTTTATAATCTCGTGAAGAAAAATAGAATTATTAGATAAATAAATGCAGTTACCCTGGCAAAGTTTAGTTGTCATAACTTTTCATAAGAAGAAATTGGTAATGGCAAATTATAAAATAAAGTAATAAACATCCCAGATTTCTTTAACAGAAACCAAGTGACGAATGATTTGATTCTAGAAGTTGCTAAATAAAAATATATTCAAATTGTAATAATCCAATTTTATTTAACGAAGTAAGGTAAAAACTTGACATGAAAAAAGTATAATATATAATATACATTGAAGTATATTATGTACTTATTATATTTATGAAGTATGGTCAATCATACTACCAGAACTTCTACGCTCGCAATTTATATAAATATTTGTGTTTTTCATGTGGTTGAATGTAAGCGACAGAGATTTTTAACAAGTTCATGTGATAGTGGATTTGCTGCCCTTATAATATAACCTTAATAAACTCGACTCCAGGAGATCCTGTCGTTTAGAAATTTAATACATCACCCTAGAACAGCACAGTAGAATGAGGAGTGGAAAATATGTGGTTTTTTAAATTAAAATTTTAAAGTATGTATATTGACTTGACTGAACTCATTATTTCTCTCAAAATATTTTAATTTATAAGAAATAAATCCTTTCAAATAAAACTATACGCTTAAAATATAATATAACTAGAAATTTTGAAGAAGAAACAATTTGTGTAATAATTTAAACGTAGATTTTCTGATTTACTTAAAGTTTATAAAACATTTTGGAAGTCTCAAACAATAGTTACATTTTACATAAAGTTATATAAATACCGTAGTTTAACAGTTACATTTCATAAAATTAGTATCTCATTTTCAAGATGAATAATTGTCGTTACATTGGTGACCTTATGTTGTCATTATATATGTATGTCTTTTAATGAACTTGATAATTGCATATTGTAAAGTAAGATAGTAAACAACGACAATTCATCAAAGATTTATTCGACGAAAATAAAGTGGCAAATAATTTAAAAATTTTCTTTACCTAGAGTTGGTAAGTATATATATATAAATATACTCACAAAGAAATATTTCAAATTGTGTTGTATAATTTTAATATTTAAAATAATGAAAATAAAAATTTTAAAACTTATAACAAATAATATGAGTTCAACCACACAAATAATACTCAGCTCATATGTTATAATATGTAATTTATGAACGTGTGTATAAAAGGAAGAGATTTATGGCACGTTCATGTGGTAATTGATTCTCTTCCTTTCTATAACCTTAATAAACTCGACTCTCAAAGAAGCTGTCGTTTAGAAATTTAATACCTCACTCCAACACAGCACTTCTTTTATACTTTCTGCAGTAGAATGAAGACTTGAATCTGGTCTTAGTATTAAAATTGTAAAGTACTTATATTGACTTGTCTGTACTCCAAATTTATTCGCAAAACAGTTTACCATTAAGATAAATAATTTGAAATAAAACTACGAATTAAAAACGTAATATAACTAGAAATTTATAATTATATAATGGAAACACTTTTGTTATAATCTAAACATACATTAGCTGCTTATTAACATCAGCTTCATAAAACGCTATGTATGTTTTCAACAATTATTACTTTCTGCTTATTCCTAACACCACCATCTTAAACCTTTCGGGACTCACCTGAAGTTTCTTTCTTAAAGAAATTAATGAGTCTCTCGTTCTCCATCCAAGTAGTAACTATTTTAGGAGAAGATGTCAGAAAATTGTTTTTAACTATTATCCCTTAAAAGAAGAATTTTATTTTAAAATATTAAATATATTTAGTAAAATAATAATGCGTAGAGGAGATTTACGATTATTTGTAATATTAACGCCGCGAAGGTTATCCTGATTTATTAGGCAAAGTCCATAAGAGCTTTATCTGTTATCTACCTCCAGGTTCATTGTTTATAATTATGCCCAGCTTTATAAAGATAAACAACAGGAAGCCTATAATCTGAAAATAAATTGTCAAGTGATTTATCATTGAGAATTATACGTTGAATGTGGGTAAAGTTGGTTTTATGATGGACTTTTATACTTTTCCTATTTTTCAAAAATGTATTTGAATTGAATTATAATTAGATATTTAGAGAAGTTTTTTGGCAGCTTCTCTTGTAACTAAGGATAATAATGTATAATATTAGTTCTAGTGTATTGAAGTAAGATTTAGTCCGTTTTATTAAACAAGAGAGAATTCAACATTAAATATTATTATATTGTTGTATACATATTTTCTTGTCGTTCAAAGGCGACAAACTTTCTGTCATCATCGCCTAATGATAAAAATGAAAAATAAATACCGCTATCCCTCGAATAATATAAAGGTATCAGAGTCGAAAGAGAGTAGGAGTTGGTCATGATAGGAAAGATGAAAGAGAGAGATTTAACCCAAAATGACATACAAAAAGTCTAGCCCTATGTAGGACCTTCGGGGGTATTGTTAGATAGTTGCTGTATTCTGCAATACGCATAGCATAAATAACATTAATTGCTTAATGAAAGCTGTTAGAAAACCACAAAAATACCAACCAATGAAATAAAAAAAAAATGCATTTAACGTATACGTATCTCTTGTTGTGTAGGCATATTTTACAACGATCGTCGTTAAAAGTACTTTTACATAGCAGTAGTAGAACCCTCTGATTATAACCATAAAATTAATCAAGCGTATTGAAGTGAATAATCTAAATATTAATTATAATAATTATTGTCTTTATTAATAATTTTCTTGTTATTGAGGAGAAAGGAATTATTCTAATTATTTTCCTTGTTGGATAAAGGTGAAAAGCCTCTGTATCTGTATTTTCAAAACCCTTTCTTAGTTCGCGTCTACAGACCTAACCCAAACCATGTTAAAAAAAATCATAACTGTAGGTTTCTTGGATCCAGAGAATTCGTGATCAGTCAGTGTGTTTTGACGTTTTTATATTATATGGATGAAAATAATAATAATAAAGTGTAATTTTAAAATATGCTTTTACGTTAATAGTAAAGGCATAAAAAATATTAATGTTTATTTATTATGTAATATTTTTGAAAAATATAACATTTTCGATATTTGGTTAATTTTAGTAATTTAAATACATAATGTTGCCTATATTTTCAGAGAAAATCATTCATTTTAATTGTGACGGGCTATGTATATATTTCTTATAGATAACAGAAATAATAAATTTATTTCAAATATACTAACATTTACGCTGATGTAGTTTTTTGTATGAGTGAAATTACTATAGATAATTATATCGAATTATTGCAAGCATCAAACATTTTGTCTGCAAACATGAACTGAGTGTCTTCCTAGACTGCATGATTAGAAATATTTACATATAAATGAGTTTAAAAATTTGCAGTGAACCAAATACTTATTATATGCTTCGGGCTGTTAAGAAATATGTGCACAGGCTGTTGACTAACATATAATTTTGAAAAAAATAATATAGTACGCTATATCGGTAAAAGATTGACTGCAAATTTCAGTTGTGTGCTGTCAACAAATAATGACATAAGCTTAACGACAAATATGTGCGTTGTGTTGATGAATAATATGCTTAGCGGACTGTTTACATCAAATATGTATGCGCCAAACTGACTACATATTTGAACAAAGGCCTGTCGACTAATCATCTAATCATTGTACAACACTAACCAGAAACATGTACAGATGGTTGAATACAAACTTGTGATTGGTTTGACGAGTAATATGCGAAACTATTTAACTTGGCTGATAAAAATGTATTTGATTTTAGTGAACGTTCTAATAAACTGACATCTCCTCCATAACAAATTATATGGATATTTTTCTCCTCGTTATATATTGCAAAAAACCACTCGGTAATTTTCATAATCAATTTCACAATAGCGAAGCTGGCGGAATAAAACACCCTTACTATAATAAATGCGCGAGGATTTAGTGATAAGACGACGTACTTCTGTATAAAAAAAAAAGAAAAAAACTGACATGGTAACAACACTCGTTAAATTTTTTAACATGTCTAGCGTGAATTGGTTTAAATATTACAAAATTCAAATAGTTACGTAGTAAGTACTATAGAACTGTAGAGGATAAAGTTAAGAAGTGACGAAGTATAATTCTCCCTCTAGTAGGCGAAGACAAATATACATTAGTCGTGAACACTGTTACAGTAATCACTATTTCATCTTTTCCTTCAAAGGACAAAGCATTGCTTTATCCCTTCTATACAGACGGTTTTATTTCTATTTTATTCTTAAGGAATATTTTCTATAGTCGCTTTATTTTAAATATACTTTTGTCATGTTTTGCAAGATTTGATTTCCACGAAATAACAGTTTTAGTTAACTTCTAATAAAATAAAATATTCCTATTATTTATTATAAACAACGTACTTCATGTTAATTTTGTAATATGTACAATGACATATTTTTGTTTCTGGTGAAATACAATTTTCTTTACAAAGTATAGTTAGTCAAAGAAAATAAATACTATAGAATTTTGTATAAATTATTTTATAAAGCTTAACATTTGCTAACAATACTGTAACTAAAAATTGGTGTATATCTAAAAGGAATACCCGTTATTAATACCTTTAACAATATTTGACAAAGTACCGTACAGTACAGAGTGATAATGTAATTTTATTTACTATTTAATATATTTATGGCTCAACCCACGCGTACAATTTTGTGAAGTGAATGTAACTATTATTTAAATAAATGTACTGTACTGTGTTCGGATAGTGTGAATACTAATCTTTTATCTTGCAAAAACAACATTGTGAGTTAAAGTTAGTTGTGATTACAATATGTTTTATTTCCTTATAAAATTATTCGACTTAATATTATTATTTTTTGGAGAGTATAGATAAGTGGAAATGTACTATCTATATTGATACCCAAAGGTTTTTTGTTTTTGATTTTTCCCTATTTAGAGTTATTCAAGTTTATACGTCCATCATCACATCCATAATTTTTTTAAATATTTTAATTTCAAATACAATTGTTAAATGTTTCCCTTCAAATAAAGGTTGTTGGTGGGTTTAAATTTGTTAACATACACATCCACTTAACAAAACACGAAAAAAACAAGATAAAAACAATGAAACACCAACACGACGCATACAGCAAGTTGAGACTAATGACGACTGAAAACTACTATAAGCATATAAACTGAAACATATAAATAACAAAGATGTGATACTTGTTTTAGGGGTAAAAAACACCCTTGAAGTGGAACATTTTAAAAACCCATTCTTAGTACGGGTCTACAGACCTACCCCAAACCATTAAAAAAAATTCATAGCTCTAGGCTTCTTGAATCCAACTATTTCGTGATCAGTCAGTGGTTTTCATCGGTTTTCATCGCCCTATAAAAAAATGAAGAAAAGAACATAAAATAGTCTCTAATAGCTTCAGGATAATTAAAAAAATGATCAAAATGAGCTGATAGGAAAGATGAAAGAGAGGTATCTAACTCAAGACTACATGAAAAAGATGTAGATCTGTCGGGATTGCCTCTTCTGCACTTGCTACATAGTTGGCCCCTCATAAAAATGAAGTGTTTATTAACATTGTTCAAAAAACTAATACACTTATGGCTTTATTCTAATACCTTTAACCTAAAATATGCTTCAAAGTTTATCAACACAAGACATTAACAAACGAAACAGTAATTAGGTAATCAAAAGGTAACTCATTCATAATCAATTAGGATTTAGTGAGTTTTATATTAGAACTTGTACTTGTATAAAATTGAGGAACTGCTAAAACAGAAGAGGTGTAGGGCTTAAAGTATATACACATAGTAAATTAAATACTCTTTAACACACAACCATAATATGTTTTAATTATGATACGATTGGAAGATCATAACTACATTCAGAATGACAATGTTGTCATGAAAATCGTACATGGACAAAAATTAACTTAGATATCTAATTCTCTAATACGATATATATGTATTTGAAACACTTTAATGTATCTGAACTACATGTAACAGACAAATATAAATAATAAATTTTTAAAACAGAAAAGCTTAATTGTAAATTCAATATTACTTTTCCTATCAGATCACTTTTGACCAATTCTGGTTATTTTCCAACCATCAAAAGATATTAGAGTTCCCGAAGGGTAATGGTCTTTATTTTATGTTACTTTCATCTTTTTTTTTTTCATAAGGCGATGATGACTGACTTTAATGAAATTTAATACTCTGTATTTATTTAATGGAATTTATTATTTTTAATACGAGTTCAATAAAGATATATTCTTTGACTGAATATTTCTTGCCATTAGGTTTATTATTTCACTAAATTTGTTTACAAAATTTTATAGTACGAGGTATATATTTTATTTTATGCTCGTATTTAATTTTAATTACCTTTTGTTATAGTTAGTCTATAGCAGGCATTTGTTGTTGTTTTGCTCTTGCGACAGCTGTTTCGCCAATCAGCGGTGGCATTATCAAGCTTGAATCACTTAGTCTATACAAGCTAGACTAAATATAACAAAAAGTAATTAAATTTACAACATATTGCTTGAATGCATCTTCTTCAATAATTTGTTTTGTTTTTTTGTTTTTTTTTTTTGTTTTTAATATTTCCACTTCAGTACGTCTATACCGTAAGTTTTTTAACTAATGTTCTATTGTGGCACCGTGAATACTACAGATAATTTGAGGATTTAGAAAATGATGCAATTTGAAAACAAAATTACACTATAAAATCTCAAACAATAACTACACTTTTTGTATATATTTAATTCAAGTTTTTCTCTTACAGTTGATATGCTTTAAATACCACGATTAAATAAATGTATTTACTATTTTAATACGATTACAAAAATAGTTAAATTCTTAAGAGAATAATCTTGCGATTAAATTTATTATATTTTATTATGGCACTAAATCTGTTTATATAATTTTATATTATACGACATTGTTTGCGTGCATCTTCTTCAATACAGCAAAGCACTTAAATACTTCCACTTCAGTGCGTTTATTCCGTGAGCTTTTAAACTAATGTGCATCATGAAAGTCATGACGTATATAACATTTTTAGACAAAGATATTTTAAACCCCATTATACTATAAAATTTCAAACATTAAACAACGCTTTTTTTGTTAGTACTTGATCCAGAGTTTTCTCTTACTATTAGAAATGACTACATAAATACTATAAGACACGACATAGGATAGGGAAATAGTCTACGCTTTACGGGTGCTGTTCGTCACAAGTTTGACACACAGCTATCAGAAAGCGCTAGCAGCAGGTGCTTGACTGTACGCATCCCACTTGGTTGAGACTGTACAACTGTTGACACAGCATAGTCAGTGTTGTCAGTTCGTGCGCCGAGATAAGCGATTCTCGACCTTCCCTCGCATCTCTGGTCCCATATGTGGCATTAGTGCGCAACTAAAACATTGTTTGACCGTAGAGCCACCTAGCGCCAGTCACATCAACTTCAGATTCTCTAGCAAAGAGCGACAGCTCCACACCCTGGCGGGTATTGGTCAACTCAAGAATAAGCGTAGAATATTTAACATGGCCATGTCTGGTCTTATAGTATTTATGTAGTCATTGCTATTAGTATGTTTAAATACCACGAACCCCGAGGGGCTCACTACAGTGGCAACTTTGTGGAACCCAATATGGATCTACAACTTCTCTCATGTAAGTTATTCTTAGATTAGATCCCGCATTGTCATCTTTAAAATCCTATCAGTCTTGACCTACTCTTGTTCTTTTTGACCCTGACGTTATTAAAATATTCGAATGGGGTATTTATATTATTAAAGCTATGTTTAAGTTTTAGATAATGAAAAATAATATCCACTCAAAAGTCAAATTTTGTTTAAAGGTTCGTAGAGCTGAAACTGCTATTCGTATTGTTTTTTCTGTACTTTTACCATCGCTCTTAACACAATATCGCTTGTTTTATCATGGTATTTATTTTGTTTTTCGCTGACTAAAACCTTCCAGTCATCATCACGTTGTAAAAAAAAAAAGAAGAAACATAAAATAAAGACCCATATCCCTAGAATGCCGTTAATGAATATTAAAAGATATTAAACTTCCGAAAACATGAATATATTTCCAAAATGTAATGGCAATTTTGTTTACTTAACATTTTTATTTAAAGCCTATTACATTAATAAAGGGGGTATCGTAGCACATAGAACTAGAACGCCATCTATCAGGATTCAAACTGCAACGAGATAATACGATTCTAAAAACTGAGCCACGCTACGCCAAGTTAGATCATTTAAGATATTTTACACAAAAAAAACCTCTCTATATATAAATATGGATTAGATATTTAGAACGAAAGTTTAAAAAATATCATAACTGCTTAAAATACCTCTACTTTTAATTTAGATAGTATATACAATTATCATAAAACATGTGTAAGTTTTAACAAGATTTTTTTTTAATTATTCAATTACAAAATGTACAAACTGAGTATTCTTAAACTCAGGGTTCAAATTTCAATAGTGCGTATATTCTGCTTTGGCGCTATGGTGAATTCACAATATTATAGTGATAAATTAAATTATATTTCCACTCGCCATGGTTCCGAGCTAGAATATTATATATTAGCTATTTAGCAGTTTTTGTACTTGTAAAATTTAATATTTATATAATGTTTTTCATAACATTTAATATTTTTAATTTTTGTACGTGTAAAACGTGAGCTACTTTATGGGACGTTTTTAATAGAACTGCTTTGTTAAAATTCACCATAAAAGTAACCCCCCCCCCCCCAGTGGTAGTTTTTCTGTGTTAGTTGCTTACTTCTTTTATATTTCCGTCAATTTTAAACGGAACTATTGGGGTCAAAGATAGTGGATTTTCCCAATACAAATTTAAACCACAAATTAATGTGTCAAATAATTCAATTAAAAAATCACATTTCATTAATTATTTGACATGTCTACCTAATTCTTGGTTTACTCTGTAAATAGAAAAAATAAATTTCAACAAAACCCGGTTTATTTCATATCTTAATTAAAACCAGAGATATTATTAGTCCTGAATGTGTAGATCGTAATATTTCTTAAAAGAATAAAAAACAATCCGTAATCCAATATTAAAAATACTGAAATGCTAGTTAAATCCCTCGTGTTGTTTAAACAAGGAATGTAGTGATAAAGAATCGTTATTTTGCTTTCTAGTGAACTAAGACAAAAATACATTAGTGATGAAGGCTGTTACTGTAATCACTATTTCATCAAGTTATCTCCCCCTTAGCAATTTCGTTTCCTCAAGGAACAAAGTATTGTTACATCACTTCTAGACTTTAGCAGACGGTTTTATTTCAATTTTATTCTTAAAGAATGTGTTTCTAGGGTCTTTTTATTTTAAATATACTTGTGTCAAGTTCTGCAGTATTTTACTTTCATGAAGTAACATTCTTTAGCTTACTTCATAATAAAATATCCCTTGTCTTTATTATGCTTATAGACAACAATTTTGTGCAATTACTAATCTTATTCTATACTTGGTATACTGGGTAGGGAATATGTGAATCGTAAGTCAAATGTGCATCTACATAAAATTTAATAGTGGTATAACAAATTACGAACAGGCCCTTTAACAACTATGTGCTAGTTTTTGTCTGGTTTAGTTTATTTTTAATTAACAGGACATTTTTTTTTCCATACGTTAAAAAACATACGACTATCGACATCGTTAAAATTGTAAATTGTTTATATCATATCCTTATTATATTTATAAGTAAGAGAATTATATTTATTGAAATAATTAGGAGAAAAATGCAAGCAAAACAACCAACTCAAATATCACAGCGAGAATCTTAATAATAATAATAATAATAATAATAATAAAAATAAAATAAATAAATGAACAGGAATACACACTTGCTTATAGAACCACAAATAATTTATGTCTAGCAGTGGGTACACGTAAAAAACATAAACACCCCCACGCGTTTATAAAATCATCTGTGATGAACTGCAACGAAATATATATAGGTCAAACGGAGAGATCCTTCAAAACGAGATTTAAAGAACACACTCCAAATAAGAACTTCAACAACAAAAATATAAAACCTCAAAATTTGGATATCAGTTAGAAACTGATAGAAATTATCAAATAGAAACAGACCATAATAGAAAATAATTTACAAATCTTACATAAATGCTCAAAAAACGCAATAGTGAAGTTTTGGAAGAGTTCCAAATATATAAACCACAAAAACGTAACCCAACTTCTTTACTAAACGAAAAAACAATATTCCAATCAAGGACAATTTTCGACGTAATCATACACATAGAGCTCCTTCAATCCAGGATACCCAACCCACAAGACTAAAAAACCAGTATTAACATAGAAAAGAACGCGGACACACGTGTGTACAAAACAACTCGTGTAACTGCTTAAATCACCTTAAATGTCCATGTTATGTTTTGTATGCTGGTGTGAATTTCGTGATTTCGTTGTAAAAGTGATGTGTATGTTTTGTTTAAGTTTAATTTCGATTACCAACCGACGTGCATTAATCTATGCAAGAAACAAATTTTAAAGGAGGTTTGATAATCCCTGACAAATAGGCGAAACGACGTAAAATAGAAGAAGGACTGTAAGCAGTAAGTAGTAAAAAAATAATCTAATATAAGTACGTAATTTAAAGTTAAAACCATTCATGTATATTTATATGGGTTTGAAAACCACTTAGATAAATTTTATTTCTCCTCTATAATTTACAATTATAAACGATCCATTCGAAAGATAACAGTGAGGACCTCATGTTCAAATCTCTTACTAAAGTCATCGAGTTCGCATGGTATCTCACACGAAATTCAAAGGTAAAACTACAGTCAGAGTCAGTAAAGACGATTCGCGAACTACTAGTAAATGCTAGTTGAAACTCTTCACAGTTACCTAGTTAAATTGCATGCCGCTACTTCAGAAGTAATTTGCTCAAAGTGTTTGTCCAGTAGATATTGCAAAGAATAAGTAACAATGTCTAAACTAGACTATGGAAAATTGTTTGAAATTTAGCCAACTTTATGGAAGGACTTGTTGACGTTGCCAAAATTAGCAAATACTTGGCACGTTTTTACTTTTTCCCAAAGTGGTTCAGTCATATAAATATATCTACTTTACAAATTTACAAAATGGAATTATATTTTAAGCGTAAAGTGTAATTAAAGTTATGTATTAATAAAGAGTTAAGATATTTTCTATTATCGTCATTATTACTAGTAAAAACTATCAAATACAAATCGACATATTTATACTATAATCGACACTGTAATACACACTTTGTGTGTGTGTGTGTGTGTGTGTGTGTGTGTGTGTGTGTGTGTGTGTGTGTGTGTGTGTGTGTGTGTGTGTGTGTGTGTGTGTACAAAATATATATACCCTAATTTTGTTCTTGTTTTATTATATGCAAGTATCAATGTGTATGGCTTTATTTTTTTGAGGGATTACAATAAAATAAATAAATAAATAGTAAAATTTTGTTTATTCAATAATATTAAATTCGTAAACATGTCATTATATTCGAAACCGAAACGTCATAATTCCATTTATTATTAACATTTACCTCTTTTAATTAGAAGTATTTACATCTGTGCAATAGCAAAACAATAATAAAAATCTATAAGAGTTACAAAATGTTTCGAGTAGTTTATGAATTTTGTATTGGTGGAAATACATTAACTATCAAAATTTACAAAAGCCGATAACATTTTTAAAGACGAAAACCTTGCAGTCATCATTGTCTTAAAAATAAAATGAAGTAATGAATGCATAATGAGACCAAGAGATTGTCAAGAAATATGTGGTAAAAAATAGGAAAGACAGAGATATGCCTAACTAAAGACTATACGAAGAAAAGAAGGCAAAAATCCAGCTAGGTACCTCGGGATTGTCACCCCCCCCCATATACTCACTATAATTGAGTACCTGAGCAGAGAAGTCGATAATTTTTTTTTTCTTTATGATTAAAAGCGAAAACTCCGATTATCATCGCCTTATAAAAAAAGAAGAAAATAGCATACAATAATAATACTAGCATACTACATGCCGGGGAATACTCTAATAACTTCAAAATCGGAAAAGAACAAGAGGTGGGCAAGAGGGACCCGATAGGAAAGATGAAAGGGATATAATCCAAGACTACATGAAGAAAGGTGAAGATCCTGATAGGGTCTTGTGGTCCTCTACAACACCCGCCCTCATTATGAGAGATCCCCTGAGGGTATATAATCCCTACGAACAGAGAGGAAGGTCTACTATCGAATTTTTGAATAATCAAACTGATTTTATCATAACAATAATAATAAGTATGTAACCCGGTAAATATTATAGTATTTAAATATTGTACCCGGCACATGCGTTGTTTACGAACTTTATAAATATTTATATATATAAAAATTTACACTATCAATTAAACCATTAAAACAAATAGATTAATAGCAAAATATCGTTTTTATTCAAATAGTCGAGACTTTAGTATGAGGTTAAAAGTAGTAACATTATTCCATCATCATTCTAACTTTGAAAACTCATTTATTTCACCATTACACGTGAAAATAATATTCAAATATCTGTAGCATTGACGACACATCATACGTTGAATAAGAAAAAATAGATCCTTTATTTTCTTTAAAAAACCTACATTATTAAAACTAATCTGAATGAAACAAAATTCTAGGTATCAGTAACAAAATTTTAAATTATATAAAAATGAAGGATGAGATAAACATTGCCACTAAAATTACTTTAGGCGCAATGGTTCCAGTGACAAAAACAGCTACTTTTAACAACCCTTTCATGAGACGAATAATTATTTAAAACCTTCAGGCAACTCAAATTCCTGTCACGGCTTCCTTTTAACTATCCAACATAATTACTGAAGATGGTGTTAATTTAAATTTATGACTTTATTTTTTCTCTTTTTAATTCGTGAATCTTTGCTCAATTTTATCTTTTGTTATACTTTACAATATGATAAAAAACTGTGCTGTTAAGTGTAATAAACTACATTGATATATTGATATATACTTTTGATACGTTTCCCTATTCTCAAAATCATATAAATATATCTTATTACAATCATACCATGATAATATGTAGTCCTAACGTTACAGATAAACGTTACTTTATTGAACCAATCATAAAATTAAACACATCAATTTGATTGTTTCACAACTCAACCATTTATCTTGTTGTTGACTCTACCCAAGGATGTAACTAATTTAAATTCCCGCCAATTTGTTATGTCTTACTAATTACTTGTAGAAACAATCGGAGCCATGGCTGGGATGTTAGATCTGATTAACTGATGATGTTGGGGAAACTTTGTATTAAACTTGGATTCTAGTTATTAAGGAATGCTCATCCTATGGTCGTGTCTGTATTTAAATATTTGTATGTAGATATATCTATTAACATATAATGTTAATTTATGTTTTCATCGGTAAATTTGTCAGGTTGGCAGTGACTAGATTTTTAAAATGTCTTGAATTTTATAGTATTTTTACAAAAATACAATTTGGTACAAATAATCAACACTGGAACAGCGCACGAGAAAAAACAAAAATAACATAACATGAAATTAACAACACATACACTATTACACTATTAAGCTCATTAGTTCCAAAATATTTACATTTCTTTCAGCAGAGCATTAGTTAAAATGTTTTTACAAAAAATTTTAAAGTAATATTATTAAATTATCTTATAACATTATCATCAATAACATTAAATAAATGAACTTTTATTTGTTTCTCTCAATACAAATATGTACGCCTGGTATAATTGATTAAGAATGACCAATTATCCCGATTTAATAACTACATTATTTCACATACAAAGACGTCTTCTCTTTTCTCAAAATATTCACCCTAATCTTTACCAACATAGGATATATAATTATATTAACTATTAAGGTTTATAATATTAAAGCATTTCAATAAATTATATTCTTTATAACGTAACTCCTTTTTAAACTTTGTAAATATACATGAAATTTTTATCAATGATATTCAAATACTTCGTCCAAGGATGATCTTAATATAAAACATTAAGAAGCACTCATCACACACTCGAACACGGTGTTGAATACACTAATAGCGCCAGGGCCTGAAAATAACTAAAGTTGTTCGGGAGAAACCTGTTAAGATGTTTGAAGGAGAGGGATCTAATTAAATTAATCAATTAATTGTCTAAAATAAAAATCGTAACAAATACAACGTTAGTATCTTCTTACTTGAAGGTCTTGATGTCTTTGCAAACATATCATAGTTAAATTGCATACATGAGAAATCAATTTGTTTTGTAATCATGCTCTCTCCAACTCTTTTAGTGTTATTTATAATTTTTTTTAAAATTGTATTTTAAAACTAAAAAATATAATACTAGAATGTACATGTTTCCCACGGCATTAAAACAGTTGTAAAACCGAATGTATCAACAATATTGATGAATAATCAGTTTTATCATTTATCTTTAAATACAGTTTGAAAAAGTTTATAATTTTAAATTTAATTTCTTATTGTATATAAATATTTATTAGTGCTAATTTAATAATGTATATCTTGTGTGATAAAAGTTCAAAAATATCTATTATGGCCGTAACCAGGATTGTAAGAGTATTTTCCTTGGCGTGATTAACCTATAAAAAAAATTGAAATCTCCGTTCAAACTCCCATTTATCAGGATCATCATAGGATACATTAATCTTGTCCTCACTTAATTGTCGAAACATAATTCATCATCTATTTGCAAAGATAGGATATAATTGGAGATTTAATCTCGGATTAGGTGATAAACGATATGCTTTGATTCCTTCAAAATATCAACACTCGAACTTCTTCTGATTCACACCGAGGTACATTAGTAACTAATTAGGATTGGTAGGTAATTTAACACGATGGTTTTGAAACGTGGCTACTATAAAATGCAATAATTACAGTAGCATAAATGTTTAACGGAAAGGTATTTAGCATAATATTTCATTTTATCTAATTAGTATTTTAACAAAACTTATGTTTGTTATATTAATTTATTTTATGATTTATTTTAAACAAAAGCCACAATGTTGTGCGACCAAAATACAACAAAACAGTTTGTTATCTATAATTTATTTAATGATTTAAATGTTTATTTTTGAATATTTTTGAATAATAATAATTATTAGATTTTAATAATTCAATATTATTATTTTTTTTTGATTACCTGTAATTTGTTTAGTCTTCCTAAATCTGCATAATGTGGAAATATAAATAATACACCTGACACAATATATCACTTAAAGACAAACCTTAATTTATTGAAGCAACATATCAAAGAATCATAAAAACGTACATTTATTCAATTAGTGTCTAAAATTTACTTCACTCATTCCTCAAGCATTCCTTAATGTTATGCAAGATACAAAGTTATCTTAACTAATTGTCCTTTCTTATGCTAGACTCTATAACTAAAAAACATCAAGTTTCCACAATATGGCGTTATTTTGAATGAAATTGATCTGTTATGTGAATTTCTTTTATTTTTACCACAATTAATAAGCTTTATTAGCACACAAACAATTATTTCCTTTACAAAATTAATTTTTATTAAATCTTTATTCAAATTGTTAGTTATTAATTTATTTTCTAGCTCTTTTTAATTATTTAATTAATTCTCTTATCTCTTTATACGGGTCGTTAGGTTCTTTTATGGCTCAATTAAAGTGAATTATTTTAGAAAGTGAATTTATAATTTTAGTGAACATGAATTAAAATTGTACTTATCGTTGGAACAGCCTTCCCCTTTGATCGACGAAAACACTCTCCACAACACAACACAATGGTGGCTTTAAATTGATTTAGATATATAAAAAAAAAAAAAACACTCCACACACTATCTCCAACAACTTAATCCTGGAATTCGGACTGGTGCTCCTCTCCAAGTATCCACTGGCGATGAATCAGATCCTCCAAAATATTTTAACCTGCTCCAAAATCTCATCAAAACTTTGAATGAAACTACTAAACTCTCTTTTCAACTTTGATTCACAACTAATTAATCTACTTGACGTATTGACACAGAGAACCCTAGTCTCGTGGTCAATATAACTCCGCTTTGTCTGTAACACAGAATACTCTCTGTGCCAGGACCTCTCCTCACAACTCCAGATTTTAGACTCTCTTACTTTTTTTGAAATTTTCGACGCCAAAACCTCTCCCTTCTTCCCAACACTTCCCTTAGCTTTCACTCCTCTGATTCGCTCGCTGAATTCTAGATTTCTCCCCAGATGTTGTTCTTTTTTCTTAGTGGCTGTATTTTTTTAAATTCGTTAGCTTTCACCATGTGTTTGGTTTCTGATTGGCCGACCAATTTCCTTTTGTCGGTTTCTCATGTTTTTTAGAAGTACCGTTATACTTTCTAGCGTGTCCCATCAGGTCTCTCACCCTGTATATTTCTCTTTTTTGTTTTTTATACATCCAGCTGCGTGACATAAAATCTTCTGTTAGGTACCGTGACAAATTGTTTAATGTTAGCACGTGTACACTACAAGGTTAGCGAAACTGCCTCTTTTCTCTTTGGCACGCTTTCTCTCCTAATTTGTTGTGCACAGATGCCCTTTTGATTTTTTAAAATAATATTTTCTGTTACCAGATGATACTAGTTGTCCTTTATATTTCTATCATTTAATTTAGTTTTCCCTTTATATCATAAGTTACATGTAATTACTCATTATTATAGAGATCGTTGTTATCCTTTTTATTATTTATTTATTTGATAAAACGATATCGTTATAGTATTATACATTAAACAAATGGCGAAATTAAAAAGAGTTTATAATAAAAATAACAATAATAAGTGTGTTGATATTAACATCATCTCCTTGTAAAAGGAGGGAAAGAACATAAAATAAAGACGCCTACACCTTGATAACTCTAATCGCGACAGGGTAGAAAGAGACCACGAGCTGGTCAAGAGAGACCTAATAGGAAAGATGAAACATTGGGGTGTAACTTAATACTATACGAAAAAGGTATGGATCCAGCTAGCGTCCGTCGGGATTGTGATGTCAGTACTTAATATATGTAATCCCCTAAGCGTTGAAAAAAATAATAAAATCCGAAATAAGTCAATTGTAACCTCCAATATTTTACTAAATTAAACCATTTTTCTTAAGTAAATAATCCTACATTTATTATTTGTCATTTCTCAGGGTTTAGCCCTCAAATTACCCTTTCCTAATTTCGCATAAAATTTAAGCATTCATCCAAAAAGTATACAATGTTTACCTCCTCCATGTCTGGTGTAAACATGTTATTCCTAGCTAAAACAACATTTAAAAATAATATTAACGACACTTCTATGTATTTGTCATTTAAGTAATTCTCTGTTGGTTTTAATTTACTTCCAATATTATGGAATTTAGACATAGTAACACGATCTAACCGTGTGTGTTTGGTCTCCTCTTATATATCCATGAATTAATTATTAAATTTTATATTATTGTACTAGATTATAAAATATTTCACTTGTATGTTACTTTTATTGTGATTTTGAAATTGTTTAATTCAAATGATTATTTTATCTCAGCTAGAAATACAACAGACGGATATGCAAAACTTTAAGAGTTGCACAGATATTCAACGGCAATTTATGAAATTAATTTACTACACAGTTGCTTCTTACCTATTTAAGACCTACAAGACCTTAGTGTCTAAAGACCTTAGTTAATCCATTAACAAAATACTATTTGACCATAGTAGTTTATCATTTATATTACAATATATAAGTCGACTGCAATATATGTTAAGTCTAAACAAAATCCAATAAATAAAAAAAAGTGCCTTCTTTAAATAACGCACAATCTCCAGGGAGTGATGGATGAGGTTCAAAGTTGGCAAAGTTTGGTAAAGCCATGTGTTTTTCTTGCCAAACTCCTTTATCTTGTCAAATCGTTGCCTGTACTTCTTATGCTAAACTTAGCAATCTGGAATATCATGCTCTAATTCAAAAAATTTAACTGATTTTATTGGGTATTCTCATCTTATTAAAACACAATTTTATTCAATTCATAATTTATCTATTTCTTGTAAATACATATTGAACTTGACATGTGAGATGTTATAAAATTATTATCAAAATTTATCACGAATACGTTTATTACATGATACATGTTTCATCAACAATTACGCCATCTTCAGTTAGTTTTATTATTGTAGTTCATGTAATAATGAAGATGGAGAAATTGTCGTTGAAACGTGTTTGATTTAATAAACGTTTTTGTGAGAAATCGAGTGAAGTTTTATTTTAATCCTACATGGGTACATATTTCTGTCTTAAATTATTATTGGGGTGGGGGGGTTATATTTCACGTAGTTATTTAAAAGAACAATTCCTATATGTGATTGGCATTTGACCAATTCTATAAGTAATTATCTTAATAAATAATTTATTCATCAATAATTTTTCCTTGCCGTTTAAAGGCAAATTATCCCTCGGTAATCGTTTCCTTTTAAAAAAAATAAAAATAAAAAAATTTAAAAAATAAAATAAAAGAAGAAGAAGAAAACAAAGACCCTTAGCCCATTAATATTCTAATAGAGCCCGGATTGGAAAATAGCAAGAGTTGGTCAAGAGAGGCCTGATAGTAAAGATGAATAAGAGGGATCACAATTTCATATATCCTCATTATAGATTTTATTTTATCGTATCGTTTAAAATAAAAAACGTAAAAAACCTCTCAGTCATTATCGACTTATAAACTCGTAACAAAAAGGAAATAAGAACGTAAAACAAAGACCCCTAACCTTCAAATACTTTAATAGCGTAGGGTCGGAAAGAAACAAGAGTTGGTAAACAGAGACCTGATAAGAAAGTTGAGAGGATCTAACCCACGACAACATGAAGAAAGGCGTTGACACAGTTCGGTTCCTTTGGGATTGCCAAGCCCGTATTATAAAATGAGAGTCTGAGGGTTTAATCAATAAAAAAAGGTTAACTATAAATCAACTTTTAGAGTTATAGTTTTCAAGATAATTTTTTATATGTCAATTTATTTATTTAGAAAATTATTAGTTAGTTTAAAAAATGCCATCTTAATAAATAGTTTTTTTTTAGTATAAATAAATAATTGTACATGATAAGCAAAGCAGTAAACAAATTTCGTATACAATCGTATATATTTCAGCAAAACGTTTTTTGTTTATGCCCGGTAGACCAATAAGAGGGGGGAGTAGATTACACATGGAAAATGAATGCCAACAACCGGGTACGAACCTGCGTAATCTTTGACGGTTATTCCGATGTGTAACGATATAGATGCACGCCTAAACCAACCAACCTAGTTGGACCTATTGAAAACAGTAACATAGACTACGTAGATGTCTGCTTAGGAGACTTGGAGTTGATTCATGTAACGCATATTAATATAATGATCTTCCGAGGCTACGATGCAAGTATAAGTCGAGAATTATAAGATTGTCCCTAAAGTTATGTCCTGATCCATTTATATTTTCAATAGAAAATACAAACAAAGACGATTTGCTGCAACTTTATGCAAATAAAGATGTGGTGATCTGCCCACCACAATTCCCCCTGCACTCGGGGTGGCAGTCACGTGTCCGCATCCGGTACCTTACCAGTTGCCTGGTGCCACAAATGTAGGGGCAGCGGATGATGCCTTGCATGTTCCCCCACCCTGCGTTCTCAGAAGTTGGGTCACGCACGAAAGAAGAACCAGTTGTGCACCACATTCGGAAGGAACTGGACCTGTTGGAAGGCTGCAAGTATCACATTTAACGCGGATTCATCATTGTACATATCTTTTTGTTCCTAGTTTAAACCCCCCAAAAAATAATGGCTTAATAGTCAAATTGGGTAGGGTCAGTCGACCCCGGATTAAATGGTGCGCAAACTTTTGGGTTTCCGTGATCGCCGGTGCAGTGTAGAATGGCGGCCATTTTAGGCTAGTGTCTACATCGGGAACACTATTTGTTAGAGTCAATCCCAGTGTACAATAATATTGTTAAGTAAGTTAATTATATTATATCTAATTTTAGTAATCATTATTTAGAGTATTAGTAATAGTCCCTCATCACGTTCTGGCTGACTGAGTGGTATTTAGTTTTAGTCGATAGGTCTGGGCTGTGACCGTTGTGCCAACCAAGTTTTAAAAGATCCACGATCCTCTATTACCCACCTGAATTAATAATAATAATCATAAATAAGTATCCATTTGCCACAAAGAAGATATCTTTATGTATAAGACAATTACGTCCGACTGTTGATTTTTGGTGACATCCATTGACTTTACATATGTATTAAAGATATGAGTTGCCCATCTCCACGGTATGGTCTGAAGCTCAGACGTTTGTGAGTGCTGCCATCTCACAGTCTACTTATCGTAACTTCAGAGACAACTTATGGTATTGCATGCTCCGATTCCTTACACACTAACACGTTCTGAACCCAAATCCACAAAATTAGAACTGTTCAACCCCCTTCAACCCGTATATTGAGTTAAAAATATCTTATAACATTGGATTTCTTCTTAGACATGGATTCAATCGCGCAACTAAAATATTTTAACGGGAACCTTTGTCGAGAGGTTAGTCACTTAATAGAAAATACAGGGGAGGAAAAAATGGACATTCTAGAATTCGCAATGTACCTCTATCTAAATTGATAATATAAATTAAGTACCCTTATTGTATACATCAGCTCGAAAGGAGATCAGTTACATCGAAGTTGATAAATGAAACAAGTATAAACATTTTAGTGCTTGTCAGGAAAACCCTGTTGGAGCTCATTGCGTTAAGTGGTATAGTGGTTTGACCCCTTTCTCCACTTTTAAATACGTATGTATTTTACCCCGAGGCGTCTTTTTATTTTCAAAGTTTAAAAAATATTTTTCATTTAAGTGCCAAAAATGGAACTGAACTCATTTATTAAACACCCGGAGTCATATAATAATACATTTAAGACCAAAGGTAAATCCGAAATTCTTTAAAAAAATTGCATAAACAGTCAGAATCATATATTTCTTTCCAAAAGAAATAAAAACCTGCAAAACATTAAATATATGTTTACAAAAATGTAAAAATAGTAATACAGATAATATTATTCAGATATTAATATAAAGTTGTAGCAACCAGTAATCTTCTTCTTTATTTTTGAAGTTATTTTCCAGTATGTAGGCTATAATTGTTTAAAATAAATTACTTCTTGCGATGAGGTGTTGGTCGAAAAACCGGGTCACGCTAAAACTGAGAAAAATCGACGATTATACGTTTTAGTATACTTTTTGAACGTTCTGGCTTTGGGAGAAAGTTTTTTTTAACCCAAAAACCACCCAAGGGAAGGGTGGGTGTATGCGGGGAGAAGGGGCGACGGAGGGGAGGGGGTTTTGGTGAAGGTCATCCGTGATACCGATGAATAATAATAAAACAATTAACATTCGGAGAAATCATTTGCCATTGATATCATCATGTTCTATCACGATACATAAATCGCAGGGTGGGACTTTCGATGAGATTGTTTATGAATACGACAAAAGCCACTCCATAGAATTAGTGTATGTTGCCTTATCGAGAGTGACGAGTATTAACGGTTTATATATCACTACAAAAGATGACAGCAACATTTTCCACCACGGCAGAAGAAATTCTATAGGCACAACAGATATACAGAGAGGATTTCAAAGATTATCACTCAATAGACTACCAACAATTATTGAGTCTTTGGGAAGTTTTATTTTTTTCTAATAGGACAGGAATAAGTTTTTATTCAATAAATAGTCAAAGTCTCATTGCACATGCACTCGATCTGTATGACAGCGTATTCAAACAATGTACAATAGTTATACTATCGGAAACACATCTGAGAGATGGGCAAAACATCAACATTCCGAATTTTCATTGCATAGCAAAGTATAAGCGAGAGAATGTTGCTGCGAGAGGAGTAGCAATTTACCACAATGAAAGTGACCATAATAATATAGTCACTTCTCACATGGATGTTCATTCAAGGGCATCGGAATCTCTTGTTGTTTTATTTATATTTATTATACAGTTTTTACTAAAGCGATGAATGTATGTTTTGTATTTTGTAATAAAATTAGTAACTAGTAACTAATTAAAACTAGTAACACAGTCTAGCTTCATAATAACGTCGCACTGATCATATTGTAACTTTTTGGCAGGTTTTTAATTTAGTTAAAAATAATAATAAATTGTGTTTGTTCACCTCTTCTCTCTCTCTCTCTCTCTCTCTCTCTCTCTCTCTCTCTCTCTCTCTCTCTCTCTCTCTCTCTCTCTCTCTCTCTCTCTCTCTCTCTCTCTCTCTCTCTCTCTCTCGGTGGAAAATTTTGTAGAAAGGGTTATTCCTTCAAGGAGTATTATATCAAGTTAACTAAACCTTGGAAAGATATCATGCAGGATTTGGAATTACTACATGTCCCGTTACTATCATTATACGTCTTTTTTTTTGTAGACCTAATATTCTATAAACGTAAGAACAATAATTTGTTTCGTTTAGTAGAATTTTCTTTAAGAGGTTTATTTTAACATAAATTGTTTGCATGTTGTATTGTTTATTAGCAATTCCAAAATAACTAAATTTATTAGTTTATTAATATCTCTCTTGATATATATTTGATTTTCCGGCTGGTTGGCAGGAAAAAAACAATTCTCATTGCGTCAATGACAGGTGTGATAATATTTCATGAGAGCTAGTAATGTTCCCCTAGATATAAATAACGTCGCGCCATTGTTTCAAGCCTCGTCATTTGGAAGAGTGTAGTAACGTAGCTGAAACCATATTTTTGCTTTTTGCTAAAAAAAAAAAAAAAAAAAAAAAAATTAAAATTAGTAGTGCTTTAAAAAAAAATACTCTCCCTCATTGTGCCCTCATTGACCCAACAATTTAAGCTAAACTTGATTAACTATCAATAATTCCATTATTAATCCGAAAACCAAATTACATTTCATAATTCGGTTAAAATAAAAAAAAAAAAATTTAACACCATTTAAAACAGGCTATCTATGGCTTTTTATTATTTAATTTAATAATGTCATCAGATATACTACGGATGCTAATTATCGCACTCTCTAAATTATTATGATTTCAATTCAAAATAATAAATAATGTTCTACATTTTGCTTAAAGAAATCTTGTAGCATACTTAATTTAAGTTAATATTGAATCAATGAATTGTTTTGGTTAAAGTAATTTTAAAATGGTACACACTCTATATCAATAGTTAAATAGCTTTTCCAAACGTCTTCCAAAAAAATAAAATAAATAAATAAAATAAAAATTAAATAAATAGTAATTAATTCAACTATTAATTTAAATTAGATTATCCTTGAGTAGGAAAATATACAGAACAAACAGATTCTAAATTAGAAGCAACTATTAAAAAGCATCTAAAATTGTACGTCTATTGGTATCAATTATATTATATGTAGAGTACAAATTAATTTAGGTTAATATGCTTTACGAGTTTTTTAACAGTCACATGGGCAATTTTTTTTATTATTAACGATAATTAATGTACATATATTTTGTTTAAAGATGGTAACCAATAAATTTTATTTGTGTCCAGAAACGCTAAACTTGAGGGAAATATATATATATATATATATATATATATATATATATATATATATATATATATATATATATTTTATGACAACTACCTCTAAATTTTTAAAGTCTCGCGATATGTCCAAAATATGCCCACATATCTAATTATCAGATTACGAGTTTAGATTTTAGACTATGAGTTCAAAACCAACTCTTTTGGATTCTAGAGACCTCAAAATATATCTGCAAAAAGTCTTCAATATTTTGTTGACCCATAACATATTTTTCCTTATATGTAATCAAGGCTCCACACTACCCACACGTTTCTTATGATACACTCGAATATACTATATAAATATGGTTCATCCTTAAATTATCTTATATATGTAGTTAGTATGTAAGAAATAAACTATGCAGATGTCAAAATGACTACTATTTTAAAGATATTCAGATAACGCTTTTATTATAATTGATAACCGTCTCGTTCTTCTCGGTGACGATCAAATATCCTATTCCTAGCTCCATTATTTACCCTGAAAATAAGGAATGTTAAAAGAAAAGATTAAAGTAAGATCTAAAAGGGAGAGTTTTCTCTTCGAATTTATTCAAAAGCCTGACTAATTTAAAAGCTTAGAAAAAGTGAACGCCATGAAGCAGCATATCCCTCCCATAAAGCTTCCTCGTGTTTCTACTGTAATTTATCAAGATTATTGCGGTGAACATTTATCTTGACTTCTTTAAGTTCTGCGGGCGTGATGGATTTGTGTGTTGCAAAGTTAAACTTTTAAGGCCGATTTGGAAGCCACTTCGATGTATTTAGACTAAGATCTTGATAAATAATAAAATCTATATTGTAGGTTAGTTTAATAATTCGATAACTAGTCCATTAATTGATTATAAACATAAATGTATACTAATTGTAAACAAAATGTTGAAATGTTAACACCTATGAGGCGACAATTCCAAAAATATAGACTACTCTAGCCCTCGAATACTATAATAGCGTCGGAGCCGGGAAAGAATAAGAGTTGGTCAAGGCAAACCTGACTTGAAAGATGAGACGGGTCTAGCGAAGACTGCATGAAATAAGAACAAAGTCAAACGTAAATCGGCATTGGACAAGTTTATGTATTGTTATAAATAAATGAAGCCAAACGGAACAAATGAAGATGTATGTAATAAGATAAAATCGTTAAGAACCAATTATCGCAAGGATCTGAAAAAGATCATAACTTCCAAGCGTTCGGGTGCCCGAACAGACTAGTGTTTGGTACACTGACATAACACATTGACGAGGCATATATACACCAATATAAAGGTTATTCTATGCTTTACAATACTCTTTAGGACATTAAGTAGCACTTCACATATATCTCAAAGATAGCTTTATTCATTGTTCTAGGTGGCATTATAGCTGAAAACTAAGATCTTCAAAGCTTACTCCAGTTGCTAGGTAACGAAGGGTCAAATAGTTTGTAATTTAAATCTAAGTTTAAAATCCCCAATATTCCCGTAATTATCAAATAAATAATATCAAACAGGATGTAATAATTTTCTACATGAGTTTACTAACGCCATTAATTTAAGATTTATTGAATTTGTAGAGGAGAAAAACCACCAAAATATTTATTTCTCAAATAAATGTTATCAAGCTTATTTTCTATTTCTTTTTAAGCCACTGTTATCTACATAAATTATTACATCTAACATAACAATATCGATTTTGTCTAAATACGAACACCACATATACATTAGGAAGAAGATTTAGTATGTGTATAAGCATCTGAGATTTTTTCTCGTTGTTTAAAGACAAAAAACCTCTCGGTCAACACCAACTTACATAAAAAATAAATAATAACATAAAATAAACTCGCTTAGCCCTCGAAAACTTTAATAGTTTCAAGAATAGGAGAGATCAAGAGAGTCCTAATAGGAAATATATAAGAGATGGATCTAACCCAAGTATAAGGGGGAAATGTGTAGATCCAGGTAGGTTCCTTCAAAATCACCAAGTCCGTACTTAACAAAGTGAGCCCCTAAGGGTTTAACATCTTGGAAGTATGTAGAACTGCATTACACTTATTAAATCACAAATTTTGAGCTAAATAGTTTCTGATTCTAAAACGACTAATATAAAGGCATTCTCGACGTGTTATTACTGTTGTTTTTAACAGAGATTTTAACACAGTCTATTAAAAATGCAAACACCGACTAAATCATTCACAAGCTTGATTAAATAAATTTGTTTGCTGAAAACTCATACCTGATCCTCAAAAACGAAAATAAAGTTGTTTATTCAAACTTACAGTATTATTTGAATTCAAAACTGATTACGAAAATGGACTGATTATTGCCCCTTTATATTATATTAACTTTGGTATTCAACTGATTTTTATACAGTTATAACAAAAAAATGCACATAAATTAATTGTTCTATAAATTTTAATAAGTACTGAATTATTAAATAAGGAAAATTATAATTTTTATTTACATAGTAAATGTTTTATACACTATAAAATATAATTTTCTTTCTCATGAACAGATAGTATTATTTGAAAACCCAAACTTAAAAAGGCTCGAATTTTTTTAAGTGTATAAGGAAACACTAAGTTTCTGAATAGATTAGAAATAAAATAGTCCAATTATTATACATGAATCCACAACACTTCATAGGGAAATATTAGATTTATTTTGTTTTCATTCCAGAATTTAAAAGTGTTTTTACCTTTGTTGTTTAAAGGGGAAAACATCACGGTTATTTTCACATTATAAAAAAAGAAAAAAGGAAGATAAAATAAGGAGACCCCTCCCCAGCCTTCAAATACTCTTACAGTGTCAGGGTCGGAAATGAACAAGAGTTGGTCAAGAGAGACCGGATAGGAAAGGTTAAAGAGATTAAAGTCTAATCTAAGACTACACAAAAAGATGTAGATCCAGCTAAGTCCCCTAGGGATTGCCAAGCCCGTACTCAATATTAAAATGAGCCCCTGATGGTTAAACATCTAGGAAGTAAGTTCAACTTCATTTCAACTATTAAAACACTAATTTCTGGCTAAAATAATTTATGATCTTAAGATGACTAATTTAAAGATAATATCGACGTGTTTTTAGGTGACTGGACATATATTTCTATAGTTTTTAACATAGACGTTTATAACACTCTATACACAATCTATAACACTCTAGAATTTGTCACAATAAATTTTGATTAAACCAATTTCTTTTGCGATAAAACTCACACCTGATCGTCAATAACATACATAAAAACTGAAAAATACAATGGGCTTTCTTTCTTAATCTCTTTTTATCAAACTTATCATTTAAATGATTTTAAACACGGATTACAAATGTACAGGCGTCGTTAAAATAGGACTAATACGTGCTTCTTCAAGTAACATTGTGGCAAAAAAATTCTATAAATTTCAAGAAGTACTGCATTATTAAAGGAGAGAAATGATAATATTTGTTTGTAGTAAGTGTTTTATTCTTTTACTTACTTCCACATGTTGAACTGTGTAATGAATCTCTTTACGATACTGAGTGGTGTAAAGAGTCCATAAATTACGATTACACCACGCTTAGAACAAATTTGCATGTGAAATAGATATTTGCCCAAGAGAAGTGGTGTAAAAGGTTTCTTTACAGCACGAGAGGCTATCGCCTCGTTGCTTAATTTCAAGAGTGCAGTAAAGAAACTTTTACACACGTACTATTTACATAATTTTGCCTAAGTCCATTTTTCTATTTCATTCTCACTCATTTTTATTTAAATGAAAATAGAATTTACCAGTACTATCCAGAAAGTAACAACAGCTTTGAAATAAACAGTAACAAAGTGAAAAATTAAAGTAACAATTTTTATTATATACATTTTGAAGGTAAACTCTTAAGCTATTTTTCTACATACTCACCATATAAATTAAGGCATTTATCATAACGTGGTACAAGCTTTTCATACCCTCTTTGTACAAATCTGCCGCCTGCGAGTTCAACCACTGGTTTACACCGGCATGGAGTTCAGCGTCAGTGTCAAAGCGTTGCGTAGCGAGCCATGTCTTCATCACTGGGAACAGATGGAAATCGCTCGGCGCCAAATCCGGGCTGTACGGCGGATGATTGAAAACTTTCCATCCAAAATCGTCCAAGAGCTCTTGGGTACGCTTGGCCGTGTGTGGACGGGCGTTGTTGTGAAAAAACAAAACTTTCCCGCTAAGTTTTTCCCAACGCTAGTTTTGTAGCGCGCGTTTTAATTTTTGGAGTGCTTCACAATACCTCTCTGAATTGATTGTTTGGCCACGCAAACCTTATCACACCACGCCCTTCACAACTGGCGGGATTTTCAATCACAGCGCTCATTTTAAAACTCCACTGTATAAAAAAATACAATAGGAACAATGCTCTAGCCACCACGGAGTGTGGAAACATTCTGACGCCACCCACCCATTGCCGCCTTCTTGTTACGTCTGTTACTTTCTGGATAGCTCACGTATGATAACAAAATACCAAGGGGTTAGCTAATATAATAAACTTCTACTAAATGTATCGTTACTATTGTAACGAATGTAACCAGAATTTCACATTGCTTTTACCTTGTTTAAAGAGAAAAACCTTCTCGGCCATCATCCCCTAATAGAAAAAATATGAGAACATAAAATAAAAACCCTTGGCCCTCGAATGCTTGAATAGCGTCAGGGTTGGAAAAACAAAAAACCAACGCGTGAGCGTGCGAGCACGAGACTACTGGTAACTATGGGTAAAAACTTATGTAAATTTATGTCACCCAACTCTGTTGTAAAGGACTTAATACAAATAAATATGACTACTATTATTATTTTTGTAATCAAAAAAATTTGATTCTGCTTAAGATGATGGAGTATATTATAGTCCGATTCTACTACTTTATTATTCTGGCCAACACAAGTAGCTAGCTAACGAGGGTGCAGAACGGCGTTAGGAAATAAAAATAATAAATCATCAGCAAGAAAAACCAACTTACCACGCGTTATGAAATTGGGGGTTTGTATACGAAACATTTGTCAAACTTTAGCAGGCTAGGTTGAATGGTGACATTCGTAGCGAGTTCAAAGAACTTGCTAGCCGAAGCGCAATTAAGCCAAGTCGAATGTACATTATTGTCGCGATAACACGGAGTATTTATTTAAAAGTAGTAAGTGTGGTGGTGACACGGCTTAACCTCTCTTAATCGTTTCATAACCTTAAAATATTATTTTAAATCTCCTCTTGCAACTTGTTAATTTGTTATTATTATTTTTCACATACACGAATTAAAATTTATTATATTGCAACTCTTATAATATATGAATGTTTGATAAAATAAAACTTAAACAGAACAGTACAGTAATCTATAAAGTTTAGTTCTTGTAGCTCGTGTAGGATGATGTCATTGTCATTGAAACGCGTTTAAATAAATAAACGTTTGCGAGAATTTGTGTTTAAGTTTTATTTTATTAAATATCCCATCTCACAAGCCCTAAAACCAAAATATCTTATGCCAGAGAAGTAATTTAATGCACTTTAGGTTTTTTTAAAAATTAAAAAACTTTGTTTTCTTAACAGCTTTTTCTTATACAAGCCGCTACGAATTAAGTCCGTTTAGGTGGGAGCTATTAGGCAGCTTTGAAAAAACCAATAAGGACCGTGCGGGTTTACCAAATAGTTCCCCCGCTGTGACAGCGTTTAGCTCCGCGATTTCTGTAATTACGTTCGCTTAAGGCGCTCGGGAAGTTATAGGTACTGCATTTAATTTTGCATCACAGCTGAAAAGAACATAATTGATTGAAGTTTAAAAAAAAATGGCCTTAGCTCGTTTCCTTCCTTTTAAACTAATCATCAGAAATTGTTCATGTAATAGAAATCTTTCCCCTTAAAAATTAAAAGAAACTTCAATTAAAAACTAATATTTATTTTTGTACTAAGTTATTGGTATCATAACAGGAGAAATAATTGTTACTGTTAAACCAAACTATGCAAAAATAATCAAACTACGTATTTAAGCAATTTTATTAGCATTACAAGACGTCGGTAACTTCGCTCGAGGTTAGCCTCATACAGAGAGCTGTTCGAATTGACAACAATGCGCTCGGTACTCTTGCTCTACTATTGGTTATTACCAAACTGACATGATTCGTTACGTATGATATAGAATAAGTTTACAATAATTTTTATAAGCAAGAGATAATGAATTTGTGAAATTTTTTCAATGTAAAGATTGGAAACATTTAATATTTTCCGTTATTAAAAATATTATCTAAAGTTTTTTAAATTGCATGTACCAAAATTTTAAAATAGTGGATTTATGTTTTAAGTAAATTTTAATCGATTTTTGTGATACATTTTGAAAATTGATACTGTATACAAAATAGGTAGGGGGAGAGAAAATAATTTTTCAACTAAACAAATAATTAAAATGTAATTTAGAAACCACCCTACGTAATAGAAAGCATAATAAAACATGTTCTCAGAGTTGAAACTTTCGTTGCTTTAGCTTATATTCCAATATTGTTCTTCGACTCTTTGGCGGTACGCCTATTGTCTGTACTTTTATTTTGATATTACGTAAAATGTGCTTCCTACAGTAATATGTATTTCCTACATAAAAAGGGTATGCCGCAAAACAATCGAAAAGCAATCCAGTTTCCCTAACGGAAAATGTCTACAGCATAGGAATGATTTCATTATTTTATAAGCTAATTGTTGTACAAGAATACACATAGAAATTCTAACGTACCAACTAACAATTAAGTGACTTAAGTAGTTATATATTATCCATTACCTGTTGGGCTTGGTGTGAGAGTCTTCATTGCCATGTGAGCTTGAATATCGTATTTCTTGAAGAGCGACAGTTTTCTTGCCAGCGACGACCGAGCGTTTGTAACGGCTTTGTGATAGTCTCGCACTGCGAAAGATCTCTGGGGCACTACTAATCCGACCTAAAATATCAATATACATAAATACTGTATATTATTAAGTACAAAACAGTACATAACGTATTAAAATGTACATTTTTGTCTTTCTTTTTTAACGAAAAAAGCATATTTGACCATTATAATCGAGCAATAAAAACATTAAAAAACAATTTATTGATTTTTGTCCATAAATAATTAATATAAATAAAAGAATAACTTGTGATTCTGGAAACTATTTTACAAAAAGTAATAGTTAATAAAATACTTCTATTACCATTACAAGATACCTCACAAGATTTGTACATAATAGAAATTTGTGTTTACTTAACTATTGACTACAAGTTTTGCTCAATATATTTAATCTGTGTAACCATTTACAACATACGTTATAAATTTAAATGAATTATAAGTTGGAATATCAAAAAACTTACGTGAAGTTTAGGAAGGCGGCCATGATAATTGTGAGCCTCTAAAGGAGGAGAAGTAGGCACCTCCGGAGGTTGTGTTGTAGTGGTAGTAGATGTAGTGCTAATATTTCTCATTGTAAATCCTTTATTTGCAACCCCAAGTTTAATTCCACTTCCTCCTCTTCCTGTTACACTACTACTGCTACCCCTACCAGATGTCCCGATTCTGACTCCAGATTGGTTTCTCTGTTGACCCCATCCTAATAGAACTCCACCGGGATAACATGTTATAGTGAGGATAAATATTATAAACTTCATTGTTTGTTTAAATTCACACTAAAATATCTAATTATTTTTCTGTATTTATTACAGAGATTAATAACACTCAATTGTTTAAACAGTTCTATTTTCTGACTATTAGGAGTTTTAAAGAGAAAATTATATTTAAAAAAGCATTTATTTTTAAACTTATCACTTTATCTATAGTTTAGTTTCTGTTTGTTACACGTAAATCAATAAATAAATATTATTTTTTTGACGCGAGAATTATATAATTACATTTTCATTTAGAGTAGGCTATTCAGTCAATATGAGATTTAGTACTATTATAATAATTATGTTTTTAATTAATAAACGTTTGTACAATACACGTTTATGGAATTTATCTGCATATTTAAATTACCTCTTACTAATGTTATATTATTAGTTATTTTTATTTAAGGTATATTATTCCCGTTCCCTATATTAAAATTTCCTTTGCTATTATAAATAATAACGTTTCTTTTCCTAAAGCAAAAGTTAGTATTTAACAATTTCCACAATTGATTATGGAAATAGTTAGTTTGAGTTATGTATATAACTTTGTGATTATAATTAAAGTTATTTCAATTTTTACTTTTACGCAGTAGATCTACATAAAATAAAATAATTGGATATATTAAAAATATATTATATATATATCGGCCAAAAAGGAAATATTATCGATTTTTTAATTTTAAAATCAACCATATTCAAATCTGAATATAGTAATACATTATTTCATTTAAAAATAACATTGAAAAATATAAATTACCATTATATTATCAAAAAGAAATAATTAACTTTCAAACATTCAATTTAACGCATAAAATCGCCTTATATGTACTGGATACCCTTTTTAAAGAAATGTGATTCTTTACAAACATACATTTACAAAAATGTTATCACTGTTATCGTTTCGCTTTTAACTGCTCAAATTATTATTCCGTTATTCAGTTGACGACGCTCCTGTCGTTTATAATGGTCTGGTTAATCGGACACTCCACAAACGCTTTAAGTTCTGAAACAAAACAGAAAAACAACCGATTAATATGCAATTTACAATGATAGTCTTGATTGATCGTACAGTAAATTTAATCAATTAATTTAATATGGAGGAAACTAAAGTGAGTATTTTAGTGAGTAACTCTTGTCGGTTACTCAGCCCTTTCGTATTTCGTAACGTTATTTCAAAATTACATTTAAGATAATAACTTCGCCATTTCTCGTTGTAGAACGGTACTATTCATACAGAATAGTATGTTGTAAGTTGAGTTACTCACGAGGTATAAAACCGGAGGAGGGGGGGGGTTGAGAAGTTAAGTTCAATAAAATGTATGTCAGCATATTCTTGAAATGTAAAACGGTTCATCATGTTAAACAATTACTACACTTAGGCCTACACTACAAACAGAGAGCACTATGTAGCTCAAGATTTTGTACAATGAGTAGGTTTGTTTACTTGGATTCAGCTATTTACTTGTAATCAGCTGTTTTGTTGAAATAAGCTGATTTGTTGAAATCAGCTGTTTTGTTGTTTATCTTTTCTAATGGACGTTTTAATAACCATGGTAACCCATGTTAACCAAAATGTAATTTTCTTAGTTATACTTCAGTCAATAAGATAAATTATACATCATTTTATTTGTCTTAAAATTGTCTAACTTTTTTGTGTCGTAACATTTTTTGATAAAATTTGTAGTTTATTAATTATTTAACTTATTATTAATATTTTGAACTGCCGCCATCTTGAAACGGAAAGTTGTATCAAAACGAAATTTTATTGACATTTATAAACTACCTACAGTAACAATCATAACAAGTATCATGACTTTCCCTAAAAATAGTTTGAAAGATATTAAGGTTTAAAAAAAAACACATACAGAGAGATAGACAGAAAACTGAATGAGGAAACATGTTATATTACATTTTTTGTTTGTTTTTTTTGTTTTTTTTTTTTTTGACATGCTGAATAACGTGGCAAAGTTTGTTCATATGGTTGCAAGACACCCTGTATATAGATGAATAAACCAAGTTATCAAGTATTTCATATGCAATATACTCTTCATGAGGGACATAAAATGTAATTCTTCAGTGTTACAGTGATTAAGGGATTGCACTGTGATCACTAATACCACTATGGTGTGGGTTTGAATCCCACTGGGGACTAGCGGTTTTATTATATGCAACTGGCTTTACTTGTTCCCAGTACGTGACCCGGACTCTGTAGAAGCAATTAGAATTACCTGACAAAATTGACAAGCTTTTAGAAACTTGGATAATTACAGTGATGATTACAAATATATATTAATACAAAAATAAACTTTATTTAATTGATTTTAAATAAATTTAGACATAAAGGAAAGGAGGAAGTATTGATCACTATAGGCTATCAAGGAATATCTAGTCGTCTTGTTATTAGGGCGTAAGAAAAATCCTTTTTTTTTGTAATAATTTTGTATTGCTTAAAATTAAGTTTACTTGAGTGAAAGCTGCATTGTATTTAGATTTTCTATTTATTGTTGTTCTGTATTAAAATTTCTTACAATATGAATAATTTTCGGAATACGACACAATTTTATACAATATTTTTGGTAGAATAAAACTAACATATATGATTTCGCAAAAAATAATCTAACGCGTTTCAACGACAAAGTCGCCATCATTAGTGATACATGAGCTACAATATCTAAACTATAACTATAAAAACACCCATCTATAAAAACTTATTGTAACTCATGTATAGGCTAACTGAGGATGGCGACTTTGTCGAGGAAACGCGTGTGATTAAGTAAACGTAATATTTGTGAGATTTTGTGTTCTAGTTTTATTCTATCTATTATTATCTTACAAGTCATGCTCAATATTTATTTGTAGTATTTTTAGTAGGTCTATCTTAAATATACGTCTGTATTATATAACACATGAGTAGTTTTCTAATAAGATGATACACCGAAATCCATCAACTAGGAAAACTAAGGTGACAAAACTATTAATGGCGTATGAACTCTACTTTTTCAGTTCCTTAATCAGATATGAACTACAATTTTAGAATGCCACTTGTTACACATAAAACGTCTGACTTGGAATTAAAAATATATGTTTCTCGATGAATATTCATGGGTTCATCATAATGTATAATTGTTAATAGTTCCCACTCTTAACCATTTTATCTTAATTGATATTTATTAACATTTTCAGGAATAATTATTTAATTATGATACAAAATTATGAGTCGCAGAAAAAAAAGTTCTTACACATAATGAACAGCGTTATAAAAACAATTATTACTGAAGTTAAGGTGGTAAAGTTTGGCGTAGAGTTATTACAGATATGTCAAACTAATTAAAAAACATTGTGATATTTTTACAACTTTTTTCTATCTAAATGAATTTCCTAAACAAGTTTCACGTCGTTTTGCCTGTTTTATAGACATTATTTACCAAAGTTTTATGAGGGGAGTTTTACTTTTAATCTCTCATACAGAAACTAAGTCTACTATATAAATGTTGTTTTGTTTCGTTGTTTAAAGGTAAAAAAACCTCTTGATTTTACGCTCATAAAAAAAGAAATAAATGAGCATAAAATAGATACTCCTAAAAATGGAATACTTTAATATCGACACGGTCAGAAAAGAACAAAATTTGGTCAAGAGGGCTCTGATAGGAAAATGAGATATAGATCTAACCCAAGACTACATGAAAAAAGGTGTATGTCGATCCAGCAAGGTTCCGTCTGGTCTTCCAAGCCCGTACTCACTTAAGTGAGTATGAGGGTATATAATAAAAGTGTATGTGACATACTAAACTGAAAAACTATAATTTGAAATACTTGAAATATTGATCTGAAACCTTAATGGTTACTCCGTGTAAGTTTATTGGTTGCGACAAATCATATTTTGGATCTGTGGAGAATTAAAAAAATAAATAAATGTGAACAGTTTAATTCAATAATCCATAACTCCACTAATCCATTTTCTTAAATATACACAACTTATTATTTATTATATGTTGCTATTATTACGAGATGTTGCTACTATCTCATGTAGAATGAAGATTTGAGCTTATATTTATTTTTATTGAGAATAACCATTTCGCGACATTGCGGCTTTCGCACAATTATTCCTCCGTACACACTGGGGTCTGTTGGAGCCCAACAAATTAAAAAATATCTTCAGTTTTTAAAATTTTAATATTAGGGAATTTTCAAACTGTGTAAATAGGTTGGCAGTCCTTCCTAGTAACTGTCAAATCTGGGCTTGTAAATTGTTACGGTTTTTGTGCTAGACTATTAGTGGGGTCTGGGCGACCCCAGTGTATACTGCGTGTAACAAAATTGAGTTAGTGCTTTGTTTTCATGTCTCTATTTTTTAGTGTATATTGTGACTTTTATATTATATTGTTACTTTGTACATTGTGACTCACACAGAGCGGTATGGGTGACACAAAAATATGTGGTAGAGAAATACTGCACATTTTAGAAGAGGACCACGACGAAGAGTATTTTTGTGGTGAAGACAAGGATAACGACCCGGAATTTTGTTTCGAAGAATCAGAGCAATCGGATGAATGTCACAAATTAGAATACGGAAGATTTCTTCGAAGCGTAAGTGATCGAAATCTCTCAAATATGTGTGGTTTTGCAAAATGTCTTTCAAATATGTGTGAGCTTGCATATCTAAGTGCAAGCTCACGAAGAAAAATGCGACGTTTCATTTTGAGATTCCCTTCTTTTAAATTGTAGAGTACCATTGCATTTATACCTGTACGGTCCAGTATACCAAAAAAGAATCTCATAGCGTTAGGCCACTGACACTGTAAGCGTGACAAAATTTATCATATTTGTTCGTTCTTCAATTTCTTTCATTATAGAAACAAACCACTTTAGGTTTTCCTGTATCTTCATCTATCATTGTGTTGTTGTACATTGATAGCAGAATCACATTTTTGTTGTTCTTGGCTCTACAAGAAACCAAGATTAGATACTGATAAAAATTATACAATAAAGAACCTTCCTCCTTTAACTTCAAACAATATGGCAGAATTTCAATGTTATTACGTCGTAGCGTTCCAACCATTACCAAAGCAGACTCATTAAGCATAGTATTGAATAAACCCACAGAATGCACCCCCATGCAGGGATAATCTATTTCTGGATCTGTACACGTCCTACTATCTTGACCCCAATCAGTTAACTGAATAGATTGTTTTCTTCCTCAGTAAACGAGTGTGTCATATATTGCATTGGAGGCAAAGTTCATGCAATAGTATATATCGGGTGAGCCAAAGTTACGCACCCCGGTAACTAATAAGTTATTCAAAAAATCTTTATTAATGTAATATATAATGTACAGTATAACATATTTACAATTTTCTCACGATAGAAGCTGGAAATATCCCCCATCTGATGCAATACACGCCTCAAACGTTTCTTCATGTTCGTTGCTACTTTTATCATTGCGATTCGCTGTTTGCGCTGAAGCACCATCTTGCTCCAGCCAGCAGTCACGTTCATCAGCCTCTAACAATGTTACGAATTGCATGTTGATGTCCTGGTAACGTTCAGCTGTTACGGTTTCCGTGAAAAAATTGGCGCGAAATTACACACCAAACTCCAACCTTCTGCGAATGTAATGGGGCCTCATTGCAAAAGTGAGGGTGTCTGAACCCTATTATATGTCGTTCTGGCTGTTTATATAGCCACTTAGATGAAATCGTGCTTCATCAGAATAGAAAACATAATTTAACACCTTAACACTGTTGCGAATAAAAAGCTAAAACCAATAACAGTAATGTAGTATTTTTTCCTTATCAGGTTCTCGAAGCTCATGCACAACGTGGATGCGATACGGACGGAGTTTCAGCTTTTTTTGTGGCTCTGCGAACACTCCAGTAAGACATTCTGGTTTGCTGACACAATATTCGTATTGTCTTTCTTGGTGAACGTGTCAAGGATGCGCGGCCTTTTCCAATGAGGCATCACTTAACACCGAAGGTGGGCCGGAACGTTCACGATCATTCACTCTACAAGTATTTCTGAAACGAGCATTTACGCGTGAAATCGTTGATTTATTAGGCGCCCTTGTTTCTTGAAAATCTACCCTAAAGTCTTCCTAACGTTTGAAGAATGATTGCGATTTAAAGTAACTTTTAAGAATGAACGCACGTTCAAGCCTGGGAAAAAGACATGTTTGTCCGCTCACAGCTAACTCGCCACTGATATTTAAAAGGAAGGATATTGCTATAGTACCATATACTATAAGTATCTCACAAGGTCATCCGTTGGCTACACACATATTCCCGCTGGCAAGAAATTAAATTTCCGGCCACAATAGATTTTCAAATTTAGGGTTACGTAAGTTCTGGCTCACCTGTTATATTATATATGAATAAACAATCCAGATATTTGAAACAAAGTAGAATATAAAATATACAAAAAGACCAGGATAACAAATACTCTAATAACGTCAGGGTCGGCATTGAAGAAGAGTTGATCAAGTAAGATGAAAAAGCATGAATTATACTGAAGACTGAATCATTGTAAGTATTGATTTTAAATTTAAAAATTCTTCAATCAGATCCATGTTAATTTTGTCCATTATCTTATATGAAAAACATTCAGCAATAATATAGTGTACAGATATTATATGAATTTTGTAATGGAGATAAATTTAAATGGAATGTATATTCATATCTACAGAATCAAAAAGCTTTATATCAAGGAACACTACTAAACCAAGTTTGAGTTAAATGCTCTATAAATATTCAAGTTAAAATGAAATTAATTAAAACATCCCTTCATAAACCAAACTACCCCTCTGTAAACATTGAAGTTTAATTAAAAAATTCTGCAATCAAATCTTTGATAGTTGTGTCCAATACTTTAGTAATAACACTCAGCCACAATACAGTGTACAAGTTCACATAAAGATTTCTGTTAGAGATAAATCTATATGAAAATTTTATAGTTCCCATGTTGCCATTTTACGGCGAATACTTGTCTGACCTTTGATGGACGATTGTAAAATAAATTTAACTCAGCCAAGTCTAGATAGAAAATCTACAGTATTTAATCAGGTAAAACAACATTCGTGATGATAAATGGATGTCACGATTATAAATGTTATTAAAATAAAATAAATTATAAATGCATACAAACCTGTTTTGCATGAACTGTTTTGAATACATAAATATCTCATATATCATTTTTTATATTGATATTTAATATTGTAATAGCTGTTTTGTATTTTAAAACCTATGAAATATGCTTAATAGTTTTAGTGAATTAATTATTAATTTATGTTAGCAATTTTTTTTATATGGAACGATACAAAATAATCGGCGCAAACATATTGCACAAACTTTTTCACACATCCATCCAAGAATCCAAATAAAAACTAATTATTACCAAAACTAACCATCGTCAAAAATGCCAGTTCGATAGTTGTCAATTAAAAAGTAAAATAAATCACGAACGTCGTTTTAGAAATATAGAGGGTGTTGTAAAATTGTGTTAAACGCAATTCAGGAGGTGGTTTCCAACATCAAAACTAAGAAAAAGTTCCTGTTCCTGTAAACACATGTCCGGAATTTCACAGATATCCACAAAACATTTTTTATCTCCAAAACTATTTGACGTAATGAATTGAAACTATACCTAATAAGAAATTACCTACCTCAAATAAATAACCAACCTAATACAATAAACGTTTAAAATGGTGGTTGATTAAATATTTAAATTGCAATTTTTTTATTATTATTATTTTTTTTTTTTAGCTGTCATGCCCAGTTTCAATTCAACCTGTCAAAACTTTCTGAGATACAAAAATGTGTGAAAAAAACAAAATGTTGGATATCTGGAAAACTAGAGAATTCCGGACATATGTTTATAGGAGCTTTATCTTAGTTATTATGTGGGAAACCACTGCCTGAAGTTTGGAAACACAATTTGCAACATCCTGTGTATATATTAAGTCGACCTCAATAAATATTTTTTGATTAAAATCGGAGCTTCTCATGACAGTGATCAAGGCAATTATTATTTTTTGTTTTTGACAATTATTCATGAACTGTAATAATTTTTACTGATAACCCATTAACCGGCATTTTAGAAAGACATGGTAACCAATAATTGGAGGGGGGGGGGTCCAAAGAGACTACACTTAAATTTTATTAAAATATTCACTGTCGGTTGTGAGGAAATCATAATTTTGTAACTTATTTCTTGCTGCAATTAACCCCGTATTTTAAGTAATTATAAAGATATGTTCAAAAGATGCCCACATTCCAAATGTAATTATAATCTGTTCACACGCTTGGGTTATAGAGCAGTACACATACGGCAGAAGTTATTATAAAAACTACTTTTTTGGACTATTGGAACCTAAAACTGGATGTATCCGCCAATAACTAGACATTTATTTTTAAAAAATCATCATAAAAACTTTCTCTATACTACATATTATATGCGATAAAATAAAAAACTTCAAAGTTGAATTTCAATTCAAGACTTGGTAAAGGGGAGCCTCACCAACGAATCATCATGGTATAAATTCGACCTTAATGATTTTGACCAGAGATAATTTAAAGAATCAGTTTATGTAGAACATACGCCTGCTAGTTGGCTTTCTATTCTGGTAATGTGGTTTAGCACATCAAATCCCATCGCCATTGTTCTAGCTTTCTCAACTATAGTTTAATACCAATTATGGCTTCCCAAATTTTCTCAATATACTGTGGATGAACAACCTGTGGAAGTTTCTCCTGTGATCGATCCCCAATACTCTTACTCGTAGCTGCAGAGGACTAACCGTTAGCCGTGGTTCCTTCCTAAGCGAATAAAAATATTTATCACTAGGAAATAAATCACTAATGACGTCATAATCTAACAGTAAACTGGTAGTTTAGGATCTGATACCCAATAATTGTATGATTATTAAATAATCTTACAATTCATAACATAGTATTTTCTACCTACCTTAATCAACGAAGAAATATAGTTTTATAACTGAAAAAATAAAAAATAAATTATTAATTTTTACAGTAGGATATGTGACGAAAATACATACAAGACAATTTTAAACATCCGATTTTATGGGTGGTTCCAGCGCAGCAAATTTTTTACAAAATCTATTCAGCCCATCTTAACGAGAAAATCGGATTTTTGGAATTTGGTCTATTGGCTATGAAGAATAGTAATTACAAATTCTATGAATAAAATTGTAATATTTTTGTAATAAACATAAATTAATACTGTAAAAGCGTGTCAGTTTTTCATTTAATACTCTGTACAAACAAAGGATTTTATCTTTTATGACTGTAAACTCTTTTGTGAAGGTTATTGTAAATATTCTCTTTGTATAATAAAATATTTAATAGCTAAAAGAGCTCTCTTAAATCACATTTTACGTTTAAATGTAGTTTAATTAGAGAATACAAATGTAATTTATTCTATAACATTTGCTGTTTATTTCGTATAAAACGTAAACACTATATAATAAAACATCTGGCATTACATTGGAAGTCGTTTGCAACAAATTCATTACACCTAGTTTACAAATTTTTTAAAAAAATATATATCTAAATGCGTCTACATAGAACTAAAACATTTTCAGTTCAAAGCAAACAATGTTGTTGTGTTTCCCTTAACAATTACAATACTTCCTGAATAGACACAAAGAAGAATGATGCAAACACGTACGAGTGATAAATGATTCCTTCAGACTAACTTAAAAACAACTTCACTTTGTTGTTATCCTCAATATCAGTTTATTAACTTACAGTGAACCTATCTCGTGATAAAACCAGATTGCATAAACAATGCATTGCACCATAATTGTAAGAGATCAAAGGAACCCTGGATATTTTGTTTATGTCTACATAATTTAAAATGTAGACGTTGTGGAAAACACTTTGTGTTTTGTAAACATGAAACAAGGGAAATTTGTTTATAGATTACAATTAAGTTCCGAGATTTTTTTTTATATATATAGGGACAACTAACCAAATATGAAGGTAGCTGTAAAATTTCCAATGACGCCAAATATATCATATTTAATCAGGTATCCAAGTAATAATCACAGGTAATAACATTGTGAATTTACTTTAAGTTTTTGACACCAATTACAATACAGTAATTCAAACGCGTTTAAATAAATATTTGTGAGAATTTGTGATCAGTTTTATTCTTTCAACTATACTGCCTGACAAGTCAATCTCAATATTTAAAGCAATATTTATAGCTTTAAGAAATAGCGTTTGTACCACATCTTTTTTTTCCATAATATTTTTACAGTTGTGATTTCCTAGTTTTGAGTTCTGTAAAGAGACAACTTCTTTCAAAAAACAAATATGATTTCATTGTTAAACAACTTCTGCATTTGCATCACACTTTGTTATGCTAAGCATGAAGCTCTTTTGGTGACAAACTGCTGGCTTGACAGTTATAAACTGAAGTGGATTTTTCTTCTAAAGGATAACATAGTGGAGCTCTGCATGTTTATGACCGACAAGTTTATATTTTATGAATGGACGAAAATTACAATTTAGGGAGTTATAAAATAGTGGAGTAGTGATTCTTACATTGTCTTTTTTATCTATGAAGTAGTTAATCAGTTTTATCTACTTTACACTTCAATTTCACTATAAAATAACTATTGTAAATATCAAATTCATTATAACATTTTAATTTTAAAATAAATAATATTCAAAATAATGAATAGAAATGTACTAATAATTTTATCTCAAGTGCTTAAAATTTAATCAAAGTGTAAACCAGGTTATTTCGTTTAACTATGTTAAAAATATGCTACGAAAGTGTTTATTTAGGCTTTGAAGAACGGAACAGCAATAACAGCCCATTTTAATAATACAGAGATTTTAATAAAGTTCACAAAACACATTAATTACATGAAAAATCACAGTTACAATAAAACACAAAATTAGTAAAAACTTGTTTATATTTTGGTCAGAGTTTTCTATATCGCAGTTTGCTGGTTACGTCTAGACTGCCAGGTCATCATTAATCATTTCCTCTTGTGTTGTTATATAGACCAGAATTAATCTGTTTGTTCATTCAGATTAAAAATCGATCAAAAAGTATTACAATTATGTAACAAAAGTGGATATATGGATTTTCTTGAAAAAATTTGAAATTTAGAAATGTAAAAGTATAACGCCAAGCTATCTTTTAGATCTAACTTAATATATAATGAGGATTTCGAATCTGAACGGACGAACATATTAATTCTGGTCAAGATAACAACACAAGAGGGAAGAATGACCTGGCAGTAACCTGACGTAACCGTCAAAGACGTCACACCGTAGTATAGAAAAATATGACCAAAATATAAACCAATTTTTAATAGTTTATAGATAAAGTGTATGTTAATTAATTTCTCTTTAAGAGACTTCTTCCCTAACGGCCCTAGGTTAGGTTAGGTTAGACAATGAGTATGTCTTTAATATGTGTAATTTATACTTCCTAAATTTGTAATAGGCTAGTATATTACGCTAAATTTGTTACAATAAAGACGTCTATCTTTTGACTAGTTTTTTTTTTATTGTACCCGTGTTTTTCATGTAACAAATTTGCTTTATGAAATTTATAAAGACCTCTATGGAGCGAATTAAAAATTGTGCAGCATGATGATGAGACTATAAAAGTCTTAAAACCGCGCTCGTCCCTACGAGGTGAGATTTTAGACCACTAGAAGAAAAAAACTTTAATACTAGTTATTAAAAAGATGGGTTTACAAATCAGCATTGAAACAGTAGATATCACATATAAACAAATATGTAATTATTATTAACTCTAAAACATATTTTACATAATAAATTTTCTGATTTACAAAAAAACGAATTTTTTCTTCTTGTTGTATAAAGACAAGAGGGTGAAATAAAGTCCTCTAGCCCGTGGATACTATAATAGCGTTAGTGACGGAAACAGAAAAA